>CM062868.1:15177095-16377095 GCA_031772225.1 Eubasilissa splendida
TACGCAATTTTGAAGTTTTTCGAAATTACGCTATTCTAAGGAATGTAAGTGTTACGCTATTTTGTTGTTTTAGTCCACTGTTATGTAGGTCCGAGACACTGTTTTTGATTACATTTTTATATTATTTAAATATGTTCAAGATGTCGAAAAAAAGTGTCTTATTTCGATAATTGGACAAAATCTAGAAGAAGAAGAAATTTTGGAACTCAATCAATTTGAAGTGATATTTTCTTATCAAGGAGAACACATTCTTATTGTGAAGTTGTGATTATTCAGAACAGACGGTCTGTGATGTTTTAAATAATAATTTAATGTACTTATTATAAATATATACATATAAAATCAATTTTGTCGAAAAATCTCGGAATACGAACCTTGATCTCTATTTCCAATCCGGGGAAGTACGCTACCCGTATAAATATAAATACTTATATATATATATATATACATTGAAAATTGATTTTATATGTATATATTTATAATTAATACATTAAATACATATTTTCTTAATCATTTTCTTGTTAGTCTTCAACTAGAGGTATGACGTGCAAGCAAGAATGTCAAGTAACATGTTCATACTATTCTAGTCATATTGTGGTCCTTTCAAAATATACGTCAACACTTCAACGCAATATATATTTTGTTGTCTGTAATTATTTATAAGACCGATATGATAAAATTATTCAATGCTTTTGAGCCGAGCAGATGGCAGGTTAAGATAAGAGTTAATCCATTAAACGTGTTGATCGAAAAGCGTCTTCTGGGCAGACTATTTAAGGAAGCAGTCCACTTTGGTGCAGGTTTACAAACAAAAAAAAAACAGAGATTAATTAGATCGAAAAACATCAACGCGTGGGCTAGTTAGAAACTTGAATAGAAATTTTTTTCATCACCCTTGAAATGTACAGAAATTATAATTTTATCACATTATAAAGTATGGGAGACATTATTCATACAAAATGGTTGCTTTGATCTGTCGTCGTGTCCTTATTAGGCGCCGTGTTTTAATAACAAATATAAGTTATATTAATCGAGGGCGTGCAGTCCATACAATTAAAAATACTATGAATAACTATAATTTCTGCGAAATAAATGTAAATTGCATATATATTAGATATACTATGTAATAACCCTTTATATGGCAAATACTCTTTTATTAAATTCAAACATTTAACAATTTTTCTTAAATTTGTGCAGTATTTGAATAAATAATTTAAAATTAAAATATTAATACATAATTTTCATGTGGCTGATTTATTGACCACTGAAAATTTAGAACAATTATTTCTTCTAACAAATACAAACATACCTTTGCTTCTAAATCGTTTACGAACTCCCAAAATTCAACATCAAAAATCTAATGACTTCCACAGACGCGCTCGTGTGAGGTAAATAGTGACATAAATATTTTTTTACGCGCGATTGAGAGCCAACTTCAGGTTGGTGGTTTATTTAGAAGCCAAAGAATATTCTCAGAAACGACTAGAGCTAAGTGCAGGTGGTCGATACATCTACCGTTTTCGGCTTATGTCCTATAAAGGGTTAAGTATGTAGGTCCACGCGCAAATAATTCATAGTTCGTATGATATTTTTTAGAATAGAAGAACAAATAAAGCTGCGCATGTCTTTTGTATGATTTTTCACAAATATTGTCCCAGACGTATACGAACTGAATGCACTTTCGCGCCGCGCGATGTTCTGAATACACGTCTTCGCTGGAATATCCGTATTTTACAAAACAGCACAAATGTGTACTGTACACATTTTAAACGCATTATTATTTTATCAACCGGGAAATCCAAACAGCAAGCCTTATTTATAGCAATAAATAAAAGATTCTCACAATTATTGGGCCACATTATGTGTTAAAGTGACCTTGAAATAGAGGATTACTTTGGGGACAACTTTGGGCCGAAGAAGACCTGAAAGAGTACCACAATGGTGGAAAGATACGATGCATCTAGCTGGAAAGACTCTGGAGTCAGCTGTGAAGGTGACCCAGGACCGAGTCTCATTTGAATGAGGCTACTATATATGAACACAGATACGAAGGAGGAAAATTTTTTTATCCATTGTAAAATATTTTACCTCTTCTTTTAGTAACTGATTAGCCTGCCCACCTGCAGTTCCCACACGAGAGCACACATACCCTGCAAAGACACAGTACTCTGTTGTCAATCTCCAGATTTAAAAAAATAAAAAATTCGCTAATATATTTAAATAAAAACATATAAAGTGATAGGAAAATAAAGTGAAAGATAAAAATCTATATGCGTTACTCATTTATCTATCACCAGAACTTTTAAATTTTAATATTGAACTTTTAATCACTGAGAAAAACTACGAAAACAAACGTAATGGGAGACAAACCATTTTCCTGTAATGAATGAAATTATTTGTAAATTCAAAGATACATTTAAAAATAAATATATTGTGTTATTCTGGACATATTTGTAATTCCGTGTTGAAGCTGAATACTATTTAAACAAACTCACAGCCCGCCCGCTACACCATGTAGTAAAACCTAATCTAATATAACCTATATTTACGTAAGCTAATCCAACCTAACCTGACATAACCTAACCTAGTTTTCAGGTTTTAAAAAAAATAAACATTTTGTTAATACTCATTGATAATAATAATTTTCAAAATCGATAAAATAACTCGCAAGGAATATTTAAATAAGTTCCAAGAACACACAATTACTAGATTTTTACCTACAAAAGCACTGTTATTAAACAAATAATAGTTTAGGAGAACACATTCTTATTGTGAAGTTGTAATTATTCAGAACAGACGGTCTGTGATATTTTAAATATGAATTAAATATATTAATTAGAAAGATATACATATAAAATCAATTCTATCGAAAAACATTGTTGTTGCGCCACCGGGATTCAAACCTGGATCTCTTTCCTAACCGGGGAAGGTGCATTATCCAACTATGCTATTTAATTCATATTTAAAATATCACAGACTTATGTTCTGAATAATTACAACTTCACAATAAGAATGTGTTCTAAATAATAAAGTTGTATCAATGTGTCCAAAATTTAATAAAAATGAATTGATAATTCTGGCGCCTGCTATCAGTTTACTCATAGGTATTTGAGATTCTGTAAAAATAAATTAGATGGCTCTGTCAAATAATGGAACGATTAAATGTATTAATATCAAAAAGGTAACATATAGGTTCGAAAATTGTCGCTAAAAATATTGTCGCTGTAGCATAGCTGGATAATGCACCTTCCCCGGTTAGGAAAGAGATCCAGGTTCGAATCCCGGTGGCGCAACAACAATGTTTTTCGATAGAATTGATTTTATATGTATATCTTTCTAATTAATATATTTAATTCATATTTAAAATAATAGTTATATCATAGAGACGATGCTATTTTTTATAATATTTAATGGGAATATATGTAAGTGTGGGTAATTACAGAGCTTACGACCTGTCTTCGGCTGGCTTAAGTGATCACTTTTAGACAATGTAACGTTTACCATTCTCACTCTCATATATTTCCATTAAATATATATTTGTTTAGCTCCCGAGGGTTTACTTTTTATTATTAGTATTTATTTTAGATTGATATAACATTAAGTGACAATGTGGCCATTCGTACATTACCGCATTATGGTAACATAACCAAATCTACGCACGCAGCTGGTAATAAATCATATTTATAAACAAAACCTTGAAGCTAGGTACCGATCACTTTACAGCGTAATTAGTTTGTAAACGGTGTGCTATATATTTAAAAAATCTGTTAACGTTTGTATTACGAATTATTTTTACGGCTCTGATCATGGAGACAAGAAATGCTTGCGTTATGCTCTTCATTTAGTCAATATAATTAATAAAAAATCGAGCCAGTGCAATTAGCACTCGTCAAGTGCAAAATCTCGCGTGTTTTTATGTGAAAATTAAAATGGTATAAAATTAATTAATTTTTTTAGTAAACGGTCGCTTTGCATTGAACGAGGTGTTCCAAAATTCATTTTCATAATGATTATTTTGCATTTAAGTACAGTCCCTGGGAATTTATTTCATAAAAATGATGTCATCTAAATGTGATCCCGTTATTTCGCTGGCACTCTTCTAAACGGGAGGCAAAATTTTACGTATTCTCCGTGATTGCTGCCATTTCTTCTCAGGTATTTTATTTTGATTGCTCCAGAGATGGAGGAGTGTTACTGTATACCTTTGATTTAAGGTAGCCTCATAGGAAAAAGTCCATTGGGGCTACGTGGAGGTCAGTTTATGTCACCTCGTCGGGATATCAATTTTCCAGGGAAAATTTCACGAACAATTGGTAAGGACATGCTCCATGGCGACTGAATTCCCTAGAACGCGGCTTGCGATCGGTATACCCCGCTCGTTGCGTTGGTGCTGCGAATGAACCAAAATGAAAAAGACTTTCGAGACACACTGTACTTTGTATAGGTAGATTGGGTATACATAATGTTTTAAATTAAAATATTTTTGTAGATACCTTGTAACCAATGAATAAATATAACGTTCTTTACCAACCGCCTGCCGGGATGTGACAGGACGTAATTTAATTTTCGATCATGTAAATTTCTAAAAAGTGTCAAAACATATGTTTGACGATTATTTGTTTTGAATAAAGTATGTAGTCACCAAGGTAATGTAATTTTTTAATGCACATTAATCTGAGGTTGAATTGAAGATTCGCTTTCCAGTTGGAAATATAAGCTTTAACGTTTTTAAAAACTGCTGGGGTTGAAAATATCGAGTCAATATGAGTCAAGTCACAATAAGAATGTGTTCTCCTAATAATAAAGTTGTATCAATGTGTCCAAAATTTAATAAAAATGAATTGATAATTCTGGCGTCTGCTATCGGATTACTCAAAGGTATTCGAGATTCCGTAAAAATAAGGTAGAGAGCTCTTTCAAACAATGGAAACGATAAAATGTATTAATATGAAAAAAGGTAACATATAAGTTCGAAAATTTGTCGTTAAAAATAATGTCGCTGTAGCATAGTTGGACAATGCACCTTGCAAAGAGATTCAGGTTTTAATTCCGGTGGCGCAACAACGATATTTTTCGATAAAATTGATTTTATATGTATATCTTTCTAATTAATACATTGTATTAATGTTCGATACATTTCAAGCGAAACCAAGTTTACTTCACGATTTCAGTCAATTATATATGATTGCACCCTTTCACATATAATATATTCACAGATCAATTAAAAACATTGGCATTTTATTATTGGCTATGAAATCATAGACTAAATTGAAAAAAGTAGAGTGAACACGCTCTACCAATTTTATTTGTTCATTATGAATTGGCAACCTTTATTCTTCCAAAACGGCAACACACAAATGCAGTTGTGGAATATGAAAGTCAAGTGATAAACTTACCTTTGTAATATTAGTTAAATGAACAAACTTACGAAGGTATTACGTTACTAAATATATCATTTTAATGTGTGGTTGTTAACTGTGCTCTATTTAAAATAAAGATTTAAATCACATATCGGAATTAACCTAGATTTCAAGATGTAATTGTACCCCCGCCTAGTCAAACGGTGACAATATCCGATCGGTATTGTGAAATGTTTCTTGAGATGTCATCGATATAGCAGTTGGATTAATATTGGTGGAAATGTCCATAAAATACTGGTGAGATTCGAACACATTTATCTGATTTATATGAACACATGTAGACTATGTTCTTTCACGTTTCTAGGCATTCTGCAATATGAGGGTTGTCACCAGAGAAATGCATGATGTTTCTTCTACTTGGACGGTCCAACAAGTGTGTGATCTTTCTCTTCATCTTCGTTCTTCGGCGTGGCTCATTACAACAAGATTTTCCGAGATATGTTCTCTGCTCGCAAGATGCCCAAAAATTGAAGGTTAGAGATTGAAATATTTAATAGTATTAATGAACGAAAATATATTATGTTTTTATTAAGAACACATTTTTGGTCGTGAAATCTCAATTTCATAACTTAGTTCTGTGTTATTATTAATACACATTAAATGAATCAACTAGAAAGATTTGTTACTATCGGGATACTTTGTATGAGTAAAACTTTGTAAATGTAGGTAGGTTTATGTTACGTGATTTTTGAAATTTATATAATATATTGCATATTATTTATTGTTGAAGAGTGGTGAGTAATTTACATTTCATATGACACAAGGGTTTTGCCGCGTTGAATAAAAAACATGTAATCACTTTCATATGAAATTGCTTTAATATCTTTTTTGACTATTTTCATAAGAATATTTTACAATAGTATAAAGCGCCGAAAAACACACAATAAACATAAAATACAACTGTACTAGTACAAAACATAAAATAAAATCATAATACATATAAAATTATACACATTAATAACATAGAGAGACATCACATCGAACAAAACGAAAATATTAAATACAATATACGCGATCAATAGATAGAATTTATATAGATTTTGGAAATATAATACAATAATGAGAAGTGCTCCGAGCGGACTAGCGCACGAGTCCCGCCTTTGCTCTAGTGAAGAGACTCCGAAGGAACGTCGCAGTCCAGGAGGTCTCGGGGGATAGTCCTCATCGCTCGGACGATCCGAACAGATGCGGCAAAACATCTACGGTCTCCGATAAGTGAGGCATCCTTCGAGTTTATCTAGATTACGACAATTTTAAGAGAAATCCAGGAACAGCTCGAGAGATCCGGGAATGAGGATATCTCAAAAGGATCGGAGGGACCCTACTGTGGGGGCGGAGCGGCCCCCGGCGTATTTAACTATATATCACAACGTTTGAAGGCGGCAGTGAGAGTCGGAAGAGGTGGGAAGGAAGAGAGACAGAGACAGAATAGAGAATTACCAATGGCGGGCGGGGGCGTTGTGGGCTGGGGCGCTGTGGGCGGCCTGCGCGCTGGCGGCGGCGTGAGCAGCGGCGTGCGCGGCTCTAGCCTGGGCCACCTCGGGGGTGTCGAGAACGTTCTGTCCGTCTTGGGACAGGGTGATCTGGGACGGGGCCGAGGCCCAGTTCCTGTGAGCGGGAGCGGCCGCGGGGGCGGACTGCCAAGAGGGAGCTCCGTTCCAGGCTGGCTCGGCGCTAGCGCGGGCGGCGCCCTGGGCTGCGGAGTAGGCCACGGGGGCAGAGTTGTACGCGTGAGCGGGAGCGGCGTTCCACTGCTGGGCGGGGGCGGCGCTCCACTCTTGGCGGGCTGGGGCGGCGCTCCATTGCTGGGCAGGGGCGGCATTCCAATCTTGATGGGCAGGGGCGGCGTTCCATTGCTGGGCGGGGGCGGCGGCCTTGGCGGATCCTTGGGCGGCAGCGTGGGCGGCGAGGTGGGCGGCTCTGGCGTTAGCTACTTCGGGGGTGTCGAGAACGTGCTGGCCATCGGCGGACAGGGCGATGTTAGCCGGGGCGTATTTGCGTTGTTGGACGGGAGCGGAGTTCCACTCTTGCTGGGCAGGGGCGGAGTTCCATTCTTGGCGGGCGGGAGCGGCGCTCCATTGCTGGGCGGGAGCGGCATTCCACTGTTGCTGGGCGGGGGCGGCGTTCCACTGCTGCTGGGCAGGGGCGTCGTAAGACTCCTGCTCCCACCTGCTGTCGTAAGATCCGTCATCCTTACCGCCGTCGCGACCGGCGTGGGTTTGAGCCTGGGCGATGGCGGCGAGGTGGGCGGCGCGGGCGTTGGCAACTTCGGGGGTGTCCAGAACGTTGTGGCCATCGGCACTGAGCACGATGTTAGCGGGAACGGCGGCCCAGCTGTCGTAGGAGGGCGCGCACAGGGCGGGGGCGGCAAGAGCCACGGCTACCAGGAATACGATCTGTGTTGAAAGCAAAAACAAACTTTAGGATTGTATTACAGTGCACGAATGTTAAGATATATTTTTCAAAAATTTAAAACGATTATGGCAACAGCTGTTAGCTCACACGCTTCTAATACGATCCCGGGAATGTAAATTAGTCACGAGAAAAAAATTATCATCGACGGAATAAAAAAAAAATCGAAAGTAAAGTTGTCAACAAAGTTACGTAAACAAGGAACTGTAATTAAATAATGATTTGTTTCATTCATCCGCGGAAGCAAAATGGTTCCTCGTTCCATTTAAATGCGTTTAAAATATACAATTTACGATTTCACACCGAAACATATTACAATTGTAACAAAAGCACGTTCCTTTAGATAGCCCCAAGGTTAATCCGAATTCGACAGAGCAGAAATAAATTTCGATCGGAATTCGCGCGCACGTTTTTCAAATATCGAGCAGCGCGCTCCATTGTTTTTGTTGTGCCAGCGGAAAATTGTCCGGTCGGCCGTGAGGCGCGCTCGCACCCGGCCAGGTATGCTCAGGTAGGTTGGCAGACCTGCTCGCCAGCGCGCAGGCGCGGTCGCGCCGCCGGGAAATTGAAAGCAAGGTTAGATGACACATTCTTAAATGTCAGATCGACGTTAGGAACTTGCTTTGTGGCGCGGTAATTGTCTTACATTACGGCGTATTGCGTGTCTCCGAGACATTTTTCGGAAATGTGCGTATTGAACACGACCTTTTAGGCTGTTGATTTTTAAAAACATACGTAGGCACCTACATACTGAAAAAAGATCTCAACATACAAGGACCATATGAAAGAACAAAGGGACGGATCCGACCATGAGTTGAATAATTCACTTCCTGAATAATTTTGAAGATGTACCTTTTTACGTGCGTGCTGTATTTATCATAAATTATATTTTTTATTATCAGAGTCGTCGTCGTGCCGTGAAATATATGCGCGTGTTTTAATTTATTTAGGAGTGTTAAAAATTTGACACGATTCATGGTAAAAACGGCCAATAATCCAGGAAATGTGTAATTAAATATTTAATTGCAGTACCGTTTTGACAATGAAAAAAGTTAAAAATTATATTTTTTTAAACAACATAGAGACAAAGAATTTTTTTTATTGAATTAGAAAATTAGTAGATTTAATAGATCACCGATAAATTAAAATGTTATTTTTTTTAAAAACACTTTTCACAAAGGAAAAATTTCCCTTTTGTCAACTTTTTCACATGGTTGACAAGTGCAAGTAGCGCGGCACTAAGTACAACGGCGAGACGGATCGGGAGCGGCGCGCTCCATTTCCTCGGGGGCCGCGTTTTATCAGCACCTTGCACTTGAAATTTGTTAACTCACCGCGGTGTTCATTTTTCCGTTGCGTTTCTTCTCTCTTGTAATGCAAAAATATCCTTAGCACAAGCCTGTAGCGCTGCTGAACTATCAGAACTCGCCACCGCTCTATGTGTCTGTGTGCCTTGTCCAAAGGACGGCGAGCTTATATACCCCCGGTGGGCCCCCCCCTCCGCCCGCGGCCCGCAAGGATCGCGATAAGCGGGGTCCGGGAGCGAGGCGCGACGGAAGTGACGGACGCATCTTTTCTCGCCTTTTCCGGTGCGTGCAGCTTTCATAAGAGGTTCACAGGTCACGGAATAAATGAAAATATTTTATAGACAGCTGTAAAGTATCTACTCACTCTCTAGTATTAATGATCGGTATAACTATTTAACAATAGAAAAAAATCACTGATAATTTATTAAGTATTTAAAATACTAATTAATTTAATATCCACATATAAGCAATTTTATCAAAAAATACATTTGTTGTTGCTACCGGGATTCGAACCAGGATCTCTTTCCAATCCGGGGAAGGTACTGAAGGAAATTTGTCGACAAAGGTCCTGTCTGTTGTAGTATAGTTGGACAATTGGATTGGAAAGTAATCCAGGTTCGAATCTCGGTAGCAACAACAATATGTTTTTCGATAATATTGATTATACATGTATATCTATCTAATTAATATATTTAGTTAGTATTAAAAAAATATCACAGATCGTCTGTTCTGAATAATTACAACTTCACAATAAGATTGTGTTCTCCTTAATGGTAAGTATTTAACGTTGTTAACATAAAATATGTTTTTAAAAGTTCCCCGGTCAGAGGGTAACATATAAAAATGCGAGTATTTAGTGTATCTGTGTACCTGTGTACAAATTTCTGGGCTAATCTGCCGTGTATATCTGACCATCATCAAGCATGAAGGACCCCGCAGTGGGACCCGAGACGTCGGTCAGAAGGGTCAAATATACACGACAGATTATCCCAGAAAACTGTACACACATTTATAACACTACATTTTAATAAAAATCAGTGAAAATTCAGACAAAAAAATAACCCAAAATACAATTGAAAAACATATTCCAAGCATGACGTATGATACATGTGATTGAAACATGTGTCGTGATTTTATTTTTGACGTATTTATGATGAGTTTACGTACATTAATTTCAGTAATAAATAAAATATAAATATTAGAAAAAAATTTAGCTTTTAGAAATGTCACATATATTGACTATAGGTGATTCAAAATTTGACAAATTAGAATTACTGTCTACATTTGATTTCGAAAAAAAAAACTATCCCCTTCCCTCCAAATGAAATTTCATCACTCTGCGTTAAGCCCTAGCAACGCCGGGTACTTCAGCTAGTATTGTATATTGTTCAACTATTTATTTATCAATTATTTATTCTGTGAAAGTGTGATTCAATGTTCTCTGTCTCTTTAAACTAGACCGAAGTCTGTGCTGAAAGTGAAAATAGAACAATAATAAATTTTAACTCAGATAAAATAATTTAGAAAAACTAAATATCATCATGTACCCTGATTGCTATAGTTTGAGTATTGAGTATTAGAAAATAGCGAAAACAAAAATAAAATATGAACGAATTAAAAATTATATAAAAAAAATAATAACAGAAAAAATATCCTGTTTCAATTACATGTATTAAAACACCCCTGCATAAAATTGAAATTGATCAAAAAATTTAAATTTCATTTCAGTTAAATTGAGAATGACAGATGGGAAGATGAAATAATAATTACGCAGCTGAGAAGTTATTGAAATGTGAAAATAGCAGTTTATAATTATTAATTATTAATCTTCGTAACGAACTTCAAAAAAGGTAATTATTATTTTTTTAATAAATTTAATCGAGTATTAAAATTTGATGAAAGAGTATACAGAGATGTTATGAAATTTTCTAACGCAGACAAATTTTAATGGATGTACTCACTGAATGTTATTAATAATACTAATTAAATGTATTAATCAGAAAGATATACATATAAAATTAATTTTATCAAAAAATATTGTTGTTTCGCTACTGGGATTCGAACTTGGATCTCTTTTTAAACCGGGAAAGGTGCATTATCCAACTATGCTACAGCGACAGTACTTTTGACGACAAATTTTTGATCTCATATGTTATTCTTTTTCAAATTGATACATCTGTCTTTCCAAATCGCTTTCAAATAATGAAACGTACAAGTCAACGAACGAAGACTATTTAACATTAATTTTAGTGCCAGGAAATACTTCCTAGTTAGAAGTCAATGAAATCATTGAGCAGTGGCGTTGATGTATTGTATATATTTTATTATGTATTTATTTTGCAAACTTTTACGTATATGTTTCATTTGCACCTGCAGCAGCTATTTTACAATCATATACACATATTAATATAACGAAAAAAATGGGAAAATAGAAAGATACGATGAGGTTGGTTGGTGGCATGTTTCAAATATTTTGATCAGAATAAAAAAAAAAACACACGTCAATGTGACCGTTTCCACGTATATGATTCTTTGGAGACAACTCTCGGTTTTCATAGTCCGTTGTAATAAATTCAAATGTCAGTCTAATAATTATTGATGTTCCGTTCGTTATTTGGCTGAATTTGAATCTCTCCAGTAGCAGTTGAAACAGAATAAACGTTGATTATTTAATGCGTTCTGTTTGACTTAACATTTCGTTTTATAGTTCTAGATTCTTGTTCGATCAAATATCTCTCGCCTTCTTTTGAATCTTAATTATTATTTACTTATTTACTTACCATCACGCCGTATCTCCGCGGGGGTAGGCAGAGAGGATAGAGCGCCACACTCTTCTGTCCCGACACACAATTCTCACCTCATCCACATTCCTACATCTTCACATACAAGCTCGCCGATTGTTGAGGCTTCTAACAGAACCATTCTCCATTATCTGGTTCACCTGGTCGTGCCAAGTCTTCCGCGGACGTCTTCTATTTCTGGTGCCATCAACACTTGCGTCATATATCTTTCTTACCATTCTCCCCGCATTCATCCGTTCTATATGACCAAACCACCTAAGTGATCCTTTCTTAATCTTACTCACTATACTAACATCAGGTTTATATTCTTTCTTTATTCCTCTCTCTTAATTATAAATGTATTAATTTTTTTTCAATGTAAATGGGCATTTACCATTTAAATGCGATGAGCGCGTTAACACGACAAACTTACTATGTTACGCCAAGCTATCAGCGTGTTACCACGACCATTTGGATCTTGAAAACTTGCAGGCATTAAAGTCATATTTTTAAATCATTTTGCCATCTGTGAACGACACGTCTCAGCTTTTGATAGATAAGTTTTAATCCTTAAAACCTAGTCACACTTTTTCAAATTAATATATCTATCGTTCCATTATTTGAAAGTTATCTACATTATTTTTACGGAATCTAAAATACCCTTGAGTAAGTCGATAGCAGAAGCCAGAATTAACAATTAATTTTTATTTAATTTTTGACACATTGATACAACTTATATATTATTAAGGAGAACACATGCTTACTGTGAAGTTGTAATTATTCAGAACATTTATCTGATATTTTTAGGTCAATATTTTTGTTTGATGTGCCATAATAGTTAATTATGCATTTTATATTTAACTAGCTGAAGTACTAGCCCAGGCATTACGCAGCGCAAAAAGGCTTCATTTAGGGGATGGGGATGATTCTTCGAAATCTTATGTAGATAGTGACCTTCCTCCTGTTTAAATCCTCCTCAGAATAAAACTGTAGATTTGTACAAAAAGCAAATAGACACTCTTCTATATATATATAGAAAGTTAAGTGCTGAATATTATTAATTTGACTTCATTTTTATTTCATAATTTTTAATAAACCTGTACTTTCTAGTCCTAGACAATTTTTATAATTTAACTCTTTATGTTTAAAAAAATCAGAATAAATATATAAAAATAATTGAAGCCCTTTGAAACCAAATATACTAAATGTCACAAATTCTAGCAACCTTCCGACCGTGGCGCCATCTGTGTTCAAATTTGCATATTATACCAATTACTCATTGAAAAAGTGCTATAGATAATCTTTATTCTGATTGGATGAGTTGTCGAACGTGTATATGCATCATAAAATAAAATAAATCTGTTTACTGTGTAGGTACTTGAACAGTATGTGTTTTAATTTATCAAATCGTTGAGCTGTAACCTTGTTATGGTTTTTATTACGAAAAATTTAATAATTTTATGTTAATTTTGTTATACTTCTTCTTTTTCCATGGCCCTGACGGCATGACCCTTGACCTTCTGAATTTTTTTGCCATCATACGCTCCGGTTTTCGACGACTGTCTTCCAGTTTTGAAATCCTCACTCTTCACTCGATTTTTAAAGATTTTTAAAATTTTTACATTTTTTAAACATATTGAAAATATTGCTTTTATGTAATCATGCCATATCTTCACCCGTATATTTCACATGCCACTAATATCAGTTGATAATACCACAAATTATTATTCATGGCTTCACGGCCTGTTGAGAGCTTTCGTCTGATGTCAACTCGGCACCAGAGGCCATCCCACTCCATTTGGAGACGGAAGCATGGCGTGCCTCCAGATATATCCATCCATCTCAATTAGTATCTGCTAAGAAATCGTCGTCCATTTGGAATCCCTTAATGAATATGGCGCTCATAGCATGTTCCGTGTGTCCTGCCAGACTCATTCTTTATGATTTTACTACACCAATGAAATCTAACTTTGTTAATAATATCTTGTTTTTACTCTGAATTGTTGGGAGTATGCACACTTTGCGACTCTCAGAGATCATTTATGGCCCATGTCTACGGATGAGATTTATCTCTGAGATTCATGTCGAAAGCGGGTAAAGATCACTACAGAATTCAGCGCGAAATGTTCATTAATCCTCAGCATATCGTGAGAGAATACGTAGTCTTCTTTTTTTAAACAGGCAATCCACTCTTCAAGTTAATCATTAATCAAGTTAAAACTATTTTATAGAAAAAAGTACAATAATATTATAAAGGGTGTCCGGCGGAAAATTTTCAAGTTTAATATTAAATAAATAAAAAAATTACAATGTTATTCTCTTATTTTATTTATACAAAATTGAGTTTAACGATGCTGATTTTACGTTGTATAAACAATATTGTCTAAATGCCGTCCATTTCTCTCAAGACACTCTTGCAATCGGACTCTTAAATTTGCGAACACGCTAGAGCAAAGCGTTGGTTCAATGGCAGCAACTTCACGGCGGATATTTTCTTGTAGGGCCTGAATTGTTCGAGGATTGTCACTGTAAACTCTCGACTTAAGGTATCCCCACAAAAAAAAGTCACACGATGTATGGTCCGATGACCGAGGCGCCCAGGGTATGTCTCCGTACTTGCTGATTAATATATTGGGAAATATTCCCCTCAGCTTCTCCATTGAAATTCTAGGTGTGTGTGGAGTGGCCCGTCTTGCTGAAATTGTGTTCTATTATTAAACCCGGGAAACAGCTGCAGTTGCGGTACCAAAAACTCGCCAATCATTCAGCAATACACGTCAGCAGTAAGCGACTACACTATCATTTTTGGATAATGCAAACATTTTGATGGGTTATCGGGGCACCAGTATCTCATGTTCTATTTATTAACATAGCCATCGATATGAAAATGTGCTTCGTCAGTAAACAATATGCTTTCAAGCGTTCGTGCTGTTCCAAAACGTTCCAGCATCGTTGTCTCTAAGGTTTCACATAAAGAATAATCATTTTCGTTGAGAAACTGCGCGATTTGCAGTTTATATGGGTGATACAATAGTTTATTTCTCAAAAAAAAAAACCGTGCAATGTTGATTTTTTTATTCCAGTACAGGCTGCAATCTTCCATATCGATTTACGAGGATTTCGCATAACTTCAATGGACGTGCAAAAAAGATATGGTCAAGGGTTTTCTCGCCACCACACTCACACATTGGGAAATTTATTAAGATGAATGTGAATAAATGTGAGGCTAGAATACGTACTTGTGGTATTAATTTCCTTTCAATTAATACGTTGGACAGAGACGTAATTATAATCAACAGCATGTTCTTTAATCTTCTTTGTACGACATGAAAAATGTATTTTTTATATCTTCCTCCATCCATAATTTAATTTCACTTCGTATTGAAACGAAGCGTATATTATAGTGGTAAGATTCAGTTAAAGTAATTAATATCTGACAATTTATTTGTTTATTAATACTAAATTTATATTGCACGTATTTAAAAGGAGATATTTAATTGATTTGTTAAGGGTTGATTTGATTACCACAGGTCTACGTATGCTCTGAATTTATCAATTTTTCACTCTCTCGTATGTGAATTTCACGCACGCACGCCTGGTTTGTACGGCAATCGTTGACCTAACCGCAGAGATATTATTTTCTAAACACGACCCGCAGCTGTAGCTAGATTATACCTTCTTGCGCAACTCTATTCTAGATGCACGCTCCCAAATCTAATAAATAATAACACGGAATATATTATATTTACATACCGTTAATTAAATTAAATTCAATTCATGACCCACACGGTTAAATCGTACGGATCGAAACATTTTAATGTTTGAAAAAATCAAGTTTTTCGAGTCACAAACACACGTTGGCAAGGCTGACTTTCTTATTCATACGTGTAAAATGATTGAATGGAAAAAACTGTGCAATAATCGTGAGGGACATCCGATAAGTTATCGTTTGATCAATTCGCCTGTTGTGCGGATGGTCCACGGTATGGGTAACATATGTTTCCGGTACCACATCGACCCCTCAGAATAACAAGGTTTCATCTGACACTGTCGCTGTTTTGAGATGATGAACTCAAAAGTGTTGATTAAATTTTAACATGTATTTATATATTTAGGAGAACACATTCTTATTGTGAAGTTGTAATTATTCAGAACAGACGGTCTGTGATATTTTAAATATGAATTAAATATATTAATTAGAAAGATATACATATAAAATCAATTTAATCGAAAAATATTATTGTTGCGCCACCGGGATTCGAACCTGGATCTCTTTCCTAAACGTGGAAGGTGCTTTATCCAACTAAGCTACAGCGACAATATTTTTAGCGACAATTTTCGACCCTATATGTTACCTTTTTGATATTAATACATTTAATCGTTCCATCATTTGACAGAGCCATCTACCTTATTTTTACAGAATCTCAAATACCTTTGAGTAAACTGATAGCAGACGCCAGAATTATCAATTCATTTTTATTAAATTTTGGACACATTGATACAACAACGAAAATTGTCGCTAAAAATATTGTCGCTGTAGCTTAGTTGGATAAAGCACCTTCCTCGGTTAGGAAAGAGATCCAGTTTCGAATCCCGGTGGCGCAACAATAATATTTTTCGATTAAATTGATTTTATATGTATATCTTTCTAATTAATATATTTAATTCATATTTTAATATATTTATATATATTTTGTTTTGAGTTTTATCTTGTTTTAAGTATCAACAATGACCACTGTGAGATGAGGGAAATTAAAAATAAACATTGCAAATTAACAATGATGATTTATAAAATGAAATAAATAACTGATGCAGTTGGAATTGCAGCTCTTGCTGTGGAAGAAATAAAGAATAATGCATTTGGAACATTTTTCATGCGATAACTTAAATTAGCTCAAAATGTTAGTTGGAACCCTGTTTCAAAGACATCAGTCTATCTTGCCTTCAGGGTCCACGATTCCAGACCATATACAAATACAGAATGCACTACACACTGTACAAGTCTGACATTCATTGTTTTGAAAATACCGCGATCTTTCTATATATTGTCATGTCTCGACATAGAACTTTTCGTCATACCCATGGGTCGTTTGATTTTTGGCTTGCAGCTACCGACGCCAGTGATGTCCTGAAGTCCTTGACATTTTCAAGACCTGAAAAAGCTGCTCATTATTCTTATTAAGAAGGACACATTCTTATTGTGAAGTTGTAATTATTCAGAACAGACGGTCTGTGATGTTTTCAACACAAATAAAATGTATTAATTAGAAAATAAAGAAGATGTCTTTCAAATAAATGGAACGACAGATATATTCATTTGAAAAGTGTAACATGTGGGTTTGAAAATTTGTCGTCAAAAGTACTGTCTGCTGTAGCATAGTCGGTTAATGCACCTATGCGATAAAATTTTAGTATATATCGTTAGCTTTGTTATTTCGTTGTTTATCTCAATTCCCAATTCACTTTCTTCTTCAATGCAACAGAGTAGTGCAGCCATTTCTTCTTCGATGTAGCGATGTGTGCCAAAGATTGGACATCTTTTGTCTTTCAATTTTTACTCTATTTCGAGTGCATTTCTCATGATGCTACTCTCCATACATGTTTAAAAGTTCTAGAGACAGAATACATCCTTGTCTTACACCTTTTCCCACTTTAATGATTTAGAAAATAAGAGTTGAATTTAACTGTAGCTCATTATGATTAGAGCATGTCGAGAAATCATTGTTTTTTTTTTTTAAATTAAAATTAAAATGTTACATCACGCAGCCAACTGCCAAATCATTTAATGAGAAAATTGAAATTATATTCCTTCGTCCGATACGAAAATACTTATTGAGCGACCCTCACACATTCAACAAAAGAATGCATTATAGAACAGTCCCCAGGGCTGTGGAGTAATCCAAACCAATCACTATATCGATATATCAGAATGTTATGTTGCGGTGTGCGATAGTTGTCCTTACAATAATAGATAAAGTTATTTATTTCGTTAATCATAATTTAAACGGAAATGATAATTCTTAACCTACTTTAGAAGATTTTTTAATATTTATCCAAAGCAGTGCTAATAATTAATACATGTCGTTTTTTAAGTGTTTTATTAGATATTTTCTTCTTTTATATTATAATATACATAAAACGTAAAAATATATACATATATGGTATAAAATAATACATTATAACATAATTACATACAGGAATATAAAAATAATTATGAAAATATATTAAGATGAATATATACAAACATGGTTTCAAAAAGAAGTCTCGTGTAAAAGTATTTTGTAACTTAGTAAATTGGAGAAATTGACATATTTAGAATAGTGCCTATTTACAAAACCCCCTAAAATGATTTTTTTGTGTTTTTGAGATACGGATGAAAACGTATATTTTGAAAGCAGACGTGAATATAGATCACGTGATCATCAACATAATAAAGAAAAAACACAATAAACATTTTTATTTGAGATTTCTAACCATGACTGTCCTCTTAAAAGATTTTCATAGATAACAAAGACATGTGGTAAGACAGGAGAAAATGTAGGAAAAGGGATATAATACATTTATTTGGTTATTCAGATCTGTTAATATATCTAGATCTTGGCATTTTGAATATTTCGATACTAAATGGTACATTGGCAATATTTCGGTACCAAATGCACACACAATAATGTTTCGATACAGAATCGTGCTCTTGTAACAATAACGGTATCATCTGACATTTATATCAAACTGATATTGATCTTCAATGTTTTGAAAATTAATATTTCGATTTCTTCGAAAATTTTACCAAAAATACGATTTAGAGATTAATTTGAAATTTTCAAGATATTTCTGTTTATGATATAAAGTTGTTTTAGTTTTGTAAATGTGTGCTTGTTGTATGTCCAGTGGTAAGATACTTGTCTAGTGATCAAATTGTCGGTGGTTCGAATCTCGTTCTGGGCGACCACCGAGATAGTCCTACTTTCATATCACAAGCGTATTAATTATGACATGTAATTCGTATACGCATCTCTATTTTCTGAAAACAAGTTATTTTTAAATTTTTAAAAATAATTATTTTATACCAATATTAATGTTATTAAAGGTAACACATTCTTATTGTGAAGTTGTAAATTATTCAGAACATACATCTGTGATATTTTAAATACTAATTAAATGTATTAATTATAAAGATATATACATATAAAATCAATTTCATCGAAAAATATTGTTGTTGCGCTACCGCTATTCGAACCTGGATCACATTCCAAACCGGGAAAGGTGCATTATCCTATTATGCTACAGCGACAGTATTTTTGACGAAAAATTTTCGAACCTATATGTTACACTCATTCAAATCATTTCATTATTTGAAACCCATCTACTTTGTTTTACGGAATCTAAAATACCTTTGAGTAAACCGATAGCAGACGCCAGAATTAACAATATATTTTTATTAAATTTTGGACACATTGATACAATTTATATATTATTAAGGGAACACATTCTCATTGTGAAGTTGTAATTATTCAGAACATATGTAGGTCTGTGATATTTTAAATACTAATTTAATGTATTAATAAGAAAAATATACAATACAATTGAATCCCGGTAGCGCAACAACAATATTTTTCGATAAAATTGATTTTACATGTATATCTTTCTAATTACTATATTTAATTAGTATTTACAATATTAATATCTTTCAACGTATTATACATAGCAAAATTTGAAAAAAAACCTAATACCAGCAGAATTGAAATCATATTTTTTTAGAAATGTCCTATTTATAAAGTTCAAAAAATAGTTAGAAGAGGCATGGTTAGTTTTTCAAACAAATTAAAATTACTGCTCTGAAACATCACGTTGGAAACAATTATACCAAGTATGTACGTCCCTGGACATTTATATGCATGTACATGTAAAGATTTTTTATTATATGTCTGCATATGGTATCTCTATCTATCTTTGAGTAACAATTATGTCTCCACGGCCCGCCATTTTTAATCTAAATTATCAAATGTAATTTTATATCTGCATGACCGGTAGTGTTCCGGTTTTAGCAAATTTTTTATTCACCTTTATTAATTCATTAACATTTTTCATATCTCGCGTTCGTTTATCAAAAGTACAAAACGCAAGTGGTGATTTTATTCGCAACCTGTTCCACTTTCAGTTTAAAAATAATTGAGTCAATGATTTGATTAGTCGTGTGGATGATATTGCTCGACATGCGTGACGCGGATTAAAATATTTCTCGTTTATTTATTTATTTAATACATGATATAATTTTTTGCGACGAAAACATTTATGGCTTCCGGTTTGGGAGTTCCGCATCATAGCTTGTAATGCGTTCTTTGATAAATATGGCAGGTTTTCTTTGACATAATATTTTCATTGCGAGGGTGTTACGTTGTTGGCATATCCGATCTCAAAAGTCAAAAAAACTATTTGGTATAAATTCAGCTTATTATTTTGTACAAATTAAATCAATCAATTAGAAAGATATAAAGAAAATAATCTTTTTTTTGTGTGTTAATTTTCATATTTTTGCTATCATAAAAACGATCGGATAATGACAATAAAAAAATAGTATTTTTACTACGCTACGATCTATTTTACCAAATATATATACATGAACTAATGTAAATTCCTTGTTTCAATACTTTCATTTTGCTAACACCCGCGTGATCACTATGGCACCACTTACGCTATCAAATAGCTTCGCGATTTAAAAAAAAAATATATGACTCGATTGGAATGAAAATTTAAACGTCTTCTTTACATGAAGATTTATTTTTTGAAGAGTAAATAATTTTACTGTTGCATAAATGTGTCACAAACTATCGGATTTATGTTTTCACAAAGAATATGTGTAGAATGTCCCTCGTCCCACAACTAATGTTCCAAACCCCTCCCTATATGTACACATTATTTCGTGTCTATTCATTTAAGGGTGGGTGGCATAGTCCGAGCTTTTATATGGATATTCGTATACAGATCGTCGCTCTCTGCTTATCACGTTTTGTTCTTTTTGCTCCGGATCGATTGTCGGTCTCTGCGTCTCACTTTTTTGTTCCGGATTGAACGGCGCTCTCTGCGTGCCACTCTTTGGTTCAGAATCGATCATCTCGATGTTCCGGATTAAACGTCGCTCTCTGCGTGTCGACGTAGTTTTAAATGCTTTGTAATACATAAATTGCAAAAATTTATTTTCGTTAGTTTGGCGATTATTTAAACAATTTAATAATGAAACGCGATAGTATGAAACGTTTTTCTTTGATATATTGTTTTTTTATATTATGAACTATGTTTATATTTAATAGTGTTAACTTTTTATAATACTATAAATATATATGTACATATATCTATGAATCATTTAATATTGCATTTAAATTTATTAAAATCTTTAACGTAATTTTTAATTTTTACAATTAACATTAATTCGTTTATTGGTAGGTTGTCAAATTGTATTTGTAAATGTTTACCGTTAGACTATATTATTATTGCAACGTTGTATAAATATTGTGTGTTTTGTCATAAAATTTTTAATATTCTGCATAATTAATTATTTAACAATATTTTGCTGAACGCATTACGTATATAGTTCACTGGGAAGGAAAAAAAGTTATTTTATTACATTTATAAAATATGTTTATTAAAAAATGTTAGTATTGTACATTGTTGAATTAATTGCTCAGATGGACGATTATGTCGACCGTAAAATGGACGTAGCGCGCGGTAAGTTTCGCGAACCGAACCACGATTTTCGAAATAAATTTGCACAATTTGCAAGCGATGTTCTGGCATAAGTCTATTCGTGGTGAAATGGCAAACCAAACAGAGCACAAAACCTATAAAAAAATACATATTTTACTTTCCATGGTGAAGTTATTTAATTTTTTTTTTTCATTATGTGTTTTTTTGAAATTTTTACATATCAATAAAGTGACAGGAAATTCCTAAAACTACATATGTGTGCTGTAAAATGCGTCTCATTTAAGTTGCCTTTTAGTATGTCGAAAGCGGAGACTTGAGTTTCTTTATCTTATATTATATTTTATTTTTTCCTCATCATAAATTGAGTTATATAAAAGAATTACTTTAATTAACAAGTAATTAAATAACATTTAATTACTTTTGCCGTTTTTAAGTTTTCGGTGTTTCCGTGTCACGTTTTAAATATTGCCACCGTAAATAACGTCCATCCGTTTATAAGTTTTATTACCTTTTTACACGACCCGAGTGCGAGTTGGGTAGATCGTATCTCGGGATTAATGTCGATCTCTTGATTTACAACAATCAAATATTGATTTGTCTAACTGAATAATTACAGTCTCGAAATTGTGTCACGTATAAAAGTTTCGGTGGGCCGAATATATTCATTATTGTATTATGCAAATAAAACAATATATATATATGTACTTAAAATAGAGAGGCGCCGGGCTGCATGGAACGTGCGGTTATATTAAAATTGTGGGTGAAAGTAAATTAAAATCATATTATCGTATTAGCCCGACAATAAGGCGAGGTATTCATTTAAAAAGGCGACAAGTATATAGGGGGATCGCCTTATATTCGAGTCACAAATATGGTGGGTAACAATAAATTCACTGCTCGCGATTTGCGAAATTATTAATAGCGTTCAAAAGGCGGCATTGTTTACACATTTCTAACAGTTATTGAAGTGTTTCTTTGTACTGTGCTTCGTTTGGCATCTTTGCTACCTATACAAATATTAGTAGTGACCATATTGAAAGACGAGGAGTTATAGGAGGAGATGCTATAGTCATATTTGAATCTGAATGATCTGATTAGCTACTATAGTAGGAATTTTTTTATATCTTCTTTTCATGTTTAAACATGTACTTTATCGGGTACTTTGTTTTAATAAATATTTTTCGTTTAACATTTTGCATTTCATTTTTCATAATATTATGATGGTAAGGGAAATGTTTTTTCTTCAAACAGCAGATTAAAAAATAGGGATCGCCTCATAATAAGGGTCGCCCTATAGCCGGGCCAATACGGTATCTTATCTTAGGTATTCTATATTTATTTATTTAGCTTGCATAGTCGTCCGATATGACTCTTGGGCTCTCTTAGAATTTTCGGCACAAATGCAAAATCGTAGCCCGTATCCATACTGTGTTAAGCCAATACTGATTTTCAGAGTTTGCCAGCCCGTTTATGGTCGTCAACCCTTGTAAAAATTATACGCGCTGTTAGTCCCACGTATACTTCCTCGTAGTCCTATAAACGCCGTTCGGTCTCGATCCTTTGTTGATCTTAGCGAGTCCTTTACTTCGGCGTTTGTCCCGAATACCGTCTTAATATCTCGTTTTTTGAGGACTCTGGCAATTCTATCAGTGACAATTTGAACAAAAGGCAGGAAGGTAATGCTTTTGACCTCCGCTACTATGATTTCCTTGGCAGTCAGACTTCGTTCTTACGATGTGCTGTATCTATTATTCTCATTATATTAAATATTATTATACTAGGATTATATTACCAGATCGGAATTGCTTAGTAATATCATCATTTCATTATTCCTGCTTCCTTTCATTTCTTTTTGTGAAAAAGACGTTTCTTGTAGGAGATTAATTTAAAATAAAATAATTTACCGTTTTACCTTTCTGCCTTTATGACCCGTTTTATGCCCGCGTCCTCATGTAAGTGTCGTAAAATGGGTACCACGTTGATTGAATAATAATCGGATAATTTATTGGTCGACTTTTCACGATTGGGTCAAGGAGATATTTTTGAATTTAAAATCACATTTCGTAGCAAAATTGAAGATCATTATCTCGAATTATTATTATTCGATATTTCAATGTATTGTAGATTAATTGAAAATCTTGGATTGAGATATTAACCGATTTCACAATTTTAACCAAATACAACCCACACATATTTTAAATAAATGACATTTATTAAATATATTAATTAGAAAGATATACATATAAAATCAATTTTATCGAAAATTTATCCATCCGCGCCATCGGGATTCGAATCTGGATTTCTTTCCTAACCGGGGAAGGTGCATTATCCAACTATGCTACAGCGACAATATTTTTATCGACAATTTTCGAACCTATATGTTACCTTTTTGATATTAATACATTTAGTCGTTCCATTATGTGAAAGAGCCATCTACCTTATTTTTACAGAATCTCAAATACCTTTGAGTAAACTGATAGGAGACGCCAGAATTATAAATTCATTTTTATTAAATTTTGGACGCATTGATACAACTTTATTATTAGGAGAACACATTCTTATTGTGAAGTTGTAATTATTCAGAACATAGGTCTGTGATAATTTTATATGTATATTTTTCTAATTAATATATTTAATTCATATTTAAAATATCACAGACCTATGTTCTTAATAATTACAACTTCACAATACGAATGTGTTCTCCTAATAATAACATTTATTTTATTAGTGATATTAATATTAAAAGGACAGCTGGAGGGGGGGACCCATCCTTTCCCGGGACCGGTTCAGAAGCAATGGTCTACTTGTCGGTCCCACTCATATAAGCAAAACGAAAAATGAGAATGTGGTTATTAGCAATAGACCCTCCAGCGCCCCCTAAGTGCTGTATTTATTCGTAAAAATCATATAACATAAATCCATAGAACATATGTAGTTACTACTTATAGTGAATAATTTAATTTTGAATGTTCTGAATAAATATCAGGTGTTTCTGTACGATTATTGAACTAACTAACTAACTTACCATTACGCTATTTTCCTCATTCACATTCATACATCTTCCTATACAAACTTATCGAGTATTGAGGCCTCTAATAGGACCATCTTCCAGTAACTGGTTTACCTGATAGTGCCAAATCTTTCGCGGACGTCCTCTATTTCTGGTGTCATCAACATTTGCGTCATATATCACTTTTACCATTCTCTCCTCTGACGAAAAGACCTACTACAGCATCATCGTAGTTGCGCTGTACCGATGCCATGGTTGACTGAGAGATTGTCACAGGTTGGCCGCTACGTGTATGGCCAATGTTGAGCTTCATGTCACGCTTACCTGAACAGGTATACCTGTCAGGTATATAGTTGCATGTATGACCGGCTTAACACATTATATAAGTTGGACATATTCTACAATTCGTTACTAAGCTACAAAAAACTTTTATTCTACATTTTTTCTCGAAAGAATGTTTGTATATGTAGTTGCTATATATTTGTTTATAATTATTTTTATGTTCCTGTATGTTACTATGTTCAAATGCGTTATATTATGCTTTCATGTATTCTGCATTGTAATTTGTTCAGATGTTCAGGGGGTGCAGAAACGGAATGTAGGAAGGGTGATAGGAATTTGGTATAGGGACAGATCGATAAGGACTCATGGACCAACCAGGAAGCACGACTTCTTCGCTGATTCGCACAAATCACGAGAACACACAATAGCTGTTTCGGCACGCATCGCGAGAAACCGAATACACAATAGTAATAGTAACTGTACAAATAACAGATCAGTGTAGCAAGCACACATCAGGATGTTTATTTCTTGACAGTTCAAAAGTCATAGATAATACACACAGAAAAGTCGTGCTCTGAGGTATAGGTGAGGGGGGACACAGATAGGTAAAGTCAATAAAGGAGCATCCATACGCGCGCATGGCGACCGGCGATCCGTGGACCTGTCATAAATACCGAACAATCTCATTTTTACATATATTTTATTTCATTTTCAATTCACAATTCATACTCATTGTAGTATCTATAGCCTACGGTGGGTAGTTACATAATAGTAATTATAACATATAATTAGCATTTTTAAGGCTTACCTTTGAATGCAGATTTGTTTTTGTAATGTTGACTTCAAGATTATAAGAAAATATATTTCGTATATGCAAGAATTTTATATATTTAGGCAATTTTGTAGCACGCGGAAAATAAATTTAATGGTCGCGGTCTTTCTTATAATGCTCGTATTTTCTTAATTATGCAAAAAAACATTAAATTTATTAGTTTCACATTAGTGTTAAGGTCATATCTAAGTAATAGTTAAAAAAAAGTCAAATCTATTGTACAACTTCTGATATAAATGAATAATAAAAATTCATATTTTCGTAAAAAAAGCGGAAATATGATTTATTTTGTTTAATGTTGTTTAATGACAGCATTTTTAATGCAGGTAATTTATATGTTATATCATTAAACTATTAGTGTTCTATGTTGCATAAAAAATGAAAATAACTTGCACTACATAATATCGCGTATTATAGTAATATATCATAGCGTAATAATCAGTGAGTTACGTACGTATTTACAAGCGTGTACGTATTTGTACGCATAATTACCAACCGATCATTCAAATGGAAAAAAAGTAGTAAACACACAACGGGAAAAATAATACCGTAAGATATATGCTAAGGATTGTGGGCCATATCACGATTGATGGGACGCCTCCAGCATCAGTGCAGACATTCGCATTGCTGAAACATTATGTATAAATAAACACATACATTACATTGTATATTATAATGATAATATAATTATTGGCCCAGTGGCGCAACTAATTGATGTTATTTATAGATATACTCTTTTTCAGTACTCGCCTACGTAATATTTTATACAGGGTTAGGAGTTTGGCACGTGGGTGTATAACAGTGGAGTGAAATAAGATAAGGTTATGCTGCTGATAAGAATAGGCTGCATATATAATATATAATAGAAAAATAGGTTATATTCACCTGAAGGTGTAGAAGAAATACAATTTTTCAGAATCATTTTGTTATAAAAAAACAACACTTTATTTTTCTTGCCAAATCATTGCCTTAGGTTCATCAGCCACGATGTTCTGATTTATTAATATTATTATTATGTAACATTCTTGCATCGAAACTTAACCCAGGGTGCTATTTCCTAGATAATATCTGCCGGCAGTGGTGCTCGGGTAGAGAATCAACTTCACGTCTTTTATTTTGTGCCCGTCTTGTTTCCCGGGAGTATTTTTGCGTGCTCATCTAATTGTCCCCCCATCCCCCGGCTTTTGTGTGTTATCCCAAATCGTTTTTGATTAGTCAATATTACTTTTTAATTTTTTTAATGCATTCAGTTATTAACATCTTAATATCGTCATAGGTTGGCTCCGGTATCATCATACCAGAGTCATGCCTGTACAATTTGACGTGAGACTTGTTATCACATTAAATTCAGATTGCAGCCAGAGAGAAGCTGTAGAAATTATGCATCCCCAAAAGGGGAGAGTAGACGTCACATTTATGTGTTGCAGTCGCAGAACTCGGTTACAGTCAGGTTGCAAGAGGTGCGAGAGAGAGCCAGTAGAATGCTCCGTTAGGTCTCTCTATCAACCGCTCTTCCCGGAATTGTCCATCCCAGCAACCCCCAGCGGGAGACCCACACCCTAATAAATACCCGGAAATGTCCGAGATTGCTTTCATTTTAAATTGGTCATTATTATTCCGTGCATTGTTAAATACGGTGTCATAGGTGTAACGAGGGATGTTTTGGTTGGCGGTCGTGCGTCGTTGTATGGTCGCCTGTTTAGCATAAAAAAATGTCAATCTGGCGGTGAATGAGTAGGATCGATAGAGAAGTTTTTGCTTATAAACGGTTCTGGGTTAGCGGTGGGTCTCCCTCATCAGCCACGATGTTCCGACTTAAGGGCAATCTTCCCCTGCATTATGAGGTCCAAAACTTTTCTGGATGTCCCATCACATGTCTCATACTCCTATTTCTTTATTTAATTCATTATAAAACCTGTGTGATTTATTTAATGTTTTTAACAAAATATATATTTTTCCTTTTTTTTTTTTTAAATTCTTTAAATTAAATTATTATTATTAATGTTTATGATGCACGTTTGAATGGAATCAAAAGAGTCAAATATGATAATGATATATAAAGCTTTGAGAATAATATTCTGAAAAATCAGTGCAATGCTGAAAGATTTGAATGTGATGACCTTTAAGCAGAAAATATATTTTAATATTATAATGGTATTTATTTATATAATCCTCAATAACAAAATATCGGCGGAATTTATACGAAAAATTTATGCAAATCAACAGGAAGGGACAGACTGAGACTGCCATTCAGGAAGAATTCTAAATCTTAGAAATCTATGATGTATAGAGCTATGAAATTTTTTAATGAAATGTCAGAAAACATAAAAAAGGAGGAGAAATTGAATAGATTTAAAGTGAAACTGACCAGATATGTAAAATATAAGTTACAGCAAAAGAAAATACTTTAATCTTGTTTATATTAGAGCATATATACGGGTGCTTATGTATGCACTATGTTAAGAATTAAATAAATAAATAATCACTTCTTCAATATTTACAAAATTGCTTTGTCGCCTCATTTTACAGATAATTTGCAATGATTGCAATTATTTTTATATAGGTAAAACTTGCAGAAATTTTTATATTAGAATTAAGAAGCATTTGAGATGCCTAAATAATAATAAATATTCAGAATTTTCCAAATAACTCTTGGAAACAAACCATTTCTTTGATATTAATAAGGGTTTAGAAATAATACATACAGATAATAAGAGTTTACAGTTAGATAAATTTGAAGGTTTAGAAATAAGAAAAAGTGTTAATAGCAAGATTTATATTATAAATAATCAAATCCTTTTTGCAAATAGTCACTTTTTAAATTTGTTTTCATATTAGTTCTTATTTATTCGCAATTTTATAGTTTTGTTTTTATCTATGCTTGTTTTTTTTAATTTCAGTATACATTTTTTCCTGAAGAAGGCACTATAGGTATCGAAACATGTAGAATAATAAATAAATAGTGGTTTAAACAAAGTATTTTGTATAATTATTAAAAATAAATAATTCGCCCCCAACTCGGTTGATCGAACTTGTTCGTATATTTCGGTTTTAATCTTGCATGGAAGAAAGTGTACAGACAGTTGCGTAATTAATAATATTACGTGAGTATATATACGCGATGGTATGCTAGTACAGAGGTCGAATTGTAGTGATGTTATTAATTCCAGGAGCGGCGGAGTAAAGCGCGCCGACCTGTACATGGCGCTTGCTGAGTTCAGTACTGATTATTGCAGCGCGTGGCTGACGTCACCCAATGGCGGTTATGTGTTGCTTCACAAGGTGTGTTCAGTGAAGGGTGAGAAATATTATAATCAAATTTATTCCATATGTATCAATCAAATCAACTCCGCCACGCGATTGAGACGAGGAATTCATTTAGTTCGTATATTTTCGTATCGTGGTGGCATAGCGACTACCATGTGGCCGCGCAGTGGTAAGAACCGGTAAATGGTAAACCGATTTATCGGTAAATATGGCTATATTCTATTACCGAATTACCGGTATGTAAAATTCTAAGTATCATAAACTATGACTCAAAATAAAAGTACTTAATATCAGCATCCTGGTACAAAAAATTATCGAGATATATGAAAGATTGAAAAGGCACACACAACTCGCAAGTTGACATCAAACAACTGTCATAATTTGAAATGGTATTAGAAGGTGTTTGAGACATATATTTATTGGTGTATAAATATTAATTATTGAACGAAAATAATGCACTGTGCCTTCCCCCCCCTTTTCAGTTCCTTCCCGGCCCCGCCAAAACCGAGTCGATTGGCGACCTTGAGCCACGGTGCAGTTTACAATATTATACATTTTCGAGACTTTGCATTTATACTGTGTCGGAACCTTTGACGAAATAGTGAGTTATAATATAAGTCCAAATTTTGGAGATGTCTGCAGAATCCGGATTATGCTGAGTGCCTATTCCTTCCACTTCACTTCAAATATTGATTTATAACATTTCTTAAGAGATTGCGGCAATGGAATGTAATTTCTAACGTAATTAGGAGACATATATGCACTTTAAAATTATTTTTCACGTTATAATGTAAAACATAAAAAAAAAATTATCTACGATATTATGTGACGATATTTACAAAAAGCAGGATCATTGAGTGGTTCGTTAACGTGAAATTTTTGCTGGCATAATACAATGCGCGCACGTGCCTTGGGGATCCGAGACAAATCATCGCAAAAATAAAACAGATAACGTTGTGTATAATATAATAAGTAATCTTTTTAATTAAAATGTTTTTTTCTTCCATTTGTTATTTTATATTATAATATAACGCTGTGGTGGCCCTACTCGCACCTCACAGAGGTGCATAAATAAACACTTAACAGCCGTACAGTCCGCCTAGTACCCGCCAAATTGCAGGCAACAATACACTGCGATCGAACCAGTCTGAGTAACTACCAGAACCGTTCAGTCTTCTCCTGACCAGCTCCTCGGATACATCTTCTCGCACGCACCTCAGTACCGCTTTCAGTGAACTATATTTAACTTGAAATTCGTATACTATAACAAAGAGTATAAATTCAATTGTGCTTTTACTGTAAATAAACACAATTATTGTAATACAAATTAAATGTATTAATTAGAAAGATATACATACATATAAAATCAATTTTATCTAAAAATATTGTTGTCACAAACCGGGATACGAACCTGTATCTCTTCCAATACCGAGGAACGTGCATTAACCGATTATGCCATAGCACCACAGTACATGTTACACTTTTCAAATTGCTACACCTGTCGTTCCATTATTTGAAAGCCATCTTTTTTATTTTTACGGAATCTCAAATATCTTCGAGTAATCCAATAGGAGACGCCAGAATTAACAATTCAATGTTCAACAACTTCACAATTAGAATGTGTTCTCCTTAATGAGCCACTATCGTAAGTACTGTTTTATTCGTATTAAGCCCGATCTAGTCACAGATAGTCACATATATATCAGTCTTTATATTGGTAACATTTCATATACTTACGGAAGAAACTAGAAGGTATAGGGTCCTCGTTTCACACTGTATATTCTTCTGACACAAATAATCCATATTGGTAGCACTTGCTAGTCAACATAATTGTTAACACGATTCGCCATAATACCATAATATTCATTTTTTGACACCTTCATAATTACCGGTAAACCGGTGTTAAATTCAGGGTTTTACCGGTTTGCCAGTAATGCCATTTTCCGGTAAATGTGCATGCCCTAGTCAGAATATACCCGCCCTTAGGGTTAATAACAGCGATAATAAACTGATTTTGAAATTAGAATTTTTAGATATGCTTCCATAGCGTCTCAGGGCATGCTTAGTGCAACGTGTAGCGAGGTTTTTGGTCATGTCTCCGATTTGGTCGGTCCATCTTATTGGAGATAGAACTCCTCCATCCTTATAAGATTAAAAAATGCGAATTAATGCTCATATCATGTAAGAATAAAAAAAAATCTACTTCAAATCTTTAGTTTGAGTCATTGAAAGAATGTTGATTGTGGTGGTGAGTGTTTCGAAGAAACTGCATCGAAATTTTCTACAGGTTGCGTCACGAAACCTTCTGAATTAGGCAGTATTTCTATCGAAGTTTACATAAAAATTATTAAAGGCGAGCTTTTATTTTTCCAGTTTGAAATTCGAGTAATTATACACGAATTAGATATGCTCTCAAGACGAGGTTAATAATTAAACTCTTATAAGTTCCAGAGGAATAATTAAATACGTTATTTGTTACGTAAATCATGCGAGAGAGGAAGGTTTGAATAGAAAGAGATGACAATATAAATGTTGATTTTCTCGCATTCGATACAAGAGTCAAAAACAATTTGTATTTTCCATATTGATATATGGAATGAAATAAAAACGTGATGTCATTTGAATTAATTCATCAAAAATTAAATAATTTATTGATTACCTAATTCATATATATGATTATATTTTGAAATCAGAAAATGTAATGTCCTACATATATTTAGAAGATTGCTAAAAATCAATGTTCTAAACTTAAAATTATTATAATAGCTTCAATTTATTAATTTGTTTAATATTATCGATTTAAAACGCCACGTTGGCGTTATCGGTGATATGTCTATTTCATAATGACATACTATTTATGAAACAGACAGCTTGTGTCTAAAATGCAGCAGTGTTAGGTATAAACTATAACTAGATATTAATTTTTAACATTTTACTAATTTGATTTAATGCAGATTTGTCTTCGTAATCTTGGCTTCAATATTATACGAAAATATATTTCTTTTATGGAATAATTTATTATTTTTATTAAGATAATTTTGTAGTACGCGGAAAATGCATCTAATGGTCGCGGTCTTTCTTATAATGCTTGTATTGTCTTAAATATGACAAAAAAAATCTATTTATTAGTTTTAAATGAGTATAAATGTCCTATCTAAATAATAGTTTAAAAAAACATAAAATCAAGTGTATAAGTTCTGATATAAATGAATAATAAAAACCTACATTTTCGTAAAAAACGCGAAAATTTTAATTATCATTGAAAGTTTCGCCTTAACACTACACATATTTACATCTCATTTTTATAAAAGTACATTATACAGGGTGAATATTATGTTTTTAAATGACTAGAAAATGAAACACAATTTTTTAATTTGGTTTTCATTTATCGATTATTTGGTTTACTACAATATGACATCGGACAAGTGGGAATATGGATTCTATGGAAACACGGCCACAATAGCCACAGATAGACGATCGCTTTTCTGCTAGTGTATTTTAAATATTGCTCATTTATTCCGACGTTTGTTGCGCCATTGAACTGTTAATATTATGTATAGTATAAAATATATATTTTTTAAATCTTTATTTTTTCCTTAAATATAATGAATTGAACAATTGTCTTTCACCAGCGTGATACAGACAATACCTTCTTCTCTGGCGCGCGACTATCACTTCCATTTAAGTACAAATCGTGAACGGAATTCCTAACCTTCAAAATTCTTTAGGGCGTTGCTCGGTAAACACAAATTGTGAAATTACTCCGGCTATATGAATTATCGAATTAGTTTTGAACGCGAAATACCGACACGTCGTGTCTCGGACGAGTGCCTCCCGTGTAATTACACACATTTACGGTAATAAACAAAGATTGATAAACTCGTGTAATGGCCAACCTGCTGGATATAATCAAAATAATCGGTACGGTTATTATTACTGCACACACTTTGTAATGATAGGATTAAGTTAATATTAATTTGGGTGGATATTGATCATATCATCGATTAACAATATGAATATTATATTTACTAAGCAAACATCAGATATGTCATAAAAGCAAAAAAGCAATTTTTTATTATATTTAATGGAAAATATATAGAAGAATGGGGTAATTACAAGGCTTACGACCTGTCTTCGGCTGGCTTAAGTGATCACTATATATAACGTTCACCCATTTATAAATTTTTTGAAAGTTGTATATATGTTAGTATGTGGACTCGCTTCAAGTACACAATTTCAACGTGACCCTACTTTGTAATGTCACAATATATATATATATTTAATTACCGCGCCAATACCTAAAATATATTTCAACAAACTTGCGTCTGTGTTCACGTCATCATAAAAAGAACACCTGGACTATTCACTTTGGACGATAAAACAAATTTGTTTTAATGTATTACGTTCTATCGTTACTATTCTTGCGTGCATCGTGCTGTCGACGGGATATTTACCAAACCTTCGCCAGCAATACATTTCGAATGCGTCTATTTTGCGCTTGTCATTATTGCGGACTGTCCAAGTCTCTGTTGCATAGATGAATATTGAAAAGGTAAAAGTGTGTGAATCAACATAATTTTAGTTGTTTGCTTGGTGTCACTGTCTTCCCATATTCTCTTTAGTTGGTTCATAACAATTTTAACTAGTTATATGCGTTTTCAAATTTCCTGTTCCCAGCGTCCCAAATCACCAGCGTTCGTGATTATCCCGCCCAAAATAAATCAAATTCCTTGCTCATAAATTCTAAATTAAAATACTATTTTTGATTTTATTGGGAGTATTTTGTAGCACCCTGTATATATATATATGTGTTCATTAAAGGTGAAATACTGTAATACAATTCTGATAGAATTCTAGGCTTAATGTCCGATTGCTATTTATTAAACTACGCACCGGTGAGCGTCAAATGTGTCCAGTTCACCTTAAAGTTGATTTGTTTACCTGAATTGGAGTCTGTCGTCACAATTACAACATTTTGAATAGCACTTATTATGGTAAAAATTGCAAGGAAATATGTATTTTAATAGATATCGAAAAGAAACATTAGGAAGAAAATAGTATTTCTTTTACACAATTTTTTAAAATTAGCAATATTAACTTTGTGGTTAAAATGAATTTTTTTATTTATTATCTTTGTTTTATTAACCACTTAATTGAGTTTAAATACATCTACCGGTTTCGAAAAATACCATTTTCATCTTCAGGATGTCACCACTAAATAAAACATATATTATTGTTTCTTTATCAGAATCTATTTTTTAAAAAAAAATTTATTACCAAATCGTTACTTAATACAAATTTACTCAAATAATTTTTAGGAAAAAATTTTTAGAATGGAACTCGTAGTTAAATTTAGTTGGTTGTTTATAATTTTTTTGATTAATTTTACACGCTTTATTTATCTCCAACGATTCCAAATTATTTAGTTTGTGACCAACACCGTTAATATGCAAAATTGACAATTACAATTTTTTATCAAAACCATGACCATTTTCTATCAAATGATTAGGAAATTCTGAAAACCCACTATTGTTCAAACATCTCAAATGCTCCCTTACTCTTATATTAAAATTTCTACATGTTTTACCAATATAAAATGCAGCACAATCCTTGCAACTAAGTTTATAGACAACGGAATTGTTAAATTTATCATCTTTGTCTTTAGAATTTATGAGTAAATTTCCTATACTATTATTTGTTTGAATCTTAAACCTCTGATTGTGATTTTCCTTTGTTAAAAAATGTTTTGTTGTGGAAAAGGTATGTGGATGATATATTATGTATTTGGTCAGGTTCACAACGTCAACTATATTTTTAAATTTCCAAACGTTGTCCAATATTCAAAATTAAATGCAGCACAAAGTTTAAATATAATTGTTTTTTTTGAAGATCCATCACATACTTGTGTAGATAGCATCGTCATCATCATCCGACATTTTTTATCCAATACTGGATGAAGACCTCCCCAAATGTCTCGTATTTTTCTCTCTCGATTCGAATGACGATCGTCCAACAATTGAACATCCATTGCCATTTAATTTTATTGGCGTATTCTGTTATGTGATGAGATAATAATATCTTTTATTACGTACCTACGTATATTATATATTTGATTATTTATTAATTTGAACGAATAGCTGATTTTGTGTTAAACCACATTGATTATTTTAAATGATATGATAAGTCACGAGTCAATAATTTAAAGGTTTAATCATCGGTATGGTGCCGAAGAGACGTGGGACAGATTTTCAGTAAACAAAGACTATCACTTTTGATAAAAAATACGCCTGGGCGGCGCCCGTAGCTGTCTACTCGCAAATATGGTGGGTAAATATGAATGAATAAATGTATTGTTTGTAAGTAAAATAAAAGGATGTATTCTGCAGGCGGGAACGCCATTATCGATTCTATCTCCATAATGTACCTATATTGAACATCTTTTGTGTTTCATCATCGCCGGTTGAGAAAAGCGGAGATCGGCGAGAATCATAGACTAAAAAAAATAAAACTAGTTATAAGTACCATTACATTTAAACAATATATATATAATTACTTACCGTCTCCAAATAAATATATTTTCCTTGAAGGAAAAGATAGAATAAATATATTTTCTTGACGCAAGCTCTTCTTCTTTTAAATAGGCAATCCACTCTTCAAGAGTGATTTGTGCCATTAATCAAGTTAAAATTTTTATTTTATAGAAAAAAGAACAATAATATTACAGAATAGGATATACTATATTGTCGCACAAAAAACCCGCTATTATACAGATTAAACGTGGCGAGTTAAGGGAAAGAAGATGACACAAGTTAACCGAGAGCTGAAAATTACCATTGATGAGATTACTGTGAAAAAAACCTGTGATCCGCAATGACATGGTCAAGGGTTTCCACACTCACACATTGAAGAATTTATCAAATTCAATCTGAACAAATAAGAAGCCATCTGGCAATGCCCGATTCTCATTATAGAGATATTTGATACTGTTCTTTTGGAGACTTTCCTTTTGGAGAACCAAGGAGTGCGGGCAATAGATCCTTGAATTACTTTAAGTATTTTACTTTAATTATTTGGATCCATCCATTGTGCAGACCAGATAGAATTCGTACGTTTTTTTACCATATTAAGTCTATCATACATCGGGATATGGAATTGATGGGGGAAAACTCCGGAAAGAGTGGACCTACAACTCCCCAGGGCCAATAAACAGACCTTTGACCACACCATGGATATAATTAGATTTTTTGTATGTTTGTATAGATATCTCAATTAAAAAATGATTGATTCGTTTCTTTAAATAGAAGAATGCGCAATACATTATTTTTTTAAAACATGTTTATTCTCGTACGCGACACGCGATCGCTACGCACCTGCCGGGTAATGAAGTGGTTCTGTAATTAGTGATGAATTATTTAACTACTCTATGGACATTAAAACTAATATTATTCATTCCCATACAGAAGACTCTTGAAATATTAAACGGTTTATGAGAGTAATAGATACTTAGTAGTATTATTATAATATTGATTCATAGTTTATTAGCGAGGCGCCCGGCAGGGAGCTATCAGATGTGAGCTGGTCCGGCCAGCTCTTGAGATTCTGTTGAAAACATTCGATGTTCATCACATGGGTTTCCTCAGGAGAAACTAGATCAAGCGGTATGAAGACGTACTATTTATACCAACATTGTGGAGATGTCCAGATTCCGAGTAGCAAAGAGAAGCAAAATAGAAATATACTATCTTTGAGTCCTGGTACCGACACTGATGTTTGGAAGCGAGACTTGGAGTTGGCAGAAGAGGAACGAAAGTAAACTGAATGAATAGGCGTATATGTGGCAGATCCATTTATGAAAGAGTAAATAATGAAGAAATAAGGAAAGAATGTTAAGCTGATCTTTGTATAGTCAGTAAGATTAAGAATGGATCACTTAAGTGGTTTGGCAATATAGAACAGATAGATGAGAATTTGCCACTCTGTGAATGTTTTTCAGCCAATCTGCGTATCCTTACGAACTTGTCGATATTTTCTCCTTGGACGCATTGTTCAAATCTGGAAATGAGATCATTTATGCGTATATGTGACAAATTTATTTATGATAGGGTAAAGAATGAAGAAATCAAGAAAGAATGTAAAGCTGGTCGCCGAGATGGTTAAGTCATATAGAACGGATGAATGAGGAGAGAATAGTAAGTGTTGATGGCACCAGAAGTAGAAGACGTCCGCGGAAGACTTGGCACGACCAAATAAACCAGACACTGGACGATGGTCCTGTTAGAAGCCTCAATAATCGTCGAGCTTGTATGAGAAGATGTATGAATGTGGATGAGGCGAGAATTGTGTGTCAGGACAGAAGAGTGTGGCGCTCGATGGTAAGAAAGTAAGTAAGTAAGTAACATACGATGTCAGTACCATGGTACGTGGTGAGATTTTGATCTAGAGATAAACTCTGAGACATTGAACTTCAAATTTGTAAATAAACGTCATCTAGAATCATAGATACCTACAACTAGTTATGAAATGATAAACATATATTCAGAGATTCAAATTCATCCAACGTTCGAATGAAACATCAACAGTCATTGTCTGACATTTAACGTACTACAAACGTGAAGTAAAATTCTGGACAGATTTCTTAAAAATCTCATACGTGGACACGGGCCATTAAATTATACGCATTTTTAAATATCCTGAATTTGTCAAGAGTCACTGCTGAGGAAGTACATAGAATAAATATGTAATTGGATTAAAATATTATTTTAAAAATGTTTAAATTATATATACAGACAGAGACATGCGTCGTACATAGCACTCAGACTATATAACCGACTGTCAAAATCAATTTAATTAACATCAAATATAAATATGTACAAAAAAAAGTTTCATAATGGCTTAAAGATTTTCAAAATAATTATAAATGTATTTGACGTCTTTCTTATTCCCATCTTCTATTCTGATCAATTTCTCAACATTTTTTATAAAATATTATTTTGTTATTAAATTTCACATTGTAAAGGCAGTTTTTTTTTAGAGGTTCGTTTTTCGAATTGGCAACACTTTTTCCAGCGACAGCCGATTTATAACAGGTGATAGTTGATTTGGGCTCAGTTTGGTTTGCCATTTCACCATGAATAGACTTACGCCAGAACAACGCTTGCAAATTGTGTAATTTTATTTCGAAGATTCCAAGATCCAGTTCGCGAAACTAACCATGCGTTACGACCATTTTACGGTCTACATAATCGTCCGTCCGAGTAATTCGAATAACCATGGATCGTTTTCGCACCACGCATACACTAATTGATAATACGCGTCCACAGAGATGTCGTACAGTGCGCACCAAAGAAGCTGTCGTTTCTTCAAAAATGATGCCGGCCAGAACGTTACAGTCAATGGAGAGCGCTATAAATCCATGATTCAATTGACTTTGTTCCTCAATTAAATGGCATTAATATGGAAGAGCTGTGGTTTCAACAAGACGGCGCAACATGCCGCACGGCGCGCGCTACAATCAATTTATTGAAGGAATCATTTCGCGTAATGGACCTGCGAATTGGCCTCCAAGATCGTGTGATTTAACACATTTGGATTATTGTTTGTGGGAATATGCGAAGTCGCTAGTCTACGCCAATATACCAGAGACGATACACGACTTGAAAGCCAACATTGGTCGTGTTATTGCCGATGTAAGGCCACAGCTGCTCCAAAAAATGGTTGTAAATTGAACTTCCAGATTGCGCTTTATTCGAGCCAGCCGCGGCATCCATATGCACGAAATCATATTTAAACACTAATGGCATAAAATTTAAATTACAATTAAGCTAATACTATGGCCATTACCACGATTTTTATTTCATTTTAAAGTTCTATACTTCTAAAAAAAACAAACACCTTTTATTATTATTGATCTTTATCTTGTTTTATATAAATGTCGATAGCAACCGCCATAATTCAAGATCATTTTTTATTGGGGGTGCATATAAATTTTAAAAATATATTTAAAAAAAACTATGATAGATCACGCTTTTTGATTTATGGACTGAAAGCATTCACTGCTCACTTCTGCGAGAAAAAAACGGTGTGATGTTAAATTAGTTTAGTCCTGAATGGCGTTATATATTTTGTATAAAAATCTAGTAGTATTATAGATTATTTCATTAATTCCATATTTCCTTATGTGTGATATATTTTTAAATATTGATAACATTATTGCTGGCGAATGAGACGCAGATAAGATCTAAAAAATTTGAATTATCATGATTACATGATAGGTTTACAAATCTTTTGGAATTTTTGCATACCGGAATATAAAATGTCTCGGGATATCCGTTTTTCGTAATTTCCAATAAACCGTGTTGGCGCCTGTATTGTTGCCAAATGGATACAATATGTAATTATACACTCGGCAACATTTGATCCTGAAGAAATCGTGATTGATCTCTGTAATAAAAGAATTTTGCATAACTTTCAGTGGAGATTGCGACTGGGCTCGTATCGTGCCGGAGGCCACGCAAATTATTGTGTTTTGAAATAATAATAATAATAATTATTATTATTAAATAGAACACATTCTTATTGTGAAATTGTAATTATTCAGAATATAGGTTTGTGATATTTTAAAAACTAATTAAATGTATTAATTAGAAAGATATACATATAAAATCTATTTTATCAAAAAATATTGTTGTTTGTTACCAGGTGGATGTCTTAAAATACGGGCAACGTGCATTAACCGATTATTCCTATGTCATATGTCCTTGTTAATATTCCTATGTCATAGGATGTATCATGGAATATCATGAATTCTAAATACAAACATAATAAATTTAACAATGGTGTCTATAAACTTAGTTGTAAGGATTGTGCTGCATTTTATATTGGTAAAACAGGTTGAAATTTTTGAATGTTTGAAAAATAGCGGGTTTTCAGAATTTCTAATCATTTGATAGAAAATGGTCGTGGTTTTGATTGAAAATTGGGATTGTCTATTTTTGCATATAAACGGTGTTGGTCATAAATTAAATAATTTGGAATCGTTGGAGATAAATAATGCGTGTAAAACTAATCAAAAAATTATAAACAACCAACTAAATTAAACTAAATTTTTATCCTAAAAATTATCGTAGTAATTTTGTATCATCGAGTAACAATTTAAGTTAGGTAATAAATTTTTTTTTTTAAATATATATATTTTTTCAATAGATTCCTTTAAAGAAACAATAACATATGTTTTTGATTAGTTAATGACATCATAAAGAAGAAAATGATATTTTTCGAAACCGGTAGATGTATTTAATTTATTACGTGGTTAATAAAACAAAGTTAACAATCTAAAATATTGGATTTTAACTACATAGTTGATTTTGCTAATCTTAAAAATAAAAATAAATTATTGCTTGAATTTTTTACTAAAAATATTTACAAAATTTATCTGTTATTAATAAATATATTTGCTTCAGGCCCTAAATCATTTGGAATAAATAATCTGAACATTTTTTGTATTCAATATATAATTTGACATCATTATAATATTTAATTTAATCGAAGTAATCGCATAAACACGTTTTTTTTTTAAAAACTTACATCTTTGACATTGTTGAGATTAGACACGTATTTCTTGAATATTTTCGACTCGTAATTGTGGACTAGGTCTGTTACAACTGTATATATATATATATATATATCTCGAAATAACCCTTAAGATTTTATCCAGGTATAGCGTTACGTGACAGACACAAATTTCAGGGCATTTATTATTGTATGACTGATAACAATGCTGCATTTGATTTACCAATGTGTCTATATTTTAATTATATAGTTTCGGCGTTCAGTGTCTTGTCCTCAGCTGATTTATTAACTGTTTATATATATATATTTTTTTTGTACATTGATCAATGCACTTTGCTTACTGTTATACCGGAGGAGCACTGTCTGCTATAATACAGTCAATTACTAGTGTAGCAGGCAGTGCACCCAAATATATGTCTTACTTTCTTACTGATATGTTGCATTAACTTTGCCAAATTTCATAGAAATTAACTAGGTGAAAATGTATACTTAATGAATATTAATTTGGAAGAATAATACGTCAGACCGATAGACATTATTTATCAATGTAAGTACATAGTACATGTAAAAAGTGAAACAAAAAAATGTATTATTATTATTAAAAAAAGATTATGCGTATAGATCCCATTTCTTAATTTACACATTTTAGTTTTGAAATTGACGAGAACTTTGCTGATATTATCACTTGTATCGGTGATATTTTTTAGCCAACTCGATCCTTGTCCACATTGAAATGTGTTCAAACCGGTCCATCCTACGTCATCTTGTTATACTTTTCTTCCTACGCTTTTCTAGAGACGTGATATTATCATCTCCAGTATTTTTGTAACGTGTAATGTATAACATAAACCGAAGAATAAATGAGAATGTTAAGTATGCAATAAGACGTGTTATCTGGATTTACTGCTCTTAACGGTTGCATACAATCTTAATCCACGTACTAATGTTACATTTATTGACCTAAAATACTTGTAACTCCTTATTTATCAGAGCCTTTAAGAACTATTATCGTAGTTATGGCCCCCGGAAAGTAGCACTTATTGCATGTAAATAATATCCATTATTATGAAAGTGGTCCAAGTCATGTTTCTTTCGTTTCGAGATATTTAAAAGTTTGCGTTCGTATTGATTGAAAAATATTTTCATATTTGAATTAAATATATTAATTTGAAAGATATACATATAAAATCAATTTTATCGAAAAATAATGTTGTCGCGCCACCGGAATTCGAACCTGGATCTCTTTCCTAACCGGGGAAGGTGCATTATCCAACTATGCTACAGCGAAAATATTTTTAGCGACACTGATAGTGAGTCGTGATTTTGAGCCCATCTCTAATTGTCACCCCATCTTAGGTTTGGTCTTCTCAAGTTCCAGCGCTTTGCAACAATAATATCGATGATTGACAATCGGCAATTCTTTCCACTTGGCCCAACTTCAGAAATCTTCCTACTTCAATAAATCTCGAAACGTTTGTCCTATTACCACCCGCAGGTAGGTATGTACTAAAAATATATTTTTTTAAATCGGCCCAAATATACCCCTTAAAATTCTTCTTTCTAAAACGTCCAGTGCGTAATAAAATAAAGACAATTATATTTCGATTGCCAATTTATCAACTTAAAATCGTGGAATAAAATGCTACCTATAAATAACATAAAATTATACTTTGATAGTTTCGCATACTTGCATTATTACAAGGCGAATATTATGTTCCAGGCCGATTTTGTTTGTCCGCCATTTTGGTTTGCCAAATATTTGTTAATTTACATTTAATAGTCGTAAAGAAAAATTAAATACAATTTATTTTACTGCATCTAATGTCTTAACAACGTGTTGAAGTTATTAAAAAACGTTGTCTAAATAATAATGGCAATGTTGGAAAACTTCTTTGTGGCTGAATCGGGTCAATTGGGCCTGCAACATACGTGGTTTCAATAGAATGGTGCCACCTCACATACGGCCCGAGCTACGCTTGAAATTTTGAGAGAAATTTTTCCCGGCCGTATAATGTCAAAAAGTGGTGATATCAACTGGCCTCTTCGGTCAGCTGATTTGACGGCTCCCGACTATTCTGTGAGGGTATTACTGAGGGTAATAAGTCAAACAACAATTCCGATACTGCAGGATAATATTCGAAATGAAATTGCTGAAATAACACGCCAAGTGTGCGTGAATGATATTTATTTATAAGACTTTATTGATATACTTGTTTTTGTTGTAACAGAGGTGAATATATTCTAATATAACATGATAAACATAAGATATTGCAGTTTATTGTATGGGATGGAGTAGACTCCACCTCTGATATATACAGCATTGTCCTGGATACTTTGCTAGACTGCCGTCTGTATTAAAGTAGCCAGTTTTTTTCGTGCCGTTGTGGTGTTCTTTAATTCGAGAAAGATAAAGATTCGACAGGAATTAAAATAAAAATAGAGAAAAAAAAATGTAGTGAGAGTGTTGTAGAACTAGTGAATTATTAGTGTAGACACTACATATAATGATTATATTAGAATATTGGATAGCGATGCTTCTGATTGATCTCTACCCAATTGGATCATATATTGGGTCCATATTTGTGTAATCTTATTGAAAGTGAATGATTTACAGTTGGTGCTGAGTGTGTTGTACAGTTTCAGAGCTAAGAACATGTAGAATCTTTGATAAAATATCGTTGTTGCTCTCGGAACTAGCGTGTAGATGTTCGTTGTTTGTCTTGTATTGTGTCCATGTATTATGTCTAGGGTGTTGTATTCTTTAAATATAAGATCTGTTGGATATCTAAAGGGACAACCATTTATTATCCTAAGAATTGTCTTTTGTGCTCTTTTAGCCGACTCTAATATTGCTTTTGCTGCTCCTCCCCAAACTAAAATAGCATAATTAATTAATGAGTAGCAGAGTGCAAAGTACATCAATCTTAAAAGTAAATTAGTTTTCTTATGCGTTTAGCTAGGTTCGATATATGTTTTTTCCAGTATGCAAAATAAGGTTAAAAAAGCGCGCGCTTATACTGCTGCCAAAGACAGCTACTTGGTCAATATTATATTTTTCGCATAATTGTAATAAATAAGTTAATTGATAAATAAAAATAAAATTAAAAAATTGTAATTTTTTTTATAGTTATTTAAAAAAAACATCGGCCTGGAACATAATATTCACCCTGTATTAATATGTACAGGTATAGTATCCGATCACTGGTGATAATATGTGTAGGATAATGGTTGTGACAATCGTGCCTAATTTAGATTTATCGATCACTGAATCAAATCTAATCGATCCGCGGGTTCACAAAGTCCCATGGATGGGGATCAGCGATGCGAATTAATACTCTGGACCACAATAAGATCATTATTGAACATACATACTATCAGGGCTATTCTCTTATATATTTAAATACCAAGTGTCCCAAAACGCGCTAACTTACTATTAATTAATTGTTGCTACAGATCATTAAGGTCTAAGACTGATTTTCAAGCATTTCGGTAATGTAATACAAAATAACTAGCTGCTTTGAGCTTGAGAACCATCTAAAAATTATCCATCATCCGCAAACCTTTCCACCCACCACCCAGCATCCCCCTGCACCTATCTTATGTTATCAACCGCGAAGATATACCATCATATGCATAGGTACAGACAGGCATGGAAAGATGTTTGTTGGACACCGCGCGAAGAGACAAGAATTGTCAATATAATAGAATACGCCAAGAAAATAAATCTCTCGGAAGACTGGCAAGCGTTGGAAAAACGCAGTGCCACTCGAGGTGAATCAAGAAGTCGATAGGCAACCCTAAAAGCTGCCGCACCGGTGAAATGCAGAAATACGTGGCGGTGAACAACAATGTAACAAGAAAGTGGAAGACTCTTGGGGAGGCCTTCATCCAGCAGTGGATAGAATGCGTTTGATGATGATGATGATGATGATAATAATTGACAGTTATACGGATATTTCAAAATACACAAAACAGTATCTATCAGAAATTTGCTATCAATTATTTTATTATTTTCAACTTTTATTTGAAAGAAACCCCAAAGGGTCCCCCACCCTATCTCGGAATTAATTAACAAAATCTTCAAAGTTTTTAGATTATTAAAAAGTTTAGTTTTTTTCGGCAGTTAGTTAACTAACACCCTGTGACTTTCCTTCACAGTATATATTATTTTCTTATTTATTTTGCAAACATATTTTTATAACATTTGATCATTTACTGATTTAGGTTGGTTCCGATATCATTGTACAGATGCCATGCGTGTACAATTGTATTGTAAAACTAAGTGCGAAATTGCCGTTATATATTACTGATTTTTTTTTATCTGATATCATGATGATTTAAACACGCACTCTTATATTACTGGTAAGAGGATATCATAATATTTATTGTAAAAAAAAGATTGAAACTATGGTTAAAAATTTAACGGAATAGCTTCCTAGGGCGCGATGGTGACAAATATCTGAACAGCTGGAGGAATTTGCACCTCGGGGTCACCGTGCAATTTGCATAGCGGAGCAGTGTGGTCACGGCTAGAGGTCACGTGGGTGGCCGGACCGACTAAATGTCAAACCCCTGCGTGAGTATTGTACCGGGGTCTACTTAGGATTGCGGATTTCCTTCGGCACACTAAAGAACGCCAATTACATTGATCTGTATGACGAAATTGACATTTCCATTCGCGTGCATATATCGGATATCGCGAGCGATATCCAATTACATTTGGAGGGAATTTTTACTTGAGGGCGAGCTTTCATTTTTCCCATTTGAAATTCGAGAAATTATACATGAATTAGATACGCTTTAAAGACGAGATTAATAGTTAAATTCGTATAAGTTCCAGATAAATAATTAATGACGTTATTTGTTATGTAAATCATGCGAGAGAGGAAGGTTTGAATAGAAAGAGACGACAATAAAAATGTTGTTTTTCTCGGATTCACATAACACGTGTCTAGAGGTTTATCCAAGTATTTTATATTGATATTACGAAATGAGTGTTGTCATTTAAATAAATCTATCGAAAATTAAACAATTTTTCAAAGTATCTATTTCATATATATGAATATGTTTTGAAATCAGACAAGCACCTACATATATTTATATGATTGCTTAAATCAATGTTCTAAATTTAACGTTATTCTTCGCCCGAATGTTTGTTTAATTCCTCAAGGCATTTATGCCTCGCGCGAACGTTTATTTAATGCCTCGCGCGAATGTTTCACACGGTTCATCACCATAGCAGATTACGTCGTGTCGTTTCTCCTTTAAATTTCTGCTTCGCAGTCTCAATTTGATATTAAATATCTCAGGTGCATGTAACTGTTAAAAACTTCGCATAATATTTTATTAGATCTAATAAATAACGATTGTAATATCCTTGCTGGAGCTAATCGATATCAGTGAATTGATGAAGGTAATTAAACTGCCATTTGGACATCGTGACATCATTTTGAATTTATCTGTCGTATATAACATGGTGTGAAATTATTTATGTTTCAAAATTGTTAATAATGCTGCCCGAAATAGTCCAGTTCCACCGGTAGCGGACTCATAAATTTTAACAAGAGCATTATTTGTTTTTATTGACGTTAATTTATTTATTTCGTACGAAGGCATATTCTATTAAATATTTTTGATAAGTAAGATTTTAAAATTATTTAAATTTAAATTAATAAATTGTGGAGGTCTATCGCCTCATTCATATCGTCGCCGCCCAGCGATACTGAACGCACCTTGCAAATACCGGTGCGTGAAACAAAACTTCTACCAGGCATAAACTGCCTCGAGCGCCACCTTCCACACAACAGCCTGTTTGTACAGATAACTCCTCCATATTGGTAGGCATAGTTAATTGTAAACTGTGCCTACCGATAAATCAAGTGTCAACCATAAGTAGTACTCATGGACTTGACAGTGGCGGATGAATATTAGGCCATTCACTACTCCCATAATAAGCACATCTCATCATTCCAAATATAATCCAAAAATCTATCTAATATCACACTTCTACATTATACATATGTATTATTAATACACATTAAATGTATCAATTAAAAAGATATACAGATAAAAACAAACAAATATCAAATATCTCATATCTCACGGAGGCAAAGCTATTTTTTATTATATTTAATGGAAAATATATGGAAGATAGGGTAATTACAGGGCTGATGACCTGTCTTCGGCTGGCTTAAGTGATCACTTTATATATATATAACGTTCACCAATTTTCACCCCTCAAATTCCACATTTATCAAATTTTTGAAAGTTGTATATATGTTAGTATGTGGACTTGTTTCGACTACCACTACACCATCGCCATCTATGTCACAATCAGAATCTAATTATTTTTTTAAATTATTTAAAGCAATATTCTTTATCTGTAAAAGGTTTTTGACATATTATACTAGAATAGGCCTGAAAAATCAATAATTTTCAATTTTATATACTTTCTTATTTTGACCAATATATTATCAGCAATATTTGAATATGTCCAAGAACACACGATTACATATTTAAAAAAATAATTAGATTCTCATTGTGACATATATGCTGTTTCAGGGAAAAGAATTATCAAATTTAGTCCCTAGATGGCGATTGTGCAGTGGTACTCGAAGTGTTTCGACATTCCAACATATATACAACATAAATTTTTTTGATAAGTGTGGAGATTGAGGGGTGAGAATATATATCACTTAAGCCAGTCGAAGATAGGTCGTAAGCCCTGTAATTACCCCATACTTCCATATATCCGATATTTGTTTAAAACGCCTTTGTATGTAAAAATCCAGTAATTGTGTGTTCTTGGACATATTCAAATAGTGAAAAAGATAAAATCAATTTATCAAAAAAAACTTTTCCTTTCGTCACGTCATGTGTGCGTCAATCCTGCACAATTGTTCGGCATCTGTATGACAAGTCGCGCTCAGCTTGTTTTACTAGTAAAGTTACGCAGACTTTGCGCACACTGTGTCTCTTGTACATTATGGCATTGTATATTGCTTTAGGGCGATATTATTATAGGCCAGATATGTAAGCCTCTTATAGAATAGGTCCTGCAAACATTTAGCAAGAACCAGTTTCGCAATTGAACGACGCGCGCAATTAAAGAAATATAAAAAATTTACAACCCATCAAAGGCGATATTTCTCGGTTCAATCAAATAGTGATTTGTTTTTGATGCATAAATAATGTAATAAAATATAATATAATGTGATTTATATAACGGTCTATTTCAAAAACCAGTCCCAGAACTCGGTGGCGTGTTTCGCCACTTGTCGCTGTATCAAATACCAATGTCATAAAATTAGCCTCAACATCATTCAATAATGTTTTACTGACTTCAATTCATTCATCCGCTGTAGGTTTTCAGGATATGATACTACGTTATATTTGAGAACGTATTCATCATCATTATTGCCTCTACACCTTCTGGTAGGTCGTGAACTCGTCAACAGTGTGAATATTTCCCTGGTGATATAGTTTGGGATCTTTTAACCTTCCAGCGGGCGCGCTGAGTAATTTCCCTTGAGCGGGCACTTGTAAATTTTACGTCATCAAGTTTTTTCCATGTAAATGGTGTTTTCTTTATATACATGATAAAGAATTGCTGTAAGGTTATGACAAATGATAAATGACAGTACATTAAAAAATATATATTTGACTTTCTTAAACAAAAAGCGAAACAACACTCTAATTATTTCAAAACAAAATATTTTATCGATCTATTAGTCAGAATCAATATTCTCATCATTACAATTGTTGCAAACCACCTTGACTGCCGTATTGTTCTTTCATGTAAAGGACTGGCAATTGATGCTCATTGATGCTGAGGATCTTTTCTTCTCCAGTGCACATGACCGACAAATCGGCTCAACTTCCCGACCGTAATTCACTTTGAGAAAAGCACTTATATCTTGCGGTAAATGTTTGACATTTGGTCTGAAGATAAGATGCTCTTTCATCATGGTCAATGCCAAATTTTTTAGGAATATTCTTCGATGCTTTGGGGCCTTCCTTGGACAGACAAATTTGTATAAATTTGAGCATCTATGCCGCCAATATTCATTAGAGTCCAAATATCAATGAATAACAAAAACTTCTAAGCCACTGACCCTCGAATAGGTCGGAGCTCGATGCTTGCGACTAAGTGGTAAAAGTGGGGGAGGCGATAAGGCGCTTTTGTCGTAAGTTTTATGACAGCGCGCCCGCTGGAAGGTTAAACATATTTATACCATCTATCATTCCCATTCAGCATTATTTTAAAATGTATAACAATTATTATCGAATTATCTTTACGTTTTTATATTTATAGAATTTTTTGCTTTGCATTTAATCAATGTACAAAGCTTTGGATAATAATAAAACAACAGAATATATAAACAGATTTGTGTATTTGTATCCTTTGTTATAATAATTTTTTACTCTACTTTTTATAACATCTAATGAGGTGGTAACTATTATTAATAAGTAGTTGTCTAGATTTAAACAAAAATATCACTCCTTTATTCAATGTAAAGAATGCAAAATAATAAAAATAAAAACAAATATTAACAACACAAAAAATATTTGCTTAAGTATGTTCAAGAAATGATATAGGTCTCCATTAAAATAATATGGCACAACATATACAATACCGATTAACTGAAAACTACCGGATTCACCTGTTGTTACTGCTCTACTATTAGAAGTTGTGTGTTTAAATCACATCCAGGTTTTCAGTGTAGAGATACATAGTGAGATTCGGATGAATCATTAGTTTAGATGTTATAAAATGCATCTTTTGCTTGTGTGTCATGTGACGAGGATGACGAATACACGTCAGAAGGTGGTAGATGCGAAGGGTACCTGTCTCTGTTATCGGGTTCCTATTCAGTGTTCAATATGAAGGTATGTCATCTGGGTGTTCGTGTGGAGTATGACAGGCAGTAATGCATACATGCAAATATGGAATAAAATTAGTACTCACGATTTACAATGAGTTTATTCAAGATCAAGTTACAATGGTTTGTTTTTACTTTTAACTCGGTGAAGCGGAGTGAGATGCGCGAGCTGTTGAAGATCCGGGAACCAGTAAGGTAGTGTAGGAGGTGCCGTGCGCGGGTCCCATGTAAGGTTGTGTCCGTACGGCTGCTGTGGGTGGAGGTGGTAGCCCTTCGCAAGGTATTCTGGGCACCCGTTAGTAGCCTCATCGCATCTTTATTTGGTCATGTTTTGTATGAGAAATAATACGATCAATGACATGGAATATATACGTATAGTAATTTTTCTGATCTTCTTCATCTGGTGCCATTTCAGTGTCATTTGTATCTATCGTTTAAACTGATGCCTCTCCTTGGCATCTTCGACTCCGAGACCAGTCCGCTTACCGATATTTCACAATCAGAATAATATATTTTTACCCAAATAATATTTTTCTTTGAATAATTGCTCGAAAAATGATATTTGTGTCCATCCTTTGTTTGTGGAGTTGATCACCACGCAGTGATCACCATTAGCCACGAAGCGGCCATCAGAGTCTCCTGCGGGAGAAAACAATACTGTATCTTCCAATATCAGGTAAAAGATAAACAAAATTTACCACTAAATAGATTTGGAAATACAAATCTTTGGCGTACGTTTTAAGGCTGTACCAATAATTCATAATTCTTGATCTTATACCTACAGTGTTATGGACTGCTACAGACATACATTCACGCCTACAACACAGTTAATTATACAATATTTACTAAAAATATTTCAGCCCGCAAGGTCACCGCAGAAATCCATTAATCGTTCGCTGACTGTAAAAAACCTAATATCACATCATGAATCTGACATTTCTTTTATTGTTTAATTATAATACTTAATGCAGATTTGAGAAATATTAATTGGACGTTCACAATTATAATAAATGTTCACAATTATGGCCAAATACTTCCCGTACTTTACATCAGTTATCGGCCACCTTCGGTAAAAAAATACACCTTCGGCTTCGGCTGAAATCTGCCGAAGGTTTGGCCGAAGCCGAAGCTTTATTAATTAACCAACGAAATGTGCCAAAAACGCACGAACTGTTACGAATGGAAAAAAATTCAGTTTATTTCTTCTGAAATTTATTTATTTAATGCATAATATTTATATATCATATTATATATCAACACAATAATGCAGAAAACTAGTAACAGTGCAGAATTCGCATTGTTATGTATACTTTCTAGACGGTGTTCTAGGATTTCTAAGTACGATTGAATTTTCGGCTTCGGTTTCGGTCAAAAATTGACTTTCGATCGGACACTACCTACAATAGATTGATATGTCATAGCATGTATCGTCGTAACTTTAAAAACCCTACAACATCATAGATTTTTTCCTTTTGCACCTCGGACCATAGACGCTATATTGCATTAGACTAAGGGCGGCATGTTTTCAATATTTAAAAAAATAAAAGATTTTTTTATTTAATTATCCGCCGTAAATGAATAGACATAAAATAAAGTGTACATATAGAAGGATTTGAAATATTAGTAGTGGGACGAGGGACATTATACAAACATTATTTGTGGAAACATAAATCTGACAGTTTATCACATATTTATGCATCAGTAATATTTGTGTAAACAAGACGTCTAAATTTTCTTTTCAATCGAGTCATATATTTAAAAAAAGCCGCAGAGATATTTGATTGCGCAAGTGGTACTACAAACATTGAAACAAAGAATTTGCGTTAGTTCATGTCTATATATTTGGTAGTGTGTGCAAATTTTATTGTAACATGAGCAAAAATGAAAACAAAATCAGAACAATTATCATTCAGGGGCGTAGTCACCGTAATTGTGAACTGATCAATATTGAAGTTCTCAGCCAGTGGTGCAACTTTTGTCCTCTTCCACAGCCACCAGAAGGGCCTGGTCATCAAAATCCAAAGATCGACCCTTCCATGTCGTCTAAGCTGGTATCACTAGCTTTGAAGCGAACAAACCACTCTCGGCGTGCCCTTTCGCTAATCGTTCCTTTGCCGAAAAGATCGTTGAGATCGCAAAACGATTCAGCAGCTTTCCACTCTTTCTTCAAGTGGTACAGCATAACGTGGGGTATATTTTAATTTCCGAACCCTATTAAAGAATTATATTATGACAAATGTCAATTAAACGTCAAATTCAAAAAACAAATCGACGGGTAATTATGCATCAATATAATAAATATACAGAGTGTATCGGACATAGTAAACACAATATTTTATGGGTAGATACTTGAATAAATTACGTCGAAAATGTTAAAAAGAATATATGCAAATACTGTACCGTTACGGAAAATGTTATTTGAAAATTAAGTTTAGTAAAAAGTCTACGTACATCGAATTAAGTATTTTCGAAATTTATCCATTCATAATCTATATCTTTTCATTAGGCCCTAAACCATCTAACAAAAAATAGTGTGACCTTTAATTTTTTGTATTCAATATACAATACAATTTGCAGTCAAAATAATTTTTTTCAATTAAGCGAAATAGTCACATAATTACGATTTATTTGAAATTTTTGATATGGTGAGGATTAGGCACATATTCTTTGAACGTTTTCGACTCGTAATTTAGTCAGGTATCAATAAAATATTGTGAACTAGTTATACTTCATCCTGTATATTATTGATCATGTGAGTATTTCCGATTATATACAAAAACAAGAAAATGTTTTACATATTGCAAAATTAGAATAACAGTAGACCATTTATTCTAATAAATTAAAATATGTATCACATCCATACAGACGGATTTTGCATTGAAGATCACTGTACCATGGAAACGACAGTAAAAGATCAGTGCAAAAAATGTTAATTTAAAATTAAAGTCATAATGACAATTGTTTAAATTTTTTAAAAATAAGGTAGATGGCTCTTTCAAAATAATGGAACGATTAAATGTATTAATATCAAAAAGGTAACATATAGATTCGAAAATTGTCGCTAAAAATATTATCGCTGTAGCATAGTTGGATAATGCACCTTCCCCGGTTAGTAAAGACATCCAGGTTCGAATCTCGGTGGCGCAACAACAATGTTTTTCGATAAAATTGATTTTATATGTATATCTTTCTAATTAATATATTTAATTCATATTTAAGACAATTTTTTGATAGTTCAGATATCTGCGTACTTTTAAATGATGATTTTTAAGATATGGACATATATGATCTTCGGTTTAGCTATTATAATTGATTTACTGACTATATATGTCCACACACTTATCTTATATGAAGATAAAACACTTTTTTTTTTATTCTACTCGTTTTATTTATTTGTGATGCCCTGATTATGGCGTTCTACAAGCTTACCCCGGAATCAGTAAATACTTATTTTATTATTTACCGTGTATTAATTGTTTATTTTGTATTTATTATTTAATTCAGCTATAAAACGTACTCTTATTGTACGTTCATATGTAAATACATTAACAAATACATTATAATACACATTATAAAATACTTCATTGAAACGGTTAATTATATAATATTATATCGAGTTTTACACAAAGGTATTTGAGATTCACCGTAATATAAAGTTGATTGGTTTTAAAAATGGAATAGTAGATGTATACCATGCAACCATAGTCTTACATATTTTTCACGAAAAGTGCAGTTCTGACTCCACGAAATGGGGAGAAATTACGCCCAAGAACTTTTAAAGATCTAAACCTGAGAATAAAACTGCTACAACGGTATATTGAAATACCTAATTGCATCTCTTAATTAACTGTTTATATATATATTTTTTGTACATTGATAATTGCACTTTGCTTACTGTTATACCGGAGGAACACTGTATGCTATAATACAGTCAATTGCTAGTGTAGCAGGCAGGGTACCCAAACATATGTCTTACTTTCTTACTGATATATTGTATTTACTTTGCCAAATTTTATATGCATATCCTCGGTATATTTGAAATATTACGCAACACTCATAGTAATGAACTAGGTGAAAATGTATTATTAATGAATATTAATTTGGAAGAGTAATACGTCAGACCACTAAACATTATTTATCAATGTTTAACCTTATTATTATTGGAAATATTACAGTTTAAAACTGATCGAAAATGTCTTAAAACATTTGTTATATATTATATTATAATTATTGCGCTTGTCGCTGAAACGAGTTTTTTTTTTTTTTTAAAAACACATTTACTTTCACAAATTAACTATGGGATCTAGCGTCCATGAAGTGGCGCCTTGACGAACACGAGACTTGTACACCTACGCGCGTAAAATTAATTTCAGCCAATAATTAGACGTGTGTGATATTTCTATTCTCATTCCATCATTATAATAATTCTCAGATCACGATGCTGGTGGAGCAATTATACACAGATAATAGAAATATATATATTTAACAATGGCTTGGAAATGCGTCGGTGGAGCGGAGCTAATATGTGTTGCATTTAATGACGAAATCGACAGAATGCGCAAAGTTTGTGAAAAAATTAGACAGTATATTTTTTATACTTGCGAGTGTGTGTATACTCGTTGGACATATCAAGGAACATTAATGTACCAATAGATGACTAATATATTTATTTTAATAATACGCATACAATCAGAGGCGTGCGGTGCGACACGAGCAAAAAAGCGGTGCATTACTAAAAAATCTGCAAAATAAATATAAATATGAATTTAATATATTAATTATAAAGATATACATATAAAATCAATTTCATCGAAAAGTATTGTTGTTGCGCCACCGGGATTCGAACCTGGATCTCTTTCCTAACCGGGAAAGGTGCTTTATCCAACTAAGCTACAGCGACATTATTTTTGGCGACAATTTTCGACCCTATATGTTACCTTTCTGATATTAATACATTTAATCGTTCCATCATTTGATAGAGCCATCTACCTTATTTTTACAGAATCTTATATTACAGAATAAATATAAAACAAACATCTTATATCTGCCTAAAGAAATTCTTGAAAAATACGAACTAAACATTTGACAGTGGTACCCTGTGATAAGGAAAGAAACCGAAGAGTGCGGCGCGATATGACCACGGGACAAAGATGAGATGACAGGATGACAGGTGGTCCATTAACTGGAAAATGACACAACATCTTTCTTAGCTTATCCGTTTCTATCAAACATACTTCTTGTTGTGTTCTGTGGCGTCAGCTATAATTCGGCTGCGCCAGTTGTTATATCTCTCCTACAGATAATGTGTGGTGTTATGATTAATACTCGGTAGAGCAATTAAATAATTTAGTATTTATTCCGATCACGCTAGTACAAATTACAGTATGTTCTTAGAAATATCTGCGTTGAGAGTCGTAGAGCATTCTTCCTGACGTATCTATCTATGCGCAAAGTTACACACATACTTGTTTGTCCTAAATGCGCGTGCGCCTGTTATCTGTCGTTCATTCCATAAACATCACACTTCTCAAATACACAGATTAATCTACTTGTTCCATTCATTACCTAAAAGTATTTTTTAGGAGAACACATTCTTATTGTGAAGTTGTAATTATTCAGAAGAGACGGTCTGTGAAAAATATCACAGACCTATGTCCTAAAAAATAATAAAGTTGTATCAATGTGTCCAAAAATTTAATAAAAATTAATTGATAATTCTGGCGTTTACTATCAGATTTACTTAAAAGTATTTTGAGATTCTGTAAAAATAAGGTAGATGGCTCTGTCAAATGATGGAACGATTAAATGTATTGATTTAAAAAAAAAGGTAACATATAGGGTCGAAAAATTGTCGCTAAAAATAATGCCGCTGTAGCTTAGTTGGATAAAGCACCTCCCCTGGTTAGGGAAGAGATCCAGGTTCGAATCCCGGTAGCGCAACAACAATATTTTTCGATAAAATTGATTTTATATGTATATCTTTCTAATTAATATATTTAATTCATACCTAAAAGTAATTTGCACGGTATCTTACTCTCCTCCTTCTTGAATTTCACCCATTTTACTTGTTAAGATTCATTAAGACGTCCAGAAGGTCATAGAGATAGATGGGGAAATGCAATATATAATAATTAGGATAATATAAGAATCCTCAAAAATACTCCCAACTACAAAGTCACTTTTAACTGGCGCGCGGGGCGCGTTGAAAGTGTCTTGAGCTTCGACAAAGTAACTCAAGACAGTGAGGACGCATTAATTAAACAAATTTAGACGAATGCCGCCCATCTTATACTTTAAAATGGTTCTTCTTAATTACCGCTAAGTATAAATATACACATCAATCATTTCGCCATTGACTGAGAATTTTTTTTAACACCGTCAGACCGGGACATTACACCTGTGAATAATCATTACCGAGCCGATGCAATCTGGACCGCAAGGAGTTACGACTGTAATTACTGTATTGATTGATTGTACAGAATGATGGTTTAACCGAGAGGCAATTTATTATTGTTCATTCGGAACACGGGGTACTTTTCCTGTAAGCTTGTGACAGTAAAAACACGTCTTCCACAATTAATACTTGTCACAAATTGCTTTGAGCTGATACATTTATTATTAAGCTTATGTATTGCACTTTTCACGGTATGGTATTTTTGCAGTAGTTCATTTCTTAGATTAAAGTTAATTTTTTTTTTTTTTTTTGTATTTAAACTAGTCACACAAAACGTCTTAGGTACAGGTACATTCATGTAAATTTTATTACATTTAATATAATCAAACACAACTAACCAGTGTCACAGTTCAATAATTCATTTCATGCTCACAAGTAAGACAAATACACCTTTCATATAGTGATAAACGTAATTCTATCTATTACTTGTAATTATAATTAATTGAACAATTGCTTATAAACAATGCCCTTCTAGACACAGAATTTCTCTAGTGAGACGGGCACAGTCCAAACAGATTTTTACATTGTATTATATAGTTACAAATAAAATAAAATAAATAAATAAATCATTATTGATAGCCACTTTTTTATCACTTCTTCCAAATTGGAAGAAAGGGTACTATTTCGTAAATACCCAGGTGAATTATTTTTTAGTATAGCAACAACGAATTCTAATGTTAAATAAAACACAATCTCTTTGTGTGAAACCGCGAATTTTATTACACGCCAACCGGTTTCACCAGAACGTATTTAAAACTAACAATAAATACAATAAGAGTGCACTTATATATACATAAAAAGGGAGATATGATATGAAATTACATGCGAACGAGAGAAACAGAATACGTATACATTTATACAAAACATCAAGGGAGACAGAATATAAAATTATATGCGAAAGAGAGAAAGAGAGAGAATACAAATACAGTTAGACGGAACATTAAGGGAGAGGAAAGTACAGTGTTGATGAATATTTGATTGATTTTAAAGAAAACATATCTTAATTAGAAAGATATACATATAAAAACAATTTTATCAAAAAATATTGTTGTTGCGCCACCGGGATTCGAATCTAGATCACTTTCCTAACCGGGGTAGGTGCATTATCCAACTATGCTACATCGACAATATTTTTAGCGACAAATTTTCGAACCTACGTGTTACCTTTTTGATATTAATACATTTAATCGTTCCATTATTTGAAAGAGCCATCTACTATTCACCACTGTTAGAACAAAACTATGTATGTCATCTAATAAATAAATAAATAAATACTTATTGGTGGTTTTGGGAATTGTTGAATTCAAATTTTTTCATATGCCGTCACCTTATTTAGAGCTTTGTTGTTATATTTTTTTTTAACTAAAAGGAACGGCAACAGCGTGTATATAGGAAGAACAATAATTAAAAAAATATATTTTTCAATAGATATTATTCAACTATAATTTATCTGACATTTTCTACCGAAAATTCTTATAATAATTTTCTTTTTAAAACCGTGTTATAAACATGTCGAATTTATATTTGAGTAGTACTTGTAATATTATTTAAAACAACTGTTGTTTTGAAATGTTACAAAATTTTCGTGTTTAACTTTGTTGAAGTCCATTGAAATTAACTTTTAAAAAACTCCATGCAAGACCAGAAGATCAACCTTTCGCCTATGAGATCGTAGAAGTACTACGCATATGCAGAAAATGATGAAAATTAGACATTCTAGAAAATATATTGATTAATATTAACAATAAAAATGTATTTAACAAACAAATCCCCTATTACATCTCTCCAGTCCATTTTAGCTCCGCCCACAATCACTTTCACTTTTTACCGGAACCCCCCAATCCCCAACACCGCTCTCATATAGTGATACTGTAAATAATACCTGGAATGTCTAAATTTAAACATCCAATGATCACTTTTTATTTATATTAATACATTGTTAAGCTTTCCTTTTGTTAAAAAATACCTGGACTCGTGTCAATATAATTAAAGTATAATAAATAACTGAAGAGCGTAATAAGAAAATCTTATATTTACATTGGATTTAATTAAAACCACGAGTTTGATTTGCGAGTGGAACCGACACGAGAGTTGAGCAACTTTCAAAACGGTCCATTCCGGTCTTTGATAACTATAATATAATATCTATCGACTTTGGGCATCTCGTAGGTCATTTTTTGTCTCGTGGATACTATGCAAGAATATTATTTGTCCATAGATTATTTCCACGTCTTTAAATTATGATAATAACATTCTTCACTTTGGTCTTTTCTCTAATTTAAATGTTTTTTTCTTGTCTCTTCTAGTAATTTTTTTCTAACACTTCTTTTAAAGTTTGCTTAATATTCAAGTTTTATGTTTCACCACCGCATGCAAGAATTGAAAGAATGCACCTTATCTTAAGATACATTGCCTTGTTACTCTAAAACACCATTTCCAATACTTCAGTAAATAGATATTGAGCACACAACATCTTAACCCATGGCTTATTACAAAATATTCAACTAGTTGGTACTATCCGCAATCACTAATCCTGACCACTTGATCACTAGGTCCAGCACGAAATAATTGTCTAAATAACATTTTGTTCAAATGTGCATGATATTTAAATGTCACTCTTTGCGATTGGAAAGTCAAAGCCACTATTATTATTTCAACATACATAAATAAGGAATACCATGAATAAATAGTATAAACAGTAGGGGTCCCAGTTGAGATCCTTGGGAACACCATTAATCTTCAATGTTTAACCCACGCTTTCCCAGATTGCGATTTGTAATGGCCTTTATATTTAGCGCAGTCGAGCAGGTTATTCAAGTTTTTAGGATCTCCAGGTTAGAGTCCACTATCAAATTCAACAATCAAGGTTACTACAATCAAGCACTACTAAATTATTGAGTGATTTATACACTACCATGCCATTTCTTCATAAAGGTAGGCAGATAGAATAGATCACCATATTCTTCTGTCCTGGCTCTCCTACACTCTCGTCGACTTTTGAAGCTTTTAACAGGGGTGTATTCCAATATTTATTTTGATCTAAGCATTAATTATATACATCTCGATTTGCTAATATTCGTGAAAAGTTCATTCTTCAAATATACATCAAACATTCTGATCACCGAGCACTGCAACATTTGTAGTATCAATATTTCTTCATTTGCATAAATTAGGTAAGATATTTCTTCAAATCTTCCACATAATCATCTGCGCACAAGTTGAATAGCCACATTGATATATACGCAGCCCTATTTGAAGATCAAACCATGATTTGAATAACTCATTAATACTTACACATATTTCCATCATATAGGGATACGATTATCTGTATAATATTACTATTCTCCCTGTATCCAGATAATTACTTCCATAACTTTTCAAATTAAAGACACAAACAAGTTTTTGATTCCTTACCTATAACTTTTCTGTCATGTGGCGAGGTAAAAAAACTAATCCATGAACCCTCTTCCATTCTTAAATGCTCTTTGTATACCACACACCTTTATTTTCATCACCATCAGCTCTTTTACCATTAAAATTTACGCCAACATAACTCAATAAGCCGACAGCCCTCAGCTGTAGTTTCCGCACTCCATACGAGACCATTTTCCATTGTATAGAAATGTTGAGTACGAATAGTTTCAATATATCTTTTTGGCTTCAACGAAAGTCGAGTCTTGGAACTAATCCAAGATCGTTTAATATTCAATTCTGTACACATTATTTTCATGTGATGTGGGAAGAGTTGTTTTGCATACACCCTGCGTTCTACATGGAATAAACAATATAATTATTAATATTGTTGTCTTTAAAGAGTCCGATGTGGTTGAAGGACACGTCCAGAAGGATTATAATATAATATAATGTATTTTTTTTGAGATACTGATCGCTAGCTGGAGCGATAGATGTAAATGGCACGTCCGGTTGTCGTATCGAGAATTCCGCCCATCGCCAAAACAATACGGCAAAAAATCAAATCAACAGTATTCCGTGGGTTATGTTGACGATAAATTAAATTCATCGCTTGTGAAGGTCAATTATTTATGTCGAGTATAATAAAGTTTTTTTTACTACGGTATTTTATTCCAAGAAACTCTCCTCGTAAGGGTGGAGTCAGTGATACTACTAGAGCGGGGGTCGTGTAATGTGTAATGGCCCGCGTTCACGGAATAGAATGCGATGACATATGTCTCAGTACCATGTACATATGTTCAGATTGTGATCAGAGATCAGATTGGAAGAAAGACACAAAAACTCAAGCATCATCAATTATAGTGATACCTACAGCTATTTATTATGAAAACTTAAACCATTATAGTGTTATATCTACGGACTAAAGATATGAACTAACGCAAATTCTTTGCTTTAATATTTTCATTTGGTGACACTCATGTGATCATTTTGATACCACTCAGGCAATCAAATATATGATAAAGTAATAGATTAAAAAGTTTTTAGTTTAGTTTATTACTGACGGTGACGCAGTGAGCGTAGAAAATGTTTTAATTTTTAATTAAAGTGTAGCGCGAAGTAAACAACGTTGTGTTTTATTTTAATAATTAATAAAATTAGTTAAAAAAAATTGTTAAAAGTTATGTAAAATATACGTCTTGTTTACACAAAGATTAAACATTTAAGTTGTAATTATTCAGAACGTATGTCAGTGATATTTTAAATACTAATTAAATGTATTAATTAGAAAGATATACATATAAAATTAATTTTATCGAAAAACATTACGATAGATGTATTAATTTGAGAAGTGTTAAAAGTGCGACAAAGTACTGTAATGAAAGAGATCCAGGTTCGAATCTCGGTAGTGCAAAGACAATATTTTTCAAAAAAGTTGATTTCACATGTATATCTTTCTAATTAATACATTTAATTAGTGTTTAAAACATCACAGACCCATGTTCTGAATAATTACAACTTTACAATAAGAATGTGTTCTCTTTAATAATTAAGAAAAAATAATATTTTCTTTATTATCTATTTAGTAATTGATCTGCAGTGACAGTTATCTACCAACCATGAACTTTATCATACAGTTCTTTATATGTATGTGTAATTATATAGTCCTTATATCATTGTACAAATGTTTAATGTAGATCGTAAAACATTGCCGTGACATTATAGATGTAGCAAATGTTAATCCATTTAGATCAACCGTGCATATATAATAATCCACACGCGTTCACCCGCAGGGCCAGGCAGTGATGACTGTACTGTCATGACATTAATCTAACTGTAGTATTTTATATTGTTTTTATTTTATGTGCTTAAATGTAATACACCGTATTACATTTAAGCACATACAAATATTGTCCGCGTCATAGTAGGTACGACACTGTAAACGGATGAGGGAAGGGCTGCTGGAATATTATTGCCATCTGTCTGTTAAACTAGTGTATGTTTTAAATAAAATTACACAACAAGGTTTGTGTTAAATCGCGTGAATTTTATATGAAAAAGCAAGCGGTTTCGGGAATAATTCTTTACCTTTATCACGGTAATAAAAAACTAAACGGACATCAATTTATTATCTTTTGATTCAAATATTCAATTTTGAAAAAAATAAGTGTTAAATTATTTAAATAATATTTTTCTAGAATGAAATATGTAATTAGTGTGATGATGAAAGAAAATATATTGTATTTTTTTAAAAATAAAATTGACGTAATACGAAAACGTGTTATAATATCGATATTCTTAATATTTTCAAGCTAAGCCATAAAAAATAGGACTGACTTGGTGCTCTTCGGGGATGAGGCTCGAAACCCCGACCATTAGATCATTAGGCGAGTGTCTTAACCACTAGATGATCAAGCACATTTTAATGTGCAACACGTCGTTATCTTTCATATGTGGTTTACCACGGTACAATCAAGCTTAACCAATTAATGCAAACAAATACTCAATCATTTTATTTGGCAATTATTTTGATTGTTGATGATTTGATAACGAGTTAGAAACGTTGCTAAAAGCGATAGATTTTATGGACCGTTGTGCATCTAACGCTTAAGACAATTATACGAGTAGTAAATACATTCATATCTCATTTATTTACATTTTAATTCCTTTAAAACATTTTTTTAAAAATAAATTTTAAATTTATGATTACTCTAGTGTTTGTATCACACGATTAGAGACTCTAATTATTCTACGTCATTAAACTCGAGTATACTCAAGTAGTTTCCAATGTACTAAAATAGCTATTAATAATTCAAATTCATGCACATATTTATAATAAATAAATATAAAATAAATGACAGTGTAAACTTAATTAAAAACAATAAAGAATTAAATGTCTCATGTTTCATATTTGTGCGTAGTTCTGTTTTAATTATTACCGCTGTTGAGAAAACTCTCTTTGTTGCTATTGACGTCAGTCTTATTGTTATCAGTGAGTTAAATAATTAACTTTTTTTTTCCATTTGGTTTTTAAACGGTTTCAATTTCTTGAAAGCATAAAATATACAGATGTTTTGGTTTATAATTTTCACTGACAAATATAATTTCCTAGTTTTACAACAGTTTATCCATTAGTAGGCAAATTCGAAAGATATTTTATATTGTTTGTTGCCATTGGTGAGACAAGTCAGGAGGACACAAAGACACAAATGAAATTGTTCCCTCGTATCCCACAGCATAGCCGACAACTAAAATTATGCAAAAAAATATACTTGATCGTAACAGCTCTAACTCGGCCAGTAAATGCCGAAAGCAGGACGCAGCTAAATATGAAAAAAAAAGTTTATTTTTTATTTCATTATTTATAATTTACGAGTATTATCGAATACTTGAAAAATGTACGAGTATACTCGGGTAACGAGTACTCGAATCGGAGTCTACTCATCTCTATCCCATTGGCAGATAAAAATATAAACGAAATAATATAAAATGAACTGGTAGTCGATATGTGCGAAGTACAAATAAGAAGATGAAATGAATTTGTTCAGCCTCGCCCTCGCTCGCGTTGACCTTACCTATATAGGACCGGAGAAATATCTGCACAGGTCTACCGTGAAACAGATACGGCCGCCTGAGGCTGTCTCCAGATCACCGGTACAGTTTACACAGATCTACATCGGACGGTCCATTGCCGGATCGTGCTACCCGAGCAGACGTCTTAATTAAAGTTCTTTATCATCAGAGCTGACGTGATCTGAGTTGTAGTCGGAAATGTCAATTAGCGAAATCAACGCGCGGCAGAAAGGCCCCAGAAAAGCCTGTATCGATATCTGATGGCCGTGAAAAGCTGCACACGTATTTTGTTTTAATGGCGAACGATTTAAATACATGTATATAAGTAAAAGACAAAACAAAAGTAATTAAAAACACACGTCGATATGTACTTCTGACATGATAATAATCCTTATAATCTGGTTTAAAATACAATATAAATATAACATTAAAAAATAAGCTTGTTTCCATTCTGGCGGCCATTTAAATTTAAATCTGTATTTTCTCTCCTGTAGTCACAGCTCCTAAACCTCAAGAAACTTCTTTGATGATCAGTACGAAGCACTGCGATACACAATAGTGGTTTCGGCATGCACACGCGAGAAGCCGAATACACACTAGCAACAAATAACTTTACAATAATTTCATGTTAGTGATGAGCACATAACAGGGCGTTCACTTCTTGACAGTTTACAAGTCATAGACAATACACAGAAAAAGTCGCGCTCTGAGTTATGGAGGGGGGAGGGGGGGGGGCAAGGTATAGTAATAATAATGGAGCATTTGTGGATCTGTCATAAATATCGAACAAGTACATTTAGCTTGAATATTTTTGACTTGTATTTCTAATATGTATATACTCCTAAAATATTGTGCACTACGTGTATCGCATACAATATCGGTAAATCCCTTTTTTTCCATTTTATATAGCTACCTATGGCACAAATTATAGGCGAAGTCATAGCGCCATTATTTGTGTTGATAAAAAATGTATGTTTGGAATGACGGACGGGAGAATTAAGGTTGAGGATTAATAATTCAAGGCAGTCAAGGCTGTTGTGCAGTACCTTGTGTAGAAAAACTAAATCGGCAGTCAGTCGTGTATCAAACTCATAAAACATCTTGTCAATAAAAGCCGAGTTACAGACTTCATTGTTGTATAATATTATATATCAGACACAAACTGCACCCTTTTAAGCGTCATGTAGACGGTACCCACCGAAGCAAGATATTAAGATGATGTAAAAATTTCTACCTGTTTTTTATAATTATAGTTTTTTTCTAAAGCTTTATACAGCGTATCCATCAAATGTCTTAATGGAGATTACGGTTAAGAGACATCACTAGTAACCCATTGAGCCTCAGATAAGGTTATTCGAAATCAACAATTAAGTTATTCGAAGTTTTGTGATTTTCAGCAAAAGAGTTCTTTTAATATTTAAAAAATATTTATTTTAATATTATAAGATCTAATACATTTATAAAATAATCAGTCGGATATATATATATATTTATTTCTTCTCTATGAGAGTAAGACTCGTGTATGAAGAAGGAGTATATACGAGATAATTTATGTTTCAGTTAGTTTGTGTACATATTTTTTGACTTCAGATACAAATTTATAGTAGTCTGTAATTTTTTTAGTTAAAAAATTTGATGCCTTAATAAATATAGTGATTTTGGGTTGCGGTAAATTTTAGTTTTGGAATATCTTGTAGATCGGAATTCGCTTCTAATATTGAATTTGTTTTTAATTTAAAAAATTTGGATAATTGATACTTTGAAATCTGTGAAGAGTTGGGTAGTCATTTTTTGAGTGATTTCTAATTATGAAATTGAAGTTTTATATGCACCTCCCCATCCAATAATGTGGACCGTATTGTAAATATGACTGTACAAACGCGTATAATATATTATTTTCAGATTTGTATGTGATAAGATGTTTCCGAGTCTTAAAAATATGTAGGCAGTTTTCCTTATTTTGTTTGTAAGATTAGTAATATGTTCTTTCTATTTGAGTTTGTTATCTATTACTTCTTCAATATTAGCAAAATTACTTTGTGGCCTCATTTTATATAAATAATTAGATAAAATCCTTTGTTTAAACCAGGTTTTTTTGTTGTTTGAGATTCCTAAATAACAACAAATTTTCAGGATTTTCCAATCACCTTTTGAAAACAAACCATTTTTTCGATATTAACAAGGGTTTATAAATTATACATACAAATACTAGGGGTTTACAGTTATAAATATTATAAAAAACCAAATCCTCTTAGCAAATAGTCACATATTAAATTTGTTATTCACCACTTTACAGTTTTGTTTTATTTATTTAGTTATCTATGCTTGTATTTTTAATTTCAATATATACATTGTTTCCTGAAGAAGACACCACAGGTATCGAGACATGTCAAATAATCATTAAATAGTGGTTTAAATAAAGTATTTTGTTTAATTATTTATTGTTATCTATTAATTTATTAAACTAATTTAATGTATTAATTATAAATATATACATAAAAAATCAATTTTTTCGAAAAATATTGTTTTTGCGCTACCGCGATTCAAACCTGGATCTCTATTTCCAATCCGGGGAAGTACACTATCAATTGTGTTATAACGCCAGTATTTTTCATGACAAATTTTCGAACCTATATGTTACACTTTTTTAAATTAATACATCTGTCGTTCCATTATTTTTGAAAGTCATCCATATTATTTTTACGGAATTACAAATATCTTTGAGTAAACCGACTGCAGACGCCAGAATTATCAATTCATTTTTATTAAATTTTATTAATTTATCGTTAAAATAACTTTTTTTAAATTAACTTTAATCAAAAATCTGGTAATCTGTATGATAGCAACATTGCCACAGCATACTCGTGCCAAATTTCAACATAAAGGGTTGACTATTTATGGGCCAGCGTTCATTTTTGTAAAGACAGGTTGGAAATTTTTCTAAAACCACTAAAGTTCAAATCACTTCTAAACAGTCGAATTTAGGATAACCCTATTGACGCTCAATGGATTTGTATCGAAGCCCCCTAAACATAGGTTCGAAGAAAAAAAAGTTGTTGAAATGTCATCTGTTTTTTTTTTAATGTGTTTACTTTAATGATTTAAAATATATGTCAGCTGATGCAATGCGACTAATGAACTTTCTTGGATTCGGTTCAATTGCCATCATATCAGACGGCGCGTCTTCTCGCCGCTGGCTGGCGTCCAACAACACCTTTCTGATTTCCTAAATCAGTTCCTCAAATCTCAGTTGTTAGTTCTTGAATGATGATGAGACGTCATCCAGCCGCAGGCCAACCGCGAATGTCTTAATAAGGGATGAATTTATTTATTTGACTTTATTGATTATTTATATTTATTGTGTGGGAGATGGAGTAGAATACACCTCTGATATATACAGCATTGTCCTGGCTACTTTGCTAGACTGCAGTCTGTGTAGTGTAGTGTCAGTTGCAATTTTTTTTCGTGGCGTTGTGGTGTTATTTAATTCAAGAAAGATAAAGATTCGAAAGGAATAAAAATAAAAATATGTAGTGGGAGTGTTGTAGAACTAGTGAATTATTAGTGTAGACACTGTATAATGATTATGTTAGAATATTGGATAGCGATGCTTCTGATTGATCTCTATCCAATTGGATCATATATTGGGTCCATATTTGTGTAATCTTATTGGAAGTGAACGATTTGCACAGCTTCGGAGCTAAAAGTATGTAGAATCTTTGATGTTGTTCTCGGAGCTGGCGTGCAGATGTACGTTGTTTGTCTTGTTCTGTGTTCATGATTTATTGCTGGTATTTGAATATATAATATTTAAAAAAATATATTTGCACCCTATTCCGAATCGTTTTGAGAGTTGTTTACTCTCGTTTCGATTAGTCAATACTTTTTTTGTTTTTTTGTTTTGTTTTAATACCATCGTATGTTGGTTCCGGCATCATCGCACCAGAGCCACACCTGTACAATTTGACGTGAGACTCGTTATCACATTCAATTCAGATGGTGGCCAGAAAGAATCCATAGAAATCACACACCCCCAAAAGGGGAAGGTACACGTCACATTTATGTGTTGCTCCGGCAGAAATTCATCCTGTACAGGTCGCAAGAGTGCGAGGGAGAGCCAGTAGAATGCTCCGAATCTCTAGCCACTGCTCTTCCCGGAATTACCAATCCCAGCAACCCCTAGCGAGAGACCCACACCTTAATAAATACCCGGAAATGTCCGAGATTCCTATCATTTCTTAATAGTACTTCTAATCTCGCAATCATGATCTCACGTGCATCGTTCATTATCACACAGAAGAATATATTATTGACGTTAAATAAGATACACGATTACCTTTTATATGTGTTTTGTTTATTTTAAAAAAAGGCTGCAAACTTTAGGCTCTTATCCACGAGACTTTGGTCTCTGAGAAGCAGTAAAGGTACGTGTATACAGAATGTGTCATTCTAATCCGCGCGATATATATAAAACATAAATTACTTCACGCCAATCACTGAACGATCCTTTACGCGAACGAGTCCACGCAGGATCACAGAGAGCATGCACCATTTGTTCACACTGAAATGTATCCCTGGCAACTTGCGACAGCCTATCGCTTTCAAGACCGGTCCAGTTCCAGATGTTTCACATCTAGGATAGTTTCTTCAATTCAACCACCGTTTTTCTTCAATATTAAAAAAGTATTTGTTAGATCTAAAAAAAAAAAGTAAAAACTGCATATATATTTAACTTTATATAAACCACTGTGTGTTATTTTCACGTCAAACCGGTTTTGATACTAACGTATCTTCGTCAGGACTGGCATGCGACTGAACTTGTGATGATCCACATATAACAAAATGATGAAAAAATACGAATTCTACGAAATTTCTAGAGCGGGTCGGTTAGGGGCGAGAGTAGCGTGGCGGGGGATGAGAACAGGATGAGCGGGGGTGGCGAACGCTTCTCCAGACAGTCGGTTTCGGGAGGGCGAGGGGTTGGTATGTGTGAGGGTCGCTTTTGAACCGGGAAATCTAAGGGCGCGAGAAACGGGACTAGATAGCCTGAAACGGACTCGGACGGTTGAGTTTACGCGGCCGCGAGGATTGTCGGAGTTGATCTAATGTGTTAAAGTGTTAATCAAGGACCTTACGATCGTCGCGAAAGTGTTGGCGGACCATTTATTCGATCCGGATATTATCGCGAGAGACGTGTGTTGGTGCCCAGAAGGACGTCGGCAGCGAGGACCTGCTTGGATCTTGATGAGTTTCTTTTGCATGCCTTTGTTGATTATCATACTATTTTACCGCATTTGTAATATATGTTTTGACTCTTTATGATTACTCAAAATTATAATTGAACGATAACCACCGTGGTTGCTGCAGAACTCGGTCTTTAAATAATATAAACTGGTATAATCATGGAGAATCAAAGTATCAATATGTATTTTAGCCATTTGTTATATTATATATTGCACGATTAACCCACAAAAGGAATTAACCAGCTACTACCATTGTTGAATGACTTCGGAGATATTATACACCACAAAATGAGGAGCTGCATTTATATATTTATTTATTTACTTCCTTCGGCCAGCGAGCTGAACCGAATATTCTGATATGTAAGCCTGCTTGAAGGATTTCGAACGTGAGCGAAAGGGTTTAGGCTGACCTTCAGGACGTCTGGTACCGATGGTGAAGTATAGTTTGGCACTGATATATGGGCGAGTCGCGTTGATTTCGCGACCAATCGCTGAGAGAATTTAGATCCGCTACTATGCCTTGTCGTCACCTACAAGAGGCTACAGGCTAAGGTGACGATTCCGCGGCGGTTTCGGTTCTCTCAACATACGTCATGTGCGCCACAAACTGTATGTAGCTTACGAGCGTATCAGGTGGGTTCCTGTAGGATTTTCCGAACACCCCGTACCTCAGTACAGTTGAAGAGGATGATAGTAGGATCTCTAGTGGTTAATACCCAGAGACAGTGTTCCTGAAACGAGCTACAATTACGCAAATACACACACACACACACACACGCACCAGCATGCAGAGATAACAATTCTAACTATTTGTTCCTGACTCTATTCGAGATGCATTGTTCGAGACACCGAGGATCATCCTGCAGATAAACTAAACTATTCATCACTGTCACATGTCGTATGCCCTCAGACGCACCTAAAGGATGGTAATTTTCCTGAGAATCGTACTGTCATGTCACAATCATCACAATTAATTACCTTCAGTGGTGGACGCGGCCACGGATTGGCCATTTTCCTACCGATACTGAACAGCAGCATTTTGGAGATACAAGGACCTCAGCCATGCATCTTGAATGAGTCATAACAAATGATATTGTTCACTGAGACATCGGCCGAATCTAAACTTTGGATCATCATCATCATCATTACCTTTTGAACGCGTTGGGTGAGAGGGCTCGGGGTTAAGCACCCGTCGTCTACCGCGAATATGCACCAGGCGTACGGGTATCTTAATCTGGGGATAGGGGAGCCGAGCGAGCGCAACAGACTGGTGTCTAGAGAACTTATCATAATCACGGAACATATTTGGCAAGCGAGGCATTTAGCATGCCGCATGTTGTTTCACATGTCCACATAATTTATGAACAGCTAGGCGACGCCACGAGGCGGCCACAGTCACGAGGATAAATCTACGACAAGGTTGGTGTCCTATATATAATTCCTTCCACACTCTTATATTTCAGAATTAGGGGTAATAAGTTGAAGACTGGTAGAATTAATGCCATAACGAGTGCGTTCGGGTATCGTACTGCATGACCAGTGGGTTCCGTTATTTAATCGCGTACTATAAGATAATCGGTATATTTATTTTAACAATTGCTCTATAGGTATTTGAACGGCTATAATATTTTGATATTTGTAAACTTTGGATATTTGATAATTGAAAACGCGGGTTAAAAGAATTAGGATTATTACGGACATGACTTGGGGTATTCGCAACCATTAGATGATCATTTGGCCAAATTAATATTAAGGTTTCGTAGGAGACGTCTACGTTAAACGTCGATCTTAGAAGACGAAGTAGAGATTTCAGGATCCTCTACACTGGTTCAGAATATGACAACGGAAACAACGGAAAAACGGGATCTCTTACAACTATTCCATGAAAATAAAATTTGAAAACGTCATCAATTACGGGGCGCGGGCGGAGTCTTGGTAGGAGTGCGACGGTGATCGATAAGGAGACATCAGTTGTAGGTCAGTCCTGACGAAGATATGTTAGTATCAAACCGGTGGACGTGAACATACGTAGTTAAATATATATACAATTTTTAATTATGTCTGACGCTACAAACATTAACAGTATAAAGAAAAGTAAATTAAAATATCGTACGCCCATGGTTTGCCATGACGTCTTCAGTGTTGGGTGTTGCGCATGCGTGAACGCATATTTGCACCAGGTTTTGATGGATCTGGGGCACTGTCAGTCGTTTGCCACGTGAGGTTGAGAATGCCGCCGCTGGGAGCGCTGCCGGTTACGTCATCCGGATATCAAGGGCTGCACTGCACTGCACTACCTACCTCATTATGCAGTTATAGATGCATTTCTTTGCTGCTCTGGGTGCCGTGCGGAGATTTTATTACTGTTTCAATTTTGAATATATCATTTTATTTTTATAAATATTTGGGCCTGTGAAACGTTTCAGAAAAAGATGCCAAAGAAAATATATGAGGCGAGTTTTAAAGTTAAGAGAAGTAGAGATCGTTTACGAAAATCTTGACATGGTCAAATAAATCAGAAACTCTGAAACATTATAAAAAATATATATATTTTCCAAAATAACTATAATTTTTTTCTATAATATAAGAACGTTTCCCGTGAACACGAAATATAAAATACAGTAATTTTATGTATTCTTAATAAATGAGAATAGTACTGCAAATTTAAGATCTGATTAATAATGTACAGAAAAAAATATTTTGAATAGTAAAAAAATTAGTAAAAGCAATGCATTTTATGTTTCATTTTGAATTTTTCAGCCGTTCCAAAGAGACTTTTACATTATTTTACATTTATAATTTTTAAATAGAGATGCGTACACGGAATACGTGTCAAATTATCAAACTAAGCTGATCTCCTGGAACGAGGCTCAAACCCTCGATCACTGAATTACTTGGCGAGTGTTTCAAGCACGTCGATTTGGTTCTAAACATTTGTTTCTGATTTGAATTTTCTTGGCAGTTGGTGAACGAGGCAAGAGAGTTACACCGAGTCAGAAGAGTGTGGCATTCTATCCGCACTCAATCGACGAGCTTGCACTAGAAAATATGTGATGTGGATGTTGCTGTTCTGTCTATCCCTGCGGGAAAACGGGTTGACAGTAAGTACGATTTTCTGAAAAAAAATCCTTTGCTTTGGGTTTGACGTATATACATTCGTTGACATATTTCCTGTATTTTGAATATAATAATAAACACGCTTGCTCGCAGTTTTATTTATTTACTAGTTGAAGTAAAAGAGGCTTCATTTAGGGTAATGGGGGGTATTTTTTTAAAAATCAGATGTAGACAGTAATTTTCCTCTTATTTTGAAGGTCAAGTGTGCATGAAGAATTCTAACTTGTCACGCGGATAGTTTACATTCGTACAACCGCAGATAATTATTTCCATGAAAGCAAAATGTCATATGGTAGGACCTTTCAAACGTTATCCATACCTTCTTATTTCTCTCTCTGTCGAAGAGCTCATGACTGAACGTAGTGGTGTTTTGTTTAGCATCTACTGCGCGAGCTGATCGCTTCCATTCTTGGCGATCGTCGACCCTATTTAGTATGAGATGCAGCGAGATGGTCGTTTCACGGACTCGATATGTTCATCTCCTCGGAGATTGCTCTTCGTCTTTGTAATCAATAATTTTTCTAGGATGATTCCAAAATACCTAAGATACGTAAGGATTCTTTTCCCTCATATTGTGGCTCTTTTTCTTTTCTCAATGCGGAGTTGTTGAAGAATATAGACGTTGGTTCATCTCGCAGTCCATCTTAAATTTGTATAATCTGTTTCTAATTTATCTTTGAAGATCACCAAGAATTTATCGTGACGAAATTGTATGTTTCTTGAGATATATTGGTTCTTTCCATAGCAGACTTGGAAATGCCAATAATTCTTCAAATCTCCCTTTCGCACCCTCTATTTATTAAAATATGCGCTTCCAAGGTAGATAAAATCACTGACCACTTCCAAATCTAATATCACAGATTTTTTTACAATATAACGTATCTCTTCTAAAATCGTAATATCTTCCCTTTAAATAATATATTAGACATGTTTTAAATACTAATTTAATGTATTAATTATAAATATATACATATAAAATCAATTTTGTCGAAAAATATTGTTTTTGCGCTACCGGGATTCGAACCTGGATCTCTATTTCCAATCCGGGGAAGTGCACTACCAATTGTGTTATAACGCCAGTATTTTTCATGATTTCAGTTTTTTATAACATACAAAACATTTCAGTTTATAATAACATACAAAAAATTAGATGTCCTTATTCAATATGTAATATAGTATCAATAAAATATTTTAATTTATTGAAATAATTGCATAATTTGGATTTTAAAAAAATACTTATATCTCTGACATGATTGAGATTAGGCACATATTCCTTGAACATTTACTCATAATTTAGTCAGGTATCCACTCGTAAAATATTGTGGACTAGGTCTGTTATACCTTGTATATCTAATACATATAAAATATATTTTTAATAGTATTTAAACATACGTACATATAGTATTTAGAAGCCAAGTAAAAACACTTTTAATATTATATTTAATTACAACATCAAAATAAACTTATTATAACATTTTAATACTTTATTTATAATTATAGCTTAATTTGTAAAGCTGTCTATTGTCAATTCTGTACTGGATTCGAATCATGATGGTAACTATATTTTTTTGATATACAAATTTAATTTGTATATTTTTATTTTTTTGTTTATTTTTTAATGAATTAATTAATTCCCCGCTAATGGACGAAGTAAAGTAAGTAATCAAAATAACGTTTCAATAATTTTTCTTAAGTGATATAAATGTGCAGATTCGTGATAACCATAATTATTGATATGTGATCTTTCGCGATTTGACGGCTTAAAATTTAAACCAATACTTGACTTGAAGGTACAACTTTTCATTTTAAAATGTCGATAAAAAATTGGTCCAACTTGAAGTTGATGCTGCATAAATAACAGGTTACTTTCCCGATTTTAACCTCCAATGCAACCCGTAATTTAAAATTACATTTTGACGCGTTTTTGCAAATAGTTGAGCAGTTCCGTCTTGGAGATTTACAACAAAAGATTTTAAGCGATATTTAGTGAAAAAAAAATTTCATTCGTAATAATACTGGTGTAGGTAACTAAGTGTTTATAGTGCGACTATTTATTTATTCATAAAACAGATAATTTAATAAAAAAACACTTCAAGTTCATGCAGTCAAATAGGTTATGAACTATTTAAATTTCTTAGAAATAAATTAAAATTAAATATTTATGATGAAATTAAATTAACGCAATTTTTATACATATATAATATTACAATGTCTTTCCGCGTATCACGCTAAAGAAAATTTGAAAGAAAACTCATAAAAACATTGCTATGAAGTGTCAACTTCTTTTGAAGTAAACAAATTACGTGAATATGTGACCTATTTTTTGTAACGGTTCATTTTTCAAATAGATGGTGCATTTCGTTGCTGCTATACTAGTGGTAGTTACTTACATAATTAAAATAATTACATTTAATATCATTAGTGGTTTTAATTTTTTTTAAAATTAATAATCCAAAAGAAAATACACTATTGCAGTGATAGATATATCATAGTTATTATCTGATGATGAGGGGACTGTACTTCTCGAAACTATGGTGGTGACGAAATAACTCAACGTGTGTTTAGTACAAAGTTAAATTAATTATATATTTTTTTCTTTTTTCTAAGCCTAAATATTTCATTTGATACCAATAATAAAAAACTCTCTTCATATCTTATTTGAAAAGCACTGTCTGCTATAATGCAGTAAAAACTAGTATAATAGACAGAGAAATAAATGAAGTAACACCAAATTTATCTATTTATTTTTTAGACTTTATTGATATACATTGTTTTGTTGTAGCAGAGGTGGATATACAATATGATACAATTATTACAATTATATTACTGTTAAGTATAATACTCGTAGTTTATTGTGTGGGATGGAGTAGACTCCACCTCTAATGTATACAGCATTGTCCTGGCTACTTTGATAGACTGCTGCCTGTGTTAAAGTACACAGTTTTTTTCGTGCTGTTGTGGTGTTATTTAATAAAAATTAAAAATAAATGATTTGACAGAAATATAAAAAAATGTAGTGAGTGCGTTGAAAAACTAAAGTGAATTATTAGTGTAGATATTGTATTGTGATTATATTGGAATATTGGACAGCAGTGCTTCTGATTGGTCTACATCCAATTGTTTAATTGCTTGAATACTTATTTATTTATTTGTAACTATATAATATAATTAGGAGAACACATTATTATTGTAAAGTTGTAATTATTCAGAACATAGGTCTGTGATATTTAAATTATTATATAAAAAGATCCAGGTTCGAATCCCGGTGGCGCAACAACAATATTTTTCGATAAAATTGATTTTATATGTATATCATTCTAATTAAAATATTTAATTCATATTTAAAATATCACAGACCGTCTGTTCTGAATAATTACAACTTCACAATAAGAATGTGTTCTTCTAATAATAAAGTTGTATCAATGTGTCCAAAATTTAATAAAAATGAATTGATAATTCTGGCGTCTGCTATCAGTTTACTCAACGGTATTTGAGATTCTTTAAAAATAAGGTTGATGACTCTTTCAAATAATGGAACCATTAAATGTATTAATATCAAAAAGATCACATATAGGTTCGAAACTTGTCGCTAAAAATATTGTCGCTGTAGCATAGTTAGATAATGCACCTTCCCCGGTTAGGAAAGAGATCCAGGTTCGAATCCCGATGGCGCAACAACAATATTTTTCGATAAAATTGATTTTATATGTATATCTTTCTAATTAATATATTTAATTCATATTTATATAAAATAATGTAAAAAATATGTTTGCACTGTGCCCGTCTCACTAGAGAATTCTGGGGCAAATTTTACAAGCAATTGTATAATGAATTAGTATTACAAGTAGTAGATAGAATTAACATTTTTTCCTTTATATATATAGGTGTATATGAAAAAACAATTTTAAAGTGGACTTTTAAATAAATTATTTTTGGATAAATTTGTGGCAATAATTAATAAATGTATGAGTCGATATGTTTAGGTGAGTGCACCGATACTGGCTCTACCCATATTACGAATCCAACTTTTAATATTTAGTTTCATGTTATTGTGACAATTCAATTGCTTAAAATCTTTCAGCATTCTATTAAATAGTTTAGGTCCAAAATATTTGTAGTTCCTTCGGCCATATGTTGTATGTGCTCTTTGTTATTTGTATTTGTCCGTGTTGAAATTATATTTTGAATTGTTTTAAAATGTGTCTATTTAAGAGGTAGTATTAGCATATATTTGTTTTATATCAAAGACATTGAATTTATTAAATATAACTAAATACTGCTTAACTCTATAAAATATTTGTTTTGTCTGCAAAACAGATCAATTTATAAATGTCTTTTTAATCAGCATATGAATATATTTATAATACATGTATAAGATATAAATAAATCAACCTTTATTGTTTCATCGCAGTCAATGACAGTCTCACATATTTCCTGTCTGTTCAATCAATTCGATTGGCCTCCTGAATATACGTCTAAATAAACCACTAACGAAGTCATTAAGAAGATTTATTAATTGTTCAGCATTCAAGATACAAGTTAGTTGTTGTAAATAAGTGACAAAGAAGTCGATAAGAACTCTAGTAACTAATACGATGAATGTAATTCATTATTATTTTTTTACACTCATTTTATTTTTAAGTATTCTGAGTCACGAGTACAAATATATTTATAGTAAACTACGCGAGCAAGTTTGGCTTTAAAATGAGTAGACTGAATATCCAAGATGGCCCAAAAAACACACACGAGTTATTTCAAAACATAATATAATTAATTATAATTCTTAAAAGTAATTTTTTTTGCACAATATTTAGCTAATCAGAAATCATCAAAACACTCCCATATTGCATAATCTACTGGGTTCAAATCTGGGCTGTTCGGTGGCCACATGCCTGGCTCGATGAAATTAACATTTTCACGACGAAGAAAGTTGATTGTATTTCTGGCTGTGTGAGATGGAGCTCCATCCTGCTGTAATCTCCAGTTGTGCTGTCATATCTAGCTATACTCCAGGCTTTGTTTTTAAACTCTTTGATCATTTTCCTAGCACCCCAACGTTTTTCAAAATTCGCAAATTTTTGATCAGAATACGGTCTTCTGGAGTGATTTTTGTCATTGTCAAAGCTAACCACGGCAAGGTCTATCTATGGATACAACAATTTTTTGTTTACATCATGCATTAATATTTATTTATATACAGTTATATTCATAATGCCAGCCTCTCTGCTGTAGAGAAATTGATTGAATTGCTTTTAAAGTATAGACAAATTTAAACGTTGTTAAGAATCCACAACAATTTCCAATTTAATACGACAGCTTAGAACAACATCTTGGGCATAGCTTTAGGATGAAGAAGACATGGCATTTGTCTGGAGAGAGTTTGAAGTCAGCTGTGAGAATTACCTAGGACCGAAATTGGTCACAACGAGCCGCGTCTCATTTGATTGGAGCTACATATCAGTGTCATAGTGACATGGAGGAAAAAACAGAAATAATACAAGTAATGTCAACCTGATTTTCGATCAAGGTAACAAGGGATCCAGGTAGGTTAGGTAACACTGGGTTGTTATAGCCCTTAACCAAGAACAATTTTGTTCATGCAAGTCGAGTACCTACTCCCTGTAGATTTTGTCTTTTCAATATAAACCTTAATATATACTTGATTCGCGCTGGCCAACTGATTACTTAGGAATTTCGCCGACGGGGGGACAGATTGCCTTTCGACACCGAATTGTCAAGATCTGTATTCTTTTTTTTAACGTCCGAAAGTAGCGCCGTGCGTAACGCTAGAACCACGAAGTGGCGGTGTTCTAAACAGTCCCGGAAGTGCTATGAGGGTAGACCCGCCGCTTACCCAGGATCGTTTATAAGCAAAAGCTCGTATATGGTCCTTCTTGAGATTTTTTAATGCTAATAGGCAGCTGTGCAATTCCGTCTGCCACTTAAGTGACAAAACCGAGCCGCACAGCCACCATCACAAACACCCTCATTGTCCCCCGACCTTCTCATTTATTCAGAAAAATTAAAGATAAATTTAAGGATATCATCACATAAAAATATAGTACATACAAAATTCTAACATACATAAAACAGTTATTTAAAATAAAATAAAAAATGCGAATAAAAATTTCAGAATATAACAGGGAGACAACAACTCCGGAAGTGCAGTGATATCTCGGTTCTTCACTAAAAAGGTGCGACTCAACTGGAGCTGATAACTTGACGTCCAATCCAGGATCGAGATCAAGGTAGGCCAGATCCATTTGCTAATATTCCTCTCTTGAATCCAATTAATCATTATTGTAAACGATACAGTCCACGGGATTTTATCCCGCCGAGTCTTGTTGTTGGATAATACAAATCTAAGGGAAGAAAAGTTTTATTAAATTTATTTTACTTATATCGTCTGTCAGATCCTGGTCACACGGCATCAGTTCAAGTTTGACGGATATTCGCAACACGCGTGGTATCTCTTACATCGCTACAAATTTGTTAATCTTTATTTACTTCTCTCAAAATGGTTACAAGTCCTTTTTAATATGAAGTTCCTGAAGCAGTAGACATTTATGCGTCTTACTGTCGACGGTATGTCTTCAACACCATATCTTGAAGGCTTTCATAGTCTACGATTTCACACCACTCAAAAATATTGAGCGCATCAGAGACCTCACAAGCCTGCTGTTTTTAGATACACAGCGGTGTTTCCACGTCTTGTCAAGTCTGCAGCTCTGACGGCAAATATTTTCGATATTATCTCTGCGTGGCCTCAACCGCATTCTCGTCTTAATTTAATTAATGGATTTAATTTAATTAAAGATAACATTTTCTGACTGATCGAAAAAAATTACCCACCATAAAACATTAACACTCCATTATGCGTGCATCACGCTTTGATAGATAAAGTTAATTGTTATTAATTTTATTAATGGAAACACTTTGTTTAGGTCCGAGTTTTGTGTTAAATTTAACACCTTGCATTGTAATTACACTTTAACAACAGAATCGCTTTAAAAATTAATAAATATTAGATGACAGGTTGTGAGAAATTACAAGCATGTTGTTTTCCACGAGATAATATAGCGATTGTCGTGGCTTTGGATAATGCACGCACACACACTGTTACACAATTCTATTAGTGCAATAGAATACTCACGATCAGAGGGTTCAGATTCTTTAGGTACTATCTTAATTTAAATAATCAATAAAATATCATAATATATAAATATCTGAACGAAAGGTATTTCAACACGTTTCTTCCGACATTGGTTTAGATTCAGATAGATGTATAAATAGACGAAGGGTGGTTTTCGAAGTCTTCCGGTCGCGACTGAAAAAAGACAATTTAATTTTTTTAAAAAGAACCGAAAAAAATGTATTTTTTCTCATGTATAGTTTACCAACAACCCTGATAGGTTATCCTAGTATGAAGTTTAAGTATAATGTTTTTAAATTTATTTATACATATAAAACATAAGCATTATACAGCTATAAAAAAAAAACAGTTTGTTACACATATTTTACACAGATTTTAAAATACATTGCCCAACTAGGAAAGCCTGTTTTAGGGCAAATTGGCAAACAAATTACATTTCACAAAACAAAATAACGCATTGAAGGCAAAAATACAATTAAATAGAATACGAAAATAAACATGAAAATATATAAGAAGAGAGAAAAAAATTTACCAATGTGCAATACAATATGTAAAAAAATGTATGCATATATAAGGTAAAGGGAAATATGCAAGATCAAAACACACAAAATGCAGTTATAAGAATTATTTCATTATGAAGTAAAACTAATGATAAAAGCAATATTTGAATATGTCCAAGAACACACGATCACTGGATTAAACGAATAATAGATATCTCACAGAGACGAAACAATTTTTTTTGTTAATGGAAAAATAGGGAAGTATGGATAATTGCAGGACTTACGACCTGTCTTCGGCTGGCTTAAGTGATCACTTTACACAAAGTAACGTTCACCATTCCACCCAATCAACCTCCATGTCAATCAAATTTTTGAAAGTTGTTTCCATATTTTTACATTAATAAAAAAAAATAGCTTCGTCTGTATGAGATATCTATTATTTGTTTTCTAGTAATATATAAAAAATAATATATAAAAGTATTTTTTTAGGCCGTGTTCCGTGTTTAAACCTAAATTTTTATTATTTGTTTAATTTCTTTGGTAAATTTTAAAATCTTTTTTTTATTTTTCTCTTCTTTGTGATTAAATGTTATATATGTATTATATGTACATCTCATGTATTATATTTAAAATCTATTTATAAGTATAGGCTGAAACCACTAATATAGAGACCATATTTTTTTATGGATTTGTACAAAATATATCTTACCTTTTATTGGGTTAAAGTAGGTACTTGTTAAAAATGTACATCTACATTGTTAAGTTTAAAAAAACTATACTATAATGACATTATATAATTATCATTTTAAATCATTGGTCACTCGGCGAGCGTCTTGCAGACAAACAAGCGATTCATTTTTTATTTACGATGGAATTTCCATTCGCGTTCAGTCTGCATTTTTATTACAAAGGAAATAGGTCGCTATTTCATACAAAATATTTTAGGGAATGACTTGGCTTAAAATATTGCCTTGTCATGACCGACAGTCAAACGCGTGGCATCGAGGGGGTTAACGACAGCCGCGACTCGGGTATTTATTACGGAACTACAATTACCTACATTTTTTTAAAATACAACGATTTTTTTGTTCACCTGAAACCGGTATCGGCGGGGTGGGGGGTATTATAATATTATAATACAATCTGAACTCGTTGTAAGTGGGCCTGTCAAGGGTGCGTTTGTCAATGCAGATTTAAAAACGTTAACATGGAGCGATTGTATAAATTCAAATTTTCAAATAAACAACGAAATGAATGCAGTCGGGGTTAGAAGCATGCGTGGGAAATTGATGTATGAAGAATGAACAAATTATAAGCCAATGTTGAGCTGTTTGTAGTACCGATAGTTGATCGAATTTAGAAAGAGTCGTTGAGACGTTCTGTCATGTGGAATATCAGCGAGGAAAGGATGGCTAAAAATATATTAAATGAGTGTTGAAATCAACAGAAACAATGGGTGTCCGCAAAGGATTTGGTGTGAACAGTTTCAAAAAGCGATGATCGTGCATTAGAAGATATGTGAGGTCCAGAATCAAAAGCAGACATGTCCACTTGTTTTCGAGTAAAATGTAAAAAAACCATGTGAACATGACCAGTAACTACAGGTCACATGACCAAATACTGTTGGCTCTTATTGGCTGAAAACATATGTGTCTGGTTTTTTTTTACAATCGACTACGTGGTTTGTCCACTGTTTGAAAATGGCGTTAATCGCCAAAACAGCTGTAACATACAACAATGCTTACGCAAACTAGCAGAACTCAATAGTAATATTTATTATAATTTGACTTTTTAAATTGAATTAAATATAAAGATGGAGTTCTACAAACAAAACACAATAAAAATACATATTTGTATGGGTTTGAATTAATTGTATATTGGACATATCTGCGATTGAAGTAACGAGCAAATTTTAAATGCGTTTTAATACGTAATTCAGCAATACTTGTCTAATTTCGGTTGGCTAGTTTTGTGGACATTAATTTTCTTTATATGCTTAACTCAAAAACCATAAAAACTAGACATGTCTGATTTTGATTCGACACCTCACATATATGAAAGTAGATGACGCAAGGGTGGTGTGCCAGGTTAAAAGTGTGTGGCGAAAAATTTTTTTTAACACAATATAATATTTTAAAATTAAATATTTGATTGATTGGACGGAAATGAAACGAAATGGGGAGATTTTAAAAGAAATGGTGAAAAATTGTTTTATCCCAAGAACGATAGTGAAGATTAGACCATTTTATTAAACATATATTTTTTATCCTAACTTAACTAACTCACTTAATATTACGAGGATAGAACGCCACACGCTTCTATTGTGACTCACGTCTCGTTATCTTTCCTACATCTTTTCATTCACGTTTGTAGACTGTTGACGATTCTAACAGGCCAGTTCTTCAATACCTGGTTTATCTGATTATATCGGGTTTTTTCTCTATTTCTGTTACCTTCAACAATCATCTCATATTGGATGGATATAAATTAAACAACGTTAAAACTGTACTTGAGTTTATTAGCACTACTCGAGTTTCCAGAGAAACGGTAACTCTCATCGACACGTGAAATATTAAACTTAATTTAATACTTATATTATATTACATTTAATACTTCATCCGTCGATGAGAGTGACTGTTTCTCTCGAAACTTGAGCAGTGCCAATAAACTCGAGTAGAGTTATAACATTGTTTCATTTATATCCATCCATTATGATGATGAAACTCTACAAAGTTAATGCCGATTCTATCAATAATATCATCTTATATATTTTTAAGTTTCCTATCCTTAATCATTTATACATCCAATTATATAATCGATTATTTCTTAATTCTATCGTTAATGCTACAAATAGATCTAAATTCACTTTAAATTTGTTAATTTTTCACTATATTGTATAGATTTTCACACATACGCCCGAGCGACGTCGAATTTAATTACTATTTTTCCAATTCCAGGTTTCGTTTTCATAAATTATTGTTGGTACCAGAACTTCATTATGGCCTGTTAGTCTTATAAGCATTAGGAAAATACGTGAAACCAGTATCGATGTACGCCGTGATACCCTAATATGTCGTTTTAGAGACCAGATCATCGACGCAAAGCCAAAATCGGCCTAAAGTGTAGCAATGATTTTTAGTTGCAAGTACATATATTTGTAAATACCTACCTAAAACATACTTTAAGGGTTAATATTAAATAAGACAAGAGACCCAATTTTATTCCACTATTATTACCGAGTAGTACTTTACATTCATAGTTCTTACATAATATACAATACATACAGGGATGTGCAGTGCATTGAAGCAAAAAAGCTGTGCATTATTAAAAATTCTGGGAAACAAATATAAATTAAATAATTGGATTAACATAAACGAAAATATTGTTTTACAATTAGCGCCATCTGTGTAACGGTAGAGACTTTAATTGCTTTGTTCTAAAAACTACCACGAAAACTCACCGTTGTACCCATGGCGCTCTTTGGTATTCGCCGCATCGAGCTATTCACATTACCATCTTCTATTTTTAAGCTAGTGAATTACTCAAGTCATATAAATGGTTATCGGTTGATCCGTTTTGTATGGAGTCATTACCTATGCTGTTTTTTAACAGAATAACATTAGAAAGGCTTACATCTGCGTGCAAATCATTGAAGGGCAATTGGTACAACTATTTCCTACGTTAATCTTTATTACATATAATTATTTCGTTTAGTTATTACGTAAAGGATTTTCAAACAATAAATGAATCATGTTCAGTCATAGAAGGTGTTCTTAAAAACGTCCATACATTTTTTATGTGGGTAAGAAGGTATTATTTTACGTTAAAACTTAAACTATTAATAGTGTTTTAAAAATTATAGGTTAATAATGGTAGGGTCGTATAAACAACAGATTTATTTTGTCTATAGACGTTGGTTAAACGAAAGTACATATATTATATATATGATTGTATAATATCGTTGGTAACAGCCACTGCATACGTACATAGTTGAGATCTTTTTTATTTTCTATTGGGGCCAATTTTTATAGTTACGCCACTGCTTAGAACATTTTCAATCCAATCCTAAGGATGATTATTATTGATATCCATTTTGCCGATTGTTCGGATGGTTGTATGACGATTGATTAAATGAGATTACGTATTTTTGTATTAATTAATTCGTATGTTTTGCGTTGTAGATCAATTAATGAATCAGAATATTACTTTAATTAAAATCGTCATTTACACCCGCAAAACTAGAGGTGTAAAACATGACCTTACGTAATGTAACCAAACAACTTTTGCTCTCTAGTCCAGTCTCCCGAGATAACAAAAAGTCCGGCCCTGGACGGTATTGCGTCACAGATTTTCAAAAAATAGTACAAACGACGCGTGTGTGGTTTCGATGAATTACTTCCAAAAAATAAAACTGTAACCATAATGTTTGTCATTTGTTCGATTAAATATTTCTTTTTTACGATGACAATAGCGACAAGCATAAAATGTACGCCTTTGAAATGTATAATTTGAGTGACACCAGAGCATTTAATCGAAATTGAAAAAGTATATAATGTTGCACATACACGGGTGAAATTTTGCACGGTAATCGGCATCGGCAACATCTTCATCGGCTAGTTTAGTGGCGAATGTGAGATGTGAATCCTATCCTAGAATATCTTACCTTACCGACGATCTCCCGAATCTGCGTTCGTCCCTCGAGGCAAAATAATTATAACACAATGATATTGAAACAATATGGGTTGTATTAGTGATGGAAGTTAAATTACCCGAACAAGTTTAATATTCGGGTGATGGTCAAAAACAGAACCGTGCAAAGATGACCAAAGGTCAGTTTTTGGCCGAAGCCGATTATTCGGCTTTTGCCATAGCCTTGTTGATAATAATTGTAAATATATCCATTAAATAAATAAATATTAGCCATCAGTCTGTTCATATTAGCCCCGCCTACAACCACTTTAACTTTTCACCGAAACTACCTTCTCCCCAACACCGCTATCATACCGCCCCCCCTCCCCCTCTCCATGTAGTCGATAGTCTATCTTTTAGTTTAAGCTTTAGTTTATTACTGAAGACGACGCGGTAAGCGTCGAAAACGTTTTAATTTTTAATTAAAGTGAAGTGTGAAGTAAACAGTGCTGTGCTAATTAATTTTTTCATAAGTTAAGAATTTTGCTATAAGTTTTCCACAAAGTTAATTTTAACCGATGCCGAATGTGCAGCCGAATGTATATTTTTTGGCCGAAGGTGGCCGAAGCCGAATCTTCGGTTAGACTTTAATTTTAGATGCACTAGGGTCTTTCCATTTGATAGTAATCAAAACAGTATTATGGATACAAGTTATATAATATCGTTTAGATTACTCTTAAGTAAGATTATAGGATGGTTTAGAATTGATTTCAATTTTGCAGCATTTTGATGAAGAATATGAAAAAGACTTCAAGCTAGATTGCAATAAAGACACATTTAAACAATGTTAATTGTGGATACGATTTCGATACGGATAATAGAGAAAACATTGGACAAAATTGCAACCGAGATTATGAACAGTATTTCGAACGACATTCAACAGCATTCGTTCAAAGATTTTCAGATGGATTCTGAACAACACAGAAATAAAGACACATTTAAACTTGTTAGATCAATTTGATAGCGAGCCGAACTTTCGACCTTCGGGATAAGGTGGGGCCAAGTGTTCTAACATAAAAGCTTGTACGGCATGACACCACCATTGGGATTTAATAGCCCGTATCTACGGAAGAGATTTTTAGGAGATTTTCAGCTCGAGACAATCTCCGAGATACGGATTTTGTTTACATGATATGCTTTGGAGATAGTGATGGTAAAATCGTTATTTAAACCGTTATTTTAACTGTTATTGTGACTGTGTGATTAATAACTGATTAACGTAATTTTTAGAGCAATGACCGGTACACTAGAAAGTAAGCCTCCGATAGTTAAATCTTAGTTACCAATCATCGTTAAATATCAGTTACCAATCATCGACACAATCACAGTCACTTAACGGTTTACCATCATTATTTAGATTCACCGTTTCGCGCATTACTTGACACTCGTACGTTAAACGTCAAATGTCATTGCCGTCATGTTTGTCATTTGGGTGATAGCAAATCTAATTAAATGTTATTTATTATAAAGATACAAATATAAAATCAATTTTGTCGAAAAATATTGTTGTTGCACTACCGGGATTCGAACCTGGATCTCTTTTCCAATCCGTGGAAGGTGCATTATTGATTATGCTACAGCGCGAGTATTTTTGACGACAAATTTTTTAACCTTTATGTCACACTTTTTCAAATTAACACATCTGTCGTTCCATTATTTGAATTATATTTCCATATTATATTATTTTCGATAAAATTGATTTTACATGCATATCTTTCTAATTAATACATTTAATTAGTATTTAAAACATCACAGACCTGCGTTCTGAACAATTACAACTTCACAATCTGTTTTACTTAATAATGATTTAAAATCTCCTCAGTAGCTGTTAAAAGGCAATAAATGTTTATAATTTAACGCCGTATGTTAATGCTTAGTGATTTACATCTAACTTTGAGAATAGACAGTTGCAGGATCTATGGTAGTTTAATGTGACGTTTATGAAACCAAGCTGATCTCTGAGTTCATCTCCAGTGCAAAATCTCATCACGCGTGCACAGTATTGAGATATATCTCAACTAAATCTGTGAGATTGTCTCCTTCCGGTGGACATGGAACTATAATCAATAAACTCTGACGCAATATTCGAGCTCATATTTTTTTTTATTAAACCACTTATCACGAAACTAGGTATGCAGGTTCTCATATGTCACGATTTTATTTATATCATTTATTTGGTATATAATATAATATTAATAGCAACAATGGCTGATTAAAATATTGAAGGTGGGTTTGATATTATGTTTCCTGTTCAATAATAGCAGCGGCTCTAAATAATATTAACCTACAAAAGTGTACTGATTTATTGTACGCTCACAGCTATTTTTTATTTTCTTTTTATTTTAGATTAGCTGACTAATCGTGTCTATAACTATGTCTGAAAATTATGTGAAATTCGAAGAATGTTAATATTGTGCTTCGAAAAATCATGTAATACATACCTCGTATCCAAAGGTAAAATAAAGAAAAAAACTTTAACAATCTTTTTTACTGTTTCCAAGGTAAGTTTGTAGAATTCCATAATCAAATATGCGAAAAACAAACGGTATGCCGTGATATAATTTACCCACGCGCAGCCATGCTGTCAATTCACGTTACCGTAGTAAATTAGTGTTTCTTGGGAATTTTAAATGTGAAAAAATCTTTTATTACTTTAAATGGCATTAAAATTGTTAATGTCATAAATTTACTCTAAATATTGACCTTAAAGTGAATAAATGATTAATAAAATAAAATAATATAATTTGGAAGATTGGATCAAGTCCTTATACAATACAAACTTCCTTCTTATCTATATTAATTTATTAATATAATTAAAGTTATATTCGTATGTTTCTTATTCTTTTCACCGTGAAATCTTACACAAATGGTATTTTTGAATTGAAAATTAATTATTTTTATAGGATTCGCTTTGTATAATTGGTTTTTTACTAGTCATTTCTAAGCGTAAATGTTTTTCAGAGAATGATCTAAAAAGTGAAATTTTTGTTGCGTATATTTACCGAAATATTATAGGTTTAATTGGAGCGGTAGACCTGTGTTACTGCATGCTATGAAAAGGGTTAAAGGGATAAATTAAAGAGTTTAAAAAGATATTAAATGAACACTTCAAAAACACATAGTTGGATAGTAAATAATATTATAGAACACTTCAGATGCACACTATTAAATAATCAATAACTCTCTATATAAAATTATTACAGTGTAAATCCCTCTCCAAGCACAAGAGGTCATTATAATAATTTACAATACTTAATTAATAACCCATATTATAAAAAAATTGTAAAAATTTAATATATATATTTTTTTTTACTTGAAACGCGTTTCGTCTTGTAAGGGCATTATCAATCTAACAATTTAACTCGACAACTGGTATTTATAAAGCAAACTCGAGGAGGGTATTTATCAAATGCGTTGTTCCATACATAATTCATAATTAAATCAAAATTTCGGTATTATCTCAACAAAAAAAAAACCAAACAGTGTTTTATTTAAAATTTAAATTTTCCGCTCTTGTTGGGACACCCTTTAGTATGATAGAGAAAAGTAATTTAAACAATTAAGAGTCACCCAGGGCATTGATTAACATACAATTTTAGAGTTCGATAAAATTGACGATTCGATCCAGATTTTGAGTAATGGACTATTTATGCAAATATTACATTGCATACATTATTATTTTAAAACAATGATGTTATGTTTTTTTTATAAATTATAGTCATTAAGCATTGACTGAAATGATATAAAAAATAATGTGTACGATTTAAATGAAAATGATAAACTATGCTAATCTCATACCTATCTAACGATCATTAAAGGTCGAACGGGAAATAACTGGTAAATCAGCAATTTGGGGAACAAGCACTTAAAATTCTATTTTATTAAATAGCTACTACAAGAGCTTCGCTCACGAATGTTAATTTTATTTTTATTTTATCATTGTCCACGGCTTTAACGCAAATTTTTCAATTTTTCTCAGTCTGCTGCTGTCACCAGTATTGCCTTCCTTTGCTAAGTCCAAGAATGCCATGGGTGTTCTACAGTGTGTCCCAAAAGTCTTTTATTTATGTTCATTCGCTTGCACCAATGCAACGTGCGGGAGAGGGGCGGTGAGTATACTGATCGCTAGCCGCGTCCTTCGTCCAGTCGCTATGGAGCGTGTTCTTACCAGTTGTTCGTTAAATTTTCCCTGGAAAATTTATATTCCGATGAGGTGACATAAACTGGCCTCCACGTAGCCCCAACTCGACACCAATGGAATATTTCTTATGAAGCTACCTTAAATCAAAGGTATACAGTAACGATCCTCTCTCTCTCTGGACCAATTAAAAGAAAATATCCGAGAGGAAATAGTAGAAATACGTACCCAGCCCAGAAGAGTGTCAGCGAAATAACGGATCACGTTTAGAAAACATAATTTTTAATGAAATAAATTCCCGGAGACTGTACTTAAATGCAAAAACATTTTTTTATTAAACCTATCAATTATTTTATTACATAATTTTTATTATAAAGAAGATTTTTGGGACACTTTGTACTTATTTTATCTAAAGGGTGATTCTAAGAATAAACTCTTGGGCGATTTTGGTTGTGTTCCCAAAATATTTACATGACCAACCTTTATATACATTTTTATTAAATTAAATTAAAATAATTGATAATTTTTCCTAGCTCATATCCTCTCTCTTCAAATTACGAAGTAGAATAGTCTCATAAAAGTAAGTGTAGATAAAGTGACCAAACTAAAATACGTCATACTAGTCAAAATATTGCGTTGGAAAATAAAATAAATTTTCGGTAAGTAGGCATTGTAAAATTAGTATCTACATAATACCTAAGTAAAAATTTAACCAAAAGAATAATACGGTACATAGTACCTACCTACCATATAGTGCGATAAAATTTTAAAATGTTCAAATAATTTTAATAATATTTATTTTCTTCTTACGCGGACGCGGGACGTTTGCACTCAGCCATTTTTTAAATTTATTTTATACTTTAAACAAAAATAAACTTTTAAAATTAGCAATATTAACTTTGTGGTTAAAATTCATATTTTTATTTATTATCTTTGTTTTATTAACCACTTAATTGAGTTATGACATTCTGAAGAAGAAAATGGTATTTTTTGAAGCCGGTAGATGTATTTAAACTCAATTAAGTGGTTAATAAAACAAAGATAATAAATAAAAATAAACTAATTATTTAATGATATATTCGAATTAAAAAAATCATACTGTACAATGATTATTGTGATATTTAAATCGAGTTTGATTTCCGTTCTTTAAGCCTTTCATAAGTGACAAATTATAATGCGTTGCAAATTTCATTGAAAATCGATAGGAGTATGGTTTAATATTACGTTAAACTGGTTCAGAAGCTGTCAAGTATATCCAGTAGCCTTGAAATCGTCTAAAAAAGTGTTCTGCACTTGAATGATAGTTGATATAGCAAGCATTTGATATGGTCGCAAGTTCTAAAGGATGTCCTAGATATAAAAGCTAATTGTAATTACCCTTTTGATTTATATTAAAATGAATGAGTGAATTATGTTTGTAGTTGTTTAATTGCGTGAACTTGTATTTTTTTAATGGTGTGTTTACCCTTTTCGCGCGTGTTTTCGATTCGGTCGCGACCCATGTTATTGACACATTTCCGCATCCAAATTCCCAACCATATATTTTCTAATGCTCGTCTTGTCAGTGTGAATTGTGACCTTGGCGTCAGCAGACGTTAACTTGACTGATATTTGTTCGATCTCGACATTGCGATAGCATTCGCGGTGTAGACTTTCAGCTCCAGTGCATCATCACTGTATTTTGCGATATTGTTGTTGATCACGTATTGTTTGTTTATGTACCGTGGGTGTATTTGTAACATCTGCGTGCTATTGTGTGATCTCGGATCTGATAACGGAGGCGTCATATACCAGGTAAAGCGAGCAGTCCTTCCGAATCTCGGTTCCCGAGATCACTGGTCCTTCGACTGGAACCTCTATCCCCTTACCGACCTCATCCTGTACTAAGGTTTCCTTGCTTCCCTTTCCTATCCAGCAGTGCTTCCGATTTATGACCGAATTGTCGTAATCCAACGTGCACGACTCGGAGCTCGCGCAATTCGTTAATTAGATCCTATCGATCCGGATTTACAGTTCGAATTCTACCGGGTTTTAATGTAAGTGCAGTGCTATGTTCCATGTTCGATTCGGTGGTAGGGCAACAAGACTGGTAAGGGCGAGTGATCAATTGAAAGTCAATTTATAGACCCACCCTTACGTCAGTTAACTTGGATTCTTACCTAAAGAGTTGGTTCGAGGATTCAAGCACCTGAGGTTTAAAGGGGTTTAAATGGAACTGTGTGAGAAGTTCTAAAATTCAAGACAGAGCTCCTTCTTAATGTAATCTGAATTGTAGTAGAAAAATTAACCCGACAAATTTTATCTCGGCTATTCTTAAAACCAAAACCGAAAGTATAATATGTTGTTAGAAGTATGTTCTCCTAATAATAAAGTTGTATCAATGTGTCGAAAATGTAATAAAAATGAATTGATAATTCTGGCGTCTGCTATCAGATTACTCAAATGTATTTGAGATTCCGTAAAAATAAGGTAGATAGCTCTTTCAAATAATGGAACGATTAAATGTATTAATATCAAAAAGGTAACATATAAGTTCGAAAATTTGTCGCTAAAAATGTCGTCGCTGTAGCGTAGTTGTATAATGCACCTTCGCCGGTTTGGAAATAGATTCAGATTCGAATCCCGGTGGCGCAATAACAATATTTTTCGATAGAATTGATTTTATATGTATATTTTTCTAATTAATATATTTAATTCATATTTATAATATGTTGCATTGTTAATTTAATAAGTACGTATTGTGGATGAAGCTACTTTAGAAACAAATTAGGTATGAACGTGTTAGGAAAATAATTATTAATTTATGTTTTTTAAATTATTTCTCAACGGATATATATATAAGGCATTCGTAGCACAGTATACCAATCACAATATGGATAAAAAAATCGAATAGTAAAACATTTAATATACGACAGTTAAAAAAACATAAACGATAGATGATAATTTGTAGTTTTTCGAAATTACAATATAAATAGTAGTAATATTAAAATGCAAAGTAAATACAGTGGAACCTCGGTTTACGAACTTAATTCGTTTCGTAAAACTGTTTGAAAATCGAGTTGTTCGTAAACCGAAACAATTATACAATATAAAATATATTATTCTGTAAGACTGCAAGAAAATAAAAATTCATGGTTTAAACTTAAAAGGAATTCGAAGTGATAAAACGAAAAGAAAACAAACTTTATTTTAACGTATCTTATAAAATATGTAGTAAAGTGTTTTTGTTTAGAAGGGGTTCTCCCTCCATGAAAACATTAGCTGCGTGAAGTTCATCAGGTTTCTGTCTCACGAAAAATTTATCCAACCATATTTGTTTCTTCTTGCTTTTTATAATGTTGCGGAAATGAGACATGACATCATCATTAAACAGATTTATAACATGATTTGATAATGTTTTATCACGGTGATATTTTTCCACAAAACTTTACACCTCACTCCTCTTCGCGCACATTTCGTGGATCGAGGACTTGGGAACATATTCCATTCGTTCATCAGTCTCTGAAAATAATATTTCCTCTATCACCATCTTTTGCTGCTCATTAAGAAGCTGTTCCAGTTCTTCCGTATTGAGTTCTGAGACTGCCTGCCTGTTCGTCAACCGAAATTCTGTTCGCAAACTTTGTAGTTAAAATTCATATTTTTATTTGTTATCTTTGTTTTATTAACCACTTAATTGAGTTTAAATACATTTATCGGTTTCGAAAACTACCATTTTCTTCTTCAGGATGTCAATACTAACTAAAAACATGTATTATTGTTTCATTACCAGAATCTATTTTTAAAAATACAACAATTATTTAAAAAATAAATTCAGTAGCTAACTCAAATTGTTACTTAATACAAATGAATACAAGAAGAAAATGTTCTCAATTAAACTCAATTAAGTGGTTAATAAAACAAAGATAATAAATAAAAATATGAAGCATTCTTGTTCGTATACTGAATTGTTCATAAACAGAGTCGTTCGTAAACCGAGGTTCCGCGTCGACATTTCGACGTCGTGGTTTCGCGTCGAAATGTCGCTTTAGTTTCGGTCGAATTACTACGACTACCCTATGGTTTCAGAGCTCAAGAGAGCCTTCACCAGATGTACAATATAACAGGAGACACGAGTCTATCTTCAGATCTCTCATTGTTGGATTTGCCAAGAGATCTCAGTTCATTTGGGACCCATTAATAAATACGGTTAATAGCACGCTCTGTAAACACACGCGTTCCATGTGCCGCGTATTCTGGCCATCTTCTTCAGCACCATTAGCACACTAACTAAATCAGGACGACAAACATTTTTATATTCTAAATTGTTTCCAATACGTCACTGATCTGACTTAATGTCTGGCCGAAACAGAAAATAAATGAAAACTTGAGTTTTTGGCCGAAATTAACTGAAACCGTAATCAAATGTTTGGTCGGTATCTAATAATATTTACCTCAAAGTAATATTGATAAAATATGTATTTTGAAGATTTTAATCGATATCTAGAAAGATATGAAGATTCTGAGTTGATATACTCATGCTTTAGTTTAGATCAGATGGAATGTTCTACAACGTGAGAGTAAGGCTGTCGCGAGAGAAGTGAGGCGTTAGCATCGGCTCTCTGGGCGGCTGCGGGCACGTTATTTCTTTTTCGGTCGATAAGAGTGATGAAAGCCCCATTTTGCACCTAGGCATTTGCAAGGTGCGTTCAAGTTGTGAAGGCGATAAACCGCGCAACACACAGATTTTTTAAATTCGTTTTATTTCAATACTAGCTACAGATTCCTTTATGCTATTTCCATCGAGGACAATAAGACATTACATTATTTATGACTCACAGCATCTCGTAAATATTTACATGCATTCGAAAATTAAATTAACGATTTATTTGTTTTATTTATATACATTTAGTTTTTAATGTAAATAGTTGTGTCAGACATTGAAGGTTAGGCATTGAAGTCGTTACCTAACAGGTGTATTTTATCACTAATTACGAAATTAATTGGTCCACTCTGATTACTGTGGGCGGACGCATGACAAACTCAATCATGGGATTGAAACACGAGGAGTTAAACATACGTGCGACGTTCTCTCTCGTGTGGAAATAATTGTTTAATTTTTTTTCATGCATACGTGCGTTCTTATTCAAACAATTGTGCAACTGTACTAAATGAATTAAACTATGACATACATAATTTAGCAATATGGCTGAAGAAAAATAAACTAAAACTGAATGTAAACAAAACTTAAGTCATGAACATTGGAAATAAAAGGATACCAAAAACACCAGCAATTATCATTGATGGTGAATGTCAAGGAAGTGACTGAAATAAAATATTCGGGAGTCATAATAGATTCAAAATTGAATTTATCGCAAAATACATGATAAGTGACTAAAAAGATTGCTAAAAAAATCTCACTTGGAAGAAGAGATCAGAGGATCAGAAGAAGGAGTCTTGTAAAATAACATACAACTCTGTTATTATTCCTCGCATCAACTACTGCAGCAGCATTTTGTTTTTGGCTAATTTAGACGAAATGCAACAATTGTCAGTGTTGAAAAGTAAAGCTTTGAGAGTAATACTAATAATAAAAATAGATATACTCGGATCAGTGCAATGCTGAAAGATCTTAATATGATGATCTTTAAGCCGGGCTCTATGGTTTTCTATCTTCTAGGGCTCAAAGACACAGTAACAAGCTTTTAAAAATAATGTTTTAAATTTGTTATTAAAATGTGGTAGAGCAGATACTGACATTAAACTGTTGTGTATTATGAAATAATTCTTATAACTGCATTATAATTTTTAATATTATATATAATATTTTCACTTAGATTTATCTTGTATGTGTTTACATTCTATTTTTACATATTGTATTGCACATTAGTATTTTTATTGTCTGATTTTATATATTTTATTTAAACTATGTTTTGCCTAGTATTCGACGAGTTAATTTGGTTTATGAAATATGATTTGTTTGCCCAACTAGGCAAGCCTAAAACAGGCTTAACTAGTTGAGCAATGCATTTTATGAATATATTTAAAAAAATATTTATGTACCAAACTGTTTCTTTAGCTATACAATATATATTATAGTGTGTCTAACGAAAATGTTGTGCCAGGGACGAGAGCCTTAAAGATGAAAAAAGCGTTAATTGAATCAAAACAACTCACAATACTTTGAAAGATTTCAAAAAAGTTGGGCGTTAATTACAAAGTTCTGGATCAATTAAAACAGCTAAGAAAATCAAAAAAGATTAATAAATGGGTGCCGCACAAACTAAATGGTAAACAAAGTACATACAAAATTTGTTCTACCCCGTGGGCGCTTGTTGGACGATTGCGTCATACACCTTACTCATCGCCAGATATCTCGCCAACATTATCATTTCAAAGATTTACAACATTATCCTTACAATTTCAAAACTAGAGATACATTACGCGCTCCACTGGCTACTACGCTACACCGCTTAGAACTTGCACTTGAAAATAACTATAAATGAATTGAGATTAAACACCACATGAATTATACATAAAAAGAAATAACTCGTGACAAAAATAAAACATTTAAAATATAGTGTCCATTTTTAAATTTAATATTGGGTGGTATCCTTGTCGTTACGCTTTAGAGTTGGCGTAATGAATAGGTAATTAATTTAGCGGTTTTTTCATTTGCACCAAAAATGCCCAACTTTACGATACATTTTAATATATCGCATACGTAGTCGCTAGTCGAGCGTGTCGAAAATTCCGAAAGTGATGTTTGACCATGTTTATCAATATTAGCTTCGTAACATATGTTCGAAAACGACATTTTTAAATTACTAGTAACAAACAATAGCTATAATGGCCGCCTCGAAACCACGGCCAGTGTTTCCGTAAAAACTTTTTTTAGAACGTTGAAAATATGATTTAATATACAGTAAGGTACAATCTATCATAACCAATTATACCAAGCAAAAAATTTTTTTTTGGTTAAATACAGAAGGAATTGGAATACACCGTTGTATAAATACAGCATCTAAAACATTATACGTATAAACAACTCATTAAAATTAACGCAAATAAATATTTTCAAAATGCAATAAAAGAGAATTATTGTTTATACATACAGGTTAACTGTTACTAACTAAATAAAACTTTTGCACAAAGATTTCATTTATTTCTAGCACCAAAAATACACAACAGTCTAAATGCAGACGTATAAAATTGCAACTTACATATTTTTCAAGAAAAGTGCAGTTTTGGCTTCACGAAATGGGGAGAAATTACGATCAAGAACTTTTAAAAGTCCAAACTTGAGATTAAAACTGCTACCATAGTACCTGTATATTGAATATTGCATTTTCTACTCTACTCTGTAGTTGTGTCAGTATGCTATTTAACTAAACTTTTTTCAATCGTTTTATATCTATTATTACAATTTTATATAAGTTTAATTCATATTTTAATTTCTACAATGTATTTATATGCTATGTAATGTATCTTGATTGTAATCTTTATTTATATTTATTTGTACATTGAACACTACACTTTGTTTATTACTATAACACAGTAAAAACTGGTGTAGCAGACAGTGTACCAAAATATATAAATAGCATACCGTACAGTACTATGAATCAAAAAAATAATAATATTATTATTATATTATATGTACGTAATCACAGATTACCAAATACATGATATAAACGTGAACAAACGGAAATTCCTTGTTTCAATATTTTTATTTTAGTGTCACTCACGTGACCACTTACGCAATCAAACATTTCCGCGACTTTTTTTAAAAATATGACTCGATTGGAATAAAAAACTCAACGCTGTCAATATAATATGCATTAATGTAAAAAAATACGTCTTATTTACATAAATATTTGACATAAACTATCGGATTTTTTGTTTCCGCGAAGAATGTGTGTAGAATGCCCCTCGTCCCGCATCTAATATTCCAAACCCCTCTCCTATATGTACACTTTATTTCATGCCTATTCATTTATTGGTCTGTGTACGTAACGTATAGTTCGGGCGGTAACATAACGTACACCATGTATGATGATCGACTGCGGTGTTTGCGCTTTTGTGGTTTTCCAACTGGCGCAGCATCCGTTTTATTATTAAAAATTATTCGCAAAATATATTTTTTTGTTTCAAAATTTGTGTTCAACATAATTCAGTGAACTATTTTTTAAAATAGATGATTATTACTGTTTGCAGTTGGACGCGCACGTCATCCTTGGACCTGGAAAATAAATTGCTGGATCTCCAATGGAAGTGAATGACAGCAGAGAACTGAAAGGATCAGCGATTAAACCCAATGGGCTTACAGTAGAAGTAAACGGTAGCAGAAAATAGAAAGGGATGAAAAAACATGATATCAGCGATATAACCTAGTTGAACATATTTGGAATCTGGTAATGAAGAAGTTTTCCAATGGAAGCGAATGGCAATGTATGCCAAGCATGTACAATAATGCTAGTAATGTAGAATACGCAGCTGTTATATCATGTCAGAAACGAATATGAAATTGGTGTTCGGGCTCTCAATCACCGGCTGCAAATACTAAGTGTTATATGTGTGACGGAGAACACTAGTATTCTGAATATGTTGCATCACGTGTGTACAGTAATGCCGTTATAATTCAATACGCAGCTGTTATATCATGTCAGAAACGAATATGAAATTGGTGTTCGGGCTCTCAATCACCGGCTGCAAATACTAAGTGTTATATGTGTGACGGAGAACACTAGTATTCTGAATATGTTGCATCACGTGTGTACAGTAATGCCGGTATAATTCAATACGCAGCTGGTATGTCATGCCAGAAACGAATGTGAAATTGGTGTTCGGGCTCTCAATCACCGGCTGCAAATACCAAGTGTGATGTGTGTGACGGAGAACACTAGTATTCTGAATATGTTGCATCACGTGTGTACAGTAATGCCGGTATAATTCAATACGCAGCTGTTATATCATGTCAGAAACGAATGTGAAATTGGTGTTCGGGCTCTCAATCACCGGCTGCAAATACCAAGTGTGATGTGTGTGACGGAGAACACTAGTATTCTGAATATGTTGCATCACGTGTGTACAGTAATGCCGGTATAATTCAATACGCAGCTGTTATGTCATGCCAGAAACGAATGTGAAATTGGTGTTCGGGCTCTCAATCACCGGCTGTAAATACCAAGTGTGATGTGTGTGACGGAGAACACTAGTGGTCTGTGTGAGTTATATCACACGTGTAGAACAATGCTAGTAATGTAGAATACGCAGCTGTTATATCATGCCAGAAACAGATATGAAATTGGTGTTCGGGCACTCAAATCTGATGTATATGGCGAAGAACTTTAGTGATTTGTTTGAGTTTTATTAAGCTTGTACAATAATGGCGGTATAGTTGAAAACGTTGCTGTTATATCATGCCAGAAACAGGTATGAAATTGATGTTCAGGCTCTCAATTACCGGCTGTTAATACTAAGTGTGACGTGTGTGACGGAGAACACTAGTGTTTTGGGTGTGTTGTAACACGTATGTACAACAATGCCGGTATAATTCAATACGCAGCTGTTATATCACGCTAAAAACGGATATTGAAATTGATGTTCGGGCACTCAATCACCGACTGTAAGCACTAAATCTGATGTGTATGGCGGTGAACCCTAGTGGTCTGTGTGAGTTATATCACACGTGTAGAACAATGCTTGTAAAATTGAATACGCAGCTGTTATATCATGCCAGAAACGGATATGAAATTGGTGTTCGGGCTGTAGATGTAAAGCGTGATTGGTACAAAGAGAAACCTTAGTATTATAAATAAGAGAGGATCTCAATAAAGGAGGTGTACAACAATACTAAGGTAGTGGAATACGCGGCTGTTATATGTCAGAAATTGAAATCGAGTTTGATGTTGGCAATTAAAAAATTCTGGTAATATTTGTCAAAAGAAAAAAAGATGCTGATTGGTTGGTCCAACTCCCTTAAGAGAACTCAAAATATTGTACGATGTTGTGGATACACACACAATGTCGACTTTAACAGAAGGTTGCTGAAAAATAACTCTTATTTATGGCAAAGTCATCTGGTATCCAAATTATTTAAATGATCTACCCAGAAGTAGTGCAGTCGATGCTATCTGCACTACTAGCTGAACTGGGCATAAGATAAAATATCTAAAAAATATTTATTAGCATTTTTAATGCTGTGTATATATGCAATAGCGGAACTAACTTTCCTTAATCTTGAGTTTATAAAGTTCCAGGTCATATGCTCCATCATGACAGGTCAGCAATATTGTTCTCAAATTATATCAAATAGCAGGATATTGTCAAATACACTTAGATAATGTATCTGAGGAGAGAGATCAGCAAACTTGATTGGCTTGTTCCAGAGGGTAGATAGGAGATGAAGTAGGAAAAGAATGGCAGATAAACTAGACATTCAAACTTCTATCTAGGGCTCATGAAGGAATGATTTAATATTTGTTTATAAAGATGACAGTAGTATAAAAGAAACAGGTTTCGTAATATCTGGTGTTAGTATCGATCTCGTAGAGAATTAGGCGCTCAACGTTAATCTATGACATTGTTCGTGCCAAACAAACTGGAAAAATTTGTGACTTAGGAGTGAACATCTGGACGTTATTTCTCATATTCCAACTGGAGTACAGTGCACACAACCATGGTTCACTCGTATGCAAAATTTACAGATACTACAGAAATACAGATAAAAATAAACCCAGATACAACATAATAAAAAACCTTGATAGATAATTAGCAAGAAATAAATACAGACACTGGAAAAAATTAAACATTGGTAGTGCAATGCGATCAAGAAAAAAATGTGAGCTGGGGTGAACAACGAAATAGTAGGCTGGATGTTTCAATTGGGGTTGTTGAGAGTTTTTGTTGTCATAATACAAATGATGGAACAGTATTTGCACACCTATGGCTTAACTCCTATGAAGAATTCACTGACTACAGAAATACAAAATACAGATAATAAACATATCTAGATCCTACTCAACAAAAAACCTCAATAGATAATAAAAGCATAGTGTTATGAACATAACATTTGATGTGTATTGGGGTATGTCATTTGAAGATAGGTAAATGTAAGACCCAACCAAGCCACACAGGGAAAAGGTTTAGGGGTGAAATCTCCAGTCAATAAAAATTATATAATATATAAAGTGAAAATTTTGTCATTTTTTGATTTTAATGTTTTAGACGTATTTAAAAAATTGTTGTTTAAAAAATAGTTCATATAAATAGTCCTGTTTGTCTGTGAATAAAGTTGTAAAAATGCTTGATAGTTACAATTAAATATGTTATTATTTTAAAATTAATTTATCCAAAAATTATTGGTCACCACCGTGATTCGAACCGGGAACTTTTTCTATCTGTTACACCACGTCAACCAAGTAAGTTAACGACACATTTTTGAACCTATATGTTGCAGATCTTTCAAAATGATAAAAAAAAAGTTTTTTTAAAAATGGAATAACAGATGTATCAATTTGAAATAGCTGCAGCATACATGTTCTGGTATTCAGGGCTTTGACATATTTTAAGATATTACAAAAGGGACAAAATTGGAAAACCCTGATATGGTGTGTAAGCGTTTATAGAAAAACGTGCCTTAGTAATAATAACGTTTAGGTACCTTTTCGTAGAATTCACAAAAGAATTTGATATTTTCAAGGACCCCCCGAGGCCTTGATCTATGAGTTTAATGACTTTCATTGGTTCGATAAATTAAAATTATTATCAGAAGTTGTAATGTGATTTGCATTCTCTTTCTGGTCGATACTACGGTAAAGGAGGTGTGCAGTGTTTTCAGCATGGGGTATGCAGTGAAAATAAAAAAATACCAAATATGTGAGACATTAATTTCAAAGCTGGGCATTCATTGCATTGGATAAGCTTTACTTGTTCTTTTCCAGTACCTGACAACTATCCTCTTGATGTAAGGGTTTCTTCTAATGATGAGCTCAAAATCATGGACCGTGAGTCAATCACAAATATCTTTGAGTCACACTCACTAACAGTGATTGAATATCTGGGAATATCGTGATTCGTGATTAATTTATTTATATATATTAATATTTGGTTGTGAACCATATAACCATTCGGCGCATATACATATGAAATGAAAAAAATCATATTATAATTTATGATAAGCGCCATCTAGTAGATTCTGCCAAAACGTTTTACGCATTTGACCCGAAATGCTGAGAATTTGACCCGAAAAACAAATTTCCGTTTTTTTAAGGGTTTTCATTCTCTTTGTGATGATATTAAATTAGATCTATATTAATTACATATACTAGAATATGTTTTTTACGCAAATGAAGATTGAATAATATAAGTATATGCGCTCAAAACTATATTTTTATTAGTAATAAAACTGTAGTCAAAGTCACAGTTTCCAATCACTGATATTATCGAATATCAATCACAATCACACCAGTGAGTCAAAAGTTGCATTTTTTGTCATCACTAGTCTCTTCTTCTCTCCTACTTCATGTCAGTATTGACATATTTATTTATTTATTTCAATACTATATATTTTTTTACATTTAATTAGGTTTTACTTTTACTATGCCTGTCTCGCTAGACAATGCTGTATTGAAACAGGCAATTTTTGCAATTAGGACTTGATTTGATGCGAGTGCATAAAATACAAATATCTATAATATGAAGAAGAGTGTCTGTTTGTTTTTTATACAAATCTACAGTTTTATTCCCAGCTAGATGAAATTTTACAAACTCAACCTTTAAAACAAGAGGAAGGTCACCGTCTACGTGAGATTTCGAAAAACTACCCCCGTCCCCCTAAATGAAGCCTCTTCACTATGCGTAAAACCCGCAGCTCTTTATCCACTAATAGGCAGAAACAGTAAACTGGCCACTGATAATGAGATCGTGCTATACAAGGCCATTCTCACCTATGCAGCCCTCGTCTGGGGTCACGCCTCCAAAAGTCATATAAAAAGGCTCTAAACTTGCCAAAGCACAGCCATCCGGTTAGCACTGGGTGCGCCTAGCTGGTCGAGAGCTACACTCGTCTATCATGACTCAGGCATCCCCTTAATAAGGGACCACATAAAACACCTCGCTGGTCACCACCAAGATGGTCCTACTAGACTATTAACCTTTACCATACTGTGATATAAAATACTCGTACGCAGCCATGCTGTCAACTCGTGTTACCGTAAAAAATAGAGTTCTAATAGTCGTTGAAATGTGAAAAAATGGTTAATGCCATAAATTTACTTCAAATATTGAGCATTAAATATTAAAAAAATCTGTAATATTATAGTTCGGAGCATTCATCAAGTTCTGTATATGAGGTTGCATTGTATAATACAACTTTTTTTTATCTATCTTCATTTAATTAGTGAGAAAGAGACACCATTATATTCGTACGTTTGTTATTGTTTTCACTGTGAAATTAATGTGTGATTTCTTTATGTCTTGCCACAAATGGTATTTTTGGCAACGTATAAATTTTACAATGGAATGAATTAAAAATAATTATTTTTGTAGGATTCGTCAATTTTGTGTTTCAATTCCATAACTATAAAAATGTATATTGTATAAAAAATTATGAAATATCTCTTTGCATACTTGTCATATTGAATAGTTTATGATAACATTCAATCATTTGTGGCCTTTACCTCGTATTCAAAGACGTACCTATCCTAAATAACAATAAAGGCATGGCGATAAACGTGATTGTTGTATTAAAATAAACAGTGCGCACTTAAAATCACACACATCATCGTATTTAAGTACAGTTATCAATAATAACCACTTATCTTCGAGATTAGGCAATCCTACTGGGCGGGTCACGAGTCGCGGATGCCTGAAACAGGATAACAATCAACTGAAATTGTGTCCAGACAGAGCGGCTCAAGTGTTTGATTATTGATATTAATTTTTATTAATTTTGCGAATATTAACCCTTCCCAAACCATGCAGTAACACAGGTCTACCATCATAATTAAACATGTAATATTTCGGTAAATACATGCAATATAAAATTCACATTTTAGATAATCTTAAAGAAAATATTAGCACTTAGGAATAATAAGTGAAAAACCAATTATGAAAAGGGAATCGTACAGAAACAATTATTTTTTCCATTCACTCCGTTGTAAAATTAATACGTTGGTAAAAATATCATTTGTGATATGAAAGACAGAGATCACACACTATTTTCACAGTGAAAAGAACAACAAATATACAAATATAATTATCTCTTTTAATTATTAAATTCGAGACATTAAAGCCATTTAAGCTAATAAAAACATTTTTTTTAACTGTTGTTTACGGTAACACGAGTTGACATCATGGCTCCGTTCGGGTATTTTATATCATGGTATGGTAAAGGTTAAACAGAAACGAATGGTTTAATACTATGTGAGTTTTAGATTTCGATAGAAATACAAAGGGTAATCAGGATGCAAAATTCAGAAATGAGAATATATCCTTTTACACTTACATTATATTAATTTTCATTTCAGTGCCGATAAATCGGCGTTTATTTTTTTAACAACATTATCTTTATATATAGCCTCTGAGAGCGGCACAAATGCGTTATATTTTTCGTAACATTTTCGCATACTAGGCGTGTTATTTCAGCAATTGTTGTTTGACTTATTGGCGTAGACCTTTCCCTTCAAGTGCCCTCGCAGAATAGTCGGGAGCCGTCAAATCAGGTGATCGAGGAGGTCAGTTGATACATCACCACTTTTTGAAATTATGCGGCCGGGAAAAAATTCTAGCAAAATTTTAAGCGTAGCTCGGGTTGCATCTGAGGTGGTATCGTACTATTAAAATCACATGTATCGCGGGTCCAATTTAAGCCACCAAGAAGTTTTCCAACATGTGACGAAAGTGATCACCGTTAATGGTTACAGCATTGCCATTATTATTTAGATAAAATATTTTAATGACTTCAACACGTTTTTAAGACATTAAATACTCTATACAAAATTGTAATTAACCATACTTTACGACTAATTAATATAAATTATCAAATATATATCAAACCGAAATAGCAATCAAAAAAAATCGACCTGGAACATAATATTCACCTGTATCTATGATTTCAGGTTGGAAGTAAACTTTATGTTGCAATGTTTCTGATTCCTTTGAGTTATTGTTATTTTTATTTTCTACCTAATATTCAAATATGATCTGTGATGTTACGTTCTTATGAGTTAAATCTGCCGGCAGTGTTGCGTGGAGGGTGAGTCTCTCGGAAGGAAGTGCCTCTTGACTTCCCTTCTGCTCCCTGTCTTGTTACACCTTGTCTATCTCGCTGTCAACTATTTGATCCATGTTATTCTATTATTTATATTTTCAATTTTATATATAAACAAGTTTTGTTCTTTATTTAAATGTATTGTGGATATCTTATTTATTAATAAAGTGAGTCAGCCGGGGACAGTGAGGGAAAACTTTGTTTTGGAAGCTGTGCGGTATCGCCCAATCATATATGCGGGACGCTATCGAAATGCTGCCTAGTAGCATAAAAAATGCCAACCGGGCGGCGAATGAGTAGGATTGAGATAAGAGCCTTGAGCTTATTGCATCGGTCCTGGGTAAGCGGTGGGTCCGCCATACCTTTGAGTAGAATCTGCTGCCGAAGTAGAAAAAGCAGTTGAATGTTCCGGGTTCGAGTTCCGGTGGTAGGTATATTTTTTCCATACATAACTATGTGTGTATTTTTAAGTGATTAATCTATTTTATTTTATTGAGGAATTAATTTTATTTAAAAATCAATTTTTAAGTTGTAAACACCTGAAGGCACTAAACTTGAATTGAAATTTTCATAAAGGCGTCACCTGAGTGTTTTACTACCTTTACGAATACGTTTAAAACCAGTGGCTTATCAGTTGATACCTGCAAATGTACCCGTAAAGCCTTCTGATTTCACATTTTCACCATAAATAATTCTATTGTAAACCATATTTAGTTGAAATTTATGAATAGTTACTAGCGGGTTATGGTAATATTGCTTTAATTCATTTAATATTCCAATAGTTTTATTTCTTATAATGTATATGTCCAGGATTTAGATTCAGTTATAATTCAAAATAGCGCTTTAGGAAGAAAGATGTGGCTTTATTTTGCGCATCCCTAAATATCTTATTATTCACGTTCACGATGATCTCTCAATGAGACGAGCGAAACATATTGACCTTTACTCGTACTCGAATCGAATCTCAGAGAGAAATCTCATCCATGGACGTGTGCCTTTACAATCTATGAAAAATTAAGTCTTGGCAAGGGTTGGGGCAGTATCCTAGAGTGCAATTTAACAAAATTTGAATGTGTTTCAATATATTTAACAAATTTATATTAAATGAGAAAGTGGTAGGGTAGTCAGAGCAAAGGAGTAGGGTGGCTTAGTTTAGCCCAGAGTTCTAAACAGTTACTGTACAAATTTTGGAATGGATGTCATTAAAATTATTACACTTAGTGGGGAAGGCTGGAGAAGGCGGGAAGGTGCCTAGAAGATATTTGTGAGGACCGGAATCAAAAGCAGACATGTCCATTTTACCTCTTTTCGAGTAAAATGCACAAAACCATTGTATCATAGTTGTCATATTTGGAATCATATTGAACGTGGTTAGTAACCATAGGTTACATAAAAAAATACTGTCATCTTATAAGCTAAGAACGTATTTGTCTGGGTTTGAAATAATCATCTATTGGCCATGTCTGCGATTGAAGTAACAAGCAGCTTTTAAATGCGTTTTAATATTTGTCTAATTTCAATAAGCTAGTCTCGTAGATATTGATTTGTTTTATATTTGTACATACTTAACTCAAAAACCGTAAAAATTGTACACGCCTGATTTAGATTCTATACCTTACAATTATGCAAAATTTGATTATGGTCAGTCAAAGTGGGCACACTTTTATATTTATTAATATTGTTTTCCTTTTTACTTGCAAATAATTTATTCGCTTATGTTCATTTAAATATAGTTCACTCATAATATTGTTGTAATTTTCAGTAATTTTATGAACGTCAATTTAAAATTATGAACTTTCAGGCATGTGTCTAGTGAGATACTTTGTAGATCTATTTTGTGATAATAAAAAAAATCTAATACGCCAATTCGTCACCGTCAGCAGCAGCACCGCACATCTTGGATTTATGTTTTTGCCGGGAATCGTTCTGTATCACTGGTTTCACGATAGCGCCCGTAACCACATCATCTGTAACCTCCCTGTCAATTGCGCACAAGTCACGGCTCTATGTCTCTCTCCTGTAAAGTACACAACACTTAGGTATGTAGTGTTGCTGTTTAGGTGACGAAATGTTGTATTACGTCTCGATTAGTCAACAAGTATCGAAGCGCGGAAGATCAGAGCGCCCTATCGAGACTTTGGCCCTTCGGCCCTCCTAGGATAGGGAGACGAAAATGACGATGACGCTTATATAAATTTAATATGCTATTTTTTAAAAATAGAACCTGATAACGGCGCGCCAATCATTTAATATTTAATTTATTTTTCACCAATTACCATCGCAAACGTATCTAATATCTTAAACGCTAAATTATTAATTAATTTTTGAATAAAACGTAACTTGTACAATTAAGTACCTTGTTAATAATAGACTGTGATATAAATTCATAGATAATAGTTATGGCACTTGTTAAAGACCCTAACAGTACCTTGCAATAGACAATTTGCGATTTATAACAGTTGTGTTTAAACATTTGACTTGGTCTTTTAAGGCTTCCATTTCAAAAATAATTAATATTTTCGCGTTTTTAACGAGTATATTATTCATTTATATCAAAAGTTATATAATAGATTTGACTCTTTTTAAAACTATAACTTAGATAGGACCTTTACACTAATGTAAAACTAATAAACAGAATATTATTTGCCATAATTAAGAAACTACAAGCATTATAAGAAAGACCGCGACCATTAAATTTATTTTCAACATTCCACAAAATTACCTTAATATAAAAAATTCTTACTTATACGGCATACATTTTTTTATAATCTTGAAGACAAGATTACGAAGACAAATGTACATTGAACCAAATTAATAAAATGTCAAAAATTAATAGAGTAATTAGGAGAACACATTCTTATTGTGAAGTTGTAATTATTCAGAACAGACGGTCTGTGATATTTTAAATACTAATTAAATGTATTAATTAGAAAGATATAAAATCAATTTTATCGAAAAATATTATTGTTGCGCCACCGAGATTCGAACCTGGATCTCTTTCCAAACAGGGGAAGGTGCATTATCCAACTATACTAGAGCGACGATATTTTTAGTGACAAATTTTCGAACCTATATGTTACTTTTTTGATATTAATACATTTAATCGTTCCATTATTTGAAAGAGCATAGTTAGATAATGCACCTTCCCCGGTTTGGAAAGAGATCCAGCTTTGAATCCCGGCAGCGCAATAACAATATTTTTCGATCAAAATGATTTTATATGTATATCTTTGTAATTCATATTATTAATAGAGTTATAAACCATTCGATTTGCAGTACATGTGATTACTTTTCGATATTTTAAAACTTTTTGTGTTAGTGTATACAAAATATTATATATAATTTATTATATTCACTTACTTCAGGTACTATATAAAATCAAGTTGTGTATAAAAAATATAATAATTTCTTACTGAATAATATTTATATAAATCCTATTAATGTGTGTTTTTTTTATTGTTTTTTAATCGGCGATTGGAAATTAAAATAACCAATTATAAACAAACATTAATAGGATCGATATAAGTATTATTGTATAATTAGTGCATAACTTCTGATATAAATGAATAATAAACATTTTTGTGAAAAAACGAGAAAATATAATTTTTAAAAGTGCGCCCTTAATGCGGTTCGATTACGCCTTACGCAAGAAGTGAACGCCTTTATTCGAAACATCCAATAACTTGTATTATCAGCGCGCCCATTCAAAGAATTACAAGTACTTAACGCTTTAATATATCTAAATATCTATTGGTGAAGGAAACTCTAAAGGGTCCCACCCTATCCCGGAAGCGTTCGCTTTGATTCCACTCAACAAAGCAACGCGTGTAATATTTTTCAAAATGTTTAAACCTTTTTTGGAATACATTTTAAAGTTCGAACATTTAGTTACTAAAACCTCGTGTCGCCCCTTCATAGTTAACATTTTTCTTTTCCTTTATTACATAGCACAATTATTACATTTGGTAATTATTAATTATTTTTTATTACATTCAGTTAATAACTGATACAGGTTGGCTACGATATCATCGTACCAGAGCCATACCTATACAATATATTTCATTTTGACGTGAGACTCGTCATCATACTGAATTCAGAAGGCAGTCATAGGGAAGTTATGAAAGTCATGCATCCCCAAAAAGGGAGGGTAAACGACACATTTATATGTTGAAGTCGCAGAACTCGGTCACAGTTCGGAAAAATTCACCATATCCAGGTAGTAAGAGAGTGCGAGGAAGAGCCAATGGAATGCTCCGTTAGGTCTCCTTAGCCACCGCTGTTTCCGGCATTGTCCATCCCAGCAACTCTTAGAAAGAGATCCACACCCTAATAAATACCCGGAAAAGTCTGAGATTCAGGAGGATCTTATAAGGTATTCCTTCTAATCTCACGTGCATCATCATAATCACAGTCTCAGAGAATGTGCTCCATGAAGACGTCTGCCTCACCCGAGCGCAAACACACCACGGTTCACGGACAAGTCCTAAATCAAAGAGTTTACTCATGAAATGCCATCATCTGCATCTCGTAGTGATCCAGTGCCAGATAACCACCCCCACCTTTCATTTTCACCGCTACGGAAGGGAGAAAGGTGTAAGTCCATCTCCCCTGTGTAGCAGTGTCCCACCTTTCTTGCCACTTTCTCAATGTCACCATTTGCATACGAGCAACCAGAGCCTGAGATCGGCCATCAGAGCTTCCATTACTTCAAGGTCAACGGGGAGAACGCCTGCCAAAACTGCAAGTGCCATTTTGGAGACGGTCCGGAGCTAGCAGGGAGATCCGCTGGCCTCGGATATAGATAATTCTGATCCTGTGGGCCCTTACTATTATCTATTGTACATCCAGATGCTGGAGGCGGATGTTAGGTACCGCGATTAAAATTCACGCAGGAGGCACTATTTTTTTTCTCTTTGACTGGGGTAGCCACTGTAGTCTGGGTCTTGATGCCGGCTGAGAGCGACGGTGAATTCGAATCGCCATCCCCACAAACACATAAATGTTTCTTGTCCTAGGCCTTTGTCTCTCTCTCTTTTCATCCCTCAATATTTTTATCAATTACATTTCTGAAGTAAGCATTGTATCTAAATAAGAATTTTCTTAACCAGATAATATTGAGTGAATTATTCTGAATCGATCATAAATTTGTCGAACTAATAATTATTTATGGATCTTCTCCTTTCGCGACACTACATTCTAGGATGAGATTTGGCTTTCTCCACAAGTTTTCTCACCGACTCCCTATCATCTGGTCATTCTTCTCCGGTTCCCGGACTCTCTCATCCTGCTCCTCTTCTTCCATAGTCAGCCCACCTCGTATGCCTCTAGGTCGTTTCCACTGAAGAATTCACATGGCCAGTCCATCGCAATCTTTGGGAACCTAAAAAACCTAACGATTTCTTGCTTAATTAAGTTCTCGAACTAATAATTAATTTTTCTTCCTAAGTTAATATTAATATAAGTGCTAATTAATTATATATATATAAAATCAATTTTATCGAAAAACATTGTTGTTGCGCTACGGGGATTCGAACCTGGATCTCTTTTCCAATCCGAGGAAGGTGCATTACCAACTATGCTACAGCGACAGTATTTTTGACGACAAATTTTCGAACCTATATGTTACACTTTTTCAAATTAATACATCTATCGTTCCATTATTGATGTTTTTACGGAATCTTCAATACCTTTGAGTAAACCGATAGCGGACGCCAGAATCAACAATTCATTTTTTTATTAAATTTTGAACACATTGATACGACTTATACATTATTAAGGAGAACACATTCTTATTGTGAAGTTGTAATTATTCAGAACATAGGTATGTGATGTTTTAAATACTAATTAAATGTATCCCGGTTGCGCAACAATATTTTTCGATAAAATTGATTTTACATGTATGCATATCTTTATAATGGATACATTAAATTAATATTTAAAACATCACAGACCGTCTGTTCTGAATAATTACAACTTCACAATAAGAATGTGTTCTTCTTAATAACCACATATGAGATTTTCGATTCGAGACAATCTGAAATAGGGATTGTGCTCCGATGAGATTCTTTGAAATATAATAAATTAAAATAGAAGGTATGAGGATTACAAATATCATGTCCATCAGCTGGGAACGATTATCTAAAAAAAAAAGATATATATATGGTGGGTTGGTTATATGTTTCACCTTCAGGTCACGTCATCACAGTGTGTACGGATGCCGGGCATGTTACTTCTCGTCCTCGTTGCGAACGTATTGTTAGGCAGTCAGCAATGTCGAGAGTGTTGAGCAACCAATTATCCAATAACTTATGGTCGTGAGTGAATTAACGATATTTCCCAACTTGCAAGTCCAATATTATTGGACTGGGTTGCAAAATTTTCACAAAACTGTGAACAACTCGGCTGAGGTAATTGCTGGTACAATTATTAATCCTGTCGGTTAGTTTCCTTCTTGGACAAATGATTTATTTGATCGAATTAACTATCTCATGTAATTGTGGTTCATTTTGTACAAAATTTAGTGATTTACGTTTATATGTTTACATTGCAATTTGTCTAATGGAATTGTAGTCAATCATCAGCTGCAAGACATTTAATGATGTACGCGTGTTGTCAATCTAACATTCTGGACGATTCAACGGTTGATGTACATCTCGGTGCGATATCTTTAGCTTTTGCTCTGGAGATCAACTCAAAGATCAGCTTGAGAATACGTGAAGAGAAAGAAACTCAAATCCGTGTACACGATTGACACGTGCGCACATATTTCGCATAAAACCATAGATATATGCAATTAATTATTCTGAATATGTTGGCTCTCATTACATTATTAACTGTGATAAAAAAATGCTCTACAGTAGCGTGGTCAAACCATTGTCTCAGGTTCTTCAATCGTGATGATCTCATTCTTCCAGGGCCCCCCGATTTCCAGCAATTTTCCCCTGCAAGACCTCATACTTCTCCGGATGTCTCATTACATGTTCGAGATGTTAAAGTTTTCGGATTTTTATTGTTTTAATTACTTTTTTTTTTATTCATCCGAACCATGACATGTTCATTTGTAACTCTATCCATCCAGCAGCTTATTTTAAACATGCTTCTGCTGATCCACATCTCAAATGCTTCAAGTCATCATAAGTGTCCATGCTTGTATTCCATAAAATAAAATCGAGAACACATAGTATCTGACCATTCTCATTCCCAATCTAAGGTTGCATGAGCTTGCTCAAATGCTGGAATATCAATGGTCATCATCAATGATTAATTGACTGAAATTTGATATTTAATAAACAAAATATTAAAGTGATGAGCGATATGAGAAATCTGCGAGGTTTGCTTCGTACAAGGTAAACGATAAAGGCCGAGAGTTGTCTCCAAAGAATGACATGGGAGGATAATCCACGTCTCAATGATTGTCTCGAGTCAAAAATTTCATCCATGAATATAGGAAATTAGTCTTGACTACCATAGCAATACCGTTTCCAAAATTATTATCTTACCCTGTGCTCGAATTTACCTGAAACGAATCCATCAATTTTTGGGCAGCTAACGAAAAGGGAAGATAGCTTAGAGAAGCTCGTTTTGGTGGACTGCGTCTGTAGATGAATAGGAAGATCCTTCATACGTTGAACCAACCAAGTGGAAAAGACAACAAGCACTCCACTGTACCTCTTTTGGGAGTGTTTTTGATGAATGGATCTCTGAGTGTCTGCCTTGAACTACTGCACCTTAATTTATCATCAATTTTCCATCTATATATCTATGAATTCCATAGATTTATGTTATATGTTTTTTATGAGTAAAGACAACACTTAAGGGACGCTGGAGGGTCTAAATTTAAAATTTGCTAATAACTACATTGAATTTCTTCTCTTTTTTCGTTTTACATATAGCGTAAACTTGAATATGTTATTGAATTAAATTCGCGTATTTTTATTAGCTTTTATGAGTGGGACCAACAAGGAAGCCCCAGTTTCTAAACCGGTCCCCCTCTCCAGCTATCCTTCCAGCCCTAAGATATGCAGGAATAGTCAAGAGGGCGGAAGTTCATGGAGATCAATCACGAGGGTATCACCAACTTGTTGCAAACTATTAGTAGTCGTATTAAAACGTAATTAATTATAATATTTTACTACGCAGTAAATGAGATTCATTAAAGTGCAAAGTATTTTATTTGCATTTAAAAATAATAAATATACTTAATTGAGAATTGTTGTCGAATATACGTAAATTCTCGCAATCTTGCTACTGAAAGTTAGTGCATACCATTATTATTTAAAGTATTGCAGATTAAATTCGCGTTACAGAATTCGTAAAAATGTAATTCAGCCATTATGATACTTAATGGTGTCATTTGGCGTTGCGATCGCTTTAATGGATTCTGAACAGTAGCAGAATTATTATTGCCGTCTTATTTACTCTTTCTCCTTTCAATGCCAAAATGCAAGCGATTTTACAATCGGGTTTATTTAAAAATAAGATGAGTTTTGTGATTAAGTTGTATCTGCATCTGGCAACTTCTATGTTTTCGATTTTGGTAAAACCATCCCCATAAATCGCTCCTAAATCGGCCGCCCGCGTGTCACACACGTCAAGGGCGGTATTTTGTTAGGCCGGCATTTTGAAACTTGCCCAAGGACGGATTTTTATCAAAAGACGTTCTGGACAGTGTTGACTACAAATCACTGCTTTATTAGAAAATAACTATAATGTTATTATTAAGGAGAACACATTCTTATTGTGAAGTTGTAATTATTCAGAACACAGGTCTGTGATGTTTTAGTATTAATTGTAAATATATACATTTAAAATCAATTTTATCAAAAAATATTGTTTTTGCGCTACGGGGAATAATAATGGAAATGAAATAATGGAACGACAGATGTATTAATTTGAAAAAGTGTAACATATAGGTTCGAAAATTTGTCATGAAAAATACTGGCGCTATAACACAATTGGTAGTGTACTTCCCCGGATTGGAAATAGAGATCCAGGTTCGAATAATGTTATTTATTGGATTTGCTTTCCTGGATTATTTTTATTACACACTATTATCATTTTGCAATTTGTATATTTTATATATTTTTTGGCCGCCCCTTTGATTTGGCCGCCACTAGCGGGCGCCTGCTCCGCCTGTGCGTAATGCCGGCGCTGGCTGAATCTTTCTAACCACGGCTAGGCAATGCAATATAGGTTGCTGATCATTCTATGTAGATAGAATTCAATAACAAACTATATGACCTTCGCTCACGGTTACTGCACGCACCTTGCAGACACCATTGCGTGAAATTAAACGCCTAACAGCCGTAATCCAGTACCGACGCCATGTGTCATAATGATCGCGGCCAGCAACCATCGAGAAGGCCGTCTCTCGAACGTCATTCTTCTTACCTTCGCCTACCTAACAACAGTTGCAAGAAATGCCTCCATAAACTATTCGCGCGTAGTAATTTTTATTGTCGCATGGTGGCGTCTATACCGTTAGGAGCTTTGGTTTTACGCACCGGTAAATGTGGGATGCGTTCAGGAGTCAAGTAGAGGCAATTGACGTTAAATTAATTTTGAACTAGGACTCGCCGAGAACCCGTGGTGCGTCTGTGACGGTGTGAAATAGACGCCATATTCTGGTTGGGTGAGATTATGAGGGACGCCAGGGGGGACATGCTCGCGGGATTGGATATGGCGGCTCGAAGACTTGACGAGGAACGGATGGAATTTCAGACTTTTCTAAGAATTCGTGAGTGTGTGGGTGTCTCGCTGGGAGATTATTAGATTTTGAGATTTTCTGGCTCCTTTTTCCCGGAAGGAACTTTTTTGTTTTTGTGCATTATATATATATATATACTTTTTTTTCTTCTGTAATTATTCTCAATCTGGGAACAACCATTTGCTGTTTCTCTCTGTCTATGTTTCATCTATTGTATTGTGAGAATTTATGTTGTTTTAATGAATAATTTGCGGCATTGCGTTATACCATGGTTGCCAAGTAGTGTTAAAAATGCCAACCTCACGGTGAATGTGAAGGACCGACATGGAGGCTTTTGCTCATAAATCGGTCCTGGGTAAGCGGTGAGTCACTATTTACTAACCTCAACAATGATACTGTGTTGAGTATGTTTAGATCTTTTGTGAGACATTAATCATTATCATTAAGGAAAACACATTCTTATTGTGAAGTTGTAATTATTCAGAATATGATGTATATGATATTTTAAATACTAATTAAATGTATTAATTAGAAAGATATACATATATAGTTAATTTTATCCCGTTAGCAACAACAATATATTTTTCGATAAAAGTGTGTTCAGAGGTAGGTTCACCCCTGTCCAAAGGTACGCGCACCTGTCGTAACTTTGGACAAAAATACAATTTTTTCAGTAAAGTCCTTGTAACTTTTAAACGGTGTAAAATTAACTATACTAAAAATATAAAATACATACAAAAATATCATCCCAATAGGTAAGAGAAAAGAGTTTGGCCATATTATTTTCTATTTATCAGATTAAAAAAATTAAAGTTGAAAAATAAAGTTTTGTCCAAAGGTAGGGCACTTGCCCCTACATTTAATTAGTATTTAAAAAAATAACAGACATGTGTTCTGAATAGTTACAACGTATAAATTGTATCAATGTGTTCATAATTTAATAAAAATGAATTATTAGTTTTGGCGTCACCTATCGGTTTACTCAAAGTATTTAAGATTCCGTAAAAATAAAGTAGATGGCTTGCAAATAATGGAACGGTAGATGTATTAATTTGAAAAATGTATCATATAGGTTCGAAAATTTGTCGACAAAGGTACTGTCTGCTGTAGTATAGTTGGATAATGCACCATCCCCGGATTGAAAAAAGAACCAGGTTCGTATCCCGGTACCAACAACAATATATTTTTCGATAAAATTGATTATATATGTATATCTTTCTAATTAATACATTTAATTAATATTTAAAAAAATATATTTTAGTATACATATTTTTGGTAAATAGCCTTCTACACTAGACTATTGAGTTTCAGAGCTACTAAATTATGTGCTGTTTTCTTCGGGTGTCTTCTTAAATTTAGGTGTTACATCTTCATTGCCTCTGGCTGTCGGAAGGAGGCCAACTACACCTTAATTTTATTACATATATATGCAGTGTTTATATTTTGTTTGTATATAAATCAATCCGTCAAAGTTAGACTGGCATAATAATTATTTCAATAGTTACATATAGGCTGATCCAAACTCGGTCGTTAATTTAAATATCACTGTATTTTTAGAAATTTATGTAAAATGGTAAAAATTTCGCGTATACTAAAATTTACTTTTGGACGATGTCTATTTTTAGCAGGATGAGACTAAGTGCCGACTTAAGATAAATATTTAAGCTATTATTGACGAAACAGAGCTTCAACAATGTAAAAAAACATTTCAAATAACAATTGAGTTTGGATCACCTTTTAGTTGCGAAGAAGCTACTTCATTTAATGAATTTTAATATATTCATTTGTACGATTTGTTTATCGTGTTAAAAAAACGCATTATTTCTTGACCTTAAGCAAATAAATCCTTGGTTTGTTTATAACCATTTAAATATTTTATTAAAACATGAAACCATATCCGCCAAATGTTGACAGGAAACAAAAAGATTATGGACGGAATGCCGTTGAGGAGTTGAATTTATTTCTTTAATATTTCACAGTCAGCAGAGTAACAAAGAACATTAAATATTTTTATCCACAGGCGTGACTGTGATATATGAAATACAAGTATAGCATTAATTTATCTTGCAGTGTTCTACATGTGGTAGCTACAAATTGAGCCGAGAACAATAATGTAAAATAAAAGTAGACAAATTCAGATTGATGAGACAACTCGCCGCGAGACAATATTGTTCGCTGGTTCAACTTGCCGCCGGCCAACTGGTCGCGACCGAATAAAAATGAAAGGAAATTGGTCTGCAACTTTAATACAACTTTTGAAATATCGTCACTGTATTTAAATGTGTTAAATATATATTATGATGTATTAGACCATGCGTTTATACTTAGATTATTGTGTCAGAGATCTGTTGGACAAAGTTGACATGTGTCAGATGCGTCATTCTATTTTAAGTACAAAATATACGAGTATAAAGCGGTGAAATATATGCTATGTCGTTCTTTACGCGCTTTTGAGACGAGTATCTGAGACAACTCTCATCCGTGTTCACGATAAGATATCAATTATATATATAGCGGTGAAATATATGCTATGTCGTTCTTTACGCGCTTTTGAGATGAGTCTCTGAGACAACAGGCAGATAAGTTCATGTTGCCTTTCCCATTTGGTCAGTCCAACGGGTGGGGAATCCTCCTCTTTCTCTTCATCATTCGACGTGGTCCACCACAATAAGCGTCTCCATCTATCTTTCCTCGCAAGATGCTCAAAGAATTGAAGGATTTGTCTCAGGCAAATCTGTTTTTGATCTTCAGTTCCTGCAGAATGGAAACATTCGTGCGTTTCATCATCCACGGTATGCGCAACATGTATCTCCAGCACCACATTTCAAAGGCGTCAGTCCGTCTTCTCTACCTTGCCTTCAAGGTCCATGAATCCATACCATATAGAAATATAGAATGCACCAGCTACTGTAGAAGCCTGACCTTCGCCATTTGCCATACTCATGTGTCGTTTAATTATTGGCTAACAGCTACCTTCGTCAATAATTACAAACCCGAGATAATTGAAATCCTTGACAATTTCAAGGTCTGGAAGGGCATCTGTTTGTGGAAGCTGGTTATGCCAATCAATCATTAGCTTCGCTTTTTCCTTGAGATCCAATTTTATATTTTCTTCTTGATCCATTCATTACATAACTACTTTTTTATACATAAATAATAAAAACACATATTATTGTAATTATGTAAATAGAAAATATGTATCCAAAAATAATCAAAATTAAAATATAATAATATGTAGAAATCGTAAAAGTATTCAGAAATAATAAATATACATAGCAAAAAAATAGTCTCATTATTTAAGTATAAATTTATTTAAAAAAAAATAAAAAAGAGAAATACAAAAATTGTGAAATACAGAATCAAAATAAGACGTGTACAATTTTTATGGTTTTTGAGTACGGTATGTACAAATATAAAGCTAATTAATGTCTACAAGACTAACCTATTGAAATGTGACAAATGTTGCCGAATTTTGTATAAAAACTAATTTAAAAAGTTGCTCGTTACTTAAAACGCAGACATGTTCAATAGATGATTAATACAAACCCAGACAAATATGTTTTTAGTCAATAATGACAGTATTTGGTCATGTGACCTGTGGTTACTGATCATGTCAGACGTGACAGTTGCGGTGCAATGGGTTTTTGCATTTCACTCGAAACTCCCTTTTGATTCTGGACCTAAATACATATTTATACAAAATATTAAAATATTAAAAAAAAAATGAACCAATCTTCATACCGGTATAGAACGATCAGTTGTATAGGTATAGTTTATTATTTAAATTTTGTAGCAACAATTTCCGTAAAGCTAAGTAACATTGTGGTAACTAAAATTAAATAAGGTTAGATAAGTTAGATGAAGTCGTTAAATACATTTTTTATATGTGTAAAATATTTTTTTTTCACATTTGCTTATAAAATAAAATACGACCCACCTAGCAACTAAATTTTTGTGATAAATTATTCCAACTGCAAGTCCAAATAATTGTTTGCCTTTTTTGATTATCCGGTGGAAGTGGACCAGTCACGGTCAACTGGAATCCGCAGGAGAAGGTTTTTTTTATGGTTACACTGTATTTGATCTTAATAATTGACCGGTGGAATGTACCGAGTTCACTTTTAGCATAGCGGGTGGATTAAAAAAATAAATTCTTTATTTTAAAAAAATAACACACTTCGAACAAACCACTTTAATTTGAGGCCGACCGATTTTGATATTTTAAATGTATTGTAACGTAAAATGGGGGGGGGTGTATTGTGAGGCGCGTGACGCGCACCGATTCCATCACACCCCCGGACATCCACGCATTCCACCTCAACGAGGTGAACGCGCTTTTCTCGGGGTAATGCAGCCGAGCGGTGATCGGGCTGCTGGCATGCCGCTACACAATACACGCCAACTCGTCTCCTCACATAGGTTGCTGATATTCGGGATAGGAACCGGGAAGGTTGTCAAAGAGAAGTCTGGTTGTATAAAATCATGTATTATAAACACATAAAAATAACTTACAAGCTATAACTTAATTGACTAAATTATCCTAATACTTAAAAGCTACCTTACAAATAATCTAAATCTAGGCTTAATCTAAACCAGCCATCCTCGGGGTCAATGGCTCCTGGATCCCCGCCACGCGGTACCCGGCGCCGTCCCTCGACCCCTCCTGATGCTGTGTGGGTACCGGACAGCCGTCACCGAACGGTATCCCTCCGAGCGTGATACGTCCACCTGAGCGCCCCACCTGCTCCAGCAGCCCTCCTCCCTACTCCCGGCTGCTCCATGGGCTCTTGATACACTGGATAGGAGTATCCACCAGAGCGGCCCATACTCTCGACAGTTTCTGTAGAGCTTGTGTCTAACAGACACACAGGCTGTCATCAGCCTCAGCATCGTCCTCGATGCTCTGTAGGTCTGGGCACCATCGCCGCACGGACTCCATCCGTGCGGGATACCTTATTGCCAGCGTGCCCCACCTACCAGTAGTCCTTCTCCCTACTCTGACTGCACCGTGAGCTCTGGGTGTAACACACCCTCCTGAGCGGCCCACACACTCAACAGCTTCTGGCAAAGCTACTGCGTCTGATTGACGCACAGGCTGTGCACAGCCTCAGCACCTTCCGCGACTGGAGCCTCCGAGCGCCCCGCAAGGCGGATCCACGGCGCCCTCCTCCAATCCTTCATGATGCTCTGTGGGTACTGGTCACAAGGTGACCTCCTGAGCGCCCCACCTGCTCGGGTCCTTACGGACGTCGCCAGCCTTGGCCTTGATGCCGAGGCACCTCGAGCTTTCGGAGTCAGCGTTGTCGGGGCTAAAGCCCTTATTGTGCTGACCCGATCGCCCTCCGCTACCTCCAGTTGGAGATATCGGCCACGGATGACCCTCCTCCTCCGGTCGCCTCCGCTACAACCGATAGAACGTCCTCCGTATTCAAGCCTCCGTCCGAAGAGGGATGGCCCAGAGTCTTTAGACGTTCTATCCTCCTCCTCCGCGCCATCTAGGGTAAACAACGTACCGAGTCCCAAGGGACAGGATAAACGTCAGCATCCCTAGACGCGCTCTCCTCGGGTTTGTCCGGTATACCAGTTATCACTAACCAGGGTCCAGCGACTCCCCCCCACCTCGTCTGCCTTCTCTAGGATTTGCTGAGCCTTATATACCCAATTTCTGGGTTCCATCTCTTTCTCACTCAAGGGCAACCCTTAGGGAGAAATGTCCTTTTCCCACTTATTGCTTTAAATGGCATGTCAGCTTTCTCCTTTGTCGGCTTTTACTTGATCTTAATTCCTGGTAAAAACGTCAATATTCAGCGAGGCCAGATTTCTAAAAGAATAACATCCCTTAACTGCCGAGGTCGCCGGGACATGTTTTAACGGTCCTCAAAACAATGGGCTGTTGTGTGCGGCTTCGCACACCAAATGACGGTCCCAACGATTTCTCTTTTACCAGGAATTTTAGATCTTGCAAACATTTGTTACAGTATTATTATATTCAACCACAAAGTTGACGCTATATAAACATAAATAAATTATTAACAATATTAGTGACATCTATGCTGTTGCAGCGGAATGAATATCAAATTTCAAACCATAGATGGTGACAGCAAAGTTGTAGTAAAATACTTGAAGCGTTTCTACATGGTAACATATATATATACATATATAACTTCCAAAAATTTGATAGATGTGGAGGTTGATTGTGGGTAGAATTGGTGAACGTTACATTGTGAAAGTAATCACTTAAACCTGTCGAAGATATGTCGTAAGCCTTGCAATTCTCAATACAATTTGTCTTAATAAATAAATTGGTTCGGATTAGCTTTGTCTTGTCTTCTTTATTAAATTCTCTTCAGGGTTACGTATTATTAAAACAATTTTAAAAAACACTAATAATATTAGTAAGGAGTAGACTGTCCCCTTAACCTTTGTAAGTTTTCCCATATTTAAAAGGGGGTGTATGGAACTGCTCAATATAAATATTACTAAATATGCACCATGGTAAAACAAGGCATCATCTGACAGTTTGAATTTTCAACACTTAAAATTTTCTTCTTTGTATAAAAATTCTGAAAATGATTATCTCTTCAAAAACATGTCAAATTTCTAATAGTGTATGCGATAAGAAAAAAACAATGTTATATTTTAGTAACACTTGAAACATTTTTTAGAACAATAGCTGTTGATTGGAATACAAACAACGTGTCGAGAATCAGGAATAAGTAAGGTTAGTTTTAATCAAAATTATAACAAGGAGAACACATTTTTTGCTGTGAAGTTGCATTTTCAAAACACAATTCTGTGGTAATTTAATACAAATTTAATGAATCAAAAAAATATACAGAAAAAATATATACCGAGATTCGAACCTGATTTGAAATATTACATAATATATGTTCAAAATTTGTCGATAATATATTCGGTTGCTATAGCGAAATCGGAGAACGAATTATATTTCTCGTACCAGCGTAGTGCCGAATTAAAAGGAGAATTGCACACTTTGTATACTTTGCAAGAGAAAATAATTAATTTATTTAAGAAGAACTTTCCATGACTGACACCCAAAATACGGTGATCTGCTAGCTACGGCTTCGGGCCTTTTATTATCTATTATATAATCCTCTGTTCTTGGTTAATAAAAAAAAATTTTGTTCTAAGGGAAGATTTTAGTCCCAATAGTTTTTATGGGTTCATTGAACCCGCTAGTTAACCTTAACACCAACCCTTGGAATCTTCAGTAACCGAGTTTGTTGGTCTGAAAACAGAAACGAATTCAATTATAATATGTAGAGATGAATTTAACTTGTATAAATTACATCTACTTTGATGAGCCGTGAAGTTAGTATGTAGTAATAGTAATATAAGTAATAGTAATATAAGTAATAAATATGAATTAAATATATTAATTAGAAATATATACATATATAATCAATTTTATCGAAAAATATTGTTGTTGCGCTACCGGGATTCGAACCTGTATCTCTTCCCTAACCGGGGGAGGTGCTTTATCCAACTAAGCTACAGCGGCATTATTTTTAGCGACAATTTTTCGACCCTATATGTTACCTTTTTGAAATCAATACATTTAATCGTTCCATCATTTGACAGAGCCATCTACCTTATTTTTACAGAATCTCAAAATACCTTTAAGTAAATCTGATAGTAGACGCTAGATTTATAATTAATATATTTAATTCATATTTAAAATATCACAGACCTATGTTCTGAATAATTACAACTTCACAATAAGAATGTGTTCTCCTAAAAAAAAAATATATATATATAAGTAAAAGTATGAAGTAAGAAGTATGAAGTAAGAAGTATAAGAAGGTAGTTAGTGGGAATATAACAAACGAGCTTCCCCGGACAGGACTAGATATTTTTTCTGTGGATAGATGTTTTATGTATATATTTTTAATTAATTCATTAAATTATAATACATACGTTACGACATTTTTGCTAAAATTTCACGCCATGAGAGATGGATCAAACTCCACAGAAGAAATTGAAAAGTTACTCCAAGGGTTATGAAATAATGTTAACTATATATATATATTTTTTTTTTTCTTTTTCTTCATGTATTGGCGCAAATTTTTTAGTCATCCAGTATTTTATGGGAACAGATCAATCACCGATAAAAGTCTCGGTGTCGTACCCAATCCACAAGGCCACCCGCTATTGTCACTCTGTGGTTCCGGCTGGGACGCCAGGGGCGCTGGTGTAGTCTCGATTAGCAAAGAATCGAACCATTAATCATTACACGAAAAATGCCCTTTGCTTGATGACGAGATGTGGTGATTAAAGATTGCATCAAAAAATACACAGATTAACATTTTAACATGCCTATGATCAGTGGCGTACAGTAGGTATAGACTTAGGTTATGCTGTTTCCATAATATTATACAATTCCATATAATATACTATATGCTACATTATACATAGGTTTATGAACTTTCGTTTAACCGTCTTTAAGAAAAATGAATCCATTATAATAAAAATGTATTATCCTCGAACAATCATGAAAACACATTAGGTAAGGTAGTAAAATTTACGAATTAGTAAATAAGGAATTAGATGCTACCATCAGCCCTAAGCCTAGTTCAAAACTGTTCAAATATTATTTTGTCAGGAAACAGCATAAGAATTCCGTACAACATGCCGAGTAGAATTTTAGATTCAGTTGGTAGCAATTGTATGGCTTGAATAGAACAATAGATTAAAACAGTGGCTAGCAATTGTTGTAGCAATAAACGAAGAATAACCCAGTAGAGGACTACAGCGCTCCGGTGGTGTCGCGCGGCAGTGTTCAGAACTGCGCAACTGATGACTATACTAGGCGCTAGCGTAATTATAACATATGGATTATTTAATTTATATTAGTTTCCCAGAATTTTCAGTAATGCACAGTAATACACTTTTTTGCTTGTTTGCAGTGCACGCCCCTGCCTATGATACTCACTTTATCTTTTTCCCGTTATATTTTCTTTACTAATTACTGTAAACATTCTAAATTATTTCTTAATCTCTCTCTTTCGATCGATGTGCTCCTAATTGAGAATCATGGTCCTCTATTCTGCTTCTACAGTACGAACTTATTGTCTCCACTATTCGCGATCTGACTATTTGACGTGATCTGTCTATTTGACCTCTCGACAATCGTTGATCACCAATTTCTTCAGGCTATCTCTATCTCTTCTTGCAACGTGCCCAGTCTATGGAAGATTTATTTTTCAGCATTATGTAGAGAGACTTCCTTTGGTGCAGAGTTCCTGAAAAATGAGGCGTTTTAGCAATACGGATTCTTAAATATCAGATATCTCATAGAGACGTAGCTACTTTTATTATATTTAATGATAAATATGGGGTAATTACAGGACTTACGATCTGTTATAGTAGTGATCACTTTATATATATATATATATTTAGTTAATATTATTTTATAACCAACACACCTCTCAATCTCCATTTAATATAATAAAAATAGCTTCATCTCCATCAGATATCTGGTATTTATTTAATGAAGCGTTTGTTCGTTTCGCAGTTCGTGGTGTAGGCAGCCTACAACGTCAACACCACATCTCGGATCAATATTTTTTCACTGACGAGTTATATCCATTAATTTCTCTTTTGTTTCCACTGGAATTTCACTGCGCACCGAGTCTTTTTTCGCACATATTTTTCATTTTCCAGGTCCAAGTACGACGTGAGCGTCTAATATACTCGTAATTGTTATAATACACTAAAATACTGTTTTTCTTCTTTATCACCATTCATCCCTACGTCCCTACGTCCTGCAGGTCCATTTTGTGACCATATACCCATCTACGTATCGGTCTTAATTCTGTAAGTTTTTGTAAGAAGGCTTTGTGCGAGTTACGGAATTCATCTACTCCCGTCCATTACAGCCTTTTTCATTCATTTTTTCTTCTTCCACGGCACTACATCCCAGGGCGGGATTTGGCTTCCTCCACATCATCTTCCATTCTACCATTCATCCATTCTTGTTCAGTTTTCAGATCCTTTCGTCCTGCACCAGTCCTCTTTCACAGTCATACAGTCAACCTACCTCTAGGTCGCTTCTACCGGGGTGTCCACTTGTTCATGATCTTCGGTGTCCTGTCATCTGACATTCTTTCAACATAGTTCATACCGTTATTATTTAAAATGAAACTATTGTATATGTTTATAATACAATTAATATCAAGTGATACAATTTATTTACGAGGGCAAGTCAAAAATTATCTACATTTTTTATTCTTCAATTTATTTGCATAATGTAGCGGAATCCAAGCTCGTCGAGGATAATTTGATGGAGAAAACCATGACTGATGTTCAAAGAAGACGCTACCTCACCGATGGAAACTTGCCTATTCGAGCTTGCTGAATCTTGTCGTCCGTGGTGGAGGATGACAAGCATCCTGCTCTCCCTCTTCGTGCGTCTCACAATACTAAGATTAGCTTTACAGTATCTTATTTTTTCATTCTTTACTCTATCATAAATGGATCTCATTTCCACTGCAATCATTCTACTTTCGTTCCTCTTCTACCAGCTGCAGGCTTCATTTCCACACATCAGTGTCGGCACCCGGACTCCATTGTGGACCACTAGTCTTGCATCGGTTGCCATGTTCCAACAAAACCTCAAAAAATAGCGTAAAATAGTGCTGGCGTTGTAGCAACATACTGGCAACCGAAGAGTTGGTCGTCCTCTCACTGAACCGATGACGTATAAGAAATGCAGGAAGCAAATGCATGCGGAGGATAAAGGTGAGAGATGTGGGCCGAATGATTTATGTAAAACAATTTTTATATAAATAATTATATGTTCGCGGTATGTAATTATTATTTGCGTCACATTTTTTAAGTATCAAATAAAAATAATATACACGGTCAATAAATTTAAACCGTAGAGAAATATGTAATGAATAAATTAAAATGTCATAAAAATTGAACGACATTTTACAAGTAGGCAAAATAATTGTACGCGGTAATAAATCATAAACAAAATAAAAACATCACGATATTTCATGGCAGGTTTTCAGTGGTACCCATTTTTAAAGGTCAACCAAAAGCGATTTCATAACGACACCTAACGGCGAACTACTGAAATATTACCAACAAGAATTTAAATAGTATTTAAATGCATAATTATAAAGAGAATATATACAACTATAGCGTATTAATGAATAAGCTCACTAAACTTCGTTTTAGTCTGACATCTGACGACGAAAATCTGAAACGTTGTGATTGCGAGAGCTTTTGTGAAATAAATGAAATCGAAGCTGATTGTTGATGTAATCGGAAATCAGGTTTTAATAGATCGAAATATCGAACCGATCGATCGAAATTGTATTTTATTTGAAATTACAGAGATGGCTCTATATATAATTACTATCATAATTTAAACATAGAGTGCTGGAATTTTGATAATAGGGTTCGTATATTACACTATAATTACTAAATTAAATATATCATAAGAACTATTTATGGACAGTCTGCAATAGCGACAAGCGTAAAATAAACGCATTAGAAATGTATTGCAGGCAGCGCCAAGACACGATACAATAATTTTCCGCCACAGTAACTTAAGTGAAGATGATGTTTTTAATTTTTGTAAATCATCTCCCCCTAAATTGTATTTTGTCTGTCTGGTATTTTGAAATTTGCCCCATTGATTTGGCCGCCACAGGCGGGAGCCTGTTTCGCCTGTGCGTAACGCCGGCGCTGATTGCAGTTGGAGAATAGTAACAATCCTGCAACAAATCCTATCTACAACATTTCTTCGGTCACGTTTCAAAATGTCCACCTAAAGATACCTTAGAAAATGAAATTATTACTTAAATTACTTTGGGCCGAAGATCTGGAAGAGTTTCACAATTATGAATAGATGCTCTGCATCTAATTGGAGTCAGCTGTGAGAGTGACTCAGTACCAGGACTTGTGGAGGTGCAACACGAGCCGAGTCTCATCTGATTAGGGCCACTATATTGTGACCGTTGTAGACCGAGCGCTATCTTACCGATCCGAATAGTGGCTGGCGGAAAGAGAGAGAAGGCGGAAAGAGAAGGGAGGACTTGGGGCCGAACGGCACTGAATGGAGCTCCGCTGATAGTATGGAGAGATTTGGAAGAAGGATTTCTGAGATGCGGTGGATACGGAAGGTTTGAGGTCCTCGATTCATCCACATCATGAACCCATTCCCTGGTTGGAAGCAAGAGGATAATCTCAGCTGGTAGTTGTGTGGACTGGCTCAGCAGAAATGGATCATGTAACAATCTGAAACTTTGGCATGGCTGCCACATTATTCATTCAACATTCAAGTGACCTGTTGTAATAACCATAAGATTAGTGTTAAATGCATTACAAACTAGTATCCTCGCCTGGAGGAAAGAACGATGACAAGTGAAGAAGACAGAAAGACTCAAATCGTGCAAATATGCTGTCGAGTATTTGTTGCGATCGTGGATAAATTGTATCATGTGTTTCGTGGGTGAAACAAGTGTTTCATTTGCTTAAGACCATTCCCTTCCATCCGAGACAGCCACACTGACACATTACACTAGAGATACCCACAGACTGAGCCCAGCCGGTGGCGTAATGCGCTGGCGTTCGACTCACCGGGGCCAGCGCTTTACGTAACAATATTCTAATTTTTCGGGCACATTTGGCACAAGGAGACCCAGAAGAGTGCCACAACGGTGAACAGATGCGTTTATTAGACCCTGGATTGAGCTGTGAGGACGACCCAGGACCAGAACTTATGGAGGTGCAATACTGACATGGAGTAAAGATGATAAAATTCAGTTCGTTTTTTTTATAATTTAACTTCATAATTAGATACCTAGTCCATACCATATATTAAATGGTAATCCTAAATCATTTAAAAAATATATGAATTATTATTACTAGTTTAAGTGTTACTGCTTCGACGATTGAACAGAATCCGGAGGAACAAGGATCGGGGCCGATTATTTGCGAACTGTGACTCGGATCAGAGAGGAGTGGAAGAATATCTCCGAGGCATAAGTGGCACAACCCAGGCTGTAGTGCCATGACTGAAAACCTTTTTGAAATAGAAAATTGTTTTTTTTTTTTGTTAAATTTTAATTAAACAATGGCCGCTATTTAAATGACTACATATTTTAGCAATATTGGTAGTTTGCACCGGAAGCAAAGCCTGCAATTAAAAAAATGATTTCCTTGAATTTTTTCACAAATGCCCCCTTCGGCATTATAGCATTATATTTTTTTACCTGTTTCTGAATTGAAATTTTGCTATTAAACGTAGAAGTTTTAAAGTTAGTGAGCACTTAGGTCATGCTACACTTTTTTTACACCTCAGTGCCTTAAACTTTGTTGAAAAATGTTAAATGGTCCGAATCAACATATTTAAAAAAATTTCCTGGCAAAACTTTTCAGTTTTTAAAAAACAGTGACACACATTTCAGAAATAATAATCAATAAACATAAAACGATATTTTTTTAAGTTTTGGAAATGACAAAAAAAATAATAATAAAGGGTTGAAAAATTCATAAAAGTTCAAATATTTAGAAAATTGTGAGACATTCATTAGATTTATGATGAGTTATTCTGATAGGGCATGGTCTCAGCTATCGATGGTTTTCGTTTAGACCACTATTTACAGGATACCCTGTATATAGGAGATGGGTTTGGGACATTATTTATGGAGCGAGGAGCATTCTATACACATATATCCAACGAAATACAAATCCGATAGATTATGACATATTTATGCATCATTAAAAGTATTTACACTTTAAAAATTATATCATTGTGTAAGCATGATGAATTTATCACATTAATACATAATTTTCGTTCCGATCGAGTCATATTTTAAAACAAAGTCGCGGAGCGCTTTGATTACGTGAGCGGAACCAAAGTGATCACGTGGATGCTACCAAAATAAAAATTTTGGGACAAGGAGTTTGCGTTAGTTTATGTCTATTTATTTGGTGGTCTGTGTTGGCACTAGCGAATACTATAAGATAAGGAGAACACATTCTTATTGTGAAGTTGTAATTATTCAGAACAATTTAAATATGAATTAAATATATTAATTAGAAAGATATACATATAAAATCAATTTTATCGAAAAATATTGTTGTTGCGCCATCGGGATTCGAACCTGGATCTCTTTCCTAACCGGGGAAGGTGCATTATCCAACTATGCTACAGCGACAATATTTTTAGCGACAATTTTCGAACCTATATGTTACCTTTCTGATATTAATACATTTGATCGTTCCATTATTTGGAAGAGCCATCTACTTTATTTTTACAGAATCTCAATGAATTGATAATTCTGGCGTCTGCTATCAGTTTACTCAATGGTAAGGTTCTCTTTCAAATAATGGAACGATTAAATGTATTAATATCAAAAAGGTAACATATAGGTTCGAAAATTGTCGCTGTAGCATAGTTGGATAATGCATCTTCCCCGGTTAGAAAAGAGATCCAGGTTCGAATCCTGGTGGCGCAACAACAATTCTTTTCGATAAAATTGATTTTATATGTATATCTTTCTAATTAATATATTTAATTCATAATTAATAATATAAGAAACGTACTTTCACAGACAAAATCTGCCTCATTACTGGAAGGGATTTTATCAGTTTAGTATGTCGGTTTTTATGATGCTATTTCTTCTTCACTAGTATTTGCAAATAGAGTTAAAAGTAAATAAACTAATATATTATTATTAAAATCATTTAGAAGAGTTAATTACAGCTTATCTAATCTAGCATCTGCCCACTCATTATTCAAATTAAATATTTTCTCGCTAAAGTTAGCTACTTAGATATTTATTCGCAGTTTCGTAAGTGGAATTTATACACTTTTTTGCATGAACATGTCTTCCATGCAATGCACTATACTGCTGATTTTCCAAGTTTGATTTCATAATCGAAGCAGCATGAGAAAAACTATATTTTCCACTCCATTTCACATAGGCACATAGCTGGGGTTATCTTACATTGCGCATCAAACGAAAATAGTATATAAATACCTCGTTCTTCCTTGTAAAAGCACACTAGTTGTCTTCCAACTAACTGAACACAGTGGAATAGGTTGCTTCTTCAAGTTAAGTTTTGACAGTTCTCAGTCTCCTGTAAACATGAAAGTAAGTAAAAACGTATTTTGTTTAACCGAAAAAAAACATTTTTTTTGTTTCTCTAATCACAATCACAATCATAATCAATACTCATGCGATAATGTCGATGTTAATATCGGTTATCTACATGTCAATATCAAAATATTTTCTTCGTAATATAGTACATCGATAGCTACATACGCATATTATTGTTTCCTAGCGGGCAGAGACACTAACGAAAGATAATCTTTTTTTACAATTCTGAATATATATAAATATTAAATTAAATGTATGTAAACAAACACCTTTTGAATATAAACTTTGCACAGTTTATATTCTTTTGAATCTTACGCTAAACATAGGCAATCTCCTTCTCCCCTAGCCACCCCACCACAAATTACATTGTTAAGTTGGTCTTCATGACTCTGACGAAAATATATGTAGTGCAGATATCTTACCCTTCCTGCCTGGTACAAATTTTGACTATATTGTCACTCTTTAGGGCCTCAGATTGATTTAGATTGAATTTAATAGATTACCCAATGTGTGAGTGTGGTGTCTAGGAGGAAACCCTTGACCATATCTTTTTTGCCTCTTCATTGCGGATCACAGGGTTTTTTTACAGTAATCTCGTCAATGGAAATTTTCGACTCCCGGTTAACTTGTGTCATCTTTTTTTCCCTAACTCGCCACATTTAATGTATATAATAGCAAATTTTTTGAACGACAATGGTATTAACTAGTAATATATTAATATATTTACTATTCTATCATATTATTATAATTTTTTGAATTAAATACGGTTTTAACTTGATTAATGGCACAAACCACTCTTGAAGGGTGGATTGCCCGTTTAAAAGAAGAAAAAGAAGAATCCTGTATTTAAAATTACAACTAAATATTGTTGTAATTGTTAGTAACGTGAAAAAACACATAAAATAAATACACAATGCATAAAATGCAATTGATAATGACAAATCATAGGTAGAGGCAATAAGTGAGTGTTGTGATTGTGGTGAAATCTCAAAGACGTCTCGAAAAGAAGGGACTGTTTCCATAACAATTTGAAAACGTCGTAAAACATTTATTTAACAAATTGTTCATATATTATAATTAATGGTTTTTTAAATAAGAATCTCTGCATCATATTATTTAGCCCATCTTTTTATTTATATTACCTTTTAAAAATTATTATGTTAAGTACGATTATTATAGGTATAATGTAGATTTGAAAATTACAATTTTTTTTGCTGATTTTAGATTTTTTGCATCGATTAAATTACGAGGTACATAAATCCTAGGCATATAATAAAATCTAGAATATTTAAAAACAATCTAATAACATATTTTTGTGATATGAATGATAATACTATCAACATTACTGTAATACTATGTATCATATCTATAGATCAATTTTAATAACCTCTGTCTCTATAGCACGCCACTGGTGGACTGTACCTTACAATTATGTACGTCAAAAATAAATAAATAAACTTAAAAATAATAATTCAGTCTTAGCAGCACTGAATGACCTAAATGTGTTTGAATCAGGATGGTGATTAAATATTTAAAAAAATATCACACAATTGTTTTATATTGGTTATTAATTATACGAGAATTAGTTGTAGGAAGTAACCAACAGATGGTGTACATTACGAAAATATTCAGTTCAAGTATGTTTTAAAACAAATATTTAACTTACAGTACAATTGGTATATTTCTTGATACATATAAAATAAAGAATTACTAAATTAAAAAATAAATATTAAAATATATAAAAAAAAATGTTTTATTTTTTCAGTTATCAGGAACTCTTAATATGATAATTTTTTATTTTCAAATAATCATGCAATATATTATTTATTTAAGCTACACAAATAGATATTATTAACTAGATCGAATAGTTACAAACGAGACAATTTTTTTTTAAACATTTCCTAAAACGCCAAAATATTGTATCTCTAAAATAAATATCTCTACTTCATTATTATTGCATATTGTATAACTAGACGAGTTTTACTTACTTTCACAATACGTTTAGTGCTGGAATAAATATAAATAATACTAATCAAATATTAATCCAATCACAATTAAAATGGTTTTAATTCGGAATCGTATATCGAGTTTTAAATTTCCTCCTCGATTGTTGTATCACTTCCTTGTTGTATCAAAGGGTACATTTCGCGGAGTTTATCGCTTGGGCGGAGTGGGTGGAGCCGTATCTAGAGCAGTCGGCTCGCAAGTGGACCGCTCGCAAGTACTTGCGATCAAGTACGCTGCAAGGCGAGCGGTTGCGGTCGCATTGAGAGCAGACCTGTTCAGGGTCGCACTTGAGCTCTAGACTGTAGCGTGGATAATTAGGTATTTAGTTGACAGTAAAAGTGGAACAGAGGATTTGTAAAAGTGCATTATTTGTTTCTTTTCTTTATCTTTCTTTCTTTCTTTCTTTATTGTTTATGTAATAATAAAGCATAGTGCGTCATCTATTTTCGTTACATGTCCCGTTCACTGTATCTGCGCAACTCTGATTTCAACTCTCCAGGGCATCATACTGCTTTTAACCTTATTATCAAGGAGAACACATTTATATTGTGAAGTTGTAATTATTCAGAACATAGGTCTGTGACTAATGTATTAATTAGAAAGATATACATATAAAATCAATTTTATCGAAAAATATTATTGTTGCTACTGGGATTCGAATCTAGATCTCTTTCCAATCCCGGTAGGATATATCTTTCTAATTAATACATTTAATTAGTATTTTAAACGTCTTCCCAAAACAAGCATTAAATTATTTCTAATTTTGATTGTCAATTCATGGTGGAATTCCATTTTAATGATTTATTTAAACATTTTTCTTCAATATTTATTTTTTAATGTCCATTACCGGTTTCAGCCTGTCACTGCTGTAATAAAGGTAAAAAACTAAATAATTAAGGTCGTAAGCTCTGTAATTACTCCATACTTCAATATATTTTTCTTTAAATATAATAAAAAAATAGCTTTGTTTCTATGAGAACCTGATGTGTTTAATCACAGAGCCTTTGTTGGTAAAAATCCAGTAATTTTGTGTTCTTGGACATATTCAAATATTGCTAAAAACTACCATAGATAGACTAGAGTCATTAAAAGTTAATTAACTAATAAAATTCAACCTAAATTCATTACGAATACACAATTAGCATCAAGTGCTCAGTCTCAGTTAATATATTTATTATAATGTAATAATAACATAAACATGCTATATATATATAGAAGATATAATTAACTAAAGTACCTAAATTCTTACTAATGTGTAAACATTTTTGACACACCATGAAAATAATAAAATCTGTACAATAGATATGTTACTCCCAAAAGTATAATCATAAATTTAATAGAAGCACTCAACCAATAAATGTAAATTTACTCTAATATCTCAGTAAATACTGAATCTGTAAAAAATTTCTGTAATAGTACCTAACATATGAGGGAAAATCCCAACATCAGTCAACTTTAAACTCAAAAATACCCCTGTATTGAATTGAATTGTAAATTGTATAAAGCCGGTAATAGTCATTAAATAATAAATAGTGGAAAAAAGTGTTTTAATAAATCATTAAGCATTATTTTTCATATATATATATATACACACAAGTTAAATAATAATATTGGATATTGGCCATTTTAGTAAAAAAAATTCACTACAAGGGCGCATAGTACCAAAATATTAGATATTTTTTAATTTCAAATACACTCAATTTCTTGAGTGCCTTAGTCCAGCACTGCATATTTATATATATTTATATATGTAAAAAATACTATGAGTGCAAATGTCACCGATCTCTGTGTAAGTGGTAATATTAACAAGAAAATTGCCTTGTTCAATCTAATCACAGATCGAATAGAAGTACCGTAATTTCATCTATCTTTTTGATATCAAACTCCAAGGCCGAGTTAACTGTAACTTGAAATAAGTCCCAGTAAATAGTTATGAAATCGCGTTAATATAAACCTATAAGAGAATTATTATTACTCTTGATGTTAAATTCACATTATACATATTAAAATGTGTTTATAATATTCAGCGTATATATTTATTTATTTAATTATTAGTGCGCTTCAATACATGGATACATAAATTATTTTACTTCGTAAGATTTTGAACCACATTTATCAGTTAAATTTAATACACCAACCGGTTTCAGAAAATATCTATTCCTTCATCAGAATGTCAGATGTCAAATAAACTAACTAAAACCGCATATCAAATTGTCATGAATAACCACAATCTAATAAATATTAAAAATAGGATAATATGTATTAAAATCTAGTGATTACAATTATTAGTACCTAGTCTAAAAATCTAATATGCATATGTGTGCTACGAGTGTGTGTACAATTCACTGGAAAGGACGAGTGTAAAATTTATTGCATTTATTTTTGACATCGTAAGATTTAATTTGTTAAAAAACATTTGCTTAGCAGTGTATTTTGTACATTGTAGGTAAGTACTAAGTATGTATTATTTTTTTAACTCAAATTATGATAAAGATACCGTGCAGGTATTGAACCGCTTTACAACAGTGAAGTTCTTTACCTATTTACCGAGATATGAACAAGAAAATTATTTAATTATCGATCATGTGAGTGTTGTGGACTTTTGAACATGTCAACTCTTCTGTCCTGATACAATTCTCGCCTCATATACATTTATACATCTTTTCATGCAAGCTCATCAATTTTAGAGGCATTTAAACGTTACCTGGTCGTGCCAAGTCTTTCGCAGAGATCCTCTATGGTGTCTAAGTGTCATCAGCACGCGCGTTATATATTATCTTTCTTACTGTTCTCTTTTTATTCATCCGTTTCATTTGACCAAACCCTTTTTTGAAAAAAAAAATAACTATACATCCGCAATCCGATCTAAAGAAGACCAGAAGCAAAACCTCAAGATACTTTTCAGTGTTAAAAATGAATACCAAATTTGATCAACGAACTTTCTTGTTTTGTGCACCGCGTTTATTTAATAAATTGCCACTAGACCGTAAATGGTCTAAAGTGATTAACGATTTTAAACCAAAAATAACAAAGCGGTTGCTTGATGTGGTTAGAAAGAAAAATGAAACTAATTTGTCATTCGTGCACCTTCACTTGTTGTCTCCATCTATATGATAGACAAAAATCTTTTTATAACCTTTTTTTACAAGAACATTTTATAACTTAACTTTTAAAAATTTCTTTAGAACAGACCACATCTAGTAAAATATTCTTATATGTATTATTTTATGCTAAAAAATAAATATTTTTTAACGTGCATATATAATATAATATAATACGAGATCCATCGTGTACTATTATCAATTTCCACTGAGCTAAGATTAGTTAGTTAGATTACACGACAAAAATTAGTTCTGTAAAAAAATAACCCGATGACGTATTACATATCAATATTTACAATTTAATAGATTTCATCTGTCTCACGGAGTTAAGTATGACTTATGTAGCATTGAACTTGAGTGACTAAATTAAAATTATAATAAGTAATATGTAAATGGTCAATAAATTAATGTTGTTCTACATCTCTTGCGAAATTTAATGACAGCCAACAATGGTTTGCATAAATTCATAGATCGTATTATCTATTTCGCTTCAAGGCGGTTTGTTGCTTACGCAAATCCACCAGACTTTCGAAAATGTTAATTTCACATACTTTTATTGAAGCCACCACCTACATATCTAATGTTTGCAACAAATCGATACAATTACCTACATTACTGGGCTAGGCTCGCTTTGAGCGTACAGAAGTGTAATTGTAAAAAAAAAATCCATTACCTGATTCTAAACGTAACGATTTATTCAACTTTGCTTGGAAGACATCGTTCGTCATTTTCTATGTACATTGTGACATTGGCATTTAACAAGTGTATTGATTAACATATAAATTTGTTATTATAATTTATAACGCAAGTTACAACGTTATTGAATCACACACAGTATCAGTATATTATTAATTGATTTGGCAGTTTGTAGTGCAACATGGTAATTTTTATTTTTGAATACGTTTTAATTGTCAATCATTAAGGGTTTTTTTAAAAGTACAGCTGGAGAGGGAGGAGCCACCCTTTTCCGGGACCGGTTTAGAAGCTAGGGCTTCCTTGTCGATCCCACTCATCAAAGCTAATAAAAAAACGCGACTTTAATTCAATAACATATTTAAGTATATGAAAAACGAAAAATAAAAATAAATTCAATGTTGTTATTAGCAATTATTGCAAATTTTTAAAAATTTAGACCCTTCAGCGTCCCATAAGTGCTGTCTTTATTCATAAAAATCATATAACATAAATCCATAGAACATAGTTTTACACACAGATAGAAAATTAAGAAATTCAAGGCAAAAAATCAGGGATCCATTAATCAAAAAACACTCCCAAAAGAGGGACAGTGGACGAGACACAAAATGGATTGAGTCACACTTACACGGACAGACTAACGGAGTTGCAAATTAATAATTAGGTCTGCAGGCAAACCACCAATCATACGTTCACCTTCTATTCCTATTCTTCTTTCTTCCTTCCTCAATCAGATGAGACTAGGCTCGTAATGCAGCTCTACAAGTTGGCTTCACAGCCGAGTCTTCCCAGCTAGATGCAACGCATTAAATCACTGCTGTGGCACTATTCCAGGTATTTTTCGGCCTAAAGGTGTGGCCAGCATTTTCTCCTTTTCTAGGCTTCGCATAATGCGGTTGAATAATTGAAATAATCTTTTGTTCACTGCTGTAGATAGGACTTACTCGTACTGTGATTGGATTCGTTGCAGTCTACGGGATACTTAACATATTACGATTAAACAGCGAAAAACTCCTTCCACGCGCCGCCACATTACCCGTATTGGTACCAAACTGTATTTAGATTATTTATAAATTATACCTCATGATGAGAGGGACTGCATTTATCGAAACTGTAGTGACAAAATATCTCAATGTGTGCTTTGTTTACTGTTTATTGAGAAACATGGACATAATTTTTTTACATATTATACATTATAAATATTATTATACAAATTTACAAAACTACATAATATAAGAGATGTTCACTGTCTCCTTAACTAGACAGAAGTCTCTATTAAAGGAGACAGGTTTATCCATTGTCTGTCATACAAATATGAAAACCATAATTATTATTAATATATATATATATTTTTAATCTGAATTAAAAATATTAGGAATGCAGTATACAGGGTTATAAAAAAATTCTAATAACATGATAAATATGTAAAATACTAAATATGAATTAAATATATTAATTAGAAAGGTATACATATAAAATCAATTTTATCGAAAAATATTGTTGTTGCGCCACCGGGATTCGAACCTGGATCTCTTTCCTAACCGGGGAAGGTGCAACAACAATATTTTTCGATAAAATTGATTTTATATGTATATCTTTCTAATTAATATATTTAATTCATATTTAAAATATCACAGACCGTCTGTTCTGAATAATTACAACTTCATAGTAAGAATGTGTTCTCCTAATGTAAAATACTCTCGCTATCCCATGATTGAAACACTATGCAAAACAGAAAAATGAATTTTGAATCGGTAATTTATTCAAAAATGTATTGATAGGCTATTGTGCAATGCGTATTACATTAATAGATACAATTATTTAAATATTAAGACAACTCAAGGGCAGAATCGTTTGTTATGATTTTTCAAATATGTTTATAACTAATTTCTTACATCCTGAAATAATTTGAATACAATTATCATCTAATTTCTGTGTTTAAAATCATTTTTTTGCAACCAGTAGGCATAAATTTGAAAAGTAAATAATTATTATAAAACAGTCTAAATCTGAATGTTTGGAACAAGTAGATGGGTTTGTGTATTTGACAAGTATGTTTGATAGAAACGAAATGACTGGGAAAGATATCGAAAGGAGGGTGACTGCAAGGAACAAAGTGAACGGTGCTAATGGGAACTTGTCAACACAAAGGATATAGATGTCTCACAGAGACGAAGTTATTATTTTTACATGCGAAGTATGGGCTTACAACCTGTCATCGGCTGGCTTAAGTGATCACTTTACACAATGTAACGTTTACCTGTTTACCCATGCTACCGCATCTATCAAATTTTTGGAAGTTGTATATATAATATCATTTTGAAACATTTCAATTATTTATTACCAACTATGCTGTCGCCATATACGGATTTTTTTGAAAATTTGATATTCATTCTCATGTAACAGTATAGATGTCGCTCAAGCTGAACTGTCCCAGTAATTGGTTACTACAAAGATTTGGACATACTCAAAATATTGTACGCAAAGGAGTCCTGGCAGAAGAGGAACGAAAGTAGACTGAATGCAGTGGAAATGAGATCACTCAGGCGTAATTGAGTGAAGAATGAGGAAATAAGGAAATAATGTAAAGCTGATATTAGTATAGTGAGTAAGATTAAGGAAGGATCACTAAGGTGGTTTGGTCATATGGAACGGATGAATAAGGAGAGAATATGGTAAGGACGACATATGACACAAGTGTTGATGGCACCAGAAATAGAGGACGTTCGCGGAAAATCAGGTAAACAAGATACTGGAGGATGGTCCGATTAGAAGCATTAATAATCGGCGAGCTTATATGAGAAGATGTATGAATATGGATGAGGCGAGAACTGTGTGTCAGGACAGAAGAGTGTGCCGCTCTATCCTCTCTGCCTACCCCCGCGGGGAAACAGCGCGACGGTAAGTTAGTTAGTTTAAATATGTACTACAAATATCATGTTTTACGGCAAATCGTGAAAAGAATTAAAACTAGTTTTATATTGAAGCACACACTTTAACAGATATTTTATCAAGAGTTCTGTTATGCTACTTATTTAAGATAATTCCCGATTTCATGGCCACTAAGCCAGCATCTTATAGCTAGATCAAATATGTCATGATAATGTTAATATTTATTTAAAATATATAGTATAGTCCTGTCAATTATATATTTTTAAAATGGAGTCAATACTAAATAGTAGAACGGTTAAAAATAAGCAAAAAGCGACTCTGATCGTTATGTCTCGTCACCCTTCAGTTATTATTCTGTTGAAAGTTTTTTTTTATAAGTTATATATGAAAAATAAAAATAAAATATACAAGCACTACTATTTTTTCTTTGATATCTTCTCGTATAGACCATTTCTATGAAACATTGTAGAATATCTTAGTGATGAGTTTTTTTTTCTCTCCACAGGTTGCAGTGTTCGTCTGCCTGATCGGGTATGCCGTTGCTCAGGGCGGTATCGGCGGGGGATGGGGTGGACACTGGATCGGTGGGGGCGGCCTCGGGGGTGGTTATGGCGGCCTGGGCGGTTACGGCGGTCTGGGCGGCTATGGCGGCGGTTTGGGGATCCACCATCACGCACCCGCGCCGATTGGCCACGATGGCAGAGTGATCGACACCCCTGAAGTTGCTCACGCTAAGGCAGAACACTTCAAGGCTCACGCGGCTGCTACCCATGGTCACGGAGGCCTCGGAGGTGGATTTTATGGAGGAGGTATTGGTGGAGGAATCGGAGGAGGTGAAATTGGAATCGGAGCGTACGGCCATGGCGGTTATGGTGGAAAATGGCACGGACCCATCGCCCACATCGAGCTGACTCACGATGGAAAGTTTGTCAAAGACACCCCTGAAGTAGCTCACGCAAGGGCACAGCACTTCGCAGCCGTTGCCGCTGTGAAGGGTGGCGGAATCGGCGGTATCTACGGGGGTGGAGAAGGAATCATTGAGGGAGGAATTGGAGGGGAGCACAGTGGACAGTATTTCGGAGAAGGTTTAGCGGAGAGTCAATACAAAGGTGAAGGGTTGAAAGAAGGAGGATTAATCGGTTACGGGGGCTGGCAAGGGGGTGTTGGATACGGTAAAAAGTAATATCCTTGGATCAACATCGAACTACCCACCTAATGGATACTGCTATGTTAGGAGTCTAAAAAATTACATGTTTTATATATTATAAAATAAAATATTTACCTATATAATAATTATATATATATATATTCTATAAATTGTACGTTGTCTTCTCTTGAGTGTTCATTATTGGCATACTTATAAAATAAATAACAATTGAAAAATGTAATTATTTATTCAATGCCAAGATAGTGGCACAGAAATATTATAAGAAAGAAGAATATATTCACTGACCAGCCAATCTCAGTCGCCACGATCTCATAACGGACGATATTTTTGGCTGTATCGTCAATAGAGATTGAATTCATCTGAATTCAATGAGATTTGGGCATTGCCAGGCAGCCTCACATTTATTCAGATTGAACATAATAAATTCCCCAATGTGTGAGTGTGGTGCCGAGGAGGAAACCCTTGACCATATCTTTTTTGCCTGTCCATTGCGGATCACAGGTTTTTTTTAACAGTAATCTCGTCAATGGTAATTTTCAACTCCCGGTTAACTTGTGTCATCTTCTTTCCCTTAACTCGCCACATTTAATATATATAATAGCAAATTTTTTGAACGACAATGGTATTGACTTGTAATATAATATTTCCTATTCTATAATATTTTTGTACTTTTTTGTATTTAATAAGGTTTTAACTTGAATAATGGCACAAATCACTCTTGAAGGGTGGATTGCCTATTTAAAAGGGGTGAAATAAAATCGATCAAAAGCATAGTCTTCTAGTAAGATAGTAATGTAATGGATCGCATATATTCAGCTATTAAGTTGAAAACATATTGCAAAAAGTCAGTTCAAGTAAACAGGTGTATTCAGAACATGGCTAAATATTGCGTTCAGTTCGTAAATGTCTGGGATAAATTATACCAAAAATTATGAGAAAAATAAGCATAATTTTATATTTCAAAATTTTTCTGTCAAATGGATCTAGTGAGTTATTTAGAAAGATATACAGAAAAAAATTATCTATCAAAAAAATATTTGGTTGCCACCGGGATACTAACCCGAAACTTTTCCTCTCAGGTGTTTTAATTTAATCATTTAATTTGTTTTTTAAAATATTAAACGTAACTACATTTTAAAATTGTAATTTCACAATAAAAATGTATTATTAATAATAAATAAATGTTTTAATATGAGTAACCTCAACTAAATTTTAGATGCAAAAAATATGCAATTAAATTAATTGTTTAGAATTAGTGTGTAATTTAAGCAATTACTCACTCTTATCTTACTGTTTATAAATATTATAAAATAAACCTATTGATAACCTATTTTACAGTATGTAGGATGCTTTTAAATATGTAGCCATCTTTTGTAGTTAAATACATTTAATGTATTTAAAAAAAAATACATAATAGGGATATTAAATAAGTATGTAATTATGATTTATTTACAGATTGTATGAAGTGCATGCCCCTGGAAGGTGTTTATGTAAATGCCTTAGATAGCTGGTTCCCAGGTTTCCGATTAACAATAAGCACACACATGATACACATTGAACTGCCTTAACCTTTTTAATTTTGTCGTCTTTCTAGTACGATGTTGTTGCTCTTTTAGCTGGGTTGTCTTCGTTAGATTTCGACCGACCGACGTGATTCACTTGGACCGCTGAACTGGTCGAAGCACGGGATGTAATAAGAATGACACCTGTCGGTTACAGTCCTCTCAGCTTTCCGAAAAAGGGCGGCAATACTCACACACACACACGTGTACATTATTATAAATCAAGAAACTCAGTGGTGCCAATTGAAATAACAAGGCGCGTATACAGTAGGTATATTGGAATTGGAGGGAGAAGGTTGGATTGTTCGTCATTACCAAGGGTCTCAAATGATGAGGCTGTGAAGAAAAGGCTCACTCTAGTGATAAAAACAATTATTAATAATAAAATGAAAATAAAAATAACATCCAAAATATCAAAAACATTTCTAAATTATTTTGCGACATTCTTTGGCATGATGACTAACAATTTCATCTTAACTCCAAGGTAATATTTTAACATTAAAACGAAAGCGTTCAATAATAGTCCAACAAAAAAACTGCTGTAGAAATCTCCAATTAATTGCTAAACATTAATTAGCGAGAAGGAACCAAACAATTAATCACAACAGGCGATTTAACAATTTTTAACGCCGTTAAATGTAAGTCAGGCGTATGTAAATGGCCTCGACCAAGGTCGCCCTCCATTTCCGGCTGTTTTTTTTTTTTAAATGTATTATGACTTCATATATCTGGCATAATTAATTATGACCAGAGGCGTGCTGTCGCTAAAGGAGCAGAATAGTTTTTAAAATAATTATAATTTATGTGACGTTGGCGTGAACAAAAATGAATTACGAGTTCGAAAACTCGATGGCTGGCCGCGTTGAAAGAATGTGAAATCAATAAAATATTTTTTTTAGTTTCCGACACGGTTGAGATTAGGCGCGTGCAGCGTGAACATTTTTGACTTATATTTTTAATACGTATTTATTTACCCCTAAGATATACGCAGTAATCAAACAATTATTGGAAAACTCCGACAAGAATTACCAGTTCTATTTGGCGCAACTGGCAAAACATATCATCTAGTTATGGAATTATTAAATTAGCTATCGAAATATGTATGCGTGTATATTTTACCTAAATATTATACTTATTTACGATCACGCCGTTTTCCTGCGGGGGAAGGCAGAGAGGAGAGAGCGCCACACACCTCTCTCCTGACACACAATTCTCGCCTCATCCACATTCATACATCTTTTCATACAAGCTCGCCGATTGTTGAGGCTTCTAATATAACCATCCTCCATTATATGGTTCACCTGGTTGTGCCAAGTCTTCCGCGGACGTCCTCTATTTCTGGTGCCATCAACACTTGCGTCATATATCTTACTTACCATTTCCTCCATCCTCATTCATCCGTTCCATATGACCAAACCACCTAAGTGATCCTTTCTTAATCTTACTCACTATACTAACATCCGCTATACATTATTTCCTTATTTCTTCATTCTTTACTCTGTCATCAATAGATTTGCCACATATACGCCTAAGTGATCTCATTTCTACTGCAATAATTCTACTTTCGTTCCTTCTCTGCCAGCTCCAGGCTTCGTTTCCATACATCAGTATCGGTACCCGGACTAGTCTTGCCTCGGTTGACAAGTTCCAACAAAACGGCACATTAATCAAATGATTGATAATCTTCGGCGTAAAATAGTGCTGGGGTTGGAGCAATATACTGGTAGTCGAAGCGTTGGTCATCCTCTAATAAGCAGGAAGCAATTGAATGCGGAGGATAGAGGTGAGAGATGTGAGCTGAATGATTTATATAAAACAATTTTTATATAAATAATATACAATAATTATATGTTCAAGGTATTATTAAAACTAAAATTAACTTTTTTTAAATACTAATTTTAATGTATTAATTATAAATATATACACGTATAAAATCAATTTTGTCGAAAAATATTGTTTTTGCGCTACCGGGATTCAAACTGGGATCTCTATTTCCAATCCGGGGAAGTCCACTACCAATTGTGTTATAGCGCTAGTATTTTTCATGGCAAATTTTCGAAACTTTATGTTACACTTTTTCATCTGGCGTTCCATTATTTGAGAGCCATCTATATTGTTTTTACGGAATCTCAAATACCTTTGAGTAAACCGACTGCAGACGCCAGAATTATCAATTCATTTTTATTACATTTTTGGACACATTGATACAACTTATATTATTAAGGAGAACTTGTGTTCTCCTTAATACTAAAATGAACTCCCCAATTGAAACGAGAGAATTAATTTCTCGATAGAGTTAGGTAATTTTGTAAATAAATGGGTTTTTTTATATGTCAAAGCCTTCCCATAATTCAATATCATATTTCACAATAACTTTTTTAATTGTGTTCAAAGTTAATAATTCTTATACAATTAATTTCTGTTCTGTCACAGCCCATTTCAATTTCTTTGACCGACGAATTGTAATAAAATTTGCACTCTGTTTCTTTGTGAAACGGACACAGCTATTTTTATCTGATCATAAACATGTCTGACGTTATAACATGCTGAATTGTATCAGAAATGCGACCTTGGGCGGGAGCAACGACTTTAGAAATGAGTTGTAAAGATTATCTCAATGACTTGCGTTAATAGTTAAGCGGTATCAATCATTAAAATTATTAATTTAATGATATAAATTATACTTTGCATTAAATAGATTCGTCTTTGTTGTACTTTTAAGATGTTTCTTTTGTCGAGATACCATTTTTTGCTTTACACACATTGGAAGATCCCTTTTAACCCTTCCCAAACCATGCAGTAACACAGGTCTACCATTATATGACTTGCGTTAATAGTTAAGCGGTATCAATCATTAAAATTATTAATTTAATGATATAAATTATACTTTACATTAAATAGATTTGTCTTTGTTGTACTTTTAAGATGTTTCTTTTGTCGAGATACCATTTTTTGCTTTACACACATTGGAAGATCCCTTTTAACCCTTCCCAAACCATGCAGTGACACAGGTCTACCATCATAATTAAACCTGTAATATTTCGGAAAATATATGCAACATAAAATTCATGTTTTAGATAATCCTAAACAAAATATAAACGCTCAGGAATGACTAGTGAAAAACCAATTATAAAAAGGGACTCGCGCAAAAACAATTATTTTTCCATTCAATCCGTTGTTGAATTAATACGTTGGTAAAAATATAATTTATGATATGAAAGACAGAGATCACACACTATTTTCACAGTGAAAAGAACAACAAACAAACAAATATAATTTTCTCTTTCTTACTAATTAAATGAACATTGTATAGGACTTAATGAATGCTCTAAATTATGTTATTAATCATTTTTTCAAAATTGAATGCTCAATATTTAGAGTAAATTCTTGTCATTAAAGACATTTAAGCTAATAAAAACATTTTTTATAACTGTTATTCACGGTAACACGAGTTGACAGCACGGCTGCGTTCGGGTATATTTTATCATGGTATGGTAAAGGTTAAGTAATATTCAAACATCTAAATGCAGTTTGTTCTATGAAGTTCTTTCGATATGCCTCATACAAGACATAAATAATTAATACATATATATTATTTTAAAGTGTAGTGCCAGTCCTGACCTCTGTAGCGCCCTCAGATACTGATTTAAAAAAAAAAGTATAACGTACGATGTCCTCCAGCGACCAGACCCTTTATTTCGTGATTCAACATTGCACTGATAAGGTGGAGTGTTAATAATAATATTGGATAATTTGTATAGCGCCATTTTTATAAAAACTTTCACCTCAAGGGCGCTTTACACATAAACTATTTATAGTTATCTATATATATATTATCTTTGATGTTGAAAACTAAAATTTTTAATAATCACTTATGCAAATGATTTTTTGAAAAGGTGCGCTTTTTAGTTTCTTCTTAAATAAAATCTCTCATGCACTGTTTCTTATAAGGCACTTTGCATCCTGCGCAGTTGCAACATGCGCACTGGTTACTGCGCACTTTGCATCTTGCGCAGTGGCAACATGCGCACTGGCTACTGCGCACTTTGCATCCTGCGCAGTGGCAACATGCGCACTGGCTACTGCGCATTTAGCATCCTGCGCAGTGGCAACATGCGCACTGGCTACTGCGCACTTTGCATCCTGCGCAGTGGCAACATGCGCACTGGCTACTGCGCACTTTGCATCCTGCGCAGTGGCAACATGCGCACTGGCTACTGCGCACTTTGCATCCTGCGCAGTGGCAACATGCGCACTGGCTACTGCGCATTTAGCATCCTGCGCAGTGGCAACATGCGCACTGGCTACTGCGCATTTAGCATCCTGCGCAGTGGCAACATGCGCACTGGCTACTGCGCACTTTGCATCCTGCGCAGTGGCAACATGCGCACTGGCTACTGCGCACTTTGCATCCTGCGCAGTGGCAACATGCGCACTGGTTATTGCGCACTGGCTATTGCTCACTTTGCATCCTGCGCAGTGGCAACATGCGCACTGGCTACTGCGCACTTTGCATCCTGCGCAGTGGCAACATGCGCACTGGCTACTGCGCACTTTGCATCCTGCGCAGTGGCAACATGCGCACTGGCTACTGTGCACTTTGCATCCTGCGCAGTGGCAACATGCGCACTGGTTATTGCGCACTGGCTATTGCGCACTGGCTATTGCTCACTTTGCATCCTGCGCAGTGGCAACATGCGCACTGGCTACTGCGCACTTTGCATCCTGCGCAGTGGCAACATGCGCACTGGCTACTGCGCACTTTGCATCCTGCGCAGTGGCAACATGCGCACTGGCTACTGCGCATGTTGCATCCTGCGCTGTGGCAACATGCGCAGTAGCCAGTGCCGGTTGCCACTGCCCAAGTGCTAAGTGCGCCTTTAATTATACTTTATTAAATTTTAATGGGGTCACTGACGACCATTAAAATAAGTAAAATGTTATTAAGCAGAACACACTCTTATTGTGAAGATGTAATTATTCAGAATGTAGGACTGTGATATTTAAATACTAATTAAATGAATTATTTAGAAAGATGTATCGATGTAGCATCGTTGGTAATGCATCTTACTCGGGAATTGGATTGAAAAAAAGATCCAGGTGCGAATCCCGGTAGCGCGCAACAACATTATTTTTCGATTAAACTGCGTTTATTTATATATCTTTCTAATTAATACATTTTATTATTATTTAAGGAAATTCTCCTGATACACTGCATTCTACAGTTTAATATTTTTAATTTCAACTTTGTCACATACATATATTATTGATACTTTGCCAAACTGCATAACAGTCTTCCGGCAATTATTAATATCATATGTTGTGTCCACCGTTGAATGAAGGCTCCCCCGACTGTTTCTCGCTATTCTCCGTTCACTGTTATACGTATTGTATTGTTACGTATTAACGGGCCATAAAAACAGAATACTCTACAGTTGCCAGTTGTAATCAACAAATCACCACTGCGATATTTCTATGTCAAATATTGCGGTCAGTTGGTACAATCAGTTCTGATTTGATACAAATGCAAGTATTATATTTTCACTTTTACACAGTTTCATTGCGAATTCGTTGCACGCGCCTAGCGAGTGACGCAATCGGTTGTAAACATGGCGACCGTTTGTTTATTTCGCGCAATAACAAGGGGAAATGAACACAGAATTTCGTATAAAATACATGTTTATTTATACATTACACAAATACTCGCGGAGCACGTGATTTGCTCACCAGGTAATAAATAATTTTCGATATCGTATAGCTAGCTAGTGTATATAAAGCATTGCATTCAAATACTAAAAATATAGTAACAAGAAGAATGATAAATGTGTACATTTTGCAACCGTAGTCGCTAAATATATATATATATATATAATACAGTTATGAATGGGATTTAGTAGTTAGTTAGCAATAGTAGATTGCGTCTGTCAAAGCTTTGGTAAAGATTGAAAACTTATATTCTTTGGTTCATACGAATGTGTGAATGAATGAGGTCATGCTGCATTTAATAGTAGGTGTTTTGCGTTTTGACGATTCCTGGTCCTTGCCAGCTTTTCTGGCCGCTTTGTTCTCCTCTGATTCCATTTTCATAACCATCGTAGTTGTTTCCCGCGTTGTACTGGTTTCCTTGCCAGGATTTTCCTTCGTTGCGCTGACCTTGATGCCCACCGTCTTCTCTGTACTGGCCGTCATCGTAATTATTGTTTTGCTCGTGTCTTCCCTGGTCTTCCACGAAGTGCACGTTCTTCCTGGCGGCTTGCAGGGCGGCCAAGTGTTCAGCTCTCGCGTGCGCTACTTCTGGTGTTTCCTTGATGAACTTTCCGTCGTGGGTGAATTCGATCTTGGCCAGAGGTCCCCTCCATCTGGGCTCCGGTTTTGCTTCGTAGCTGTCGTAGTCCTCGCTATTTTGGGCGGCCCTGTTCTGCTGGTCTCTGAAATATTGGGGAGATCTGTACTCTTGGTCGCTGAACTGCTGCGGACCCCTGTTTTCCTGTTGGTCCCTGTATTGCTGCGGAGCTCTGTACTCCTGTCTCCTCTCGTACTCGTCAGCTCTGCTGTACTCCTGGCCCGAGTTGTACGGCTGCGGAGGATTGGCTTTTAGCGCTCTGTCGTGAGCGGCAAAGTGGGCCGCCTTGGCTTGAGATATTTCTGGGGTATCGATGACGCGTCCATCGTGAGCCAAGGGAGCAGGAACGACCGGTTGTCTCGGGGCGTGGTGAGAATCATCCCTCCAACTGTCTTGATTTCCGCCCCAGTGTTGGGCCGAAACTACCCCGACGACTGCTACAAAACAAATCTGTAAACAAACAGAGAACATTATTACTATGACGTACACTTTGTTTTAGAAATTATTAACGACAATTATGCAGTTATCAACTCACCAACTGATTCATCTTAATTGTCAACACGGGCGCTCAGTAGTGCAGAATACAGAATACAATGCTCGATTACCGCTGGTTTTGCAGTGTGCCTTGGTCGCCGATCGCACAACCTTTTATAGGACCCCACTTTTGATATCGCGGTTTGCAAGAAAAGCGCCCCCACCCAAAGTGTTACCGGTGACCCTACGGCTCGAATTTAGTAGACCGCTAAACTGAACAAATTCCGATATCAGTTGGCTAACCATCGGAAAAACAGGCGAACGCTTTTTACACATTCTGTACCGGGAAGTAATATATCGATTCGAGCATGAAATTCGTGGCTGGATTTCAACACTAAGGTGGCGCTCGAATGTGTTACAAATGAAGTAACAAGCGGCTGATAGATGAGAAGTAATTAAATTCAGTGTGAAGATTTAGTGATACTGCAGGTGTTGCTAAAGATATAAATAAACATTTAATATTGATATGCATTTTGATTGATTAGTAGTTAAATCTACCAAACGATGCCTGGTATAATTTAATTCTAGTAATAATACCATCTTGTATGCAGCGTTTATGTAATATTTATTTATATATTTATACGGAACGATGTATTATTGAATTATCACGAGAAAGATTATTTATATAAAATGATATAAAGATATTAAAAATAAAAAGAAGTAGAAAAAATGATGTTAGTAATCCATTACATAATTACATTTTTACATAAATCAAAAACAAATATTGTGATGATTATTGACAAGCTGTAATTAAAAAATACACATCCAAAAATAACAATTTGGATATGAAAATATGTAGAAATAGTAATATCTAATTTAATTTTAGTTCAGTACCGAGTAAAATAAAATTTAAGTAGTTTACAACAACATTTTTTAATACATAACAAAATATATCAGCACAAATAAATGTACAATTTATTAATTTTTGCAAGCCTATCGGCCACTACCTGCTTCGCTAGGTACATGCAAAATATGTTAATTAAAAAGATATACACGTAAAATCAATTTTATCGAAAAATATTGTTGTTGCTACCGGGATTCGAACTTGGATCTCTTTCCAATTGATTTTATATGTATATCTTTCTAATTTTTCTAATTTAAAATATCACAGACCGTCTGTTCTGAATAATTACAACTTAACAATAAGAATGTGTTCTCCTTAATAATGATATTATAATTATTTTTGTTCACCAAATTTTGTAACCGCGTTAATTTAGTTCCTAGATGAGCTGTCATCCTTCGTACAAATAGTTAGTAGACAACGCTGATCTAGTTATGTTGACATTACCTAGTCTAGTTATGCTAATATCACCTAGTCTAGTTATGCTAACCTGGCTCAAGCTTCAATAGACGCGTAACCGCAGCTTGCGAGCAATGAGCGCAATTGAAACACTGCTCAGTCACATTTATGGCAGTCGCATAGATATCAGTGTTATATTTAAAAAAAATTTTAAACAGAACTCATAATAATAGATAACATTTATTATTATTGTTTTTTTTTTAAGGTATAGAACTTTAAAATAAAATAAAAGACACGAAAATCGTGAGAATAGCTACGGTATTGGCTTTATTGAAAATGAAACTTTGTGCCATTAGTGTTTAAATATGATTTAGCGCACATGAGCGCCGCGGCTGGCTTGAATAAATAATATCTGTATGTCTAATATTAACCATTTTTTGGAGCATCTGGGGACATATATAGGCAATAACGCGACGAATGTTGGCTACCAATACGTCTATCGTCACCGGTTTATTGGAGTAGACTAGCGACTTTACATATCCCCACAGAAAATAATCCAAAGGTGTTAAGTTATACGATCTTACGCAAAATTATGCGCTTATCGAATATTTCCTTTAATAAATTGATTGTGGCGCGCGCCGTGTGACATGTTGCGCCATTTTGTTGAGACTGCAGCTCTTCCACATTAATGCCATTCAATTGGGGAACGAAAAAGTCAATATTCATGGATATATTGCTCTGCACAATGGCAAATCAATTCATTCGGGTCCTCTCCAATACTACGCTCCACTGCAGCAACAGCTTCTTCGGTGCGCATTGTATGACGTCTCTGCGGATGCATATTAATATTCGAATTACTTGCTAGGATGGATGATTATGTCGACCGAATGGACGTAGCGCGCGGTAAGTTTCGCGAACTGCACCACGATTTGCGAAATAAAATTTTACAATTGGCATAAGTTTATTCATGGTAAAATGACAAACCAAACTGAGCACAAATCATCTGTCAGCTGTCAAATTGGCTGTCGCTGGAAAAAGTGTTGCGAGTTCAAAAAACAAACTTTTTTACACAAAAACGCATACCACAAAATGTCGAAAACTAGTTTTCCAGCCCGATAGCAGTAACACATGTTAATGGTATTCCATCAACTTGAATTTCACGCGTAAATACATTTTTTTTTTTAAAATTCAAAATTCGCATTATGTCAACTTTTCATTTTGAGGGATAAGCTACTGCTGAAAGTTTATGACTATATAATATATATATAACTATCGAGCTGGAGATGTCGTCAAATCTTATCTCAGTTGCTTGAATCTTTGAAATCGATCTAGGTTTGGTTGATGCCCATAGATTAGGATACGCCTGCAGCTGACTGAGCCACACTCTCATTTTGCTGATCATCAAGTCTTTTTCTCTATTCCCATGCTGTTTTCATGTTCAGCTCTAGATTTATAACTAGTTCAATTCAATTCAGTTCAGTGCCGAAAATTCGGTGTTTATTGGTAAAATTACATTATATTACACGGATTGCATTAATACTAATAATACGTCAAATTTATCAGCAAAATACTGTTGCGTACAAAGCATAGATGCCGGATGAATTTCAGGACAGGACGGAGTTTGGCACTCACCACAATCCGGATTCTGCTGGCATCTCCAAGGATGTGGACTGTATATTGTTTAAATTCCCTATTTCGTCAAAGGTACCGACACAGTATAGATGCGAAGTATCGAATTAGTATAATATTATAAAGTGTACCGTACCGACTCAAGGTCGTCAGTCGACCGGGTCGGAGGCGCGGTCGAGAAGGGGGTGGAGAGGGGCGGGCGCATTTTTGTTCAATAATTAATATTTATACACTACATATAGAAAATTTATTAATGTTTGCAATATATCGGCTATTACCTGCTTCACTAGCTGAATATAAAATGCTTGTTCTGGGGTTAGTAGCAATTATTGATTCCTTTGTTCAATACTTTGATTTTAGTATAGGAATGTAAGTTGCAGGATCCCAAACAGTATTCACCATCAATCCAAACTGATCTTGGAATAACTCCTCGAGTTCGTCCATTTTCAGACGTTAAGGACAGTTTCAGCCTACTCCATTGCGATATTTGGGTCCAAAAATTATAAGTATGTCTAAAAAATAGATTATTCAATGTAAAATATCCCATGACACACTAGGTAGAGGAAATCATAGAAAATCTTAAAATAAAATTAAATATTCATGACGTCACACCTCGCAACGCAGTATGTAGCGCTACACGGCAATGCGCGTTTGTCGCTGTTCGACGGAGTGATTGCGAATGTAATTTGTCATTCAATTTGGTTAAAATAATCTGGTATGACTAAATTATACGAGACACAAAACAATTTCATAAAACGGTCATTAGATTTCTTTATTTCTTCACTACTAACGAGTCAATGACTTCCAGTTCATCACTGGCTACTCATTTCGCTGTTGTGTGTTAGTCAGTAGCAGGACACGAAGCATTTTACACACATTCTTGGTGGAAACATAAATTCGATAGATTATGACACATTTTTGCAACAGTAAAAGGATTTACTCTTCGAAAATTTGAAAATTAAATTTTTGTGTAAACAACGAGACGTATTTTTTACATTAATTCATATTATATTGTCAGAGTTAAAATTTTCGTTCCAATCGAGTCACATATTTAAAAAAAGTCAAAGAGCTATTTGATTGCGTAAGTGATCTCACGTGGGTACACGCCAGATTGAAAATATTGAAACGAGGAGTTTCTGTTAGTATGGCTCGTGTCGAGTTTAAATAGGTATATGTAAATATAATGTAATATTATATATATATAAGACATTGTATTAATAAAACAGTCTAGAAAATGTGATGAATTTTGCGTACTGCGATTTGGTATCTCGCACTGACGCGTTGCAGAACTGTTACTGAAAATATTTCGTTCATCACGGCTGAGCGAATCCGCCAATAAATAATACGAACAGAGTTATCGAGATTTCGACACCTTTTAGGCTATTAAATACCATTTCGCATTAAGAATTCAGCCCATTGAAGGCTCGACTCCGTCCTTGAGAAGAATGTCTTGCAAGATACTGTTGTTTTATAGTATTCAAAATATTACTCAATTTGGAGGCACCTACAAAATGCGAAACGGAAACGCCTACATCATTCCCAACTAGTTGACGAATATGAAGTCCACCTCGCCCTTTTTACCTCACATTCGGTTCAATAGAGTAAGTAACTTTATTCTCAATGCGCGATATAACTTTGGTTAGTTTTAATTATATTTTGTTATCTATCAATATTAATAAATGAAGGAAACCCCAAAGGGTTCCGCCCTATCCCGGAATCGTTTTAAGAGTTGTTTACTCTCGCTTTGATTCCACTTAATAATGCAACGCGTGTAATATTTTACAAAATATTCAAAACTTTTTTGGAATATATTTTAAAGTTAGAACCTCGTGTCGCCCCTGCATTGTTCACTTTTTTTCGTACCTTTATTAAATTATCAAAATTAAAAATAATTATAAAATGTGAAGTAAAGCAATTGATCCGCCACCATTGAGTTGAGACACAAAAAATTGTAATTATGTAGTCCTCTAAAGAGTTAAATTTACAGTAAAAATATCGACTACCTCCACATATCATTTCCCAAAGATGCAATCTGGGGACTGTGGAGTTAGATAATGCATGTGTTCTGACATTACTACTGTAATAGAACAATGAATTGTGTCTCGATAACCTCAATGGTGCGTGAAAGTCTGTCATACCATTGATGATCCTGTATAGAAAAATAAGGTCGGTCATTGCACGTCTCACTGATAAGTTTAACAATTTCAGACGGCTAAGGAGATAATCATAATATATGGCTAAATTATTACATTTTTTATGATATTCAGTCATTAACTTGGTATAGGTTGGCTCCGATATCATCGTACCAGAGCTATATGTATCAATTTGACATGAGACTCGTCATCATATTAAATTCAAAAGGCAGCAGAGAAGTTATATAAGTCATACACCCCTTAAAGGAGAGGGTAAACGTCACGTGCATGTGTTGATGTCACAAAACAGTCCGGCAAAAATTAACCCTGTTCAAGAGGGTGCGAGGGAGAGCCAGTAGAATGCTCCGTTAGGTCTCCCTATTAATAAATATAAAATATAATTATTATATTTGAATTCAACCAGTAGAAAACGTCGAAGAGTTTGTGTATCTAGGGTCCATGCGACTGCTCAGGGCCTATTGTATGATCAGTAGTAAAAATTGATCACAGTAATTTTTTACTACTGAACCGGCCAGTAAATATTTACTCTAATAACTTTTTACCATATCAATTGCCAGAGTTAGCCATGTTTGTGTCCAAATTATAAGTAGATGCGGTGCGCTTACTTATTGAGCGAAGAATTAAAAAAATATATAGATTTCGCCTGCATTCGGGCGTGACGTCATATCTTGGAGTCTATCGTAATTTTAGAAAAAAACTACAGCGAAATTATTAAATTGTTTCAGATGTGTAGACATTAAATAAATTTTATTACTATTTAGTAGTTACTGTATTTCGGATAGATTAAAAATGCGTCAAGCAGTGGTTACTGTGATTATTTCAATCTAATCTAATCTACAGAGTAAATATTATGTTCCAGGTCGATGTTGTTTCATTTGTCAACATTTCAAGCGTAGCTCGGGTCGTGTGTGAGGTGGTACCGTTCTATTGAAACCACATGTGTTGCAGACCCAACCGATCCAATTCTGTCACCAACAAGTTTTTACAGTATTGCCATTTGCATCTTGAAAGAAATAGAACCCCATGATTCCGCTGGCTTACATGGCGCACCAAACAGTAACTCTACGTGGGTATAAACGTCGTTGGTGTGTCGTATGTGTTGAAGATTTTCAGTGCCCCAATAATGTCTGTTTTATTTGTTAACAAAACCCGCCAAGTTCGTCACTTATGATTTTTTTTTTCAAAAAAGATTTGTGTTTGTTTTAATGACTTTCAACAACATTGTTCAGGCATTAGATACTCTACAATAAATTGTAATCAACTATTCTCTACGATTATACAATACTAACTGACAAATATTTTCCAAACCAAAATGACAGAGAAAAGAAGTCGGCCTGGAATATAATATTCACCATGTATTAACTGACCAAAGAAAAATAGTTATAATCAATGATTCATTTAACTAAATAAACGTATTTACTTATATTGGATTACAGTTTAAATAATAATATTTTATTTATTATAATTTTATTAAATCATTGTTAATTTTAATTTTGAACGTTGGATGTTCCCACTCTAGAGCACGTTCCTGACTGTCCATTATAATACTTCAAACAATAATTATTACCATGCCGAAATATTTTTTTCAAGTATAAATTTTTCTTATTATGAAAAGCTAAAATTGTCTATTTGATATTTATATATTTTCTTGATTTAAACATTCAAAAGACGAAATACAAAATTTGATTCTATTCGGAATACAATTTGTGATAGTATATTAGGATGGAAAAAATAATAAACGAAAACATATAATTCGATACTCGTATAATTTGTAAAGCAATAATTAATATTATTATATTACATGTAATGACTTAAATATACGAAAATTAGATAAAACTAAGACAAACACTGAATTGAGAATAAATAAAAAAATTGAAAAAGGAAAATTAAATTCGATATAAAATTATTTTTATGCATTATTACAATAATTTTACATCGTGTATATACATTTTATAAAGACTTAAACAAAAAATTAAAAATAATTGTGTTAAAATGAAGATATATAATATTATATGTAAAGAGAAATGGAAAATATAATGCACGTATAGGTACCTAGTGAAGAAGAAAGATTAAAGAAAGTAAATAAAATAGTAAAGTACTGAGATCAGAGAGGAATAATAAATATTATAGAAATAAAGCTATATTACAATATATACAAAATGGCACATATTTTCTGACTGAAGTACAAGAATACCACTAAAGAATTGACAAGAAGTGACATGTTATGTATGTTATGCAGTTTGTTTTTGAACCTTTTTGTTTTAAAATTCATCCTATATTTTGTACCAGTACACAAAGCGCCCTTGCGGTCAATAAAGGCGTTTTTAAAAATAATTTTGACCTTTCAAAATAATACTTAATTAAATGGCTTAAAGTTAAAAATATTACAAACTGAAGAGTATTTTAACTGATTAATTGGCGCTAATTTACATCATCCAGCGTTTGTCTTAACTTTACCTATGAGTTAGGATCTAATATACTAACATAATCAGTCGTGTTCATTTGCCAGCGGTATCTGGGATTGAGCGTCAAGAGTCGTTTGCCTGGTCGTCGTCAGATCTACCATGAGTTGTGGTGGTAGGTAGGGCCGTAGGTCTGGTGAGAGGCGGCCGCTACAGCCGCCAAGTGTGCTGCCTTGGCGTGAGCCACCTCAGGGGTGTCTTTCAGATTCTTCCCATCGGCTGTCAGCTCGATGTGTGCGGGCGGGCCGGAGTACTTGGCCGCCCAGGCGTCGTGGGCAGGGGCGGGTGCCCAGGAGTCGTGGGCGGAGGCGGGCGCCCAAGCCTCGGGGGCGGGAGCGGCGGCGCGGGCGGCGGCGAGGGCTGAGAGGTGAGCGGCCTTGGCGTGGGCGACCTCGGGGGTATCGATCACTCTTCCGTCGTGGCCCAAGGGTGCCGGGGCCCAGTTGTGGACGGGGGCGTAAGCGCGGGGTGCCAAGGGGGCCCCTACGTCCCAGTGGCCGTTGTCCTGGGACTCCGCTAGGCCTTCGCCCTTCCAGCTGCCGTCGTTAGGTTCTCCCCAACCGCTGGCTGATACCAACACTCCCATGCATAGAAAACTGGCAAAGTACTGAAATAAAATACACAAATTAAATATACGTACTGAAAATTAGCGTAACATCTCTGTAACTAAATGTCACAGTGGCATGAATCAAAATCTTAATCAGCATCGAATATGTTAATTTGTGTTTTCGTCCGCATCTTCAAAATACTATAGATTTCGAGAATATGAACGAGATCGAATTTACAGACATATAAATGAACTTTTTTATTTAGTAAAATATACATAATTTATAAAATTAAAAAATAATGTATCCACAAGATAATGTATCACATAAAAAATTACCTGCAACAAAAAATACACAGTATTTTTTTATTATTAATTTGAAAGAAACCACATTTGATTTTGAGAGATTTAAATTTATTAGAACAACAGAAAGATATATAGAAAAAATCTATGTATCGACAAAATATAGGTCTTTACAGGAACACCAACCTGAAACCGGAAAGACGGCATCTTCCAACGAAAAGATAGGTGTTGTCTCACTTGTGAACTTACGACTTCTACGTGGGTCAGTTTAAATTAATCCGTAAAGTTTTCTACTTGGATGATGTTATACTTGCTATAAAACGCTGCGTGCAGATCACCGTTAAGATCTGTTCGCGTAATATTACACCTGTGACACGCACCAAAGTAATATTAAGTATTTGAAATATGGATCTACAGATATACAACTGGATTAATAGGGTTATGGAGACAATGTTTTCGGATGCAAAATACAAAAGAAGTGCTTAAAACAATAAAAATTAAAAATTGCAAAATTCCGACAATATCATGAAACATCCAGAAAAATGTCAGATCATGTACGTCAAGTAAAATTGCTAGCCAAAAAAGCTCTAGAAGACGAAGGATATCCTGACTGAAGAACCGAAGGCAATGATTTGGGAAGTCACCGTTCATCTGTTCTTCGACAAATAAAATAATTGTCGCAAATCGGATAAGCACGAGAAAAAGAGAAGTAGAAATTTTTCTTTGTTTTGTGAATTTTCTGTTTCTAAACTTTGACCATTCACTGTACCTATAAAAACTCACGTTACTCTCCCTTTACCGCAACGTTAGTTGCAACCTCCCCACGCTTCTCGTTCTTTTATCTAAACATACTTTGTATTCAATTAATTTTTTGTGGATTTTCTTAATTAGTACCGCATGTTAAATAATTATTATATTTATTTCAATATGTTTTCACTGTTAAAATTCCTTAATAAAAAATAAAAAAAACCATTAAAACTGACGATACTAAAACTAAATTACATGGCGAAAAATTTCAGACTTGACAAAATATGGAAAGATCCTAGTCCATTCAAAACAACTAATGTCAGGCTTGTCCGGTTTACGATATAGTATAAAAACTACCCGGTTGATAAGGTTACAAATGACAATTTAAAGATTCTAATGTGAAAGTAAAAATAAATATTTAAAACCACAAAACCCAGGAATTGCAATATTACAGCCATTCATCCCGCATCTCGTGATTGAAGGCAAAATTGGAAGCAGAAGAGAAAGGGCATCATGATAGAAGAATTTAAGGCAGACGTTCAGGAATTCAGCAGTCCAATTAATTCAAGGTACAGCAAATAAAGTAGCGATCAGCAATATTTGAATATGTCCAAGAATACGCAATTACTGGATTTTTACCTATAAAGGCACTGTTATTAAACAAATATCAGATATCTCTAAAAAGCTATTTTTTATTATATTTTAATGGAAAATATATGAAAGTATGGGATAATTACATGGCTTACGACCTGTCTTCGATGGTGTAGTAGTAATCGAAGCCAGTTCACATACTAACATATATACAACGTTCAAAAATTTGATAAATGTGGAGATTGAGGGGTGAGAATTGGGGAACGTATATAAAGTGATCACTTTAGCCAGCTGAAGACAGGTCGTAAGGCCTGTAACTACCCCATAATTCCATATATTTTCCATTAAAATATAATAACAAATAGCTTTGTCTCTATGAGATATTTTTTTAAAATAACGATTTCCAATATGAAAACTGATTTAGTATTAAGGGAAGAATTAGTATCGCAAGGTCTCGAGAGATGAATGGATTGATTGGCCTTCCGCAAATATTGTGAAAACGGTGCAGTATAGTGTCAATAAGAAATTAATACAAATTGTACAGAATATGTGTGAAATTGCTTCGATTATGTGTTGTAATATTTGTGAAAGGTGACATTCGCTGGTTTTATAAGGTAATAAATGAAATATACGAAATAGTTTAGCAGCGCACATTTGTACTGGAATTATGCCAAGCAGTTACGTAGTACGCAATATTCAAATGAACAGATATTTCAGATATACAAATAATTTTTAAATATTTCCCGAACGTTGGACAGTGTTGAACTGGAAAAAATAGACATTTTAATATGGATTGTGACAGTTTTATTTTGTATATTTTTTATACAATTGTCACGTTTGAACGAATGCATACTCGTTTGTGCACCACCGAGGCAAAAGAGAGAAAAATGTCAAGACCACTGTATGCCAATGAAATGCCCGCAGTACGGAAAAGATCGATAGGAAATCAAGATGGCGACAACGTTGCCTTGAGTGACAAAAACTGGAGACTTGGATATCACCTCATGGATGGGCAGAGCTGGATCCCCGCCGTAGACCGCTTTATATATTTAAATGTATCCTTATCCCACGGTTAGTGATCAATGTACATGTATGTTTTAATTTTCTGATTAAATTCAAATTACTTGTTATTGTGAATTTTTATAATTTAAGATATATAATTAAAGTATTATTTTACTAGTAATTATAGGTATGTTATAGATTATTTTAATTGATGGACTGCACGCATAATCTTCCTCTGTCACTCGAACTATCCTTACCGCCATGCAATAGAGAAGGATAATAAAAATAATGTCGAACTGCCAAAAAATAAATAAAAAATGTTAAATTGTTTGATTTTACGTATAGTTTGTTTTTATTTAAGCCATCATAGGATGAGCGCAAAAGGCGAACATAGGATGGTTTCCGTGAGAAAAAAAAATTAAATAATTTTCAAACTTATATATTAAAATGAATTAATTTACAAATTTTAAAGTAAATTGACACATCATTACAATGTAATTTATGTAACAAACAAAAGTACATTGGAATGTAGGGTGTAATAGACCTATTTCATAATATTTTATGGGAAAATGTTCAAGGAATATGTACAAATTCTGTACCGTTACGTGATTTTTATAAAATTATGTTATCTGTTTTCGAGGTTAGTTTGTAGAAATCCATAACCACATATGTGAAAATAAAACACTTGTTTTTTTATTCTACTCGTTTGATTTACTTGAGACGCGTTTCGCCTTGTAAGGGCATTATCAATCTCCGATCCGCGATTGATAATGCACTTGCAAGGTGTTTACAAGGTGGCAAAACATTTTCGACTCGTATTTTAAATATGTATCCACTCTTAAAATATCGTGTATTTAGACCCGATATATTGCAAGGTTTTTTCCACCCCGAATAAATTGTTAAATTACTTCTTAAATATTTTTTCTCACCAGTGAATTCATCTTGATTGCTATTTAGATATTGTGATGCGTGATCTGGATCGCTGCTGGGTCTGCACTCGTTTCCAAGAAAGCCTTTTCTGATGAGGAAAACTGCTCTCTGTGACTCTCTGCGCTCATCGGCAGGCCTTTATACCTGTTGCCGTCCCCACACCAGCCCAGGGCGGGGCCCCCTCGCCCGGCCGCATTCCGCTCCCCGGGATCAGCTCTTCGACTAGGCGGGAGATTTAAAATTGATTTCACAACGTTATGAAGTTAGAATTGAATTGCTTTATCGTTTTGTCACGCCAAACGGTAATCAGCTTACGTTCGATTGAGTTGCAAGCACTGGAATCGGTGATATGTTTAAATATCGGCATCCTGTGGGATCGTTGACACAGAAGATCAAAAATCATGTTTTCTAATAAAAATTCAAATACAGTGGAACCTCGAATTTACACGGCCTGATTTCATGTTTTACCTCCATTTGCGTGTTATTTCTGCAGTCCCGTGTCATTTTAGTACATTAAAAACCCCATTTTACGTTTGTTTTTCCCGCAATTTACGTCTAAAATTTATTAAAATTCGTTCGACCAGTTCGCTATTCGCTATAGAGCCAAGAGTATGTTGGTCGCTTGCATTTTTACTTCTAATACCTACGTAATTTGTACGTTTATTTTAATTATATTGTTTTTTTACAAGCTGGAATCAGCAAGAAAATTGTGTAGAAGATAACATAAATAAAATTGAAGGCTGAGAAAGAATTTTTGAATAACCCTTGCAGATTAACTTAGACACTCCAACGTAATAACATCGGACGTAGTGGAAATTGATGAAACAGTGGACAGTCGCATAAGTGAGAACTTGACAGAAGAAGAACCAACCTACAATGAAGAAGTATCTGCTCATTCCTTAAACCCAGTTCTTACAAAGGACGACGCCATGTATTTGAAATGTACCACCAGAAACTTTTAGTTTAATTTATAATATTTAAAGAACCATTTAATAACAATACGCAGCAAAACACATTGATAGATTTTTTTTAATACCCTCAATTTACATTTTCCCTTTGTTTACATTTTTTTTGTCGGTCCCTTCAAAAACTTACAATCGAGGTTCCACATATAATCAAAATAATGAATATACACACAAATATGAATGTATTAACAATAGATCGTAAACATCCTAATTATACAAAGTAAAGATTAGTGATCTCACTTAGCGCTGAACTGCCGGACCGAAAAGACGTGTTCAACGATCGTTTCAGAGCGACACATCACCGATAAGGCGGATAATGAGATAAAAAATTATAATAAAAATTATTCTAAAAAATATAATATATATATATATATATACAACACTTCACAAAGTACCAAAAATAATAGACATATACAAAAAAAATTAATAATCCAAATTTTCAAAATTAATTCCAATCTACAAGATTTAGAGGCCAAAGTGATATTCCAAAACTAAAATATACCACAACTCAAAATCATAATATTTATGAAGGCATCAAATTTTTGAACTATAAATTTATACATTTGTATCTGAAGTAAGTAAAGTATGTACACAGTCTAACTGAAACATAAATTCTCGTATGTACTCCTTCTCTATACACGAGTCTTACTCTCATAGAGAAGAAATAAATGTTAAAAGAAATATATATATATATCCTACTGATTATTTTCAAAATGTCTTATATTTTCTAATATTAAAATAAAATAAAAAAATTAAAATGAAGAAAATAAAATCTTAATAATTTTGTTTTATTTCAAATTCTCTATACAATACTACAGTCGTTGACCGATTTTACCAAAATTTTGTGTACATACTATTTTAATACATATTGTAATGTAAAAAAAACTTTTTTTTTTACTTCTCCTGTCTAGATCTAATATATATCGCGTCGTTAGTACGTTAGGTTAAAGACACCCCCTCCTACCACTCACGTGCTACGCACTTGTAATACGAAATATAACATGACGAAGAAATAATAAAAAATACAGTGACGTCATGGAAAAATTTACCTCGATGTACCTACCTACAATGCAATAGTATAAAATAATGACAGGTTTTTTTTAAATTGCATGTATACTTATTATTAAAAAATATTTTTTACATGAATCAGTGTTTCCATGTCAATCCTGGCTGGCTATTGATAGATTGGTGTTTTCTTAATTCACTAATTACACACATATATTTGTTTAAAATTTAAAACATTAATTAAATATGTACTATAATAAAAATGTTTTAGAATCTTTCTTACAGTAGACAGTCGCTTGTAAGTACGAATATTTTTAATTATCTTTGCATATGTAATGCATATAGGCAAATAGGCTGTTGCAGAGTTGTAAAGCCCTGCGGGTAACTATGGCGACCGTCTAATGGTGACCCCTGCAAGACCACAGTCAATGTTTCCGGAAATAATAAATCAATAAAATAACAATATCAAAAAAAAAAAAATTACACAGTATGTGAGTAGAATAAATATGATCAAAATATGACGCTAAGGTGGTTTGATCAAGTAAAACGAAAGCATGACGACATAATGATAAGAAAGAGTGTGGAGAGTGGCGCTCTATCCTCTCTGCCTACGTGTGATGGTAAGTAAGTTAGCTGTACTTTTACATTTCTAACTTGTTCATTATTGGCTCAGTGATGCACGAATCAAAATGTTCAATAGATAAATTTATTTTATTAATTACCTGCCTCTCTGGGCTTCGCCCTTTCCGAGACAGACATCTAATATAGTTACTCAATAATTACTAAATATAAATTGAAAATATATAATTTTTTTTAATAAAGAAAAATATTTTTTTTTTATTCAAAAAATTGCTTGAAAAAACCTTTGCTCAGAAGGCTATACTCAGAGTAATACACTGCCGTGACTTTTCGTATCCTTCAGAGCCTCTTTTTAGGGATTTCACGTTTTGGATATAAAACAATTATATGTGCTGAATATACTAACTAGCTTTCATAGGAAAATAAGCGCTCCATCTGTGAGGACTGAAAGATATTATCCTACAAGAGCAAATAAGCTTATAATAATTCCAAGAATGAAAACTACTTTTGGTCAAAGATTATTCAGTTTTGAAGCTCCCAGAATATATAATCAAATTGGAAATAAAATTAGAACTTTAAGTGACATTAAGGCTTTTAAAAGGGATGTTTCAAATTGGTTGTTGACATTAGGAAGAGCAGATACTGAGAGTAAACTGTTATATAATGAAATAATTTTTATAACTGTATTTTGTATGTTTTGATGTTGCATATTTACCTTTACCTTAGGTGCTTACATTCTTACATATAGTATTGCACGTTGATATTTTTTTCTCTCTTTTTCTATTTGATTGTGTTTTGCCTCAATGAGTTATTTGATTTTGTGAAATGTAATTTGTTTGCCAATTTGCCCTAAAACAGCCTTGCCTAGTTGGGTAATACGTTTTAAAATCTGTGTAAAATATATGTAATGAACCGTCAATTTTTTGTAGCTGTACAATGCTTATGTGTTAAGTGTGTTAATAAATAAATTTAAAAATTTACCAAATAATAACAAGTAACTATAATATGTTTTAAATATATTAATTAGAAAGATATACATGTAAAATCAATTTTATCGAAAAATATTGTTGTTGCGCCACCGGGATTCGAACCTGAATCTCTTTCCTAACCGGGAAAGGTGCATTATCCAACTATGCTACAGCGACAATATTTTTAGCGACAAATTTTCGAACCTATATGTTACCTTTTTGATATTAATACATTAAATCGTTCCATTATTTGAAAGAGCCATCTACCTTACTTTTACAGAATCTCAAATACCTTTGAGTAATCTGATAGCAGACGCCAGAATTATTAAAAATTACAACTTCACAATAAGAACGTGTTCTCCTAATATAATATGTTTAATTAGAGTATAGAGAACACGTCAGATAGATGTTAAATTTTAAGTAAATCTTTCTGCATTTTTAAATAAAAATTAAATGTGTGATAATTTACGTATATTAAAATCAACGTATTTCTCATATATGGCATGAACATTTCCCTCGGCATATGCGAAGCCCAATAAAGTAGGCGTTTAATTACCATGTACTTATAATAGTATTAATAATAAATAAATATTATTGAATTAACTGTGAAATCACGTCATAAACTATTTCTACCTGTTAAATGAATTCAGATGATAATTCAAGCACGTTTGACTAAAGTAGGCGGAAAGACAAAGCAAATTTCGCTTTCGAAAGCGGACAGGTACTGATTTTCGCATGTGAAAGATACTAAACATGTCACAAAGCAGGCGATTATTATCTAGGGTGAATTGAAAGGCGTTTCGTATCGAGTGAATGTAACGTGATAGCCAGGTTACCCACCTCATTAACTCCACTAATGTATTTAACTATCCAGTACATAGATTTTTTTTTTTGTAATTAAAACTTGACGCACAAAACATGTTGCTAGACGTTTGTCGGCAAATAGATTTACATCAATTTAATTTAATTTAATATAATTAAAACATAACTACTAATCAGTGTGTCACAGTTTAAACAACACATTATTTTCGATGAGCCACTTTTTTTTACATTTCTTTCAAATTGGCAGAACGCGCACTATTTTGTAAGGACCCAGGTGGTTTATTTTTAGTGTAGAAACAATAAATTATAATGTCCTGGATCTATACTTATTGGTGATTTTGAGAATTTTAAAATTTAAATTAGCTACACTTCTTGTATTTTTTCGGTGTGAAGCCACCCTGTTTAGAGCATTGTTGTTATTTTATTACTTTTATTTCTTTCTGTTGCTGTTTCTTAAAGGAACAGTAATGGCTCGTGTACAGGAAGAACGAATTATTGTGTAAAACGCTAAAAGTTATTTATATATTTTAATTACGTAATGTATTTTGAAACGTTAGACAGACATATGGATGTAGTGACATGAAGTGAGACGTAGGAGGCGAATCTATATACTTGGAGTTCGAAAACCGAGAGTTGTTTTAGTATAATTCCTGTCTCAGAGATTGTCTCGAGTCGAAAATCTCATCTACGGACATGTGCCATTATAATTACTCGAGTATTGTTTTCATAACTATTGTTGCTAAAATCTGTGCGCTCTGATAACAATTTCAGTTGATTCTGGTTATCTGGGTCTTCGGTCAATCGGGACAGCCACTTATTTCAGCCAAATTTTAAAGAACATAAACAGTATAAAGGTAATTTACAGCATATATTTGAGACACCATTCCGTTTATCGGAACAGAAACGATTTAATATGTATTTTTTTTAAATCCCATATGTTTGGGATATTCCAATGTAGACATCTTTAGGCACAGTGGAGTTAATATACATTCTGAATTAATACACCACCCCCGCGTATGCGATATATGAGTAGACTTCTAATGTTTGTATGCAAATTATTATTTTGGAATTTATAATATTTTTTTGTAAATATGAATATATTGTGTATTGTTTTTTCATATTCGTATTATTTTTATATCATTTATATTTTTGTTTAAAAATGTATTAAATTATTATTGACATTTTGGCTCAATTGAGCTAGCCGCTAAATTGTGTGCCGTCTAATGTGTGCCGATTAAATGGCATCAATTGTCATTAAATAAATAATAGCTAAATATGAATTAAATATATTAATTAGAAAGATATACATATAAAATCAATTTAATATTGTTGTTGCGCCACCGGGATTCGAATCTGGATCTCTTTCCTAACCGAGGAATGGTGCATTATCCAACTATGCTACAGCTACAATATTTTTAGCGACAATTTTTAATCTTTCTAATTAATATATTTAATTCATATTTAAAATATCACAGACCTATGTTCTGAATAATTACAACTTCACAATGAGAATGTGTTCTCCTAATAAACAAATATTTATCTATGCAACTTTCAAAAATTTGATAGATATGGAGTTATATTTATATAAAGTGATCACTTAAGCCAGATGAAGACAGGTCGTAAGCCCTGTAATTACCCATACTTCCATATATTTTCATTAAATATAATAAAAAATTGCTTCGTCTCTTTGAGATATCTATTATTTGTTTAATAACAGTGCCTTTGTAGGTGAAAATTCAGTAATTGTGTGTTCTTGGACATATTCAAATGTTGGAATCAATTGTATTTTATTTTTAAGGTATTAAAAAAAAATATTTCAACTGGCCCTTATCATGAAGTACAAGCAGTTGAAAATGTTATATCCGTATTTTTAAATATGGCATATTGAATTGATTTGGAATATTCCAATTATTTTATTTGGAATTCTAATGAATACACAGAATTTCTTTAATGAAACGGCCAGAGTCCAAACAGATTTTTACATTGTATTATATAGTTACAAATAAAATAAATAAATATATTTTATTCCGGCAGCCAGATTTAAATAATGCTACAGTTATGTAGACAACCAGTTAACGCATTAGGTTATAGACAGTCATGAATGAGGTTGGTGTTCTTGAATAAAAAAATTACAATACCATCGTAATTGCTTACGCATTCGCGAAACATTGCGTGCAGGAGAATGTAGGTAATTGTTGAAAATACGGAAACAATGTAAACATATCTTAAATAGTATTAAATATAAACCAGTTCGTTGGCGAATTAGGGTTGAGCAACTCTGGCTTACGCTATATATTAAAAAAATTAGAAATTATATAATAAAGGATTGATATAAATACAATATTATAACTCAACTTGAGCTTATTAGCACAACTTAAATGCTTCACGTGTCTATGAGAGTTAATGTTTCTCTGGAAAATCGAGTTGTACTAATAAACTCAAGTAGAGTTATAATATCGTTTTATTTATATCCATCTATTATGATGAAATACTATAAAATTAACGCCGATTCTAACAATGATATAATCACATAATATTTCAGGTTATTTGTAATTATATAAAATAATTATAATAAATCGAACATATCTATATTATATTCGATATTTAGCGATACTGTTGTTTTTATATACATGTTTAACTTCATACTTAATGTTTTTTATCAATGTTTATTACTAACTATCATATCGATACCTCAATCTGCAAAGCAGCTAACTCAATTTTTGTAAAATGTTCAAGAGCAACAAAAAACTTTAATTTTGTAATTAAACTGATTACGTAAATTCCAAAACACTCTTTGGTACATTGTTTATGCATCAATATGGCGGTTGAGAAATTTTAATTTATTTCGTACTTATAGGAAATATTTGGAGTTGGCTAAATTTCTTTACCAAAATTGTAAAACATTATTGGGAGTTAGCTGAGTTTTCACGATAATGCAGTGCAACCATTATGATTTCCGCGGGCGTCCTCTATTTCTGGTGCCATCAACACTTGTGTCAGGTAAAGATTTATGGTTTTTGTAAGAATCAATCTAAGGTATTCTAGAACGTAGTACATATTTATTATTTTAAAACACGCGTATTAAAATTGATGGGAATTTTTGGCTTTTAGTATACAATAGAACAATAAAAGAGGAAAATAATGACATCAAAAACCGTTTTTTGACCATGGGTGGAGTTAGCTGCTTTGCAGATTAAGGTATCGACGTATCAATTTGAATATTTTTCATGTTAATAAAGTACCTACTTACATATTGAATAAAATAATTAAAATAAAATGAAATATTTTATTTCACGAGTGTCATCCCTGCCGAGAATGCATTCCTCCATACCTTACCTTGGAGCATGCACTCAATTATTGCGGTCGGGTGGACAGCTGCCCGAGTTAAACTCTTACATTTTAACACAATGGCGGCGCGTGGTTATGGAGTTACAATTTTGTCACAAAAAATATTTATAACAATACAATTTTTCTAAATATTAATGTAATGTATGACATCCGGGTGGTGATCAAATATCCATTTAGTTATCAACGCAAAATATTTGATTAATAATTTATATATAATTGGTAAATTTTTACAACATTGAATTATTTTTGAAAACGTTTAAAAACAGTTTAATAATTGTGTGGTATATTGGTTTATTTATTTTAATTTGCATAATTAAAATAATATATTAAGTGAACTGCTTACTGCAGAACTAGGAACATGCCCCTATCCTTATCCAATAATCAAAAATATATAATGTAATCTCGTATTGAATAACGTCATTTATGACATACACAAAGAGAAAAATCTCTTTTAAGGAAAATTAATATAAGTCAAAATTATTATCAACCTTACAATGTGATAATGAGATATATAAAAATAATGAAATCATTTAAAAAAATTGTGCTTGTTTATTCTCTCTTAGTTATCATATCTGGGAGTCAAGTTTTGCCTCGGTTGTCCATCAAATTACTCCTGTTTTTCATAGAATAAGAGGTAAGCTTAATGTTCCTGTAAATGTCTTCCATAGTTTGTGTTCCCGGGTTTTCTATTGATAATATGATCACGTATGCAAAATGAAAAATTAAAACTAACCTAGATTGATAGTGGCTGTCTCTGCTCATCTGATGTACCTATTGTTCTTCTTGTACCCCGATCTCTTGAAATACGCACGCCGGGAGATACTTAATAGGTAATGTTTATCTGTTAAGGTGGCAACCATAATTGTGCTCTGACCGTAGTTTGACAGCGATCCTTTGGTTACCGAAAGCAACGACATTCACACTACATAAATGAATCATACCAATAACAAGATAAATCAGAGGTGCCAGTGGAAGGAATCAGAAAGTGTGTAAACACTTAGTTTGTATAATGATGTGTATATTAGTACACTTATTACGTTCTTTCGTATTAACACATACGTTGCGGTGGTGGGTCAGATTTGACCCGGGTGTTTGTAAAAATATGAATTACGCTACAAATATTCGTTTAATGCTGTTTTCCTTCTAGCTAATCTTTTATTAAATATTTACAAATAATTTGAGATACAGATAAATATTATCGGATAAGATTCAAATGAGTTATTGATAAAAATGTGAAAAAACGCTAAAAAATCAGTCGTTTTTATAGGATTGAAACTCGGCGCTTACACCGAAATATATATTCTCAACATTTTGAGCGGAAAGACAAAGAATACCAGGTACGTGTCCATGTATTTGTTTTGACTTATTTTCGTCTGGCGGCTCCTTGACAACACCAGTAATATAACTATTTGAGGGGCGTTGCGTCTACCTGTAAGTTTTATGACACTACCTGTTCGGGTTCCGACGAGAAGATTACATGCTCAGTGGATGTTTGTATTTTGGCTGTGTAGGGCGTCTGTTGATGCGTGAGAATATGTACATTATTCGTAATATTTTTTAATTTTTTAGCAAAAACATTACGGCACATGCCATTTTATTCAATCATATTTAAAATGAAATATCTTTAAAAAATCTCCCACAAAATGGTTGAAAAACTGAAAACTTGAGGTGGGTCTAAAATGACCCACCACACCCACCGGGGGCAGTAAGTGATAAAAAAAATAGTTAAAACATATTTTTTTAACAAAACAACGAGTAGTTATCCAATTTCTCTGGTCGGAGGGTATGAAATTTATCGTAGACCTTTATCATAATACGAGAATAGTACTTTATCACGTAAAAGTAGTTTTTTGTAAATCGAAAAGTTTAAAAGTGGCCGGACGAGTGTAACGCACGGTCGACGAGATTCAGCAAGCTCGAGAGATAGTTCTAGCGTATAGACGAGTTACCATCGTGAGGTAGCGTCTTCATTGAACATCAGTCGTGGTTTTGTCTATCAAATCATTCACATAGAACTTGGCTTTCGTAAAGTTTGTGTAAATAAATTGTATAACGAAAAATGTTGATAATTTTTGACTTGCCCTCTTAAATAATACAAGAAAACACCACGAGCCGCCCTTGCCCTTGTGAACAATCAGCCTACGGAAATGTGGTCGCGTTTTAATGAATAGACTGCAAGATGAAATATGGATGATGTATACTGGTCCAAGTTTGTCTCCGTTTCAATGTACCGCGAACTGAAAGCAATAACCTTGAAAGTAAACAATTCAAAACTTAATGCATAAAAATGATTAAATTATTTAAAAATAAATATTTTAAGGTGAAGTTGCAATTTTATAACACAGTTGTATAATATTTAAAATAAATTAGATAAATGAGTTAGAAACATATATATTTATAAATATATATATTCTATCGAAAACATATTTTCTTGTCATCGCAATATGACTCCCGAACATTCTCTCACCGGGAGAGCGGCTTACCATTTTGACATTTATGTTTACAACGACATTTAGACTTATATATTATGTAGACTTATAAAAGAAAAAACACCCTGTATATAATATTTAGATCACACCTGATTTTTATGCTTGAAAATTGTGGTGGTGGACAAAATATAGACGTATCTTATTCTTCTTCATGTTATGCTAATGCACATAAATGCATATAACTTCACGTACGAGACTACGTCACGGGCATGTTAGTCTAGTAAAAGTTGTTTTTTTAGATTTTTATTTATAGTACTTTAAAATGAAATGAAACACATACAAATCGTGGTATGGTGTCGACTTTATTGAAAAGATAATTTTATGCCATTAGTGTTTAAATATGATTTCGTGCATATGGCGCGAATAAAGCGCAATGTGTAAGTCCAATTTTTGATCACTTTTTGGAGCAGCTGGGGACAAATATCGGCAATAACGAGACAAATGTTGGCTTCCAAGTCGTCTATCGTTTCTGGTTTATCGACGTAGTCTAGTGACTTCACATATCCCCACAGAAAATAATCCAAAGGATCTTGGAGGCTAATTCACAGGACCATTACGCGAAATGAATGTTTCCTTCAATAAATTGATTGTGGCGCGCGCTGTGTGGCATGTTGCGTCATTTTGTTGAAACCACAGCTCTTCCACATTAATGTCATTCAATTGGGGAACGAAAAAGTCAGTAATCATGGATCTATGGCGCTCTCCATTGACTGTAATTTTCTGGTCGGCATCATTTTTGAAGAAACAATGATTAGAGTATGTGTGGTGCAAACACAATCCACGATTATTCTAATCACTTGCTTAGATGGACGATTATGTCGACCATAAAATGAACGTAGCGCACGGTAAGTTTTGCGAACTGAACCACGATTTTCGAAATAATTTTTCACAATTTGCAAGCGTCGTTCTGGCGTAAGTTTATATATTGTGAAATGGCGAACTAAACTGAGCACAAATCAGCTGTCAGTTGTCAAATTTATTTAAATGATTAATAATATTCTAAAGTAGTGTAGATGTCCACCACCAATAAAATAAATCAAATACGTTTCTTTAATTAAGCTTAATAAGCCATTCTTTTGGACTAACACTGCTGATCTCCAAGAATAATGATCTACATTCTTTCAAGGTGGTTCAGAAGCTGTAACGAGATGATGAATTGCGTGCAGACGGCATCCTTATACACGCAACCCAGCATCAATTTTCAAGAGTTGACCTTCGATTTAAACATACACATTGTGAATTGTATCATTCGTAATGGTGGCGGTTACACAGCCTGCAACTACCTTCCTTGTCACATATGTAAAAATAAAACACTTGTTTTTTGATTTTACCCGTTCATTTTTTACTTGAGACGCGTCTCGCCTTGTAAGGGCATTATCAATCTAACAATTTAATTTATTACTTACATTGGAATTCTAATGCTTCTAATTATTCTAAGTAACCATTCAGATTCAACACTAATGACAGCTATATAATTTTATAATCTTATAAGACAATACGGCATGAGATACATTTTTGGTATTGTGGAATTTATATAATGTTTGCTTGATTCTAGGAAATAGTTTTGTTCTTAAAATTAATGCAGCAATGTTGAGTCTATAACAAAATTTAAATGAATAATGTTGTCCTTTTTCGTCTCATGCAAATACATATGTATAGCTGTCCCCCATTATAGTTATAAATATAAATTGTTGAGTTAAATTATTAGATTCATAGTGCTCTTAGAAAGCAAAATGCATCTCAAGTAAATTAAACGGCTTGAATGAAAAAACAAGTATTTCATTTTCACAGTGAATACCTTCCTTGTAAAGGATCTCTCATTCATTAGTGCGTAGTGGCCCGTGTCCATGGATGAGGTTTTTGACTGGAAATAATCTATGAGATTATGCTCTTATAAATTATTTGGAGACAACTCTCAGTTTTCATAGTCCACTATGCATGTACGAAGTCTCATGATTATTGCACGCCAAACGCCAACCCATTCTTTTGATGTTAACAAGGGTTTAGAAATTATACATGCAATGGTTTACAGTTAGATAAATTTGAAATTTTAGAAATAAGAAAAAGTATTAATTGCAAGCTAAATATTTTTAATTTTTTTATTTATTTGACATTTTTACAATTTTTTATGACATGAATTAAGTATTTTACATTTTTTAAATTACATGTTTTTTTTTCGCTTATCTTTCTAAAAAAGAGACTAGCTCTTGTGCTTGAAGAGGGAGTTACACTATAATAATTTTATATAATATTTTATATATTGTCTATTTGTGTGCTTCTGAAGTGTTTTGTAATATTGTTTATTTTTTAATTGTGTGTTTTTGAAGTGTTCATTTAATTTCTTTCTAAACTCTTTTATATATTTTATTTCTTTAATTTGTTTAGGGAGACTATTGAAATTTTTTATCCCTAAATATATAAAAATTTGCTGATAGTGTTACATTTAGGGATTTTAAAGTTATTTTTAAACCTTAATGATGTGCTTGTTTCAAATTTTACAGTGTTATTTTATTTAATTAATTGATTTTTTTTGTAAATGTTTTCTATTTTGGGAACTGGGAATTTTGCAAAAAGTGTTTGTGTTGAAAAAGTTGATCTTTTTTAAAAATATTACTTTGATGATTGTTCTCTGTATTATTTTTACAGGGTTCATTATATTATTGTATGCTCCTCCCCACCCAATTATTCCATACTGGAGTAGTAAGTGAACAATAGCAAAATATACATAAAATATTTCTTAACCTTATGAATATATAAATACATTTTCTTATTCTTTTCACTAATTCGCTAATGTGACTGTGCCAACCAAATCCTCTTTGCAAATAGTCACTTTTTAAATTTGTTTTCATATTAGTTCTTACTCATTCACCAATTGATAGTTTTGTTTTTATCTATGCTTGTATTTTCAATTTCAGTATACATTGTTTCCTGACGAAGATACCATAGGTATCGAAACATGTAGAATAATCAATGAATAGTGGTACAAATAAAGTATTTTGTCTAATTATTTATATTTATATTAATGTTTCATTTCGACAGTAGGGTAACTTTGTAGCAGTTTACAATTTAATGTAAATTTCTGCTATTCCAATTGTTCAGAGAAAACAGCTGTGCACGAGTTTGAGATTTTGTCTTTTTCTGATAATCTCAAGCTGTTTACTATTTTGCCTTGAATTATACTCGTAAGATACAGAATCTGGTATTGGTACCCATCTAGTCTCAGCCTTGTTCATAAGGCCCATTCGGATGCCGTCTCCTTGCTCGTTGCAGCGGGGTCTCTTCTCAACCCGCGGGTGGACCAGGACCATCCATCTCTGTGTCCACCGCGGTGATCTTACTCTTAATCTCCGCCACCTCCATCTCCACCAAAAGTGATGTCTTGCTCAGCTGCCCGCCAGAGTCGGATTCTCGTCCCTGATTCGTCCATTTAGACGGCCAATAGTCATGAGTCGGCAAAGTAGGGTACCCAGACCTCGGCGCGCAAATTCAAACATCACAAAGAATAAAAGATCGCCGGGCATTTGAGCGCTCTTTCTCGCATCGCAGCCGTGACTCGAAATGCATCTCTTGTATTGTATTCATAATTCATCGGGTTATTCTTGTGGTTAACAAATTTCTTAAATTGACGCAGCCGGAATATACCCGGCGCAAAGGAATGTACACATATAAAAGTACAGACAACACATAGCATCGTATCATTCTCATTCGAAAATTTATGTTTACGTCAGGGGTTTACTTTTGCCATGCCGAAGAATGCTGCTCAGGCTTGTTGTGTACGTCGTGTAATTTTCATAAGGTTTCGTCAGCTGAATGACAATATATTTACTGAGATTTCAATTAAATCTCATCCATGGGCAAGGGCCGCAAAGTTTTTATCTTCTCACTGTGACCTCGCCCGTCGGTGGTCCGGGAACAACGAGACCTTCGAGACTAAGAATTCGCAGTTTAAATTGCTCATTGTTGTTTAATTAAATAACTTCATTTCAGTTTTCCAGGCTTCGACGCATTTGACTTATTGTGGTCCAATTAAAATTAATGCAGTTTTGTTTTTAACCATTCGAGTTTAACGTCTTGATGACGACCGGTTCTCCGTCTTCAGAGCGGTAACTGTCGATTTAAAAGATTATTATGGTCGGTTTAAATATCGTAATTTGGTCACGACACAACAATAATTTTATTTACTTTGTATCTTTGAAGTTAAAGGCTTTTTAATGTGTGTGGTATATCTGAAAAATATATGATTTTATTTTGTGAAAGTTAGTCGTATTGCAATATTTAATATATTTTAACATCACAGTGTTTACCCATTGTGATTGTTTAGGCTTCTATTACGGCCATCGTCTAGTACATTACAATAAACGATAATAAAAAAAAAATACAGACAACCCAAATAAATTCGTAGTAATGAAAGCGTAGATTACTATAATCAAACATATAAATGAAAGAATTAATATAATGTAAAGAAAAAAAAATTAATGATCGAATGAATACATAGCAGAAGATAAAAATAACATAATAGTTAAGAAAATTAAGTGTTAATTATTTTAGAGAAATATAATTAAAAAAAATATATAGTTCGTGCTATAGCGACGCGCGACAGTTTGGGGCTTTTGTAATATGCAATAGGCGTTTACAATTTGCAATATGCAATAGGCGTTTACAATTTGCAATATGCAATAGGCGTTTACAATTTGTAATATGCAATAGGCGTTTACAATTTGCAATATGCAATAGGCGTTTACAATTTGCAATATGCAATAGGCGTTTACAATTTGCAATATGCAATAGGCGTTTACAATTTGCAATATGCAATAGGCGTTTACAATTTGCAATATAAAATGGGCGAATGGATAACAACTAATTACAACATAATTTCATTTTTGAGCCTGTATCGCGAACTATGTATTAATGGACGAGATCGCGAAAAAATAATTAAGCTTTCTAGGCGAAATTTAACCGAGATTAGCGGTGTACATCTTCGTGCAAAAAGGGTTGAAAATGAAGTGTTCAGATCTATTTATAATAATACAAAGAAACGATAAACAATTATTGGAACTATTGCAGATTACTAATGATGTTCAAAAACAAAAAAAAGGCTTGTTTGATCATATCTCATACATAGATATATGGACATATAATCGTTTGGTGGTAAGTTTGCACCGTTTTTGTAGAGTCGTTTATCGAGTCAGGGATAGGAAAAGAACGGTACAGAAGATGGCGGAGCGATCGGGCCCGACCTGCACCCTGAATGTAGATGTCGCTCGCGTCTTTGGTCGACTGGAGACGGCGACGATAGACTATTATTAATGAAACATTGTGTTAAATAACTATGCGCACGATATATATATACAGTGAATGGCGACCTTCCGCTAACCTAGGACCGCTTTATGAGCTGCAGCTCCCGTATCAGTCCTACACATTCATTGCCAAGTCAGCATTTTAACTCTATAAAACAACCATGCCATGCAGCAGTGCAGCCATACAACACGGCCGGCAAAATACCAGCAAAAAAGTAATTCGCAGGTTGTTTTTTTAGAGGTTTGTTTTTCTAATTGGCAACACTTATTCCAGCGACAGCCAATTTGACAGCTAACAGCTGATTTGTGCTCAGTTTGGTTTGTCATTCCACCATGAATAGACTTACGTCAGTAAAGTCGTGGTTCAGTTCGCGAAACCTACCGTGCGCTACGTCCATTTTACGGTCGACATAATCGTCCATCCGAGCAAGAAATTCGAATAATAATAGATCGTTTTCGCAGCACGCATACACTAATTGATAATACGCATCCGCAGAGATGTCGTACAGTGCGCACCGAAGAAACTGTTGTTTCTTCAAAAATGATTCCTGTCAGAACATTACAGTCAATGGAGAGCGCTATATATCCATGACCACAGACTTTTTCGTTCCCCAATTGAGTGGCATTAATGTGGAAGAGCTGCGGTCTCAACAAGATGGCACAAAATACTACACAGCGCGCGCCACAATCAATTACATTCGATGAGCGCATAATTTCGCGTAATGGCCTTGTAAATTGGCCTCCAAGATCGTGTAATTTAACACCTTTGGATTTTTTTCTGTGGGGATATGTAAAGTCGCTAGTCTACTCCAATAAACCAGCGACGATAGACGTATTGGAAGCCAACACTCGTCGCGTTATTGTCGATATACGTCCCAGATGCTCTAAAAAATGGTTGAAAATTGGACGTATACGTGAAATCATATTTAAACACTAATGGCATAAAATTATTTTTTCAATAAAGCCAATACCATGGCTATTCCCACAATTTTTATGTATTTTATTTCTATTGATTTATTAATTTAATTTCGCGTAATGGACCTGTGAATTGGCCTCCAAGATCGTGTGATTTATCACCTTTGGATTATTTTATGTGGAGTTGTCGTTTGTATGATCAATGTTGACGTACAGATGTGAGATAAGAAGATACGGAAGATGGCTTTAACATAAAGAGCTATGGAACGAGCAATGGCGGGTATCTCACTGAAAGCAGGAACACCAATGAGTAAATAAAGGCTGTCGACATTATCCAGACGATCACGGTCATTGACCAGGATCGGGGTCGGCAGGAGAAGTACTTGTCTTATATAGATGAGAACTACCCAAGGTTTATTCAAAGGTGGGTGTAATAATGGTCGACGAAGAAGAAGGTAACACAATAGTTATGATAGTGTTATCTGTATTACGTCATGACTAATAATAATATTATGGACAACCAGTTAGGTACTACCTAATGATGTTGCGTAAACGCAACGCTCATTAATTAATTATAATACAAACATGAATAATTATCGAAATCTTTTCAGTGTGTTGAATGATTCACTTGCCTAATGCAAAATGTGATAAAATTGTCATTTTGTTTAAACATATATAAAGACACAGAAATATTAAATGTTACTCAGTTCTCTTTGAATATTGAGACATTGAAGATTTCCACAGGCAACATGATTAAAGTAAGTTTTATTTTATTTTAGTTGGTTAATTAATTTAATTTATTTTCTGCAAAAATAAACTCTAAATATGAAATAAATATATTAATTAGAAAGATATACATATAAAATCAATTTTATCGTAAAATATTATTGTTGCGCTATCTGGATCTCTTTCCTCGAACCTGGATCTCTTTCCAAACCAGGGAAGCTATGCTACAGCAACAATATTTTAAGCGACAAATTTTCGAACCCATATGCTACCTTTTTGATATTAATACATTTAATCGTTCCATTATTTGAAAGAGGCGTCTACCTTATTTTTACGGAATCTCAAATACCTTTGAGTAATCTGATAGCAAATGCCAGAATTATCAATTCATTTTTATTAAATTTTGGACACATTGATAAAATTTTATTATTAAGAGAACACATTCATTTATTAATATAGCAAAATCATATCCGTTTTACAAGAATTTATTAGGTGAGCTACTTTCATAAACATTAAAACATTTGTTATTTGTTTTCGGTACAGTATGTTTCGAAAGGTGTGTAATTGGCTATTCTCATGAAAACAAAAATACTTTGCATATATATTTTACTTTTTAATGATTTAGTTTAGAGATTAAATAATTCATCATTGTGACTGAGGTCGTGCGGTTGGTATTCGATTGAAAAGATGATTGGTATCTGCATTACGAGTATTGGTGTAGTTTTTATGTATCAGTGATTACTCGGCGAATTACGAACAAAAATCTGATATTAACAATATCGGTTAAAATAAATTAGATTACCGCGGAAGACTTGGCACGACCAGGCAAACCAGATACTGGAGGATGCTCCTGTTAGAAGGCTCAATAATCGTCGAGTTTGTGTCAGAAGATGTATGAATTTTGAATGAGGCGATAATTGTGTGTCAGGACAGAAACTCTCAGGAAAGAGGACTCTCTCCTCTCTGCATACCCCGCGGGTATACGGTGTGATGGTAAGTAAGTAAGTTAAAATAGCGGTTTGGCTTGTCACTAATTTAGTCGCGAATGAAATGCACTCAATGTGTAAAATGTAATTATATAATATAAGTGATGTGCTGTGTATTTATATCAATCGTTGCAAATTAAAGTTTTTTATAATTAAGTTAAAAAAAAAAATCTGTAATAAATAATTATTAAGCTATTTTTTTTTCTTCTTTTCAGTATTTTTTCCTGTTCGCGGTGGTGGTGTTAGTGTTAGGCGAAGAGTACAAGTATAAGGATGGCCACCATGGTCATGAGCATCATGATCATCACCACGATCATCATGATGACCACCATCATCCCGGCCACCACGATGGCCACCACCATGACGGCCACGATGGCCACCACCATCACGACCACGATGGCCACCACCATCACGACCACGATGGCCACCACGACCACCATCATTAAAGATGTATTTTACTGAAAATAATTTCAGCTTATATAAAGTTACATTTTTAATGAGTTGTATTCATTTACGAATTTGGGATACAAATAATAACATTACCTAAATAAATATTTTTCATTTGTAAAACACATTTTCAATGTAGAAAATTATTAGAAGAACACATTCTTATTGCGAAGTTGTAATTATTCAGAACAGACGGTCTGTGATATTTTAAATTTGAATTAAATATATTAATTAGAAAGATATACATATAAAATCAATATTATTGTCGAATCCTGGTGGCGCAACAACAATATTTTTCGATAAAATTGATTTTATATGTATATCTTTCTAATTAATATATTTAATTCATATGTAGAAAATTATTTTTAAATATATTTTGGAACCCCTGAACCAATAATTAAGGAGCTGAGATTTGAACTGATGTAAACTAATGTAAACGGATTTATCAAAATTCGCGAAAAAAAGAAATATTATTTTTTGCTGATTTACTCTTTGGATTAAAGAATTGTCAATACGCAACGCAATGTCCGTACGAAAATTTGAAAGAAAATTGATATTGGAGTGGTGGATATGTGACTATTTTGTTCTGAAGGCTTTAGATTTTTCAACTTCATATAATTATGACCTTAGTGGCTTATGTGAACCGAAATTTTAATACCTGTATATACTTTTAAAGTATAAATAAAAAAGTAATGTTTCTTACGTTTTTTTATTCACTTTTGTCCAACGACTGGCTCTATGTTATCGAACCATCGCGTCTTACAATGGGTTAAGGGCTAGAAAATAATAATAAAGTTGGATAATTATATGTTTAAAAATTTACGTTTGTAGATTATGTCTTTAGTTCTACAACAGTAACTAAAATGTTGAAACTAACTCGTCTCGTGAAGCAATTTCCATAACATTACAATGCTGTAGACATGTATTTACAATATTTCGATTAAAATTTTCAAAAATATTGATCTAGTAAATGTCTTGGTTAAATTCATAAATTAAATTATTCTGCCATCTTGATTCTAAATGGCAGCTGTTAAAACAAAATTACACACAGACAAAATCTAACTTATGCTTGGGACTTTTCCAAAAAATTTGTATTTTTTATGAAAGTATTATAAACTCGTAAGAAAAGTTATCCCATGTATTTCCAATCGTATATGGCAAGTCCGTTTGGTGAAATCTCTTGGTATTCTCCATAGTACAGGGTGAATATTATGTTTCAGGCCGATGTTGTTTTTAAATAACTAAAAAATAAAACAAATTTAAAAAATTTGTTTCTTATTTATAAATTATATGATTTATTACAATTATGTTTAGAACATGAAATCTGCCGTGTGGCTGCTTCTGGAAGCGGCACAAATGCGTGTTATTTTAACGTTATTTTTCATAACGTTATCGCATACTTGTGCGAGTTATTTCAGCAATTTCATTTCGAATATTGTTCTGTAGCATTGGAATTGTTATTGGCTTATTAGCTTAGACCTTTCTATTCAAGTATCCCTTACAGAAAATAGTCGGGAGCTGTCAAATCAGGTGATCGAGGAGGCAAGTCGATGTCACCACATTGGGAAAAATTTCAAGCATCGTTCGGGCTGTGTGTGAGGTGGCACCGTCCTGTTAAAACCATATGTGTTGACCGACCAATTCGGCTGCTAAAAAGTTTTCTATGTGACGATAGTGATCGCCATTTAATGGTTACAGAATTGCCATTATTATTTAGATAAGATGTTTTAATAACGTCAACAAGTTGTTTAGACGTTAGATGCTTCATAATAAATTGTAATCGACTACTTTTACGACTGCGAAATGCTAACTGACAAATGTCTGCAAAACCAAAATGGCGGCCACACAAAATCGGCCTGGAACATAATATTCACCCTGTACAATCCATATATCCCTCTACATTCCATAATGGAAACATGAACGATAAGAAACATGGAATTTTTTTAAAAAATGGTTTGGCGGAATGCGGTTCTTATCAAACGAGAAAGTCATCGCCGAATCAGATGTCTACTTTGCTAAGTTCGACAAATCATATTTTTTGGATGGCTTAAAAAGTGACTGTGAATAGAAACTGTATCGCACAGGATTAGTCACCGAGGTGACGCCAATTAATTAATGTTGTAAGGAGACGAGACAGTAATTTGGCGGTATATCACGGTATATCGATAGATTTCAGTAGACAAAGACTGTCATTATTTGATAGATACGTATTGTTGGCGCTTGTCTCTGCTCACTAGCTGAAATTGGTGGCAAAAATATAAATCAATTGGCGAAATAAAATGAGGTATTCTGCCGGTGGGATCGCATACTCGTTTCTGTCGCCGCAGTGTCCCTAGATTGAACATCTTCTGTGTTTCATTTTATCTTTCCTCATTGTCAGTTGAGAGAAGCAGAGATCGGCGAACCGCCCCTGTCTACATTTCTTGTTTCCTGCACGGAACACACATTGTTGAGAAATAAATAAATAAATAATTTTAAATGCGTTTCCTTCTTTCTTTTACAACTTGTGATAGAGAAACACAGTTAAAAATGATTCATGCGGAACTTTATGGTGATTTATTAGAATTATTCACGTGGAACAATTTTTTGATATTTATTTTCTTCTGTCATATTTTATAAATAAATATTTTTATAATTATAAAATAAATACCAAAGTTAGAACGTTTTTCAAAATATTCAACAAAAACTGCTATTTCGTATTTTTAAGTGTCTACAACAACAAAAAGTATGAAAAAAATTGTGGTTAGACAATTTAACATACAACGCACAAGTTATTTTAGGTTTAACTATTGAAGTTAAATATTTTGCATAGTAATTTTTCTTTATTGATTGATCTGAAAAAAAAAAGATTGACAATATCAGGGAGCAGCCACTCCGAAAACGGTTAGTAAAAAAGTTTAAAACACCAATATTTATATAAAAAGTAACTTTAAATTTAATCTAAAATATTTTTTCTCTATATCTTTTTGATTAATTAAATTTGTATTTATTACTTAAAATTAAATATTTTACGAGTGACTCAACTAACAGCATCTGACGAAATGAGCGTAAGTATATTTGTAATTATGTTTGACATCGTGCGGCGCATGCGTACAAGTAATGAAGCTGTGATCACAGTCACAGTTTTCAATCACTGATATTATCGAATACCAATCACATTCACCACCAGTGAGTCAAGAGTAACATTTTATCTCATCACTACTTCTAACTCATATTTTAGTTAATGGAACCTTACGGCTACCTACTTTAGAACAGATACTGAATATGTATCTAGCGACGTAGGAAGCGGCCAACAGGCTTGCATGTAAATGAAATGTAGTATTTAATACATGTACTTTCTGGTGTATTGATTTAAAGGATTTTTATATTGATGCAAGCTATAAAGGAATGTTGTTTTAAAAATAAACATCTATTAAGTCATCCTATAACCAATGCGGTATTTTTATTTTTCAAAATTGAGATAAACAAAGTTGAATTTGAAACGTAAACCTGGATCCATAGGATCTAAATGAACGAATTGTGCAAGTTTCCGGGTCGCGTTCCGCGGAATGGAATACGAAAATTCCGGTCGTAAGTCGGAATCACCTCAAGGTATGGGAATGAAAGTAGGGAAACCTTGGTACAGGATGAAATTGGTGAGGGGATATCGGGAATACTGCTCGCTTTTCCTTGTATATGATGGTTCCGTCACTCCTGCAGTCGCCGTCGAGATCTCACAAATGGTACGTGGATGAGCAGATCTCCGCTTCCAATTGAAGACGGTGATATTACAATTTCAACAACGGCACAAACAAACAATACGTGATCAAAACACAATATCACAAAATACAGGGCTGGTGCACTGGAGCTGACGAATGCTGTCGCGATGTCGAGATCTAACAAATATCGGTCAAGTTGACGTTTGCTGACGTCAAGGTCACATTTCACACTGACAAAACGAGCACGAGGAAATCTATGGATGGGAATTTAGACGGGGAAATGTGTCAATAACATGGGTCGCGACCGATTCGAAAAGAAGCGCCAAAAGGGTGTTCATGAATTCGGGACAAAAGTTTTTTTTTTAATCTTAAATATACTCTCTTTCATTTTCAACAGTGCTCTTCTATCTTTCTAATAGACTTGCAATGCCCCTCTTCCAAAATTCACTTGCCTGTGACGAAAAATACTCTTCCAGTACTGTTTTGACCTCGTCTACAGAATTTATATTTTTTCCTACCAAATGATTTTGAAGACTGCGTAATAAACAATAATCAGACAGGGTAATGTCCGGAAAATATGGTGGGTCGGCCATCGTTTCGAAAAAAGGTTCATTTCTGAGAGGTGACAGCAAAGAAGAGCACACATTCACTCTCTGCACGCGATTAGACTCTGAAAGTTTGTGAAGAACCCATTGATTCTAATTGCCGACTCATCCGATGGCACGCAGGTGTCGATGAATGGTTGAATGACCAAATATAATATAAGCATCTCTGCTGGTTATGATGGGATTTTATTCCACCAGGACTTGCAGGACGTTCTCGTCAATCTATACGGATTTTCCAGGACGAGGCTCGTTTTCTATGCTGTAGTTTCCGGATTGGAATTTCTTACGCTTATTGTCCGATCCTTATATACTGCATTAATATTTCTTGCACTTTCCGTTGCATCGTTGTCTTTATTGAACTCTTAAAGCAGAATATGCCGAATATGATCCGCTGTCACTTCCATTATAGCTTTGAAAAAACAACTGTACTAAGAATAAATTACTGTACTTGTTTTTTTATAGAGGGTAGTATTTTTACTTGATGCAAGTAGTTAATCCCACCCCCCTCCGACTTTTAGTTAATGTAATTGAAAAAATTGCATTATTAATGGATGACCCAATATTTTACAGATGTTGCTATTGCGAACTGTCCTAGTCTCTGCTGTATATATAAAGTGTTTGAAAGACAAGAATGTGAACATTATTTTAATAATTAGACAAAATAATTTATTTAAACCACTATTTATTGATTATTCTACATGTTTCAATACCTATGGTATCTTCTTCAGGAAACAATGTATAATGAAATGAAAAAATACTAGCATAGATAAAACAAAACTATAAAGTGGTGAATAAGTAAGAACTAATATGAAAACAAATTTAAAAGTTGACTACTTGCAAAGAGGATTTGCTTATTTATAATATTTAGCTTGCTATTTTTTCTTATTTCTAAAATTTAATATTTGTCTAACTGTAAACCCCTAGTATTTGTATTTATAATTTCTAAACCCTTGTTAATATCAAAATAATTGTTTGTTTTCAAAAGGTGATTGGAAAATTCTGAATAGTTTTTGTTATTTAGGCATCTGAAGTGCTCCTTAATTCTAGTAAAATAATTGCAATCATTGCAAATTAATTTGTAGACCGCTGATATTTAAAAATATCGTCTTTATCCTAGTTCTTTTATTTGTTATTAGTATAAGAAGATGGTTGTATAGAATTTGGGATATTTTTTATAATTGAATTTGAAATAATAATATTAATATATAAAATGAGGCCATTAAGTAATTTTGCAAATATTGAAGAAGCGACATTATTTTAGTTGCTAGCTTTTGTTGTACGTTTGTATTTATTACACATGTGTTCCGTGACCTTCATTAGCACAATATTACTAATCCATAATAGTTATTGATGGCATTTTAATGATTGAATTTTCCAGATGAAGCTGTCTTATCAATTTGAATTCCCCAAAGTGAAGTACAATGACTTTAATACATTGTTTATGTATATAAACAAAAAAAATCTTCAAAGCATTACAGTTTAATTTGATTATTCAGTGATCGACGTTTACCGAAGACAAAATGTTGAAGGTACCTATATATAAATATCTACATTTGTTTGTGCTTAAATTAGATATCTTGCATTTCACGGATGGATATAGTAGTTATATAAAATGTATGAGAGTTTTTATATTGTAAGAAAGGCATTTCTATAATATTAAAATCACATCTTTTTAAATAATAAAACAAAATACTTTGCTTAAACCTTTATTTATTGAATTAAATATTAAATAACAAGGATAAGGATGACCTTTAAAAAAAATCATCATCATCAAATCAAAAATTGCAATCATTTTATTTACGTAAAAATTGCAAAAATTTTGATATTTGAATTGAGGAGCATTTGAGATGTCTAAATAGCAACAACTATTCTGAATTCGCCAATCACCTTTTGGAAACAAACCATTCTTAAATGTTATAAATATCTAAATTCTTTTTTGCAAATGATTATCTTATAAATTTGTTTTCAAAGCAGTTCTTACATATACTTTATAGTTTTGTTTTTATCTATGCTTGTATTTTTAATTTTCGTATACATATGTTTCCTAAAGAAGATACCATAGGTATGTAGAATGATCAATAATAATAGTGGTTTTAACAAAGTATTTTGTCTTATTATTTATATAATATGTTTATTATTATGTAATTTTGTTAATATCGAAGAAGTCATACCATTTTGTAAAACATACTTTTAAAAAGGCTTTGGCCCGCTCGTGCTGCCATTAAAGCCTAATTGTTCATGTTTTTATTAGTAATTTATTGTGTTTAATTTTTGACACTTTTACAATTTACATTAATTAATCATCATCTGCTGATAAAGGTGAGGTTTTACAATGAATTATCCTGATTTGTAGCTCTTAGTACGGTAGTTCTTTTGATCTCATATTTTGGGTACTTCTTGAGGATGTGCAGGATGAGCAAAATAGCGAGTCAGACAGATCCGTTACAAATCATATTCTTCTTACCAGATTGTGTACTAATATTTGTAATTACTTTCTCTTCTTTAACCCGTTGCATCATGCTCTCACGGTTCCAATATCTTGGATCCATAAAAAAATTCGATACTTTAAAGTATAATAACTTGTTAAATATAAATATATTATATAAATATATATATTTTATAAAAATCCGACAATGGACCATCTTCTCCATATATGCCGTCAACATGCCAAGGGGTTTGCTAGGTTATTACGCCAGAGCATCTGCTATGTTAACATACGTCAAAACGTCTGCTAGGTCATCGTGCTAGAGCGTCAAATTCCATTAACTAAATTCTTCTTTAACCTTTACCATACCATGATATAAAATACTCGAACGCAGCCATGCTGTCAACTCGTGTTACCGTAAATATTAGTTGGATAAAATGTTTTTATTAGCTTAAATGGCACGAATTTACTCTAAATTTGAGCATTCAATTTCTAAAAAATGATTAATAACATAATTTAGAGCATTCATTAAGTCGTATACAATGTATTCTTCATTCTTATCTCTCTTCATTTAATTAGTGAGAAAGAGACAATTATATTTTTATGTTTCTTGTTCTTTTCACTGTGAAAATAGTGTGTGATCTCTGTCTTTCATATCACAAATTGTATTTTTACCAACGTATTAATTTTACAACGGATTGAATGGAAAAAATAATTGTTTTGTACGATTCCTTTTTCATAATTGGATTTTCACTAGTCATTCCTAAGCGCTAATATTTTCTTTAAGATTATGTAAATTATGAATTTTATGTTGCATGTATTTACAGAAATATTAGAGGTTTAATTAAAATGGTAGACCTGTGTTACTGCATGGTTTGGGAAGGGTTAAAGTATTCAAATTTTATACATGCAATTTTCTAGCATATTTTTCTAAAAACACGGTTATTTTTTTCAGAAACACTATAATTTTGTACCAAACAGGATATTATTTTGTTATTTATTTAGATCCTATCCCGAATTATTTCGATTCGTCAATATTACATTTTTAAATGTTTATTTGTTACATTCAGTTATTAACATCTTAATACCATCAAAGGTTGGCTCCGGTATCATCGCACCAGGGTCACACCTGTACAATTTGACGTGAGACGCGTTATCACATTAAATTCAGAAGGCTGCCAGGGAGAAGCTATAGAAATCATACACCCCCAAAAGGGAAGGGTAGACGTCACATTTATGTGTTGCTGTTGCAGAGCTCGGTCACAGTCCGGCAGAAATTCACCCTGTACAGGTCGCAGAGATGCGAGGGAGAGCCAGTAGAATACTCCGTTAGGTCTTTCTAGCCACCGCTCTTCCCGGCATCGTCCATCCCAGCAACCCCCAGCGGGAGACCCGCACCCTAATAAATACCCGGAAATGTTTAATTTGTTTGTATTTTTTTCAGTTTATCGTTTTGTTCGTCGTGGTGGGCTTTGCTCTGGCCTACGAAGAGTCTTACGACTACAAGTATTCCGGAGCCCCTCTAGGACCAGACGGGAAGGTGGTGGATACGCTCGAGGTGCAGCTTGCTAAAGAAGAACACTACGCAGCCTATGACAAAGCAAAGGAAGAGCTAGATTATAAATCGTACAAAGACCACGGTTACTATGACGACAGCCATAAGTACTACGACGGTCACTATTAAAAGCGAGCAACCTTATCACGTGTCAGAGATGAACTGGAATATATTTACAATTTTTTTAATTTAATTATATTGGGTTGATTCATTAATAAGTGCTGTTTTATTATTGAAATTATCACATTATTTATTTGTGTATTTACCATTATTAAGTAGCACCTGTTCCCATTTAGATGGCAATTTATTATTTCCTTTATTAAAAAATTTTGGATGTGTAACGATATTGACAAGTCGTGACATTATATATTATATTGTATGGGATGCAGAATCTGATACCTGAATAGGTATAAATCTATTTTAATAAGGTCCGGAGAGTACGGAGGGTGTGGAAAAATAAGCAAAACCACAACATTGCGCGGCGCGTGTGATTTCTTACAACATTACGTGGCATTTTTAAGTCTTCCATTTTGCGGTTTTAATACTTTTGTAAAATGATATTTACAAAACAGGTACTGCTTCGTAACTAAGTAGGTAGAAGCCATAGAGAGAAGGGATGAGATTTTGAGCGAGTGTAAAGAACAGACCATCATCGACGCATGTGTTTTGTTCGTGGATTAGAACAACATATCCAGTACCTACGTACTTTTACCGGCTGTCAGAGGTATTTGAAATATCTAACCTCACTTATGGCAGACATATAACTGCACTTAACATGTATACTTATAACAAACGTATACGGGATTTATTTTTTAATCTCAAAATTATTACAAAATGAGATAGTGGAATCTTTTTTTTTTTCGATATCTTGAAATATGGTAAAGTTACAGACGTTCAAAATTGCGTGTTTTGAAAATAATCAGTTTATACCACACGAGAGATGTGACGTAAGTCGGTACTCGATACTCTAGTATTAATATTGTTAGTATTGGCCGGTACGTACGAGAGATGTGACGTCACACGGTGGATATGATAATCCGAGCGTTTTTCAACAATCGCAACTTTGAACGCCAATATCTCCGAAAATATAACACATTTTGAAAAAAAATCAAAAAGCAAGGTAATTTGGATTTTTTATAACATACAACAAAACCTCATTTCTGACATGTTCCACTACCTCATTGTATCCAACATATAAATTCAATAACAAAATAATATACTGTCACTCGCAAGTTGACATCAAACAACTGTCATAATTTGAAATGGTATTAACACTAACAGCGTCCAGTGGTGGTGGGTCATTATAGGACCCACCCCAAGTTTTCGGTATTTTAAACGTTTTTTGGGTGATTTTTTATAGATATATTATTTTAAATGTGATTTAATGAAATTGTATGATGTGCGGTAATCTTTCTACTAAAAAATCAAAGTTTTTATAAAAAATTTACGAATAATGTACGTATTCTTGCGCATTAACAAACGGCCTGCTCGGACCAAATACAAGCATCCACTGAATACATGATCTTCTCGTCGGCTCGACCACCTGCCGGTATGTCAGTAGTTATAAATATTTTACCTTCTTTGAAATATAATTTATTTTTTAAATATTAGTAATTTTTATTTTTACACAAACAGAATGAAAATTATTTTAACAAAATATTTATAGATGTGACATAAAAATATTATAAATAAAATATTAAACAGTAAATATTTTTCAACCATTATGTATTTTTAAACAATATTTATAATTATAATACAACAGCAACAACAATATTGTAAAGGCGACATAGTTCCAGGTAGGGTAATAAAACTTCATATTTTAATGATGACCCTTTCTGGAGAAATATGTACATTACCGCCAGACAAATATAAGTCAAAACAAAATAAATATGTATTCAATAATTATACTTTGTGTACCTTCTCCATGGAACGTTGGAAAGGAGACTAATAAAGGCATTTTAAAAAATGCTCTAAAGGTTGACAATGTATGATTTAGCGTGAGCGGTGAGAGGTAATCTCATAAAAGCGCCCGCCTTAGGTCAGTTTTTGTGCGTTTGTTCACATTTTTATCAATAACTGATTTAAATCTAGTCCAATAATATTAATTTGTGTCTCAAATTATTTATAAATGTTTATTAAAAGATTAGCTACAGCAATAAACGAATATTTTTGGCGTAGTTCATAGTTTTATAAATACCCGGGTCAGATCTGACCCACCATCGCAGAGTATGTGTTAAAAGCAAACTAATGTTTGGATTTGCACTATCTTTGGACTGTCACTTCAAATATTGATTTATTACATTTCTTCATATATTACGGCACTGGAATGCGATTGCAAATATAATTAGGAGACTTAGATGCACTTACCCGGACTCACCTTACCAAAAAATGACTATGACAAGTTATATACATTATTTAACACTTTCTGTTTGAACGTTCACACTACAGATATAACTCACATTCTCGAATTTGAAAATTTGCATCTTTGACTAATTATTTCTAAACAATTTATTCAAAAATCAACTTGATTTTGAAAAAGGGATTTGTAATTATTTATTATATAAAAATATAACATCGTATAACTTTATTTCAATAAATAGTCGTATGTCAAAATGTTTAATTTCATTTTAAATGTCCACGGTTGATATACGCCAATGAGAAATTTATGTAAATATAAAATATATTTGAGTATAGAAAAATCGGGCTGCTGAAAGTGTTTCACGTCCCCTTTATAGTGCATCAAGGCCAAACTGACTGTTTTTAAAGCTGTGAACTGGCCCATTTTAATATATAGTCACCAAATATGGATTCTCATGGAGAGAGTCAAATCAAGAATCCAGGCTATCTAAATGACTTATCTTTGGGGAGTAGTAGGAATAAAGAAATTAATGGACCGAGTGAGAAGTACCGAAATAAGAGAGACCCTGGTCATGGAGCACATACTTTCTACATGTAGAAAGATTTCAACTGATAGTAATGAAGTAGCATGGACACGTCTTATGAATGCAAGAAATCGATCCGGATTTAACTGGAATTTACGCCAACAAATACATTTTGTAGGTAGATTAGGTCTTGGTTGGTCATCAAGTGCTGAACTAGCGCAAGACAGAATTCTTTAATGAAGAAATAATAAAATTACGATAAGGTAATAAACAATTTTCTGCTTTGAATTATTAAACACTGACTACAATCACACTCACCGCTGGAGAAGACTGATAGAATAAATATTTGAGATGTCTACAAAATAACAACTATTCTGAGTTTTCCAATCATGCTTTTGAAACAAACCATTTTTTTGACATTAATAATGGTTTAGAAATTTTACATACAAATACCAGAAGCTAACAGTTAGATATGTTCTGAATAATTACAACTTCGCAATAATAAAGTTGTATCAATGTGTCCAAAATTGAATAAAAATGAATTGATAATTCTGGCGTCTGCTATCAGATTACTCAAAGATATTTGAGATTCCGTAAAAATAATGTAGATGGCTCTTTCAAATAATGGAACGATCAAATGTATTAATATCAAAAAGGTAACATAAATTTGTCGCTAAAAATATCGTCGCTGTAGCATAGTTGGATAATGCACCTTCCCCGGTTTGGAAAGAGATCCAGGTTCGAATAGCTGTGGCGCAACAACAATATTTTTCGATAAAATTGATTTAATACGTATATCTTTCTAATTAATATATTTAATTCATATTTAAAATATCACAGACCGTCTGTTCTGAATAATTACAACTTCACAATAAGAATGTGTTCTCCTAATAAACAAATATTTATCTATGCAGGAGTCTCTTTACATAATTTACTTTTTTTATTCGCCATTACCAAGTGAAAATATTTTGCGTAGGATAAGCTGAATTGTGAATTTTATATTGCGTGTATTTACGGTTTAATTGGCTCGGTAGACCTGTGTTACTGCACGGCTAGGAAAGTGCTAATTTTTCTCAGTTGTTAACATTTTTAGAGGTCCCAACGCTATGTGTATATTTCAAATGATGCGTTAATGACACAATCTGTCCAGATGTCATTAAAATTGACGCACTGTCAATTGATGTGGTCCAATTACCGCCGCAAGATTGGCCACTAATGTAGGGAGCTGAGATATGATATATGCGGTCAATGATATTTCATATCGCACTCGTAACGCGGCAACCAGAATTGCGTGAGACCAATGTCCCACATAATAAACCACCAAAGAGTCGCTTTACGCGTGTGAGAAAACGCTATTACTAAATTAACTAATGAGAAATTTAAAACAATCAAAAGCATAATTTTAAAAATTTGGATATTTATTTTTAACCTTTACCATACCATGATATAAAATATCCGTATGCAGCCATGCTGTCGACTCGTGTTACCGTAAATAACTGTTTTTATTAATTTAAATGACTTTAATAGCACGAATTTACTCTAAATATTGAGCATTCAATTTTGAGAAAATGATTATTAACATTAAGTCCTATACAATGTGTCCTTCCTTCTTATCTCTCTTCATTAAATTAGTGAGAAAGAGATAATTATATTTATATGTTTGTTGTTCTTTTCACTGTCAAAATAGAGTGATATCTGTCTTTTATATCATAAATGGTATTTTTACCAATGTATTAATTTTACAACGGATTAAATGGATAAAATTATTGTTTTTATACGATTTCCTTTTCATAATTGGTTTTTTACTAGTCATAACTAAGTGCTAATATTTTCTTTAGGATTATCTAAAATATGAATTTAATATTGCATGTATTTACCGAAATATTATAGGATTAATTATGATGGCAGACCAGTGTTACTGCATGGTTTGGGAAGGGTTAACGCGAATCCCCTTTAATGTAGAAATTAACTATCGTTCAGATACGTAAGTACAAGCGTAAAATATATGCCTTCGAAATGTATAGCTGGAAGATATTGCGCATCCCGTGGACGGCACGACTCATGAGTGTAACAAATTCAACAAAAAAATAGCAAGAACTACCCTCTACATAATTAATGAGTTTTTATCAACAACAATTTTTTTCCTTAAATGAAATAGGTACAACAAAGGTAACAAAAAATAGATGTGTTCTTTCACTTTATATTTTAGGTCACTGGGGTCTCATTATTTTTATACAGTCTAATAAATCTTTATTAAATACAAATTAAATGTATTAATTTTATCGAAAAATATTGTTGTTGCTACCAAGATTCGAACCTCGATCTCTTCCAATCAAGGGAACGTGCATTAATCGATTATGCTACATCAACACAGTGCATTGACGACAAATTTTCGAACTTATATGTTACACTTTTCAAATTATGACATCTATCGTTCTATTATTTGAAAGCCATCTTCTTTATTTTTGCGGACTCTCAGATACCTTTGAGTAATCCGATAGAAGACGTCAGAGTTAATAATTCATTTTTATTAAATTTTGGACATATTGATATAACTTATATATTCTTAAGGAGAATACATTCTTATTGCCGATATACGGACCCCAGCTGCTGCAAAAAATGGTCGAAAATCGGACGTCCAGATTGCGCTTTATTCGAGCCAGCCGCGGCGCCCATATTCGCGAAATCATATTTCAACACTAATGGTATAAAATTATCTTTCCAACCTAGCCAATACCATGGCCATTACCACGATTTTTATGTGATTTATTTCATTTTAAAGTTATATATATACCTTTAAAAAAACCTCTCATAGCAATATACCTCAATAGCAATAGCAAAAACAGGTGAAAACATGATTTATGTATGCAGTAAGAAAGGCCTCGTAAAGTGAAGTATTTTTTTAATTGCAAGTGCTTTGTTGTTTGCTCTTATTGTTTAATAAATAAACAATGTAATACTAATATTCGTATATCTTATATGCGATATTTATTTAGGGGGTTGTTTTTTCCATTCTGCATTGGGGCTCAATTTTTGTAGTCACGCGGCTCCTTACTTTTAAACAATTATAAAATATAAATCGTCAATGATACTTGTTTACTGCATGAAATGATGAACAAGAGGTCCCGTCGAAAAGTGACAATAGCGAGAGTTCGCGGAGAAGGGGTAATCTAAATTTAATACATAATTCAGAAATATTGAATTTGGATACGGTCATTGATTTGTAAAACATGCTTCTACCATTAAGTCAATACGGATTTGTGAATTAAGGTGAATAGGTCTATTAAATATTGCTAAACTAAATACTTCTATGATTCGAAAACAGGATAAAATAACACCCCAGATAATATTCCTTTCTATAGAATTGTAATAAATCTTTCTTATTGTCTACACCTATTAAAAAGAAAACATAATATATTTGAATATTTTTATTTTATATGTTTATATATGTAGAATGCAGATGAAACGAGGTGAACAGAAAAAATATAAAACTATTAATAACATATTACGTAAATTATTGAACATATAGGGTGGTGATAAAATAAATACAATACATATTATTATTATTTTTAGAAGAAATAATTAATAAACAAAATCAACCGCTTGGTACAGAGTGGTACAAGGTGGGAACGGAACCAGCGGCGGATATGTATAAAGTAACAATTTCATATTCATGAATAATTTTTTTTTTGTAGGTGAGTATCAAAAATTATTTACATGTAAAATAATTAAAACTTAAAATTATAAAGATAAAACGTTTTAAAAGAATATACAATAAAAGTTTAATATATAAGTAGTATGTATATGATGTGCTTAAAAATATAAATGAAGTGTTTGTAATTTAAGCTTTTAAAATTTTTATATTTACATAAACATTTTTCTATGAGGAATTTGTATTTCTAATACATACTTAAATGTAGACATTAAAATGTTGAAGGAATTTTATAAGTTTTTAATATTTTTTTATAATTATTTATTTTCTATGTATGTACACTAAATACATTCTAGGACTGGAATTGCCTGAAGCAGTTGCTTTTCCTGAATATTTGCACAAATTGAAATTTTTACAAGAGAGAATTATTTCAAATTTTGAAAATCAGGTCAATCAAATTAAGAAACTTAATAGGCACCATAACCATGGCCATGTCCATGTGAAGCAGCAGCTATGGCTGCGAAATGCTGGGCTTTGGCATGAGCCACCTCCGGGGTATCCTTCAAGAACTTTCCATCGTGAGTGAGTTCGACATGAGCAGCGGGTCCGTGCCACTTTCCATGTCCAGCTTCGCCTCCGTATCCTCCTCCATATCCGCCTCCGTATCCTCCTCCATATCCACCTCCGTATCCGCCTCCGTTGGCTGCGACGGCGTGGCCTCCTCCGTAGAGTCCATGAGCAGCAGCACCGTGGCCAGCAGCGTGGAATGCTTGCAGGTGCGCAGCCCTCGCATGCGCCACTTCAGGGGTGTCGACTACTCTACCGTCGTGAGCTAGCGGAGCTGGTCCGTATTTGTGGAGTCCACTGTGATCGTGCCATTGACTTACGTGGAGACCCTGACCCTGCCACTGCCCGTGAGGATGGCCTTCACCGTGCCACTGGGATTGCGCAAGTCCTTCTCCTTTCCAAAGACCGTCATGGTGAGCAGAGACGGCTGCAGCCATGCATAGGAGTGTTACTGAGAACTAAAACAATTATAATTGTGAAACAGTTTGTACATTGTCAAGAATGGTGCTATTATATACTAAATCGTATTTATCAAAAATGATGAAATTGAATTAATATTAGGTATGCACTTACACAAAATAATATGTCATATTTAAAATGAATATTCATAAATATAAGATATTGTATAGGTCAGAGGTTCCCAAACTTTTTTGTGTCGTAGACCCCTTGCCATGTTTTTCGGTTTTTGGTAGACCCACTACTTACCTGATATTGATTTTTTGTAAATTTCTAATTGTAGTGAAGTTTAGTGTTAAAAACTTAAACCACAAAGCGAATGCCTACATCCTACAACTTACACAATTTTATAAACATATATAATAAATTTTTTACTTCATAGGTACTTTTATAAATAATATATATGTCTTTATATTATAAGATTATAATGTAAGTAAATAGGTACTATCAGTGTATGTTGAGATCCACTATCGTGGACCCCCATTTTCATTTCATGGACCCCCAAATTTTTTTTTTCGCTGACGTAGACCCCTTGCAGGTTATCATAGACCCCTGGGGGTCGATATAGACCACTTTGGGAATCACTGGTGTAGGTTATTGAAAAAATTTAGAGACATACTTTTTTTTATACTTAACCTATGATAATATTAAATTGATCAACGGCTCATAAAGCGACAAATAACAAACTCAATGTCTTACAGAGACGAAGCTATTATTTAATTATAAGTGACATCTATATCTTGATGACAGTCCCTCAGGGGATAAATCCCAGTAATTAGTTCTAACAAAGATTTGGACATACTCAAAATATTGTGAAATATACAGATCTAAATAAAAAGTTTAAAAATTGAAAAATACTGACTTTTCAGACGTATATTGCCCAATACTTCGGTCAAAAAAAGAGTCTAGCTAGTCTATACTGTTATACATGAGAATGAATATCAAATATTTAAAAAACCATAGACGGCGACAGCGTAATTGGTAATAAATAATTGAAAGGTTTTTATATGATAACATATATAAAACTTCAAAAAAAGATGCGGCTGTTGAGTATGGGTAAATTGGTGAACGTTACATTGTGTAAAGTGATCACTTAAGCCAGCCGATGAAAGGTCGTAAGCTCTGTCATAAATAATTCAATCTGTGAATAAACGCAAACTATAATAAGTACTGTTTCATTGCAATAATCTACCCGCTTCAGCTGCACATGCAAACATAAAAAAGAGATATTTCTGACTCAAATAATCCCTATTAGTGACCTCAACGAGTCTATACAAAAATTAATCACTAAAAGTATGATTGCGTACTTTGTTAGTGACACTAAATCACAACTAGCTCGATCCTTTTCGTGTACATAATAAAAAGATATCAAAATTCACATTTCAAAATCTGATCAACAAAATATTAAAGCCATTTTTATCAAGCAATGATTACATTTACTCCATAACGATATCACAACAGGGCGGTATGGAAATACCTTCGGCTCGAACATGATGAAACCATGTTTTTTGTGCAATATCAACGGAACGTGTATTTTATCCAAATTAGCAAATCGCTCGACACGAGCATACTCACTGTAGGACTCATTGTGTCGGTGGCGCGTACGGGGATCGAATCTATGAACTGGAACCGAGCAACTAGATCACTTCACCACCGGGCTGCGAAAATGCCTCTGTACTTCTGCGGATTCGAACCGGTGACTTTATACTCATGATACTGTTGTTACCATTCTACTGTGGCTTAAAAAATGGCGGGGATTAGAATTAAAGTACTGCGTAATTTTCACTATATTGCAATTTAGATCGATTTCCGAATAAATAGATATCGGTGGCGTTCATTGTTGAGTATGTATGAAATCGGAGAAATTGGCTGACGATTTTGATATCGGTAGGTGAAATGTCGAACGTTTGCGATATTTCAAAATTATTTTAAATTAATTAAATATCAGACAAAGCTATTTTTTTATTATATTTAATGGAAAATATATGAAAGTATGAGGTAATTACAGGGCTTACGACTTGTCATCGGCTGGCTTAGTGTAGTGTACTCGAAGCGATTCCACATACTAACATATATACAACATGATAATTTGATAAATGTGGAGATTCAGGGATGAGAATTGGTGAACGATATATATATATATAAAGTGATCACTTAAGCCAGCCGAAGATAGGTCGTAAGCCTTGTAATTTCCCCATACTTCTATATATTTTTCATTAAATATAATAAAAAAATAGTTTTGTCTCTACGAGATATCTGATATTTGATTAATAACAGTACCTTTGTAGGTAAAAATTCACTAATTGCGTGTTCTTGGACATTTTCAATGATGATGAACTTTATATTTATATAAAGTGATCACTTAAGCCAGCCGAAGACAGATCGTAAGCCCTGTAATTACCCATACTTCTATATATTTTCCATTAAATATAATAAAAAAATAGTTTTGTCGTAATAAAAATTGATTTGACCCGGGTGTTTGTAAAAATATGAATTACGCTATAAATATTCGTTTAATGCTGTTTTCCTTCTAGTTAATCTTTTATTAAAAACACTCTAAATGACTCTTGAACCCAAGGAATGCGAAGCATCTAAAGTATGTATGAAGCGACCGCGCTTAATGCGCACATAAAATATGTATAACATTAATATACTTACTATTTCAAACTTAGTTGAACGCTTGTGCTATGAAAATATGACTTGCTTGCTGGTCTCCAGGAATGAGGCTCGAACCCCCGACTACTGGATCACTAGGATCTTAACTACAAGATTAACAAAGATTCAGATTTACGTAGTGATGACGTGTTCGATTCTATCCTCATCGTGTAGGGAACCTTCAAGTTAGTCCTATTGTCCGTGCAGTATTATTATATGATCTTGGCTTATACATACATTACATTATTTTCATGTCCACAAAAAGGCTAAACATTATACTAAATCTATTATTAGTCCATGATAGGCTGAAGTACGTAAAGTAACGTAACATCTTATATGCAATCACTATCTCCGCAATATCATATAATAAATCATAAATCTACTAAATTTGTTCTAGGGTAAAAATTAATTGTAATACATAAATACACAGTTCCAGGATTGTTCATTGATATTTACTAATCGGCAGAAAATGTCGACTTGATTCTAGAAAAATGAGTATTTACGAATACATCAAAGAATAAGCTTTCATAAATAATAAGTAAAAACATTTTGTTTAAAATACTATTTTATTATTAAAGGCAACACATTCTTATTGTGAGGTTGTAATTATTCAGATCATAGATGTGTGATATTTTTAAAAATACAAATTAAATGTATTAATTAGAAAGATATACATATAAAATAAATTTGTTATTATTAGTATTGAAAATAAAGGAGATGACTTTCAAATAATGGAACGATAGATGTTTCAATTTGAAAAGTGTAACATATAAGTTCGAAAATTTGTCGTTAATGCAATGTGTTTGTATAGCATAATTAGTTAATACACGTTCCCCGAATAGGAAGAGATCCAGGTTCGTATCCCGGTAGCAACAACAAAATCTTTCGATAAAACTGATTTTATATGTATATATTTCTAAAATACTAATTTAATGTATTAATTATAAATATATACATATAAAATCAATTTTGTCGAATAATATTGTTTTTGCGTTACCGGGATTCGAACCTCATCATCAATCAACATTTTCAAGACCAATAGTCCCTTTTTGACGATACAATGTATACTAAAATTAAAAATACAAAAACTTCACCTATATTTATATTTTTGTTTTTTGTCTATGATTATATTTTTAATTTTAGTATCCCGAAGAAAGGACCATTGGTCATGAAACATGTTGATAAATTACTTCTTCAATATTAGCAAAATTACTTTGTGTCCTCATTTTATATACTTTGTTTTAACCATAATAAGTAAGAACTAATATTCACCACTTTATAGTTTTGTTTTTATCTATGCTTGTATTTTTAATTTCAGTATACATTGTTTCCTGAAAAAGATACCATAGGCATCGAAACATGTTGAATATATAATAAACAAAGTATTTTGTCTAATTATTTATGTTGATAATTCATTAAATAGTGGTAAACAAAATGTTTTAGTTATTATTTATATGATATGTTGCCACAAAGTTACTTTGAAAATATTGAAGAAATAAACTTTCAGATTTCAGATTTGGCTAAACTTGATAACAATGATAAAGTAAATATAAAATGTATATTATATAGATAGCGAAAACTCATTAAAACTGGTACTCATTAATAAACAAAATGTTTCAGATTATTTTTTATATAATAGACAAATCTTTAAGTATGAACGGCTAATCTGTAATACCATTTATAACTTTATTACGTTTTTCTAAAGTAGGAGTAATTCCATGATTCTTGCTGGCATAGATTTGCTCCAATTCTTCAGGCGATTTCTTGAGAAAATCATGCGCGAGCGCTGCGTCGTGGTGGATTTGAAGTCTGTCAGCCAAATCGAAAAGGACGTCCAAATGGGCATGTTTTGTTGGTTTTTTTTTAAGGGCATCAAACGCTAATCCGTTTGTATCCAAGGGTGTACTTTTGAGCCTGTCTGAGGGTTCCACTACTGCATCAGGATGCGCTTTGGCAGTGACAATTAAAATTGCCAAATACTGAAACATGATAAAATTGACAATTTAATTTTAAAGAGACGGGTTATCCGCCGATCATTAATGTCTCCAATATATTATTCTATAAAGACGTATCAAGGTGTAATGTAAATATATAAATGTTACAACTGAAAATTTTCTACAAATTAAATAAATCAACTAGAAAGACATATTGAAAAAAATCTATGTATTAAATAAATATTTACAACAAAAAATGTGTTCTTAATATTTTTTTAAATATATATAATAATATATTTAAAAAACGGAGTAATAATGTTATATATTAAAAATGTTGTGGTTGGAAAGATAGAAAAAGATAAAAAAAAAATTTGCAAATTAACAAGTTGAGAAGAATGAACAAGATATTTAATCTAGGCAACAGATTCTAATTAATTTAGAGAAAACAATGTAAGCACAGGACCACTATTAATAAATATCCGAAGAGTTGAGAAGCTCTGGTAAATATCGCTAATACTGAATTAATCAAGATATGGCAATACCTAACCAACAAAGATATATAATAATATTAAGGAGAACACATTCTAATAATAATAGTAAAGTTGTAATTATTCAGAACATAGGTACAAAATTAAATAAAAATTAATTGTTTATTCTCGCATCTGCTATCGGTTTATTTGAGATTCCGTAAATACAAAGTAGATGGCTTTCAAATAATGGAACGATAGATGTATTAATTTTAAAAAGTGTAACATATAGGTACAAAAAATTGTCGTCAAAAGTACTGTCGCTGTAGCATAGTTGGATAATGCACCTTATCCGTTTTGGAAAGAGATCCAGGTTCGAATCCCGGTAGCGCAACAACAATAACATTGTTTTTATATATATATATCTTTCTAATTAATACATTTAATTAGTACTTAATATTGTATTTGATTACTCTTTTTTTCATATATTACTGTACAGTGGAGAAACTGGAATCTGAAACAAAAACTAAAGACGTCTGCTGGATGATTTCAATATGTGGTGCTACACAGAACGATGCTTCTCCTGTGGATGGCTACGGAAACTTGTTCATTCTCCAGTAGCTTAAGATAGACCATCCAGCTTTTTTAAAAGTTAAATATGATTGAATATTCGCTTATATATTTGCTAACCAAACGTCATATCCCGCAAGGGTAGAAAGGATAAAAAGCCTAATACACGTTTATAACGAGTAATACAGCTACCATCAGACGCATAATAAAAGATCTTTCCTTGAAAGTATCTGATTTTTTTTGAGACTAGGATTAAACGATTCATTTCAACAGCTCCCACAGCAATACGCAATAAAAAAAATACCACTGTAACCACAAAGATAAATTACATAGGTTTGTTTATATATATATTACCGTTTTAAAATATTAATTAGAGGATAAAAAACTTTAATATTTAATGGAATATATTTCTATTTTAAGAAATGACATTGTTTAAATTAACGAACTTGAAAATTTGAATTTAGTTTTAGTTTTACACTTAAGAAACATACGTTACATCGAAACCGGCTAGTGTTAAACACGAAAATTTAAGTAGTAAAGATTTATTTTATATTTATAACTAAATATTTTATAATAAACTCACTATAACTATCTTCATGTTGGAACAACGTCAGAACCAATTATCTACTAAATATTCTCCCCGCTATGCTAATTGCTTTTGTATGATTCAGATGTAAAATTTATGATAATTTATTGATAAGGAATGCAGCGTTCGTGATAACCTCGGGACGAAAATACTTATAACTTATTACAGATAACATTAAAAACAAATTAAACATGATTCAGAAGTTTAATACTGTATCGAAAATTATCTAATTTTTAAATGTTTTTGAAATCTGTCGTGGCTTTATATCACTGTTACTAAATTTTGAATTAAATTTGATTTATTTGGTCTTCCTTTTCAATGACAATTTTCATTTTCATGAAGTGTTTTCAGGACAAAATACAAATCTGAATTATATATATATTTTAAAAAAATATATATTAAAATATAATACATTTAATAATAATAATCAGTAGGATATATATATATATATAAATATATATTTTTTGTACAAGGACAAGGAGTACATATAAGATAATTTATGTTTCAGTTAGTCTGTGTACATATTTTTTTTTACTTCAGATACAAATTTATAGTAGTCTGTAATTGTTCTAATTGAGAAGATAGTTAAAAAAATAATGATGTCTTGATAAATATAGTGATTTTGAGTTGCAGTATATTTTAGTTTTGGGATATCAATTTGGTGTCTAAATCTTATAGATTGGAATTCACTTTTAAAATTTAATTGATTTTTATTTTTGAAAATTACGATAATTGTTTTTTTTTGTACATGTTTATTATTTTAGGTACTTTGAAATCTGTGAAGAGTTGTATACTTGGATAGTATTTTTTTTGGAATAATTTTTATTTTCATTTTTTGAGTGATTTTTAATTGTGACATTGAAGTTTTATATGCTCCTCCCCATCCAATAATACCGTATTGCAAATGTGACTTCATAAACGCGTAATATATTATTTTCATTACATCTCCCTGAAATGTTATAAAACGATATTTGAAGTATTTTATAATGAATTTATCTTACTTTAATTATCGTATAAGTTTTAAAGAAAGTAAATGTCTGATTCTATGTTAAATCATAAAATGTTTTTATGTCATACCATCTGATATATCCGACGTAAAACGTATAGTAACACCCCCCTCATCATCCCTCCTCCACCGCAAACTCCACACCTTAATATGACCTTTACTGTGCCCTTAGAACGTAGACACGTGAATATGTATGCTTATATTACAATAAAAAAACACCTTAAGGATGCAGGAAATTATTAATGTCATACTTTCGAAATTGTTTAACTTACTATGAATACTGAATTGAACTTGTTCCACATTTTAACTTATGCATATGATAGTTTAAACTCTAGCAAAGTTTCCGTCATTCAAATGTCAAACCACAGACTACCAAATGTATAGACATGAACTAATGCGAATCCTTAACTCAAAATTTTTCATTTTGGTGTCACTTACGCAATCAAATAGCTCCGCGACTTATTTTAAATATGTGACTCGATTGAAACGAAAATTTAAACGCTTACAATTACAATATGCATTTATGTAAAAAATACGTCTTGTTTACACAAATATTTAATTTTTGACGAGTGAATACTTTTACTGTTGCATAAATGTATCGTAAATTATCGGATTTATATTTCCAACAAGTATATGTGTAGAACGCCCCTCGTCCCGCAACTAATGTTCCAAACCCCGCTTCTATGTGTACACTTTATTTCACGTCTATTCGTTTACTGGTCGGTGTGTCAAACACACTTAATATGAACAGTTGTCAAAAGTTAACGAAAATTCCAAGAGATGTCAGGTGTTGCCAGTAGCTATTATAAAGTTTAATGTAATACACTATAATTTTAAAATATATGGAAAATAATTCATTATCGTGATGTAAAATTTAAGGATATCAGCTGGACACATGTAAGAGATTCCTGTCGCGAAGAAAAGTTCTAAGACCACAGAAAAGACCCTTCTTATCCCGGAGCCGCTACATAAGTGTACACTCCCTTATCGGCCCCACGTCTTTAAGGTTTACTATATATTTGCAGGGCAGTGTTAAATCGTGGATGGCAGAATATTGAAGTTGACCTATGTGTACTGTTGTAAAAAAGCCGGCCAGATAAATAAATAAAATGTCATTGTGGAGACTACTCTAATCAAACCCTAATGAGGAGTTTTATTTCCAGCACATCCCCACCGAGAACGATGAGATACAATTCAATATGCCCCACATTCTCGGACCTAATAATAAGTGTGATGGCACAAAAAATTGGGCCATAATGGATATAAAATATATAAAATGTTTGCCATTCAGGTGGTCAATGATGCCTAGTACAGAATGGACAAAAGCTACGATTTTTTTACTCTGATTTGAATTACAAAAAACATACAATGAGCTTAATCATTATTGAATTTATAACCCTTCAAAGTGTGTATACAATAATATTTCAAAATTTTCGCGATCAAATTTGTGGAAATCCATTGTAATTGACTTGTTGAAAAAATAATTAAATTAAACATAACATTGTTTACTTTACACCACACTTTAATTGAAATTAAAACATTAATTAAATTTATTAAATTAGAAAGATATACATATTAAATTAATTTTATCGAACAATATTGTTGTTGCACCACCGGGATTCGAACCTGGATCTCTTTCCGAACCGGGGAAGGTGCATTATCCAATTATGCTACAGCGACGATATTTTTAGCAACAAATTTTCGAACCTATATGTTACCTTTTTGATATTAATACATTTAATCGTTCCATTATTTGAAAGAGCCATCAACCTTATTTTTACGGAATATCAAATACCTTTGAGTACGCCAGAATTATCAATTCATTTTTATTAAATTTTGAACACATTGATAAAACTTTATTCTTAGGAGAACACATTCTTATTGTGAAATTGTAATTATTCAGAACATAGGTCTGTGATATTTTAAATATGAATTAAATATATTAATTAGAAATATATACATATTAAATCAATTTTGCGTTGTTGCGCCACCGGGTTTGGAACCTGGATCTTTATCTAAACCGGGGAAGGTGCATTATCCAACTATGCTACAGCGACGATATTTTTAGCAACAAATTTTCGAACCTATATGTTACCTTTTTGATATTAATACATTTAATCGTTTCTTTATGTTCCTATGTTCTAAATAATTACAACTTCACAATACGAATGTGTTCTTTAAATAAAATTAGAACGTTTTCGACTTTAACTGCATCATCTTTAGTAATAAATGTTTATTAAAACACTAATCCATAATAATATAACGTTTCCTCGTCTATTTCTATGACTTTCTAGACATCTTAGATGTAGTGTCATCATGGCTGTATAGTGCTTGATTAAACGGACAGGTCAAGAAAAAAAAACCATATTTTAGTGTATTCGGATATTGACATCAGTCATCTTTTCTTCTGTGTATGGGAGAAATCTTACTTACCATAGAAATCGTCAATCCTTGAATGTCGTTCTTGTTCGTTTTGACAGCTAACTTACAAAGATGGAATAATTTTAATTACATCGATATTTTATTTATGTGTGGTTTGTTTTGGGTAGAGCTCTATCATTGAAATGTATATGTATATATATATATATATATAAATCGTACTATTGCGTAATATTCTTACTATCTTCAAACTAAGCTAAACGCTTGTGTTATGAAAATATGTCTAACTTGTTAGTCTCTCGGAATGAGGCTCGAACCTCTGATCACTAGATCACCATAATAACAAGTACGTCAATTAGAAAAGTCTTTGTACGGTGATTAGTACCTACTATACTAATTAATTAATTATTAATCATTGATCATATGTGCATACACCTACCTTTCATTAATTATAAGATATTGATTAGTATTATGAATTAGAATGCACTTTGATTTTAAACCCTTTCGCTACAGGTTGTGATAAATTAAAAATCAATAATAAAAATTGGAATATTGGAACACAAAATAGGTAACGACATAAATATGATAAACTGTACATCGTAAATTGAATAATGATAACATATCAAAAAGACTCGAGGCTGTATATAAGAAGATATAAATATTATTGAAATTTACTTAATGATGCAAAGCTCTGTAATTAGTTCGGTCGTCTAGTCGCGTACATTTCAATAGTTTAATAATAACATGCTTTTTGTAAGTTTATTAAATGTATATAATTTATTTAATGTAAATCCATTCAGTGTACAGTAAAAGGCTCTCTATGAGTGTATATATTTTTATTTATTAAAAATATAATAAGCCCGGAAAGATTACAAAAAAAATAATTCTAATAAATAAAAAATGTTTAACAGTTTTATTTATTAATTAGTATTTAAACCACATAGGACGGTCGGCATAGTAAAGAACATCACCTGCACTCTAATTCACATATTTTTTACGCATGCGATAACCTTCTATCAACTATGCAGCCCGTTTAATGTCGTTACTTTATCGATTTTGTCTTATTGCTGTCTTTCTAAATGTCGTTTTTTTCTGAAGTGTCTTCCATATTAATGAAACTTTATAAACTAAACACCCAAATCACTTTTTATTAGCCAACGTCAAATAAAAAATCAAGAAAATAATCTGATCTTTTAATTTTGAAAACTAATCATAACAGAATAATTATAATTATTTGGGTCACTACATAAAATTAAAATAACATTATTATTTTAAACCGTATTAATTTAGGTTATCTTAAGCACCATTGCAATATTCCAATTTATTCAAATATCTGACAGCAAATTTAACAAAAATGTACCTTCAGAACAATAAAGTTATTTCAGGCAATGTCAAAATAATTTTACACTTCTCTTCGATGAAATGTACGAATTTCACGTTAAATTTTTATTTGTAACTATTCTGTTTAACATTTCAGTCATTGGTGATATTCTCGACAACAGTTGCGCTTACATTGGCAGCACCACAGCCAGTAGCAAAACCGCCACATGTAAATTATGATGCGAGAGTAAAATTCCATGATGCTGCTCCATTGGGACCTGATGGTAGCGTAATAGACACACCTGAAGTGATTGCTGCAAAACAACAACATTTTGCTGCTTACAATGGGATTTATCAAACATTGAGTCGTCTGCAACTTCCCAACAGGTTGCAGAACACTAGAAAAGATGTTAATAATATCAACAGCGAAGCTAGCAATATATTTTCTGGAGTTGCTCCAGAGAGATTCAATGTGGCTCATAATACACGACCTGAAGAAAATGACTTAAATATAAACAAAATTAATAATATTGTTCAACCAGAAAGATTCAGCGTGGCTCATAATGTTAAGCCTGAAGAAAGAAGCCTTACTGTAAATAAAAACATTATTAAAGAAGATGCAGTCGACAGGTTTGTTGCTGGATTAAACCGCGGAAGACTTAATAGTTATTTACTACAAGTGAATAAAGAAAATAAGATAAATAATTCTGAGATGTTTGAAGAAGCATTAAAAACCTTGGCTGCCTCAGATAACAAATCTTACGAAATACATTTAAACAAGCCCAATGAACAGTCAATATCATTCGGATCTGAACCACAAGAAACAGTTGACAAACCTGAAGTGACACGTGACGGATTTACAAAGGACTCTCCGGATGTAGTTAAAGCCAAATCCGAGCATTTAGCAGCACATGCTGAGCAAGTTTCCATCCATGAAGCCTTACACAGAGTTGCCCTAAAATCTGAAGAAGCGCGGAATAAAGAAGAATATTTAGCAGAACTCGATAGGAAAATAGGAGCTATCAAGGATGTTCTTCAATCAAAAAAAGAAATCGTTCAAAAACCTGACGTCACAGAGAAAGGTAAAGGATTTCTTAGAGTCCTTTCCGAGCATTTAGCAGCACAAGCCGAGCAGGTTGCTATTCATAATGCAGCAATAAAATCTAATGAAGATACAGTAAGCAAACACAAATCAGACGATGTTGCTAAAGTTGAAGTGTCTGCTCAAGGATATATTCAGGATACAGAAGATGTAGCGAATGCCAAAGCACAGCATTTAGCGTTGCACGCAGAGCAAGTCGCTTTACATAATGTTGCAGTAAAAGCCGCCAACGCTGTTGAAAATAATATGACTCTTTTAACTTCAACTCCAAAAGATCTATCAAACGTTTTACAAAATGTACAAATGATACGTGATAATGTTAAAGAACCACCAAAGGCTGAAAACTTAACAAGTACTGGTACAGTTTTAAATCTCGTTCCAGGAAATGTAGGTATTGTGTTAAGTTTTGATACACAGCAAGCCGAAAGTGATTATGAAAATCTTTCAATAGAAAACCAGACTAAAGAAAATCAAACTCAATTTATTTTAGTGTCGCACGATAATTTGAAATACCCCAATGTGAATATAGAAATAAATTTAAATGGAAAATATATAAAAGTTTACCCAGGAGGTGGGTATATCGAGCCTGACAAATCAGATGCTGTAAATGTAAATAATCCAAAAGGTGAGTCAAAAATCGATGGAAAATGTGATCAAAAAGAAGATGACTCAATTATTTACATTGCAAAACCAGTTTCGGTTTCGGAGTATAAACAAGGAGGTTTATTGAGTAATCAAGACAAAAACTATTTTGAAATCGCAGATTTTCTACATCATCACAAACACGGATCCTTAGAAAATGAAAAACGAAGAGATAACTTAAAGTTTTTCACTCCTTGAAAATAATTCCAGAATATAATTGATGGATAATAGAGAATTAATCTGTCATTAGTTGTCTATTGTATTTTATACATAGAACAGAGTGACTAACTGACGTAGATATGTCAACTTTTACTTCCAAATTTAGATGAAAAATAGCACTAACTTGTCACCAAACTGTACAGCATTATCTTTGTTCAAATATAAAATAATTATATACTACGTAATTTGAATTTTATTAACAGCAGGAGTCATTCTTAGAATAGGTGAGAATATTTATATAAGAGTCTGTTTTAAACCTAATGTGATGCCTTTATTTTTCTATAAATTGTCATTAGCACTTTTTAGTACCCTGGTATGGTTATTTTTCTCTAATAATTATTATATTATATATTATTAGGAGAACACATTCTTATTGTGAAGTTGTAATTATTCAGAAAATAGGACTGTGATATTTTAAACACTAATTAAATATATTAATTAGAAAGACAAACATATAAAATTAATTTTATCGAAAAATATTGTTGTTGCGCCATCAACAAATTTTCAAACCTATATGTTATCTTTTTGATATTAATACATTTAATCGTTCCATTATTTGAAAGTGAATAATAATAAAAAAGTGTATTTTTTTTAAATATACACATATCTAAAAATACGATACTTTAAGATGCACATTATTTGCATAGCTAGATGTACTCATATTATTGTTGCGCGTTCGCGAAATAAACTTTTGTATTAAAACTTGAGTGGTGTTAAGAACAGTACAGAGATGAGTACAATTCGCTGTCGCACTCTGTATTAGATAATTTAAAAACATTACATATAAAAAAATGTTTGCAAAATGAAATAAGCCACTAGTTTTCTTAAAATTTAACATTAATATTTAATTAAGCTACAATGTTTCTAACTCAAACACAAATTATAAAATAAGATATTAGTTATAAATTCCTTCACTGATTTTGTTTTAAACTAATAAAGATATTAATAACATGACAAGCCTAAATAAGACGCTTGTTTATTGATGAATGATCAATGATTATTGGGTTAATGACCACTAAGTTAGTCATATTTTTAATAGTATAAGTTAACATAGTTAGTTAGCTAGAAATGCATTCTATGTACGCATTTCAATTTTTATTTAAATATGTAATATATTTCAAAACAAAGAATAAAACTAATGCTACGTTGATGAATTTAATTTAAAATGTTTAAAATTGAGATAAAACATTTTATAGATTTTAACATAATAATGACCCAAAAGTTATAACACTTATTTTGAAAAAATTGCTAAAATACGAGTATATGACCCAATTTTGACTTGACGAAAGATGTCTTGTACTGGAAACTACTTCAGTTTTATTTGAAAAGTATTATGAAGTTGTAATCAAATCTCTCAAAGATTCATAACATTGTTAAATTAACGTTAGTTGTGAATAAATATGTATATTAAAAAAATTACATAATAATTTTTTTAATTGAATCTGTGACTTTATAAATATTAATATTAATAACCATAAATATTTTCTTCGGCGGTCCCTCGTTACGAGGATAATATTTTTTCAATTTGTGGTAAAGAAAATTAAGCATTAAATACAAATCGAACATTGTTTGAATTTAAACAACCAATGAATGAAAGACAAGTGATTTTTCAGCGTAAAAATGCTTGTCCACATTACAAATGTGGCTATTCGAGTGCTCGCTTGGGAGATTATTCCACATCCGACCTATTTTTCTGATCTTGCTCCATCAGATTATCACATTTTCCGCTCCTTTAATAACGTTTTCATTTTCAAACCCTTATTTCAAAAACTGTCAGTAATTGGGAGTCTTATCATATTAACACAAAATTTAAAAATTTAATAACAAATATATAATAATAAAAACTAATTTATTTATATGATACTTGTACAACGCCGTATATAGTTGTGCATATTTTTTAAGCACCATTGTGGCTAGGTAATAATTTAAATCTTGTAGTTGTATAACCAGCCATAGAATGGACCAGAGATGATACTGGGTGGTCGAGAAAAAATAATTAGATTTGAGAAATTTTATACAATATTAATGTTAAATAAAATAAATATCATTTTTAAAACAACAAAATTAACCAATACACCAGAAAGTACAACTATTAATACTACATTACATTTACATGCAATCTCGTTGGCCACTACCTACTTTGCTAGGTACATATAAAGCATCTGTTCTGAAGTAGGTAGCCATTAAGGTTCCATTAGCTAGATTATTAGTTGGAAGTAAGGTAACAGATTAAATTAAATGGTAAAAAACAGAAAAAACAAAAAGGGGAAAAGTAGAATATAAGTAATATGAACAAAGTGAAAATTTGGATATAGATTAAAGACGTGTAAGAAGTAAAAGAAAATAAATAAGCAGGGACGTAAGGACAACAAATAATTATATAAAATGAGTAGCTTTGATCATTGAAGTAACTCTCCCAGCTGACTTCTTCCAGCCATTCCTCTGTAAGCACGCAGAATTGAGGATACGACACCGTTGCCATCTCTTGCGGTAGCGTATTGTATATCCGCGGTCCTATAAAACATGCATGTCTTTGAGCAAATGAGGTTTTCATTAACGGGACAGCTAGTTTTCTTTGATGCCTGATACCTAATATATGATGAGATTAACAAGGCTGATATAGTTCAGCTGTTTATTTTGATATAATGTTATGTTCTTCTGTTTAATGTTAAATATTAAATGTTTTACTTTTAAAGTTAGCAATATAAACTTTGTGGTTAAAATTCATATTTTTATTTATTATCTCTGTTTTATTAACCACTTAATGGTATTTTTCGAAACCGGTAAATGTATTTAAACTCAATTAAGTGGTTAATAAAATAAAGATAATAAATAAAATTAAATGTTTTAATTGATGGTTCTAATTAAACTCTAGGCTTACTAGTTTGTGTTGCAGCATAGTTGGATAATGCACATTCCCCGGATTAGAAAAAGATCCAGGTTCGAATCCCAGTAGTAACAACATCATATATTTCGATAAAATTGATTATATATGAATATCTTTCTAATTAATACATCTAATTAGTATTTAAACAAATAAAATATTTTTTTAAATTTCTCAAAACCTCGTTATTCATCATCGACTCCGTACAATAATAATTAAAAAAATGTTTGATATAATATCAGCAGTTTCTCGCCCACCTTGCGAGTGTGCACGCGCTGGCACCGTGCGACTGAAAGCAAATGAATATATTAAAAACAACACTAATAGACCTTCAATATCTGCGGTATGTCACCTACGACAGATCCTTATTTCAACTAACGATCCTACATACAAAACAAAATTAGACTAGTTTTTGTAGGCTTTAAGGCACTACGTAAAAAATGAAGAAATATTCTTCTACGACACGCCCATAACCGTCAATTTGTAACGAAGAAGAATTTCTTTAAAACTTTGAGTTGCCTTTTGAGAATTATTTACTCTAGTTATATATTAGAACACATTCTTATTGTGAAGTTGTAATTATTCAGAACAGACGGTCTGTGATATTTTAAATATGAATTAAATGTATTAATTAGAAAGATATACATATAAAATCAATTTCGTCGAAAAACATTGCTTTTGCGCTACCGGGATTCGAACCTGGATCTCTTTCCTAACCAGGGAAGGTGCATTATCCAACTATGCTACAGTGACAATATTTTTAGCGTCAATTTTCGAACTTATATGTTACCTTCATAATTTAATTTCAAATAATGTAACGGTTGAATGTATTAATATCAAAAAGGTAACATATAGGTTCGAAAATTATCGCTAAAAATATTGTCGCTGTAGCATAGTTGGATAATACACCTTCTCCGGTTAGGAATGGTTCGAAATGGAGAAGAAAGGGGCAATGAGCGTGTCTACAAATGAGATTTTTAAGAGATTTTCGACTAGAGACAGCTCTCCGTTTTCGTAGTCCCTGTGTATTCACCGTATCTTGGAGATTCGCCGTACGGCGCATCACTTTATCCTCGTCACGTACGTCAAACGGCAAATGCCATTTGTCTCTCCAGCAATCTCCCCAGCAGCAATTAATAATTAATATTTTTTTATAATTCAACACATATTACATCAATGTAAAGGTTTAATGACTTATGCTAACTTTACAGAATAGATAGTTGTATTAGTCAATGCTGGTTTTAGATGACATCTCCAGATCAAAATCTCAACACGTGTACTCGGTATTAAAATGTATCTCAACTAAATCTCTGAGATTATCTCATCGCGTCTCTTACCGTGGGCCTACCGTAGAGTTAAGGCAGAGGATAAGCGATGATTTGTGTTGCACGAAATAATTATATAAATAATGCAGCTAGTATAATTTTATGATGCATGTATATAACTAGAATATGAATTAAATATATTAATTAGAAAGATATACATATAAAATCAATTTCGTCGAAAAACATTGCTTTTGCGCTACCGGGATTCGAACCTGGATCTCTATTTCCAATCCGGGGAAGAACACTACCAATTGTGTTATAACGCCAGTATTTTTCATGACAAATTTTCGAACCTATATGTTTCACTTGTTCAAATTAATACATCTGTCGATCCATTATTTTATATATAACATAATTTAACGATATTTGAGTGTGTGTGTTTTTTTTGCATATATCGTTCTACGCACATTTAGTAACCTATACTGTATTTGATTTTGGGGTATTTTGGAACAAATACTGATTTTGAAAATGCAATATCAATGAATTTAAGTGGTTTTTGCGAGAAACAATGTGTTCTGTACGTTGCTGACAAAAAAATATACAAAACTACATATTTAACTCAAATTATCCGAAATCCGTTTCAGGGGGTTTTGTAATTAGGCGCTACATATGTTCAAAGAATTTCAATATTCGTCTTAAAACGTGTTCTTCTGGAGAATGGACAAGTTTACAAGTCCACCCCTCTTCGTGATACCACACCTTAAACACATCCAACATATTTCTGTTGTTTATTTCAGGGTCAGTGCGTTGCAGCTTGTTGAAGCTGCCTACAATAATCAATTTTGTTTTGGTTGTATTTCGTGGTCCAGTTTTTGCTCTGAATTTGTATTCAGTGAATAAGCTGTGCCATTTTCTTCTCAGTTGCAGCTCTCGAAGTCGTGTCATCTATACACCGGAGATTAGACAATTTTTTGCAGCTGATTGCTATATACTATTACTAATACATATGCTATTACTACTTGATGTAATCTTAGTATATTATAAAGAATATGTAACTGTGTGTTCTTGGACATATTCTAATATTGCTATATAAAATTAAAAATATTGATTTTAAGGCGTATTCTAGTATAATGTGTTAAAAACATAATACAGCTAAAAGAATTGCTTTAAATTTTTTCAAAAAATAACTAGATTCTTAATGTCACATATATGCTGATTCCATTATTGTTAGTCCATAGATGGCGACGGTGTAGTGGTACTCGAAGTGTTACCACATATCAACATAAATACAACTTTAAAAAATTTGTTAGATATGGATATTGATTAATTGGTGAGAATGGTGAACGTTATATTTATATAAAGTGATCACTCAAGCCAGCCGAAGACAGGTCGTACGCCCTGTAATTACCCACAATTCCATATATTTCCATTAAATATAATAAAAATAACTTCATATTTATAAGATATCTATTATTTGTTCATTATTTATTTGCTTTACGTAAGCCGAATTGAAAAATGGCTTTACTTTATTTATGTCGACCGACAGCCAACGTATGCTTTCTTAGCAATATACTGCACAATAATGTCGACTGCCCATATTATAATGTTCTTGTTCGTAATTTGAGACATATATCTATTTTATGTATAAATAATTATAAAATTAATACTGCAATTAATGTATCTATACATCGTGTCACTAACAGTTTTAAAAAATGTGAATAAATTTAGATCTGGTTATTTATTAAGATATTTTTAATTTGTCACATTCAGTTTACGACGAATTTGACACTTATATATGTAGTTTTTTAAAATTGATACAATTATAATCCCATTTTTGAAAAAAACTGTCAACTTCAAAAACAAAATATTAAGTTGATTTATAAAAAAATTACATTTAAAATATTTTAGACTCCAAATTGTTAAACAGGAGTAGAGAAATGTATGTACATATAAAATCAATTTTATCGAAAAATGTTGTTGCTGCCGGGATTCGAACCTGGATCTCTTTCCCATCCGGGGAAGGTGCCGGTTCGAACCCCGGTAGCGCAACAACTATCTCATTAGGACATTTAATTAGTATTTAAAATATCACAAACATATGTTCTGAATAATTAGGAACATGACAATAAAAATGTGTTATCTGTAAAAATATATAAGATTTATCAAAATTTATAATGGATAACACATTTCTTGGATAGAAAAAGGTCCAGGTTCGAATCTCAGTAGCAACTAAAATATATTTTTAATAACTTTATTGTTTACGCGCTTTTACACTTCGATAGGTAGGCCTGATATGAAATTTTGAATATGTGTGTTCTTTTTGTGTGGATTAAAAAAAAACAAAAGCGAAGCTGCTTCTGGAAAGAGAGTTTTTGCGGTTCGGACGGACTTTTACGGCGGAGATATTAAAAACATTTCAAGGTTTTCGGTGGCTGACCAGCAGATTTAAGGACCATCAGACTACAAGGAGAGCGACGTCGGCGTCAACCAGCACAGGTTCACAAAGGTTTGTGTAATTTGAATTTAAATAGATTGAATTACTGTATTCATCATTACCAATAGAAAACCTAGAACTAGCTATCGAAGTATTTACGGCAACATTTATAGTTGAATCATTTAATATGTACTAAGTATTTTTTCGTTAAATACTATTATAATACTTGCTATATATCTATAATATTATAATACTTTATATATATCTTTCTAATTTGTTTTAAATATGAAAAAAATAATTAATGTCAGTTTGATTTCATAAATTAATAACATAGAAAAGCTGTATAAAAAATAAAGCTTGTTGGAACTATGCAACAAAGTACATTTTATTCACATTTAACATTTTTTAAAACATTTAAAAGATTTTTGTTTCTTTTTTAATTGCTTCTGTTTTAAATGCGCACTGCATCTTTTTTGACATTGAATACCTACGCACATCAAGTGAAGGTGAACAAAATTGGATGAAAACCAAACCAGTTAAATGCTTTATATAACTGGTCTTTTTGCGAACGACCTTTTATTGCTTTGACAAGATCGGTTCTACTTGTCAAGTGTGTTGGTGCAGAAAATCATCTCTCCCTCTCCTCTTTGTTAAGATCCCGCCTTATATAAAGGCAGGATCATCGTGAGATCAGACACAAGCAGTTTTCATCTCAGAAAAGGCTCGCATACCAGAAACATGAATCCAATTGTGAGTACCATCTTTATTTGTAAATATTTAATTTTTATATCATAATTTTTATTTATTTTAACATTACATTTCATTAAAATTCATTATGTAATGTTTAACAATACATTAAAAAAAGTTTTAATGCTTTTAAAAGTTAATAATAATTTTATCAGTTATTTTAAACTACGCAATTATATAAGTAGGTATATTAAAACTACTTTATTAATCATAAATCTAGGTTACATGGTCTTAATAGAATATTATTAAGGACAACATATTCTTATTGTGAAGTTGTAATTATTCAGAACATAGGTCTGCGATATTTTAAATACTAATTTAATGTATTAATTATAAATATATACATATATAATCAATTTTATCGAAAAATATTGTTTTTGCGATACCGGGATTCAAACCTGGATCTCTATTTCCAATCTGGGGAAGTACACTACCGATTGTGTTATAGCGCCAGTATATATTACACTTTTTCAAATTAATACATCTGCCGTTCCATTACTTAATACCTTTGAGTAAACTGACTTCAGACGCCAAAATTATCAATTCATTTTTATTAAATTTTGGACACATTGATACAACTTATATTATAAGAATGTGTTCTCCTTAATACTAATTGAATGTATTAATTTGAAAAATATTCATATAAAATCAATTTTATCAAAAAATATTGTTGTTGGCGCTACTGGGATTCGAAACTGAATCTCTTTCCAAACCGTAGAAGGTGTATTATGAACGACAGATGTATTAATTTGAAAAAGTGTAACATATGGGTTCGGAAATTTGTCGTCAAAAGTACTGTCGCTGTAGCATAGTTTGATAATGCACCTTCCCCGGTTTGAGAAGAGATCCAGATTCGAATCCCGGTAATGCAACAATGATATTTTTCTATTAAATTTATTTTATATGTATATATTTCTAATTAATACATTTAGTTAGTATTTAATAGAATATGTAAAAAATTGATTACCATTTTTATATTTTAATAAAACTAGTATGAGTAATTATATGGCACACCCTTTACTAATTACGGTTGGCATATAAAAAAATGATTCAATTTCAATTTTATGTGCAGTTAATTTTTTTTTTATTATCTTTACGATGTTCTTATATGTGCATGAGTTGAGTTTGTGTTTATAAAACATAAACACAAACCTGAATATATAAAATAATACTGAGGTCTCAAAGTATAATATTTTATCTCACTCACAAACAATGCCAATAAGGTTGTTTTAATATTTCAAAACAAGGAAACATTCTTTGTATTCTTTTATATGCTTACCTAATTATCTAACGATAGCTATCATTGCATTGATGTCCTTCGTCTTGTAGGACTTCATCTGTTTGGAATTTTGCCTTGATTTACGAGATGCAAGATCTAGTACTTTTTCAGTACTGCAATTTTTGGGTTTTTATTGTCTTGAGGATTTATCCTTTCGCATTCAGATCATCGTATTATTATTTTAAAAACCTTTTAGTCCATGTTATTTTTAAGTACAGTTTATAGATCCTCATTTAAATGCTCCATATAGCTTTTTCAGTGAGTATTCATGATTTCATTTCAAATAAAAGTGCAGGGAATATATTGCATCGAAATATTCATGACTTGTACTATTAAAGCTAAACACACAAGAAGTATTAATTAGTCTGTTTATAGATTTTATTAATAAACATGTTTTATAATTTCAGTTCTTCGCCACATTCCTGTGCATGGGCGCGTTAGTGGTAAGCGGAGAGGAGGACGGCAGCTGGAAGGGAGAAGGTCTGGCCGAGAGCCAGGACTATGGACAGTATAACCATTATGGATATGCTGCGTTGGCTCCTGCCTTCTACGCTGCAGCTCCTGTACACTACGCCGGAATCTACGCTTACGGAGGTGCCCCCATCGGAGCTGACGGAAGGGTGGTCGACACCCCTGAAGTAGCTCACGCCAAGGCTGCCCACCTCGCCGCCGCGGCAGCCGCATCTCACGGAGCTGCATGGGCTCCCCTCACATACGCACCCCTCGCCTACGCTGTCCACGCCGCTCATGATGACGGAAGCTGGAAGGGAGAAGGTCTAGCCGAGAGCCAAGACTTGGGACAGTGGAACGACGCTGCCGAACTTATCCCAGCTGTCTATGCCGGAGCCGCCCCCCTGGGACCCGACGGAAGGGTAGTGGACACCCCCGAGGTGGCACACGCCAAGGCGGCCCACCTCGCCGCCAAGGCCGCCGCCGGTGGCCATGCATGGTAACTTCACCTTCCCGCCCCTCTCAACTGACTGACTTCATTTTGAGAATATGATTTCGAATGTGTCTTCATCACAAGTCGAATATATTCGCACCTTTTGTCTCTTCAATTCTTCACATCTCTATTAATTTAACAGAATAATGTGATACAAAAAACAAAATAAAAAAAATCAATTAATTTATACGTTTATTATTTCTTTTAACGTGAAAATGTCCCAAAAATTTATAATTATATTTATATATTTATTGGTGCCAACCATCGCTTTATAATTTCATTTTGCTATAAATTTGAACATGTACCGACTTACAAATATCTATTTAGTAATGTATATTAAATACTCAGAACAGGTACTTTATATGTACCTAGCGAGATAGGAGGCGGCCAATAGGCTTGCATGTATAATAATATTTGTACTAAGGATTTTTATATTGATGCAAGCTATAAAAGGAATTTTGTTATAAAAATAATGTAATAAAGAAGAAATTAATAAAAATAAATAAATTAATGAATAATAAACACGACATAGATTCAACAGATTTCAATATTAATTTGAACAACCTATTTATTATAACACTATTAAATATTTAAATATATAATAATGACAATAACAGAATAAGCAATTTTTTAACACTATAAATTATACATTGAGATCACACATTTTTAAAAAATATATTTTATTTAGTACACATTATTCTGTGGTATTTTAATTCAAATAAAATGTGTCAACAAGATTAAATCAACAGAAAAAATTAATTTATCGAAAAAATATTTTAGTTGCTACCGGGATTCGAACCTTGATCTTTACCCATCCGGGTAAATGCGTTACCAGTTACACCACGCCTACCAAGTAAGGTGACGACAAATTTTACAACTTATATATGCCGCAGATTTTTCAAATTGATACGTCTGTTATTCCATTTTTCAAAGAAATTCCGGTTCGAATCTTGGTAGCAACCAAAATATTTTTTCTATAAATTGATTTATATTTATCTAGTTGATACATTTAATTTGTATTAAACACATTTAATATGTTTAACTAAAATTAATAAGAAGAAATAATAAAGATTCGGAAGACTTCATCTCCACCTCATTGGCATTGGGTTTTCTGAATGAATCTCTACCTAATAGGTCGCATTGGGAATGAAGACCTGGCTCTTCAGTTCTGACCCCCGAGATCTCCTCATCTCACGCCCCTGTGACTTTTCTTGTGGGGGTTCGTAAAAGAATCAGTGTATGCACCACTTCTACCAACAACTCTGGCTGACTTGCGAAACCGTATCACAGCTGCGGTGAACTCAGTAACACGAGACATGCTTCATAGGGTGTGGAACGAGTTCAGCTACCGAATGATGTTTGCTGTGCAGCCAAAGGGGGTCACATTGAACATTTATACATTATAATTATAAACCATGTTATTACGTACTTGCGTAAGAAGTGCGTCTCAAGTTGTACATCTCGAAGTAGATTGTCGGTGGTCCATGAGTAACTCTTATGTGACAATTATAATCTTTATTACCCGAATAATACAGTAAAGCTCCTAAAGATTACTCAACAAAATGATTCACTGTAATGTGACTACCTACCTCAGCCTATAGATACTACAGATTCAAAATGCGACCAAATCCCGATGCGATCAATCCATCGTTGAGGTAGAGATTCATTCAGAAAACCTCCAACATCCCAATGCCAATGAGGTGGATCTTCAATATTTATTCATATTAATTTTAGTTAGACAGATTAAATGTGTTTAATATAAATTAAATGTATCAACTAGACAGATATAAATCATTAAGAGAACACATTCTTATTGTGAAGTTGTAATTATTCAGAACACACGGTCTGTGATATTTTAAATATGAATTAAATATATTAATTCTGGCGTCTGCTATCAGTTTACTCAAAGGTATTTGAGATTCTGTAAAAATAAGATAAATGGAACGGTTAAATGTATTAATATCAAAAAGGTAACATATAGGTTCGAAAATAATAATGATAATGCACCTTCCCCGGTTAGGAAAGAGATCCAGGTTCGAATCCCGGTGGCGCAACAACAATATTTTTTGATAAAATTGATCTTTCTAATTAATATATTTAATTCATATTTAAGATATAAATCAATTTATCGAAAAAATATTTTAGTCGCTACCGAGATTCGAACCTGAATTTGATCAACTTACTTGGTAGGCGTGGTGTAACTGGTAACGCAATTCCCCGATATACAACTTTAAAAAAAATGATAGATATAGGTTAATGGGTGAGATTGGTGAACGTTATATTTATATAAAGTTATCACTTACGCCAGCCGAAGACAGGTAGGTCGTAAGCCATGTAATTATCCATAATTCTATATTTTTCCAATAAAATGGTTTCGTCTTTATGAGATGTCTATTTTTTATTTAATAACGGTGCCTTTGTAGGTGAAAATGCAGTAATTGTGTGTTCTTGGACATATTCAAATATTAATCACTACTGTTTTTGTTAGACGACTAAATTTTGAACTGATAGAATTGTATTAATGATAGATCGCACTCAGCATCTAATTAAATAAAAGTCAAGTATTACGACAAAAAAAAACAAATATTTAATCTAAGTAGTTTCATAACGTTTAGAATATTGTCCGTCACGTACGGTACAGAATTTTCACATACAGCTTCAACATTTTCGGCCCTTGGATAAAATATTGTAGACTTAGTCATACTCAACAATACTGGCCTCATTTGCAGTCACCGCGGATGAAGAGCAATCCTAGAACTAAATACTTTCATCTAACTAAATATAATACACATAGATATTCATTTATTGTACAGGGTTATTCAAAATGATGGACTTAATTTTGTACCTCTGTATTTAAAATATGACACATGTGAAGTAAATTACATTTGATAATACTCACAACAAGTGTGACGTCCTTGAGATCGAATATATGTGTATGATAAAAGGGTAACGCGCGCGAGGTGCGGTTTCTTTTCGTTACCGTTTGGCTCCGAGACTAGTTATATACATTGTACTTTAATATATTTATAACGCAGCACATTTTTTCTAAATTATTTTGTATCATTAAACTGTTAATTCTTCTTCTTCTTTTAAATAGGCAATCCACCCTTCAAGAGAAATTTTATTTTATAGAAAAAAGTACAAAAAAATTTGCTATTATATAGATTGAATGTGGCGAGTTAAGGGGAAAGAAGATGACACAAGTTAACCGGGAGTTGAACATTACCATTGACGAGATTACTGTTAAAAAACTTGAGATCCGCAATGGACAGACAATAATGATATGATTAAGGGTTTTCTCCTCAGCACCACACTCATACACTGGAGAATCTATTACGTTCAATCTGAATAAATGTGAGGCTACCTGGCAATGCTCACTTCTCATTCTAGAGATATTTGATATTGTTCTTTTGGAGACTTTCCTTTTGGAGAACAAGGAAGTGCGGGGAATAAATTTTTGAATTATTTTAAGTCGATTACCCTTATGATTATTTGGATTCATCCATTGTGCAGTCCGGATAGAATTCGTACGTTTTTTTACCATATTAAGTCTGACATACATCGAGATATGGAATTGATGGGGGGAAACTCCGGAAACAGGGGCTTCCATTCGTTTCCATGAATTCCCTTATGTAAACTGTCAATTCTGTATAATAAAAACAAAAATTAGATAAAAAATTTAGATCTTACGTCTCATAATGCAGGGAAAGATTGCTGGAATGGTATAGAATGTCGTAAAAATATCGGATTTGCAAAATAAATAAATATTTTTTTTAAGTCCACTCATCGCATCACATTTATCTATGTATTACTACTGACGCACTAAGCATGTATCATATGTGATCCGTTTTGAAACAGAAAATTAACAAAAACTTTTTTCACGACTCCATTTCGCACAGCACCTGTCTCGCAGGTGACAGATGACCTCGACCCACCCAAATTCATCGGTGTATATCGCATTAAGAATGCATGAATTAATTTTGGGCAAGAAAATGTTTATAAATAAATTATGTAGGTACCTATTTATAATTCATTATGTCTATGTCTTCATCTTTGATGTTATATTAATAATATAATAATTTATTATTCATCTATGTTAGTCTTACAAATTGTTAGAAAAAGATTAAATATTCGGGCAGAGGAATGAAAGTTGGTATCTTTAATAGTTTAGACCGCTAATGATTTTTTTAAATTATATAATTCACAGATATTAAACGAATTTTTAGAAAAATAATTTTTACTACATGATATTAATTTTAATGAGTGGATTTAAGAAATAAATATGTATTTATTGTTAAATACGTTTATATTTCTAAGCAATATTTGAATATGTCCAAGAACATCTGCATTTTTACCTAAAGGCACTGCTATTAAACAAATATCATATATCTCATAGAGACAAAGCTAGTTTTTATTATATTTAATGGAAAATATATAGAAGTATGGGGTAATTACAGGGCTTTCGACTGGCTACCCTGTAAACTACGGTATGGTAAGACCACAGGAGGTAAAACAATGGTTTTAGTTGAAATACAAATTAAATGTAATAATTAGAAAAATATACATATAAAGTCTATTTTATCTAAAAATATTGTTGTCGCTACCGGCTTTCAAATAATAATGAAAGGATAGATGTATTAATTTGAAATGTGTAACATATAAGTTCGAATATATGTCGTCAATGCTGCGTGTTGGTGTAGCATAATCGGTTAATGCAATCCAGGTTCGAATTCCGGTAGCAACAACTTTTTTTTCGATAAAATTGATTTTGTGTATATATATTTTTAATTAATACATTTGATTTGTATTTTAAAAAAATATCACAGATATATGTTCTGAATAATTACTACTTTACAATAAAAATGTGTTCTCCTTAGTAATATTAGCAAACTACTAAGTATAAGGAAATGGAACACTGTATCACGGAAACAATTTTTGTTTCTACACTGGTTAAATAAGTCCGTTAACCTGTGAATTGTGATTCTTCCTCTAACGCACTATTCTTTTCTATTCTAAAACAACAATTCATTAGTTAAGTAAAATCATATAATTTATACATATTGATAGAAAAAAGGAATGTATTATACGGAATCTTTATTAAAACCACTTAAATACAATTTACCTTTCAACAAAGCGCCTATATAATAATATATATCTTATTAAGCAAATACTCGTGCATATACATATTACGATAAATTACAAGCTATTAATATGCTTCTGGCAAGGTTACTATTGGGGAAATTATGCGGCACTTAGTAAAAACTGTATTGCTTACACTTATATACAGATACAATTAGTGAATCTCTTCAACACAGATATTTTAAATTACCAAGAAAGAATTAAAGTTGAGCGAGAGCATGTGAAGATTAATTTAAATAGAGAGGCGCTTCATTGAGAGCCTAATGGACTATAAAGCCTGACACAAGTGCAGATTATTCACAAGCAGTTTTCTTCTCGAAAAGGTTCACATATCACGGAGGGTTGTCATATTTATTGTATATCTTAAAAAATTTAGGAATATTAAAAAATTTAGAGTCAGGTACTTTTTATAACGATATGGATAGGTATAGATTTACATCCGTATTTTTTTTATTTCCGTACAATCTATTTTTCACTGTTTACAATGATTAAATACGAAATACACATAATGAAAATAATATATTGTTAATATTTGTATAGTGAGTTGAATTCAAAGTTGGTCGATCAGATGATTGAGTAGAGAATAGTTCGTATGATATATGACGCGAATGTTGTGAGATGTGAGGACGTCCGGAGAAGAATTGACACGACCAGGTAAACCAGACACTGAAAAATGGTCCTGTTAGAAGCCTTAATAATCGACGAGATTGCATTAGAAGATGTATGAATGTGGACGAGGCGAGAGATGTGTGTTAGGACTAGGGATTCTGTGACGAGACAATCCGGAAATAAATTACCGGGAATCACACAATTTTTTGCTTTAAAAAAAATAGCCCGAGACTCGAGGCATTTTTCTTGATATTATTTATTTAAGAATAAGTTATGTTAATCCTATTTGACTATTGTCATACAGTAAGTAGACCAGATAGTAAATAAATTGATAGTTTCCAATTCTTGTCTAACAATGCAAAATATTATGGTCAGTTATAAAAATTTGCATTGAGGAGAAATTAGTCCTCAGATATTTACTATTAAGAAAAAAAATCTAAAGGAAATAGTTTCGTCGATTTGTTCAAACATGAGATTATGTTTCCTTTCAAATATGATGTAACACTTTGATAAAATCGTGTTTTTTTTGACGAAATAATATTTTAAAAAAATGAAATTATTTGTCATTGATTTTTTTTTATCTCTTGTGATTTTTATACACGTATTTATTTATGTAATCAATTTATAAATGCAAGCCTAATTTAATTTAAGAAAACTACTAATAATTTTTATTTTATTTAATACGGATAATATCCTTAACAGCTATTGTAAATTATACATATGAAATATTTTCTTTTTATTTAAATAAAATTCATGGTCTAGTTTCCAGGGAATTGAAAAAAGTCGAGAATACAGAATCCTTTGTCAGGGCCGAAGAGTGGTGCTTTATTTTCTCTGTCCAGTCCAGCGAGGAAACGGCGTGATGGTAATTTAGTTATATTTTTATTTATTATCTTTGTTTTATTAACCACTTAATTGAGTTTAAATACATCTACCGGTTTCGAAAAATACCATTTTCTTCTTCAGGATGTCATAACTAACTAAAACATATTTTATTGTTTCTTTACAAGAATCTATTTATAAAAAAAATAAATTATTTTTTTTAGTACCTAACTCAAATCGTTACTTAATACAAATTTAAAACAAAGATAATAAATAAAAATATGAATTTAACTACAAAGTTAATATTGCTAATTTTCAAAGTGTAATTTAGTTAGTAAAATAAAATGACTTGCAATTTAGACATTGTTTTAGAATTTTGATAAATAAAGTGGTTTGTTTTGATAAAGATAATGAAAATGTATTCATTAATGTAGAAATAATTACTTTTTCTTAGTTATGTAGTTGCGGGTAATTTAGTATTATTATTATTATTATTAATAATAAGAGCTATAAATATGTGTCAAGTAACACTGTACCTAAGTAAAATCTAAATTAGCACTTTTTGTGTTTTTAAAAATTTTGAAGTAAAATTCCGGCTCATTTTTTTATTTTTCTTATATTGCCATATCAATCATGTTTAAAATGTTAAATTAATATAAATGAATAAGCTGGGTTTTCTGGCCAGTGATAATATAATATTAGTAAGAGATGTATTTTTCAAATCATAACATAACAATGACATATTTTATAAAATTAAACATTAAATATTATACTATGTTTTAGAAGACTAAATAGTAGTGAGTGCCTGTGATTTATAATTTTGCATTATCTCGACTCTCTAGAATAACAAGGTTCCAACTAACATTTTGGGCTAATTTGAGTAATTTCGTGAAATGGGTGCCAAATCCATTATTCTTTATTTCTTCCATATACACCAACTTTATTTAACGGATATTAAAGGAAATAGCAAGAGCTGAAAGTTCCAACTGCATCAGTTATTTATTTCAATTTATGGATCATTATTGTTAATTTATAATGCATTTAAATTATTTTTAATTTCATTAATAATTTGAAAATAAGGCCTTAAAACTAACGTTAATATCTTAATACTCAAAACAAAATATAAATGAATATATGTTGAAATTCAATCAACACGTTTGAGCTCAAAACAGTGACCGTGTCAGTGGAACCTTGTTATTCTGAGGGGTCGAGCTATGATCTGTGTTGCTTATTTTATTATATCTACATATATAAGGGTTGTTACTAATTTATGTGAATTACTGCATATTTTGTTGATTTTAATTTCATAATATTTTTAGTGGGGACTAAATTTTATCACACGCAATAAGCCGTTTTAATTACTTCAGCTTAACGCAGCCAGTCCGGATATACGCAGTCAGTTGAATAGTTAAAACATCCGGGGTTTTTATGGTTTAACCCAAAGTGTGATTTGTTCTTGCACCTGTCTACTATTTTAATCCAGAGCAATAATTAAACTAAGTAATATTATATTAATGCGCATAATAAATTCATTGAAAATATATATTCCACTTGATGCAAATCAAGACATCGTCTTATTAGTCACGTACGTGGGACGAATTAGAGGGGAAAAAAATCCGAAAGCAAGGAAAACTTTTGTGGCACTCTGTAACAATTTTATTTTCGTTTAGATTAAATATATTCAATTTCAGAGTTGTTTTGACACAGGTTGTTTAAATTACCAGGAGTGAAATGAATTTTTGTGATTGTGTGAAGGTTAATTGATATGGGGGGGCGCTTTATTGAGAGCTTTTCGGACTATAAAGCCTGACTCAAGTGCAGATTAGTCACAAGCAGTTTTCTTCTCGAAAAGGCTCACATATCACAAACATGAATCCTATCGTAAGTATATTCAGAAATACATTTTTATTCATTTGAGATTTTGATGATGCATTCATCTCCCATTTATTGGTACAGCAATGTGACACAATATATAATTATATTTCAGTTCATCGCCACATTCCTGTGCATGGGCGCTCTGGTGTCTGGCAGCGCGTGGGTGGGACACAATGATGGCAGTTGGAAGGGAGAAGGTCTGGCCGAGAGCCAGGACCATGAGCGGTTCCAAGGTCAAGGATATGGCGCATGGGCTCCAGCTCTCTACGGCGTGGCCCCCGTCCACTATGCCGGAGCTTACGCTCACGGAGCTGCCCCCATCGGAGCCGACGGAAGGGTAGTAGACACCCCTGAAGTAGCTCACGCCAAGGCCGCTCACCTCGCCGCCAAGGCTGCCGCTTCTCACGGAGCCGCTTGGGCTCCCCTCGCTTACGCTGTTCCCGCCGCTCACAATGATGGTAGCTGGAAGGGAGAAGGTCTGGCCGAAAGCCAAGACTTGGGACACTGGAACAACGCCCACTCTGCCTGGGCTACACCCCTCGCCTACGCTGGATATGCTCACAGTAACGCACACTCTGCCTGGGCTACTCCTCTCGCTCATGATGGTTATGCTCACAGTAGCGCACACTCTGCCTGGGCTACTCCCCTCGCTTACGGCGTTCATGCTGGAGCCGCCCCTCTGGGAGTCGATGGAAGGGTAGTAGACACCCCCGAGGTGGCTCACGCCAAGGCCGCCCACTATGCTGCCAAGGCTGCCGCTGGTGCCCATGGTGCATGGTAATTTTTCTCCACAAAATTGACTGATTTCTTAATAAAAAATAATGATAACGTCGAGAGTGTCATGTTATGTTCACTAGTCAAATGTATTATCACAACTATACCTATGTCTTCATAAACTTTTAGTTTAACAGATCAATTGATGTATAATATTACTGAAAAATAAAAAAAGTACATAATCCAATCCGAAATTACAATGGTTTTATTTTATGTTTTTAATGAATGCATTTCAGAAAGTATGTTAAATGAAATTAAATCAATAATCATGTTATAATCGGCTGTTCCACATTTCTGTAAAAGATAGTCCTTCATGGTTGCTCATGTAACCAATTCTGGGTCCACGTCCACAAGTTTTAGGGACTCCCGTACATGAGAAGACTACAGTTGTAGGCTTTATGTCTTCTCTTTCTGATAGCATCATGCTGTTGGCATTCTGCTTGGGCGCAATAGTATACCATTGTCCTCCAGTTAGGCTTGTCTCACATAGCTAGTTCCTAGGTATCGCTCTTAACCCTTCCCAAACCATGCAGTAACACAGGTTTAACATCATAATTAAACCGGTAACATTTCGATAAATACATGCAACATTAAATTCATATTTTAGATAATCCTAAAGAAAATATTGGCGCTTAGTTATGACTAGTGAAAAATCAATTATGAAAAGGGAATCGTACAAAAACAATTATATTATCCATTCAATCCGTTGTAAAATTAATACATTGGTAAAAATACCATTTGTGATATGAAAGACGGAGATCACACACTATTTTGACAGTGAAAAGAACAACAAATATACAAATATAATTGTCTCTTTTTCACTAATTAAATGAAGAGAGATAAGAAGGAAGGACATATTGTATATTACTTAATAAATGCTAATTGAATGCTCAAAATTTAGAGTAAATTCGTGCCATTAAAGTCATTTAAGCTAATAAAAGCATTTCTTCTTATAGTTATTTACGGTAACACGAGTTGACAGCATGGTTGCATTCGGGTATTTTATATCATGGTATGGGAAAGGTTAATATTGGCCCTTTACAGTTTTGCTTTCAGCGTTTGCCCTGCGATCCCTCGGATAGCTGGGAATACCCTTCTTTAGTAGTCTGGTTTTAGGTATTTTGACTACGTGGCCAAAGCATCGAAGTTATCGCTGAATGATAGTACCTCCGACGCTTATTATTTTAGCATCTTTAAGGACATCATATGTACGTTCATCGATGTAGATGGTTTTTTACCATTCTTCTTATTCATTGTTGGTGATATCACCAAAGTGATCAAGTCAGCTAAATGACTGCACAGACTTACTGTACTTTGTAGCATAAAGGTTGGCAAGTAACAGTTCGTTAGTCTACTCTGAATATAAAATACAATAGATAAAATATGACAGCTCGAGATGAGTCTCTTCGGTGTACACGCTGTATTACTCATTTTTAGATATATTTTCTTCTTAAATAAATAAATAATGAAATAAGTCATCAAAACTGACAGATTTCTGACTCAAATTCAAAGCAGCCGTCTGGGGTTGGGTGATACAACCCTTCATATTTAGTTGCAAAATAACAGTTGTAAAGTTAGGTGAATTATTATTGTCGTTCAATAATTTAATTGTATTACCATAAAGTGACTGCACATATATACAATTTAAAATAATTTAATACGATTGTCTAGAAGATGGAAAATTTATTTTTATGAATATATTTGAAAAAGCCTTAGAACATTTTGTGGTTATTAATATAAAAAAAAACAAAAAAATCGAGTGAGTACAATTATTACTTTTATGGTTATGTGTAAATATCGGGTATGTGTACATTTCACGGGGATAGAAGAAAGGCATGAAATATTATTACATTAATTTTAAAATTTAATTTGTTAGAAAACGGCTCCTAAACTTTTTTTTCGAGTTTTGTGTCAGAACTGAATGAGTGGCGCTCTATCCTCTCTGCTCACCTCACTCCTGAAGAAATGGTATGATAATAAGTTATTTAATGATTTGGTTTGAACTAAAGTACAAATACGTGGATTCGATACAATATATTAATATACTTACATTATTTATATATCTTGTAAATAAATCTGAAAATTTGAATGTGTATCCGAACGACTTCAATTATTAATGGCTGAAAAAGAGGAAGATAAGCAACAAAATTGTAGATGAAGGGTTATTTGAACTTAGAAATGCATAAAGCAGCCAGTCCACAATTTAAAAAAAATAAAATATTGTTTCATTGGACGCAGCAAGGCCAATTGTATTCAATTTTGCTAAAAAAAATCCAGACCGCTTTCATATAAAAATTCATAATATTCAGATTCTAAAAAATATTGTTGATGGTAGAAACCCCGTTTTAAAATCTAAAAAAAAAACTTCATAATATGTACAAATAAAAAATCTCCAAACTCTATTTTTAAATCTTCTTAAAATTCTGATACATACTATAATATAATATAATTTGTCATTGGTGGAAATATGAGGAAGAAAGGAAGGCACTTACTTTTCGTCTACCGGATGCTGGTTCATTGTTGATTCCTCTCCATCACAAGTACAAGCGTTTGAGCGGGGCGTATGCTAACACTCGCGTAAAGGATGCTTATGTATTAGCGGAATTAAGGTAAGATTAATTAATTAGCCTTAGCGGAGTGAATCCACGGTAGTTGTTTGTACAAAAGTTCCAAGCGCACTGAACTTGCTGCAGTTAGAGACTGTTAATTACTGCGATATCTTATTTCTTCCTTGTGCTTAAGGATAGGTTTGGAAAGAAAGAGACGGAGATACGCAAGTTAAAATTATGGTAAACCGCGAATTAAATGTATGCACGAGTGAGGCAACAAGTCAAACGCCAAAAACTTAATAGAATTTAATTAATTTAAACAGCGCTAACAGTCATTTTAAGCTGTTGTGTTCACACTTTTCATAAAAGTGCTTTTATCTGCGGTTGACTACTTTCTACATTCATCGATCGTTACATAAGAGCACCGGTATCCTCAAAATAGTATGATATGAAAAATAATAGAGTGAGAGATGAAAAACCTCTGAAAAAACAATAATAATGTAACTAGTTTCTGGCATTGCGGAAGCAAAACAAAAACATTTAAAAATAAAAAAAACCTGCTTCGCGACCTGCGTTAGGAAAAATAATTTACTGACGGATTTTTTTCATACGATTTCTTCTCCAACCTCACTGAAAGTCTAATTCGATAACTATGCCAGTAAAAAAATAGAACATAATAAAAAGAAATACAAGAGTCAGTCAAACCACAAATCAAACGAAGATAATGAATCAGACATTTTAATATTGTGCCTGGCATCACATTTACAACACATATAAAATATGATATAATATTATATAAAGGCCGTTTGGCAAGGTTAATACGATTGGCACCTAATCGAAATAATGCTCTTTTCTTAACATGTCAAGTAGTAATGTCGATATTTAGTGCCACGGGCTATTTAATTATTTATGAATGAAAATATTTTATTTGTAATAGTTCAATCAAACCCCCCCATCTCGCTCAATTTTTGATATGATGTAATGTCTGAACCACTTATAAATATAAAATTGGTTTGAATATTGGATTGTTTATATTTTTATCAACTGTTTCTATATTGTAATTTAATACACCATAAATATGTTTTAAAGAAGTACGCTTTTATCATTATTGAATCTTAGCCTCGTTACTAGCTATTTTTATCCAATCCTGGATTTCTAATGAATATATATCTCTGAAGGCATTGTTGCTCCATATTAGCTTTGGTCTTCACAAGCTCCTGCGACCTTGGACTCCAGGTCTTGTGTGATTGCTTTTTGGTCATCACGCAACATCAATTTGATTTTGTAAATAAGTCGTATGATTTTAAGTCTCTGTGGTATTCAGTTTGTGATTAATATGAATGATAAAAACAACTCGTATCGATATTTAACTTTGTTTAAACCACTGTGTTTTTTATGTGTGTATCTTCATCAGGATTGGCGAACAGGGTAGTTAAATATAAAATGTATATAAATATATGGATAATATAAAACGTAGTTAAATATACCTATATACAATTTTAAATTATGTTTAACCGCAAAGTTAACGCTACAAACATCAACAGATGACAAAAATTACGCTTAAATAAAGAAAGACATTATAAATGATGAGCTCGATAAAGTAACGACATTAATTAGACTGCGTTGGAAAAATGTTTATAGATGGTAAATTGACAGCTGATGTCTACCACGCTAACTGTCCTATGTAGGTACGTTTTTGGTACCTGTCCTATGACGGGGTTTAAACACTAGTTAGTAGGTGGATTCTGCTGATGGGCGGATTCTGTTGATGGGTGGATTTTGTGGAAATAAAAAACCCTGAAATTTGGGACCAAAGTCGTCGTTACTCATTACCAATCATCCGGAGAGCAGAAACAATCGGCGAAATCAGATACAAGCAATATAGTCAACCCACCGCCTCATCACGGAAGCTGACGAAATAGTTTTGATTTTAAAAAATAAACTGGTCATACGGGGGACCTTGAATAGCCGAATGTGGTTCGTTCCATGTACGTTGTCACAATAACTGATCTACTATGGACCGGTGGACACTGTAAGGTATGGTGATGTTGCGTCAGTAACACGGCTCGTGTCCACGAATGAGATTTCTCCCGGAGTCTCGACTCGAGTGTGCCTAAATAATAGTAGAGAGTTAAGCGATCTATTAATCATCATGGAATGTTTCGCTCGCGGATTAAAATGTCGCATCCAGTATATACATAGATTAAAGTTAAAATTGTTTTTTAAAAACTTAACTCCACATCCGCGATCAGAATCAAAGAAAACAAGAAGCAAAACCTTCGGAAACTTTTGAATGCCAAAAATGAACACAGAATTTGGGCAACGATCTTTCTTATTTTGTGCACTGCGAATCTATAATACATTTAAACAAAATAGTTGCTTTATGCGGGTAGAAAAAAAAATGAAAGTATTTTGTCATTTGTGTTTATTTAGCTACCTACACATTTTTGTCTCCAACTATAATAGATAAATTTTTTTTTGTATAACTTATGATTTTACTTTAACAATATGCAACTTAAAACAATTGTATAGGTAATTGATTTGGAACAGATCTGTATAGTAAAGCAGTTATCTTTATTTTAAATGTATTATTTATATACTACAAAAAAGTCTTATTGAGAGATCATCGTTAACACAGGCCATCGTTCCGAAATATCATTACAAAATATGAGAAGTCAAAAATAAGTATATGTAGTATATAAAATAAAAAAATCCAGATTACTATGCTTTTTGATTTTTTTCAAATTCTTTCGGAGATATTGGCGTTCAATGTTGGGCTTGTGAAAAACGCTCGGATTATCATATCCAACGTGTGACGTCACATCTCTCGTATGTGCGAAAAATGTGACGTCACTACTTCATTACTCGCCCGCTAGTGTCGAGATATTTAAAAAAAAAAAAACTACACAACCTCATTACTTTATATGACATAATGCCAGTTCCACGTATATCGTATGGCGTTTCTTGTAGGTTAGATTGCGTTTTTTTGTTGATGGTTTCCTTTTTTATACTAAAGTACTCGTACCGTAATTTTTTTAGGCAACTCTTTGACAATGGCTATATATATATTGTTAGGGTGCCTTTGGGATCTAGAGGACGGTCGTGGACAGACTCTCAACTATTTGCCTGAGATTTTTTGGGCATCTTGCGAGAAGGGAAGATACCCCCACGTTGGATCGACCAAATATAAAAGGCAACAGGCACTTCTCTGGTGACAGTCAAAATATCTGCAGGATACCGAGAAAAATGCAGGAGTCAAGAGGACGAGATCGCTGTCATGAGGGACCGACGTGATGATGAAATAATACAATACAGTCGATTCCGCTTAATTGTACCACCGGTTTATCGGGACAGCCGGTTATTGGGTCAAATCCGAAGGAACGGAAACCGAATAAAGTAACTAATGGAAATTTACTTTGGTTATCTGGGACACCATCCCGTTTAATTGGGACAGTAAATTAAAAATTAAAATAAATATGATAATAAATGTCCAATATCTGCACTGAACGTCCGCGTTGATTTAGTATAATTGGAATTCTACAAAAGCACAAGACGGGCTACAATTGATGAATTCCTGCAGAAATATTTTTTTTATTGTTATAAATGCATTATGTACATTATTTTCAAGACAATTTTTTTAAAGCTACTGTTATTATAATTGTTTGTTAAATTCTTTTTTAACATTATTAATTATTTTATTTTTTCATATTAATATGTGTACCGCATAATTATACATTATATTACTGTAATTCAATTTTTTTTCAATAATTTAATAAAGTTCAAAAATATGTACGTATTATTTTTTAATTTTACTTTAAACTTCGCTTATTAGAGCCAGCCGCTTATTTGGGACAAAATGTTGTATCCCAATTAAGCGGAATCGACTGTACATAAATAAATAATACGATTTTTCTTTTTATCTTGTGATGTGAAATAAACTTTACTTCATAATTTGTGGTCATATTTTAAACGTCACCCCAATTTACAATAATTTTTTAACTGTCAACTATTTTGTGGGTGATGTTTTATTAATTGGTAGGACCATTGTTTTTTTTGCGTATTATAAAAATATCCTGTAAATATCAACCACATACAGCAAGGCTAGATGTAAAATTTTGAGAATATTGTTAAGGTTTTATTATCATATATAAATTTAGATCTTGGGCGTGTGCAAAATAACACATGCAATGAAGAACAAATATAATGGGAATTGAAATGTTATTAAATGCGTAGAAAACAACTCACATTGTTAAAATTTGCATTTGAACAATTTCGACGTGTAATTTAGTCAGTAAATGAGATCACTTAGGCGTATATGTGGCAGATCCATTTATGACAGAGTAAAGAATGAATAAATATGGAAAGAATGTAAAGCTGATGTTAGTATAGTGAGTAAGATTAAGAAATAATCACTTAGATGGTTTGGTCATATGAAACGGATGAATGAGAAGAGAATGGTAAGAAATATATACGACGCAAGTGTTGATGGCACCAGAAGTAGAGGACGTCCGCGAAAGATTTGGCACGACCAGGTAAACCAGACACTGGAGGATGATCCTGTTAGAAGCCACAATAAACGTCGAGCTTGTATAAAAAGATGTATGAATGTGGGGATGAGGCGAGAATTGTATGTCAGGACAGAAGAGTGTGGCGCTCTATCCCCTCTGCCTACACCCGTGGCGAAATGGCGTGATGGTAAGTAAGTAAGTAATTTATTAAAAATGGTATACTATTCACTTTGTCAGAGTCTCATCAGTTACGTAATATATGCACGGGGCGGTGCAGCTCTTACTTCAATGGATTTTCTGATTAAGGCTCAGAAATGGGTTATCAGAGTAATAAATAAAAGGCTATTTAGATATAACTCTGAAAAATTCTTTAAATCCTTCCAAGTTTTGGATGTAAGACAACTGTTTACCAGAGCAATCTTAAAACTATTTACAAAAAAAAAATTAACTTTCCTTTCACGATCCGATCCAAAGGAAACTAGGAGCAAAGCCTTAGGATACTTTTCAGTGCCAAAATTTAATACCAAATTTTCTCAACGAACTTTCGTATTTTAATAATAAATTTCGTAATATTTAACAAATTACCACTAGACCTTATAACAAAGTGGTCGCTTGATGTGGGTAGAAAGCAAAATTAATCTAATTTGTCATTTGTGCTAATCTAACTACCTACACATTTCAGTCTCCAACTATTGTATATTACAGACAATAATATTTTTATAACTTCGGATTGTACTTTTTTCACATAACTTTTTTAACATTATACTTACTTACCTCTAAACAATTACAATTTTTAAAAACTGTACAGGTAATTGCTTTAGAACAGACCACGTCTAGTAAAGTAATTACTCTTATTTTTTCATATGTACTATTTATGCTACAAAAAAATAAATATAATAAATAATTTAGTGAAATATCCTCACCCATACAACATTGTGGACTAAGTCTGTTACAACATGTACCTATATTTATCATACAAACTTTTTAAATTTTATTATTTCTTAACGCTGTTTACTACAAAATCAAATTTATTTAATGTTTAGTATTTGCAATTTCATTTACTTGATATATTACATACAATCATAATTGTTATTGAAAAAGAACTTCAACGTATGTGTTTTAAGATCAATTTTATATATGTGATGAGTTAGAAGCTGTTGGAATACAGGATTTTGACCAGTCAGTCAGTAAATATATACACATTTTAAAAAGGTATCATTTTATATAAGTGGATTACTTTAGTGTTGAGTGAAGGAAACGAAAAATGAAATATACATTTTTTAAATGAATCTCTCAGCTGGGCACAAATTTTTCTCCAAAATATCTGACCTTTTAGTATCGGTAGTATATAAATAAGAATTAAACGTCAAGACAAAATAAATAAATGAGATCTCTGATGAAGATTTCTGAGGATTCTAGAAGTCTTACATTCTACATCCTGACGTCCGACTAAAAGCTGCAATAAGTTCGAGACTTAAGAGCAATAGAAGATGTCGTCTCAGCAGGTGGGGTGATTGGAATGGAAGGAAAGACGATAAATGTAATTAAAATATTTCAATAATTAGAAATCTTATATGTTTATTAAAATCTCTACATACGACAATAGAATAATAACTATTAGAACATATCTATCGACAAGGTTACTGACGAAGAAATTATATGGCACTTAGCTGAAAATATTTACCTTGTCAATGTTCGTGGAGTCAACAGTTCGTTTTTTTGACACGAGTTATTTAATTTACTATGAATGAAATGTAATATAAACAATTTTGTGAAGGTTGAATCCCCCCTTTTTTATCGAGGTCCTGGCAGAATATAAAGCCTGAAACAGCCTTAGAATAATCATAAGCAGTTTTCTTCACCGAAAAGGCTCACACATTGTAAACATGAATCCAATCGTGAGTTAATTCTAATTTCTAATCAATTTAGAAAATAATATTTATCTATCTGAAAGTGGTTGTTTAACCTAGTTTGCTAATATAATTAATTGAAGGTTTATGATGTAAGAAATAGGATTAGAACCAGTGATGGTCGAAGTATGTATATATGTATCAGAGTAAAGCTGTTAAAAGTTTTTAATATTAAAATTTCAGTTCATCGCCACATTCCTGTGCATGGGCGCGCTGGTGTCAGGCAGCGCGTGGGTGGGACACCATGATGGTAGCTGGAAGGGAGAAGGTCTGGCCGAAAGCCAGGACCATGGACAGTGGGGCCATGGTGCGTGGTCTGCCGGACTCTATGCCGCAGCCCCCGCCCACTATGCTGGAGTCTACGCTTATGGGGGTGCCCCCATCGGAGCTGACGGAAGGGTGGTCGACACCCCTGAAGTAGCTCACGCCAAGGCCGCTCACTTCGCCGCCAGGGCTGCTGTTTCCCACGGTGTCGGATGGGCCCCCGCTAGCGGAGCATGGGCTCCTCTCGCTTATACCTACGGTTCCTACGCACCAATTGCTCAAAATGATGGAAGCTGGAAGGGAGAGGGACTAATCGAAAGCCAGGATTGGAACAATGCCCGCGCTGCCTGGGCTTCTCCCATCGCCTACGCTTCCTACGCTCCAGCATCACAAAACGACGGTAGCTGGAAGGGAGAAGGTTTGGCCGAAAGCCAAGACATGGGACTGTGGAAGAACGCCGATGCTGCGTGGGTTTCTCCCCTTGCCTACACTGGTTATGCTCACAATGACGGAAGCTGGAAGGGAGAAGGTCTGGCCGAAAGTCAAGATTTGGGACAGTGGAACAACGCCCATGCTTGGGGTTCTCCCCTAGCTTACGCCGTGTACGCCCCGGCTGTTCATGCTGGAGCCGCCCCCCTGGGACCCGACGGAAGGGTAGTTGACACCCCCGAAGTGGCTCACGCCAAGGTCGCACACTACGCCGCCAGGGCCGCCGCCGGCGCCCATGGAGCGTGGTACTAACTTTGCTCCTCCGCCCTACTCACCTGACTGATTTCTTTATATAATCGAAAGTGATTATATATTCACTAGTCGAATATATTCTTACTCTGTCTTCGAAAATCTCTTTTAACTTAACATATTACCGATATATAAAATATAAAACAATTCACATTATAAATGACTTATTATTTATTTTAGAATGCTATGAACTGAATTTGAGTATTTCAAAAATTCAAATTAATTTCTATATGTTGTGCTTTATAATTAGACAAGATTCTCTGCAAATATATATATAATTAAGACTAGTATTACCACGGGCACAATGTGACCCTTCGTTTTGTATGTAAAATTAAAATTTAGAATCATGTCTTCAAATACAGTTGAACCATTATATTCCTTATTAATCCGTTCCTGAGGGCCTGACGAATATAGAAACAGTTTATCCCATATCAAATAACTGAAGTTCAATTAATTAATTCCTAGCCCCCAAAAAATAGTACACAAATGAATAAATTTTATTTCATAACTTTACTCTCATTGTATTGAGGAGACGTGATGGTAGAAGCGGAATAGGAGGAAAGTTACTAATATTTAGAAGGAGACCATTTAAATATCAGATTACTTTAATTCTAAATATGAATTAAATATATTAATTAGAAAGATATACATATAAAATCAATTTTATAGAAAAATATTGTTGTTGTGCCACCGGGATTCTGTCGCTGTAGCATAGTTGAATAATGCACCTTCCCCGGTTAGGAAAGAGATCCACGTTCGAATCCCGGTGGCGCAACAACAATATTTTTCGATAAAATTGATTTTATATGTATATCTTTCTTATTAATATATTTAATTCATATTTAAAATATCACAGACCGTCTGTTCTGAATAATTACAACTTCACAATAAGAATGTGTTCTCCTAATAACTTTAATTCTGGTGATGGTTTTCGTTTACCGATGATTCAGCAGCACTCTATTTAACAATGAACTTGCCCAATGTTGGCTGTTTTTTAAAACCTTTATAAAGCAATCAATCACATTACAATTGAATTCATTTATGTTTTGGTTGACTGTGGCAATATTTGGGTGCCGCTTTTCGATCATATTCTCCGTTTTGGCCCAGTCAGACGGCATTCCCGGGCGGTGGAAGTGACAAATATAGAAAATATTAACGAATATGGAAACATTTGTTTGTTATCAAAATGTGACAAATATCGAATCAGACGAAATAGAGATTCCACTGTAATATGGTTACGTACCTTGTTATATAGTCTTGCTTTCAGGTTTATGTCTTGACTGAGTTTTGTAAAAATAAATGAAACGGTTTGTATCTTATAATTGCTCAAAATGATGGAAGCTGGAAGGGAGAGGGACTAATCGAAAGCCAGGATTGGAACAATGCCCGCGCTGCCTGGGCTTCTCCCATCGCCTACGCTGCCTACGCTGCAGCATCACAAAACGACGGTAGCTGGAAGGGAGAAGATTCGGTCGAAAGCCAAGACATGGGACTGCGGAAGAACGCCAATGCTGCGTGGGTTTCTCCCCTTGCCTACACTGGTTATGCTCACAATGACGGAAGCTGGAAGGGAGAAGGTCTGGCCGAAAGTCAAGATTTGGCACAGTGGAACAACGCCCACGCTTGGAGTTCTCCCCTAGCTTACGCCGTGTATGCCCCAGCTGTTCATGCTGGAGCCGCCCCCCTGGAACCCGACGGAAGGTAGTTGACACCCCCGAGGTGGTTCACGCCAAGGTCGCACACTATGCCGGCGCCCATGGAGCGTGGTACTAACTTGGCTCCTGAATGAGATGGCCGGATAACGTTCGAAACACAAATGGGTGACAACATCTCAATATAGAGAAGCCTGGGGGATGATTGTGTGATCGGCCATGATCTGAATGATTCTTGGACCTAACTACATTACAGTACATTGATGGAAAATTTGTACAAGATAATTGAATACACGATTCTTCATACGTCGAGGTGATTGCAATTAAATGTATTCGTATGTTTGAAACGGAACGTATTAATTACAGTTATGATCAAATCAATTGTATTTTAATACTATTTATGAACCTGTCATGGGAATAATATTTAACCACGATGTTTCAATAAAGGATATATGTATTTTACAAAACTATTCCACTCACTAATTCCTGGTATAGCGTGGTCATAATACATTCAGTTTAGATCTAATTCTTGGAACTGAACATAGTATCTTATTTATATATAAGTTTTACATCACATTTTAAGAAAATGTAACAAATAATTATTTCATCTCACATGATAATATTTTTATATTAATTAATTTATATTATTCAGAGTATTAACAGTTTAAAAATCTTAATCTCAAAAATGGTCATCATATATTTAACGTTAGAACGTTCTTGCCCCGCAAATAACATTCCAAACTCTTCTCCTATATATACACTTCATATCATGTCTATTCATTTACTAGTCTGTGGTTAAATATAATAAAACATAGTGGAATAAAACAACAAAATTTACAAAATAATCATGGAATTCCACAAAGTTTCATCAAAAACCTTAGAACAGTTTGTATATATTTGACCAAATTACAAAGCAAAATACACGAAAACATAATGTTGTATGTGCTCTTGAGGCATGTTGGTTATGTGTATTTGTCTGAGTGGTACTTATATTTTGAGTTGTTTTAAATGTGTCTGTTTATTTTTATATGTGTAGTTATGAGTTCTATTAACATATATTTGTCTTAAATCAAAGACATCGAATTTATTAAAATATTTGTCAGTGCTCGTTGTGATTAGAGTTTTAAGGATATCGTTTAAAATAATTTATATTTTATTTATTATGTTCACTTTTTACATGTACTATGTACTTACATTGATACATAATGTCTAACGATCTGACGTATTACTCTTCCAAATTAATATTCATTAAGTATACATTTTCGCCTAGTTAATTACTATGAGTGTTGCGTAATATTTCTAATATCAGACAAATGTACCGAGAGTATGCATATAAACATACTTATGTATCGAAATATTTTTGTGGATTTTCATTATTAGTATCACATGTTAAATAATAATTATATATATTTCAATATGTTTACACTGTCAAAATCCCTCAATAAAATAAAATAAAATTTGGCAAAGTGAATACAACATATCAGTAAGAAAGTAAGACATATGTTTGGGTGCCCTGCCTGCTACACTAGTAATTTACTGAATTACAGTGTTCCTCAGGTATAACAGTAAACAAAGTGCAATGATATGTATGTGCAATATATGTTGGTTAATTATTTTATTGTTATTGCCAATAAACTTTAGCATAAAAAAAAATTGTAAATAATCATAGATTATCTTTTTTTTATACATTACTCTTCCTGCCTATCCCCGGCATTGCACTGTCGAGAGGTCAAGGAAGTATACATACACAACTATAATCGATTAATTGGGTTTTCATGGAGGAACGTTAAAATTTAGAACAGGAACTAAACCGAGAAATATTAATTTACATAACGCCCCGCCTCACAGAAGCGGCAAAAATCACTTCACACTTCATACAAATACATCAGTCCTTTTTGCTAAGTGTCTAAAACAACATTCCAGGCGCACGCGCATGTTGCAACGTCCGGCAAGGTTAATGTCGAGAAAATCACACGGCACATTGTCGAAAAATCAATCCGTATTTGAAGATATTTACAACGGTGTCGAGTTAATTTGACGACGAGATTTTAATTTATCATGAATGAATTGCTATCAGCGGATTGATGCGGACGAAGGTCGGGTCCCTCCACCCGAGATCCTGAAACGATATAAAAGCCAGTAGCGGCTTCAGAGTTGTCACAAGCAGTTTTCTTCGTTGAAAAGGCTCACACAACACTAACATGAATCCGATTGTAAGTTTATTTTATTTTTGAACCTAAAAAAATTGTTATTTATTTTGAGAATATTTTTAAATTTTTTTAAATTTATTAAATATAGTGATTCAAACCCATCCTGTGATGGGTTTGAATCCCTATATGAAAGGATGGCTGTGACAAAATCGTGGTGATAGTACGGTTTCTGTAAAAAAAATATTAAACATTATAATTTTGAATATTTGCCAAACTGCAGAACCATTTTACGGCAAGGATTTCTTTTCAAATAGCAATTAAAGAGTTTTTATCAATAACAAAATTTAAAAAATATATATATATTTTAGGTCTCTTTATTTTATTCAATTTTCCTATCACAATACATGCTATCATTATTACTATCTACAACACCAATTTTTTAAGATCACTTGTTTTCTACAGAACAAAAACGCCATAAGTTAATTAAGTAAATATACAATTATCAGTTTCTTTACAAATTTCCATATGATTCACAGGAAGACATTGGGGCGTTGTACGATGTTCTAAATATTATAAATAATTTGTATTCTTTTCAGTTCTTCGCCGCATTCCTGAGCATGGGAGCTCTGGTCTCCGCCAGCTGGGCAGGACACGAAGACGGCAGCTGGAAGGGAGAAGGTTTGGCCGAAAGCCAGGACCATGGACAGTGGGACAATGGCGCGTGGTCTGCCGGCCTCTACGCCGCAGCCCCCGTCCACTACGCCGGAGTCTACGGTTACGGAGGTGCCCCCATCGGAGCTGACGGAAGGGTGGTCGACACCCCTGAAGTAGCTCACGCCAAGGCCGCTCACTTCGCCGCCAAGGCTGCCGCCTCTCACGGAGCCGCCTGGGCTCCTCTTGCCTATGCCGGTTACGCTCACAATGACGGTAGCTGGAAGGGAGAGGGTCTGGCCGAAAGCCAGGACTTAGGACACTGGAACAACGCTCATGCCGCTTGGGCTTCTCCCCTCGCTTATGCTGGCTATGCTCACAATGACGGAAGCTGGAAGGGAGAAGGTCTGGCCGAGAGCCAAGACTTGGGACAGTGGAACAACGCCCACGCTTGGGGTTCTCCCCTCGCTTACGCCGTCTACGCCCCAGCTCTTCACGCTGGAGCCGCCCCCTTGGGACCCGACGGTAGGGTAGTAGACACCCCCGAGGTAGCTCACGCCAAGGCTGCCCACTACGCCGCCAAGGCCGCCGCTGGTGCCCATGCGTGGTAACTTCATCTACCCAAGCAGACACTCTCCTGATACCACCTTTATTTTAACTGTATAAAAAATATTTTAAGTGATATAATAAACATATTAAAAAATGAACATTTATTCTATGCTTTTCATTTATTCGATCCTCATACATATATTACATTGATATTTTAAAAAGTATGCAACGTTATCTTAAATTAATTATTTTCCTCTATACTTCTTCTTTAAATCTAGAATATTCGGTTCAATTAATTTAAGTTTATATAATTGTTATTTCGTTGAAATTTTTCATTTATTATATCTAATTGATAAGATTTTTGTGTGAGCAGAAACTTGAGATGCAGATGAGATCATATAAAACCACTAGCTCACTTATCAATAAGAATTTTTCTAATCTATCTGTACAGGAAAGGCCTTAAAACGAAATTTATTTGTCAGAGAAATATTTTGAAAGCACAACTGATTTGTAATATATCAATACAAATTAAAAGAATCACTTAGAACATTAATTAATTCAGAAATGATCGATTTATCAAAAAAATATTTTAGTTACCACCGGGATTCGAACATGGAACTTTTCCTATCTGGGGAAATGCTTGAACGAATTCCGCTCTATGAACTAAGTACGTTTACAATATATTTTTGAATTTATATTTCGTAGATCTTTAAACTTAATACATCTATTCATCAATTTTCAAAGTAATCCTTTATTGGATCAGAAAATGTTCAGGTTCGAATCCCGGCAGCAACTAAAATATTTTATCTTTTAAATTGATTTTTATTAAAAGTACTATAATCCAATGAGATAACTTAGGCGTATATGTGGCAGATCCATTTATGACAGAGAAAAGAATGAAGAAATAAGGAAAGAATGTAAAACCGATCTTAGTATAGTAAGTAAGAATAAGAAAGAATCTCTTAGGTGGTTTGGTCATATAGAACTGATGAACGAGGAGAGAACTGTAAGAAAGATATATGACACAAGTGTTGATGGCATCAGAAGTAGATGACGTCCGCGGAAGACTTGGCGCAACCAGGTAACTAGACGGTCCTGTTAGAAGTCTGTATAATCGACGAGCTTGTATGAGAAGATGTATGAATGTGGATGAGGCGAGAATTGTATGTCAGCACAGAAGAGTATAGCCCTCTATCCTCTCTGCCTACCCCCGCGAAGAAACGGCGTGATGGTAAGTAAGTAAGTAAGTACTATAATCCACATTATCAAGAAACAAAACATGAAATTAATTATTTTTTATTGACAGATAAAAGTTAAAATATAACAGATAAATAATAATAACACACGCTTGATAAATGCTAATAATCGAAATCAGTCCTAAGTGAATATAGAAGCGTTTATGTTGCGCATGCGCGCCAATTCAAAACATCAATCTTGGTCACTTGATCGATAATAATAATTGTTTAATTCTAACATTTATTAAGGAGAACACATTCTTATTGTGAAGTTGTAATTATTCGGATCAAATTTTAAATACAAATTAAATGTATTAATTAGAAAGATATACATATAAAATCAATTTTATCGAAAAATATTGTTATTGCTACATGGATTGCCGGTTAATGCACTTTCCCCGGATTGGAATAGATCCAGTTTCGAATCCCGGTAGCAACAATATTATTTTTCGATAAAATTGATTTTATATGTATGTTTTTATAATTAATACATTTAATTTGTATTTTAAATATCACAGACCTATGTTGTGAATAATCACAACTTCACAATAAGAATGTGTTCTCCTTAATAATATATAAGTTGCATCAATGTGTCCAAATTTAATAAAAATAAATTGTTTATCCTGGGGTCTCCTATTACATTACTCTGAGATATGAGAACTTTGAGATTGTGTAAAAATAAATTAAATGGCTTTCAAATAATGGAACGATAGATGTATGAATTTGAAAATTGTAACATATAAGTTCGAAAATTTGTTGTTCTGTAACACAATCGGTTAATGCACGTTCCCCGGATCGGAAGAGATCCAGGTTCGAATCCCTGTAGCAACAACAATATTTTTCGGTTGATTTTATATGCATATCTTTCTAATTAATACATTTAATTTGTATTTAATTATTGTTTATTCGCTTCACGTTAAAGACACGTCGATTTCACATACCTTAAAATGTTTTATTCATCAAAACATGAAGCATATCTTAGGATGAATTTTCTAAACACAACTTGGCCTTGTTAGATGTAAAATAAAATATTTATGCTCATTTAGTAGATTTGTTTTTCTGTATTCTGTTTACATACGTAATATATAAGTTGGGCATACACCAAAAAAACTTAAATGATTCACACTTTCCCGAAACTTTTACAGAAGATGTTACTTTTGCATCAGATCCGCTCAGCAAAATAGCTCCTGAATTAAGGTGTATCCACAATTAATAAATATTAGTATAATTAACTGTTATAATTTAATTAGTTAACAAAATAAAAATAAGAATTGTGTTTTTGACAAAAAAAAATTCAGGTTTATTTATCACTCAAAGTTTTATACATATGTGGTACAACAAATACATACAGCAACAATTACAATATATTTTTTATGAAACAATTAAATAAATCAATACATAAAAAAATTAGCGTAAATCAATAAAAAAAATCAAATAACTGTTGGTAAAATATAATATACATATGTATGCAGGATGTAATAGACCCAGTCCACAATATTTTATGGGTGGATACCTGAATAAATTACGAGTCAAAAATGTTCATGGAATATGTGCAAATTCTGCACTGTAACGGAAAATATTATTGTTTGAAATTTTTACAAAATCGTGTTAAGCTTGAATATCTACGCACTTCGAAATAAATATTTGCGAAATTGTTAAATTATTAATCTATATCTTTACTTCAGGCCCTAAATCATCTAATATGCAATAGCCTAGCCGTTATAAAAAAAATGTTGTCTTCAATATATAATTTTGAATTAATAAAATATTTCAATAAATCGAAATTACGATAATTTTTAAATGCTTATATCTTTGACATGGTCGAGATTAGGCACATGTCCCTTGAACATTTTCAACTCGTAATTTAGTCAGGCATCTATCCATAAAGTATTGTGGACTAGGTCTGTTACACCCTGTATATGAAACTGGCATATCTTCTAGGTTAGATCACATTTCGGCACTGCAACACGTGCCATTGTCGAGGCGTTGCCTCAAAAAATTACGACATAAACCGTACTTTTTTGTAGGAGATACCGAAATGATCTCTTTACCGTACGGTGTACCGGATGCAATTGCGTCTTATCGTTTTGCGCGCTCTTCAATCTCCGAAAAGGGCGGCAATGACCAATAACAAGAAATCCCAAGTGTGCCAATCAAAGGCGCGTCAACAATCATCAACACGGATGGATATGAATAAAACACTGTTATAACTCTACTTAAGTTTAGTAACACTACTCGAGCTTCGAGAATAACAGTAACAGGAAAGGAGATGAATTGGAGAATGTAGTATTGTTTAATATAGTATAAAATACAACGCTGTTTACTTCACACTACACTTTAATAAAAATTAAGATATTTTCGTCACTCACTGCGTCATCTTCCGTAATAAACTAATAAATAAAAATTAAATATATTTTATCAACTACATGGGTGGGCTCGGTATGAAAACGAGGTTGGGGAGAGGGGAGTTTCGGTGAAAAGTGAAAGTGGTTGTGGACAGGGCTAATATGGACAGGAGAGGAGATTTAATAGGGGGTGTTTGTATGTTAAGTACATTATTATGGTTAATATTAATTTCTGTATTTTCTATAATATATCATTTTCTCCCCTTTTTGCATGTATGTAGTTCTAATGGGCAAAACGATGACCATCTCATCTTGCGTGGTCTGCCATCTCTGAGTTGATGCTGAAGTTCTATATCCTTTTAACACATCCTCTGCGGTGGTGGGTCAGATCTGACCCGGATGTTTGTTAAAATATGAATTACTCTACAAATATTCGTTCAATGCTATTTTCCTTCTAGCCAATTCTTTATTAAATATTCACAAATAATTTGAGATAAAAATAAATGTTATCAGACGAGATTCAAATGAGGTAATGATAAAAATGTGAAAAAACGCTCAAAAACTGATTTAATTACATTTGCTTCTGTTTATAACTGCTTATATTGTTAATTGCGTTTTGTATAAAAGGAATGTAATTTTGATAATACATTTATTTCACTTCTATAAATATTTTCTTTAAAGTATTTTTATCCGGCTTACGTGTAAAAGATACTAATATATAAAAAATAAATAATACATTTTAATTGTTTATAACCACTGTTACACACCAGCAGGTAGTGCAATCGCCAACCGACGAGAAGATCACATGCTCAGTGGATGTTTGTATTTGTTGATGCGTGAGAATATGTACATTATTCGTAACATTTTTTAATTTTTAACGTTAATTTTTTAGCACAAACATTACGGCACATCATGCAATTTCATTAAATCATATTTAAAATGAAATATAATATAATAGAACATTCACCATACCTATAGATATAGTCACTTAGAGTACGCTTCTCGAATCTGGAACCCATGGTAGATTACATATATTGCAAGATTAGAACCAATACAAAACAGGTTTATTCAACATCTGAATGTTAGATCTAATCTATCATTCGGCTCCTATTTAGATGCAGCAAACTTCCACAATATGAAGACCCTAGAACATCGACGAACACGTGCTGACCTAATACTTATTTTCAAACTACTGCAAGGCTACATTGATTGTCCCCGCCAATTGGAGTTAATATCTCTTCATGTGCCATATAGATCAACTCGGCAATCCGTACTCTTCCACATTCCCAGAAGTAGAACATCTTACATACAAAATTCATTCACTCACCGGTCATGCAAATACCATAATGAGAAATTTACAAAAATTGATTTGTTCAACATTAGCCTTACTAAGCCCAAAGGGTTCTTCTTACGAACCACCACAATCTAAACTTTGACCATTCACTATACCTATAAAAACTCATGTTGCTCTCCCTTTACCGCAACGTTAGTTGCAAGCTCCCCACCCTTCTCCTTCTTTTATCTAAACATACTTTGTATCCAATTATTTTTTGTGGATTTTCTTAATTAGTACCGCATGTTAAATAATTATTATGTTTATTTCAATATGTTTTCACTGTTAAAATCCCTTAACAAAAAAAAAATATATAAAAAATCACAAAACGGTTGAAAAATCAAAAACTGGAGGTGGGTCTAAAATGATCCACCACCGCCAAACGTGTTATATTTTAACCCACCGAGCATTAAGTGTTAAGGTACTCGTGTGTGTGCAACTTTGCGTTTTATAATATTAATTAATTTTTCAAAAGTTAATTTTTTAAAAGTCAATTACAATAGACTTCCACAAAGGTAATCACGAAAATTTTGAAATATTAATACTAGAGTTCAAATTCATTTTTATTTCCTCTCACCTTTTTTATTATCCTACACTTTACATAAATTCATTCAAAATGGTGTTGATGTCTCTTCTAGTTTATATCGCGTTTGTAGATGGTTTTACCGAGACAGACGTTTCGGCGCTGTCAAAGCGTTGCCTCAAAAAATTACGGTACAACCGTATTTATTCGTAGAAGATATAAACCTCCCGCAATCGAGAAAACCATCTACAAAAAAATGATCTAACCTATATATATATATATATATCGACCGATTACTATAATAGAAAATTACCCATGAATGTTTTACCATTTATTTTATAAAGAATTTGAACCACTTGATTTTGATTATTGAAATTAAAATATACATATACAATAAATATTATTCATTTTCATTGACAGGTCGAGTGACTGGTTGACTTGGAAAATATTTACATACGTAAAACTTAGCAGAAAACCGGGATTTTACCGAGTTTTAATTGGCTAATATCACGGTAATCCGACTCCAATGGCAAAACCACACTGCGCAATAAACACTAATTTAAGTCAATTTTCAACATTAAAGTTGTTTTAGAATAATAATTATATTTATTCTCTGTGGTATATTTAGATTTGGGAGTGGTTAGATTAACTTGTAGGGCTGTAATATTTACAATTTATTACAGTTTCATAATCCATCTGTGTAAGAATTGAATAATTTAAAAAATAAACAAAACCAATTTCAACTAGGTAATCGACTGTACCATTACTATGAGTGGATTATTAAATGCGCCGATGTTGACGGTCACGCAAACTAACACATTTCTATTTATCGACAATAGGTGGTGTCATAAAATATTTCAATAAATAATATATCAACTAGACACTGAACTGTCATTTTTGTATCCTAGACGCGAGGCAAATAGTTAGTAGAGCTGAAAATCGAAATAGAGAAAGACGTTTCCAACTAAAAATATTACAATATCTTTAATAAGTTTTAGTTTTAATTAATAAATAAAAATATACTTCCATAGTACCAGAAACAACACGAACAATACATAAAATAAATTCGGTCAACGACATTCTGTCTTTCTTATACTCTTTCTATGCAATAGTTTGATTAGAAGCACTGAATATGGTCGACAAATTATATTGAATTTTTGTTGTGAAATTGCAACTTCAGAACATAATTCTGTGGTATTTTTAATACAAATTAAATTAACCAATAATAAAGGTATACAGATAAAATCTATCTACCGAAAAAAAAATTTGGGTTGCTGCCGGGTTTCGAACCTGGATCTTTTCCTATCCGGGGAAATCATTACCATTTCGCTATACGAACTAATTAGGTTTCTGATAAATTTTGAACATACATATCCTGTATTTTTTTTTTTGCATTATTCTCCATAGATCACTATCCTCTGTCAGGTTATTTTCAGTGACTGGCTTATTAGCCTCGACCCTTTCATCTTCTTATTCCTCCTATACCTGCCGACATAAATATGACACTAAACCTTTATATCGTTTTTATACCAAGTACATGTAGATATTGATATTTATACATGACCAGATATATGTGAAAATAAAACACTTGTTTTTTTATTCTACTCGTATAATTTACTTGAGACGCGTTTCGCCTTGTACGGGCATTATTAACTCGAGTAAGGAAATATATCTCTATGATTGATAATGCATTTACAAGGTAAAACGCGTCTCAATGTAAATTAAACGAGTGGAATCAAAAGACAAGTGTTTTATTCTCACATGTAGTTCTACAAACTTACCTCGGAAATAGTAAATTTGACAAGATATTTGCCAAATATTGCTTTCCAACGCAGCATTTACATAATATTGTTAATAATTTTTGAAAATATATGGTTGACATTCAATATGAAGAACCTATTGCAGATTAACTTTTGACTCGATTATCACAATATATATCATAATGTTAAAGGTATAAGTAACACACAATAGTTTAGTTATACATTTTTTTTATTGGTTTTGCTAAATCACAAATTATATATTATACAATATAAACATAAATATATATATATTAGGGAGGGAAATTTTGTAAAGAGGTAAATATAGGTACATCGACAAGGTCGGTATTAACAAGGGTAGATTTCTTTCAGTCGGGTCAGTATGGCAGAAGCGGTTACCATCCTCCGGCGGCGGCCTTGGCGGCGAGATGGGCAGCCTTGGCGTGAGCTACCTCGGGAGTGTCCACTACCCTTCCGTCAGGTCCCAGGGGGGCGGCTCCGTGAGCCCACGTCAGAGCGGCCCACGGGGTTCCAGCTGTCTGCCAAGCGGCTCCGGGGATCCACGCTGCTCCTCCAGCTGCGGCGGCAGCGGCCAAGTGAGCCGCTTTAGCTTGGGCTACTTCGGGGGTATCAACTACCCTTCCGTCGGGGCCGATAGGGGCGGCTCCGTGAGCCCACGCGCCGGGAGCCCAGGTGAGGGGCGCGGCCCACCCACCGTAGTTCCACTGTCCGTGATCTTGGCTTTCGGCTAGTCCTTCTCCCTTCCAGCTGCCATCGTCTTCACCTGACACCAAGACACCCACGCACAGGAAAGTGGCGAAGAACTGAAATGTATTATTGATAAAGTCATATAAAGAATTCAAAACAATATTTAATTATATGACAACATTAGCCTATTGTCTATCCTTATGTTTAAACTAGGTGCCAATATTTTATTGTATATTTCTATTAAAGTACACAATAAAAACATTTTAACTATTACTTAACTAAAATTATCAGTACAACTGTATAACCAAATTTAAAAAAATCCAAAATCAATAATTCCAGTTGTAAATGGAATAGAATTAAAGAAATAATGCCAATTTTTTATGATATATAGTATTTTACTTTTAAATTAAAAAAGAAAACATTTTACTAACTATTGTATACAGTACAAAGCAATGAATACATTTAATAATATTCAAAGCAAAATAAGTTTTAAATTTGTTTGTATTTTAAAGTATTTTGATCTATAATTATTTAAACAAATGAAAAAAGGTAAATATGTCACTTGGAAAGCCACAAAAAACTATTTATCAATCGAAAAAATTTAATTACCACCAGGACACTAACCCGAGTAACTTATAAATTATCGTCTGATTTTGATCTACGTTATCTTACATTATTCCTGAGAAATCATCATTTTAATTGCAATGTTTCTCAAATATATATCTGTGTCGCTTTTTAAAAGACGTATCTAATTTATTTTAATCATAAAATAACTATATTCTGAAACTATTTCATTTATAATTTTTAAAAATTATACATATATATTTATTTATGTATTTTTAAGCAACCAAAATTTAAACAAATTTTAATACATTTTGTTACACCTTTATAATGAATGTTAAAAAATTTTGTACTTAGATATTTTTCTATTATTAAATATTTAATAAATTAATAAAACAGTAAGATATATGTATAACAAAATATTGAAAAGTGACTTACAAAGAAGTTCATGTTTGTTTGCGTTGATAGGCCTTTTCAGCGAAGAAAACTGCTTCTGACTGATGATAGGTTGTCTCAGGCTTTATATTGTGCCAGGATGCACGCGGAAGGGTGGGGACAAAGGACTATCCGGAAATATACATAACATCATAATTAAAATGGCGACAAAATAGAACGAAGGTTCATAGTCAGAAGATACAAAAATTACGCAACGCTAACGCCCAACAAACGGGATCTTTTCGCGAATTCCGAACTAATAAATATTCTAACCACTAAAACCAGTTTGATTTTGATCTCGTAAGAGTTTAATAGAAAAGCGAGCGTCGATGCGTATAGTAACAAGGTCGAACGTGTGGGAAATTTTGATGTTGCGCACGTCCGCCGTTTCGATTCAGTGGTTCTGGTTTGCAAGCTGTTCTCGGTTGAAACAGGTTTTTATTGAAGATCGTTTGATCGAGTACTGGGAGCCTGGTATGCAGGTAATTGAAGGTCTTCTATCAGACGTTGTGGAATCTGTTATCAACACTTTCGTTCGTGTGATTGTTTAGAGCAGCGGTGCGTTGGGTTGAATGCTCTCCGGTGGCACTTTAACGGAAAACATTTAATCTTCCTTTGGTAATATTATCTAAAAAGTTAGCTGGTGAATTCATGTAAGAATTAAATTTAATGTTAAAAAGTTATTTTGCAAGTCTTTTTTCAAGTTAACTATAATTTGAATGCCAATAATTGTGATCTTTTTTTAGTATTTTTGAAAATTATTTTGTTTGCGTAATTGTATATGATTACTGCACAAAAACTATTTTTAGTTGTGTACAAAATTAGTATCTCAATCAAACAAATTATTACAAATATTAGTAAAAGTTTTACAATTAAACAAAGAAATCGCATTCTTATTATTTTTAGCGCGTTAAACAGATATATGTTGTGATTTAAGTCATTTTTTATACATTTATTATTTGAACGAATTAAAATATATTTCAATCAAATTTACAATTAATAAATAATTATATTAATTTACGTATTAGAAATGCTATCTTATTTTAGTCAATTTGAATCATACACAATTTTTCTAAACTAATAACAGTATATTTTTATTTATCTTTGTTTTATTAACCACTAAATTGAGTTTAAATACATCTACCGGTTTCGAAAAATACCATTTTCTTCTTCATTAATTATTAATGATTTGAGTTAAGTACTAAAATTTTTATTTTTTTTAAATAGATTTTTTAAAAATAGTTCCTGACAAAGAAACAATAATATATGTTTTAGTTAGTTATGACATCCCGAAGAAGAAAATGGTATTTTTTGAAACCAGTAGATGTATTTAAACTCAATTTAGTGGTTAATAAAACAAAGATAAATAAAAATATGAATTTTAACCACAAAGTTAATATTGCTAATTTTAAAAGTATAATAACAGTATAACAGATAATTATAATATATAATAATTTTTTTTCAAACAACTGAAGTTTTAAATAATAAATATAGATGCATTAATTTATATGCTTTTTAAATATTTAAAATGTTATTTTTAAATTTGGCTAATATGTCATTAATATTCAGATCATCAGCAAGTTAAAATTAAATTAATTAATGTTTATCTTTAATATGAGTCAATAATATATTACATGAAGTATATTTCAAAAGTACCATAAAAAGAGAGAAATTGTTAAAATACAAAAAAAAAAATTCTTTTAGTAATAGGCTATTTTTATATTTTTTTAATAAATAATTTAAAACATTTATAATTTTACATATACAAAAATAATGATCTTCTTTATAAATATTTTGGAATTAATGTGGGTGTGGGTAGTAGGTATTAGGTCAGAAATAATTAATGTAATCTGTGACAAAAAAACATGTACCGCAATTAAGAAACATTTATTATGATTTTTGATTAACATCGTTATGTATATTAAGATTAAATAAATAAATTGAAACAAATTAAATAATTAATCAATTGTGAACAATCAAAGATTTTTCGATACATAAAATGTTTCTGTATACCTTTCTAATTGATTCATTTAGTTTATAATCAATATCACAGAAATATGAACTGAAATTGCAGTAACACAATAAAATACGTTTTCATTAAAATAATAATTGATTTTATTTTGGTCTAGACGACTAGTGTAAACCACTTTTATAATGTATAAAATCCACTTTTCTGGAAGATTTTCAGCTGCGAATAAAGGAGTTGTATTTGACTGATATAATTTATATCTCACAAGATAATCCCAACGACGTACGAAGCCAGCCTGTGCCGTTTCAACAACCTTATCGGCTATTCGAATAAGAAGACGACCCTAGGTACCTGTGAAGATGTATTATTAACGATTTATTTTACGTGTACTTAAGTGTAAATAATATATACGTTCTTTGTGGAAAGACTCAACAAAATTGTTTTTGTGAATTTAAATAAAATGGCATTAATTTAAAAAAATGCATATAATACGGTATTATATAATTAAAAGTGAAAATAAATATATTTTTTTAATTGAATATTTTGGGTGAACATAAAACAATCTTTTTTTATCCATAAATACATATATGTGAATTTTTACCTGTAAATTAAGTAACACCTTTTTTCAGCTGTGCATGTAAGTAGGTACGGTACGCAAAGACGTTTTTAAATAGTTTGCGATTATTATTATAATTATAATTTATTTTCTGTTTTTAAAGGAAGCCTCGACTTCAATATACGAGACAACCCCTGCAACAACACTGTATATCATTTTGGGCAGATCTGAATATCTTCTTGGGTATAGAATGATATATTAAACAACCATTAAATAAATAAAAATATCCATCCAAAACGGCCGATCACCATTTTTAAAAACCATATACAGTGTTGTTGCAAGCGGGGTCTGATGTATTTAAAAAAATGTATTTATCTTATTCCTCTTCTATCCTTCATGATTGAGGATCGCGATCTTCGTAAACTTCTATTCTTTTGAATTATTTCTCAACTTTTCTTGGTATTTCGCAAATCTGAAAACTGTTACAGATTTGTTTGTTGCTTCTTCATTCAATTTTCTTTTTCCTCTCTGTCCATTAACATGACCCATCACAACAAGATTATCCAAGCTACATATATAATATATATATACATGTGTGTATGTATATATATATATATATTATATATCATATTTTTAAATATTCATTTATCAAACATCATTAGTTCTTCACTGATTAGTTGTTTAACTTTTTATGTCTCTTTAACACGTCATGGATTAGTATATTGATATCAAGATCATATAAAATCTCCATAATACCTGTTAATAAGATCAATTTTATTTTCGTTTATCGCGCTGCACTATTAATCTGAATGTCACACCAGTTAATAAATTTTAAATAATATAAAGGTGCGTTCATATTTTGTTCAATGAATAATGCATTAAGCAGTTTAACAACAGGTGTGATATATATACATACATGAATGATATTGCACTTGTCACTGACCTCAATGATTTATCAGAACAATAATTACTTAGTAATATTATTCACAACTGCGCTACGTGGTATATGTTTATATTAAATAAATCTACTGCAACATTCTATATATTTTTTTTAAATTTACATATTAAGAGAATGCCTGTGATCCTTGAATTAAAACTAGTTTAAGTGCATTAAAAAAAAGTTTTGCTATGCAGATTCGTTTGACATGATTGGATTCTACCTCTTGGTAAATCCAGATAAAGATGCAGGAAGAGATCTGCAGGTAATACATGTGGAGTGTGTTACCACGCATATCTAGCAGTTAAGCCATGAAGTAAGTAATATCAGTAATGACGATTCATTTAGAAAAAAAAAACAGTATCATATTTTTTTTAATAGAAAAGAAAAAATAATTTATGCGATTTTGCAGATTAATTTGGTCAATAACGAATTAAATATTTTTTAAATGAATTCCGAAATATCAACATTTTTCTAGATGTAGCTATAATTGTTATTGGAAATACGAAAATATTATTTGTCTCATATTCGACACTCAAAAATAATGACAAAAAGCGTTTTGTATCACAAAAAATTGAAATTATCAATTAAACGTACACACGAATAAAAAACATTATGGTTTATCAAAAGATTATACGTTATAGCAATGTTAGATTTTGTTTTTTAACATTATCAAAAAAACAAACTCAATTTATGAAATAATCACGAAATTCCACAAAATTTCACCAAAAACCTTTGAACAGTTTTTAAGAACAAGGCGTTTTAAAAAACCTTGTTGGTATAGTGGTTAAGATATTCACCTAGTGATCCAGCGGTCGATCGTTCGAGCCTCATTCCAGGAGACCAGCAAGTTAGTTCTATTTTCATAGTACAAGCGTTTAGCTTAGTTTGATAATAGTAAGAATATTGATGTGACATGTACTCCGTGTACGCATCTCTATTTATAAAGAAAAATATAGCTATTTAATAAAAATAAAAATATTTTAATTGTTATTATTCGCTTCGTCCATGCTGAGGCAATTGTTGTATATTGTTAATTATTAATCAGTAAGTAAGAATTGAAAATAATAAAATAATGTTATGTAAGTATAAAATGATAAAAATAATAATTTGTTCATATGTGTACATTTAAATTATTTCAAAATGTTAATCATTTGTATAGTGAGGATTATAAAACTGTTAATAATAGATTAGCATTGGTAAAAAATAAATGAAATTTTTTAGAATAATGTCTCAGTCATATTGAGCTTAGAAATAATTGTTTAAAGTATACGCAGAATTGGAAATATATTTATTCTTACATAATGATCTTCCGTAAACATTCTTCCTGTATACGGGCTGTTATTGTTCCTTTTAATAAAATACAATTAAAATACAAGAGGTGTAGCTAATCTGAATTTAACAATTCCCAAAATTACGTATTAGTACGGATCGAGAACAATAGAATTCGTTGTTCCCACACTAAAAAATAAACTGCCTGGGTTTTGACAAAAGAGTACGCTTTCTTCCAATTTGGAAGAAATGATAAAAAACCGGCCCATCGATAATAATCTGTCTTATTTGTAAGCATGGATGTATGTTTATGTTTAATTATATTAAATGCAATAAAATTGATATGAATGTACCTACAGATAAAGGTCTAGCAAAAGGTTTTGTGGGTCTAGTTTTAATTAAAAAACAAAAAAGATTACTAAAAAATATATGTATAAATTCAGAGAGAAACGACATTAATTGAATAATCTGCTAATAATTTTGATAATTAAATACTGACGACATATTAATAATAAATAATTATTTGATCGATATAAATAGACAACAGGTTTACTTTGACCGATTTCAGAGGGACGCAAAAAATGCAAATTAAGTCAATTTAAATAATGCCTGTCAATGATGAAGCAAAATAGTGAAACAAGTATATAAATACATAATGGATTTATTATTTTTACCGTTATAATGTGTATGTTATGATTCTAATAATTATGCATCAATAATTAAATATACGAGGTGTTCCAGAGACAGTGGTCCAAACGGAGCTTATGATTAGGTGCCTTCAATAGAAATCCATTGAGTTCCAAATTGGTTATTATTCCGAATTCGTAAAATACAATTTTGGCGCGTCTTGCGTATCGGCTGCGATCCATGTTATCGACACCTTTCCACGTCCAAATTCACATCCATAACATTTCCTTAATGCTCGTATTTAGTGTAAAATGTGACCTTGACGTTAGCAGACGTCAACGTGACCGATATTTGTTCGATCGCGACATCGCGATAACATTCGCGGTGTGGATTTGTCAGCTCCAATGCACCAGCACAGTAATTTGTGATGTTGTGTTTGTTTGTTTTGTGTGTGCCGCGGGTGAAGTTATGATATCGCCGTCTTCAATTGGAAGCGGAGATCTGACCACCGCGTGCTGTTTGTGCGATCTCGGCGGCGACTGCAGGGGTGACGGAGGCGTTATACACAAGGTAAGGCGAACAGTCCTTCAGAATCCCGGTTCTCCGAGATCACTGGTCCTTCAACTGGAACCCCTATCCCATATATCCAGGTTCTCTTATTTCTTTCCTTCCCCCCCACCTGCGGCGATTGCGATTTACGACCAGAATCGCGTAATTCGTTTATTAGATCCTATCGGCGCGCAAGATTTACGTCCTTTTTACAGTTATTCTACCTTTTGTGATTTTTGTCAAAAAAGTTAAAAAAAAAAACGTTTTTTATTAACCATAAACAAAAATAATCTTATGTGGTGGTTACATTATCACAGCATACGTGTGCCACTTTTCATCATGATAGGTTGAGTATTTATAGCATAGCGTTCATTTTTGTAAAAACAGTATAAATTTCTCGAAAATCATAAGTTCAAATTACTTCTAAACCGTTGAATTTTGAATGACCGCATTTCAAGGTTAAAGGGCTATTTCAATCGTTCGCTATTTTAAAATTATGGAAAGATATACAAGATTTTTAAAAAAATATGCAGAATCCTGTTTTTTTTTGGTTCCTTTTTGAATGATTGTTACATTCGCAGATTGCTTGTAAGTTGTTGTTGTGCTTGAGATTTTATCAATATTAATCAAAAAATTTACTTAACATATACATAATAAAACTTATTTTATATTAGTTTAGGATGAATATATGTATTATAGAATAAATTATATATATTTAGTCATATATGTGATCTATTTAGTAATTCTCTTTTAAATATTAAGTAAGTGTACCCCTGCATAGATAATGTTTTTTTTAATATTACTTCTTCGTTGATATCTACAAAAATACTAAAATACTAGTTATTATTATTTATTTTTTCTGTATATCCTTCTAGTTGATTAATTTAATTTGTATTAAAAAACTATACTAATAAAATCAGTATTATATTCTTATACGACAATTTGGCACGGCAATGAATTAGGGACGTAGTTATGATAGATCTAGGGATTGATATTCGATACCTAAATCTTTTTGAACTAAAGATGAAAATAAAATAAACGGAGAAAGAGAGAAAAATGCTATGAAATACGAGAGCTTCTTAAAAAACATATGCTATAGTAAAAAAATTAAAACGTGTGTTAAGTAAATACTGCAAAATATTTATCTTCGATTTATTTCGATATACATTGAATATAAAAAATTGTTACAATGACAAATAGAAAAATTGAGATCTTAAAAATTAATCAGGCTTGTGGAAATATCAAAAGATCACTTAAATGCTAACTTGAGGGAAAATAAGGGAGAGCGATGTCGTTAGATGAGTATTTACACAGGGAAAGTTACAACTACATAACCATGAATAGCTGGTGTCGGGCGAGGAGTGCTTCTCTAGTGACCGTGGCCGTAAGCGGGGCCGTAATGTGCGCCGTGGGATGCTGCGGCAACAGCGGCGAAGTGGGCACCCTTTGCATGAGCCACTTCAGGCGTATCCACGACACGTCCATCGTGCCCCAAGGGAGCAGCGCTATGAGCCCAAGCCCCGTGGATCCCGGGCCCTCCGTACGCCGGAGCCCAGGCCCCGTGCGCGCCGTGAGACGCGGCAGCCTTAGCGGCGAAGTGAGCAGCCTTCGCGTGGGCCACCTCGGGGGTGTCGATAACACGGCCGTCGTGCCCTAAAGGCGCGGGGCCATGGGCCCATGCGCCGTGGACGGGACCGGCGGCCCAAGTTCCTACGTGAACGGCCGGGGCCCAGGCTCCGTGGGCCCCGTGGGAGGCGGCGGCGTGGGCGGCTGCGTGGGCTGACTTGGCATGCGCCACTTCGGGGGTGTCCACGACGCGGCCGTCGTGGCCGATGGGGGCGCCTCCGTGGTGTCCGGGACCCCAGAGCCCGTAGGATGCTGACGCCAGAGCGCCCATGCACAAGAGAGTTGCGAAAAACTGAAAAATATTAAATATATCTAATTTATTCAAAAATTACAATGTATTTCGCACTAAAGTATACAAGAAAAATCATTAATTAGTTAAGGTTTTACGAGTAAAGAAGAAGATCAGAAAGATTACAAAAAACGTCGATAACTTAAGTCAGTCCCGATCTTAAAAAATTGAACTCGAAGACAGAGAAAAAGAATTGTAATACAAATTAATGTATCAACTAGAAAAAAATTATTTATACTAACTACAATAATATAATAACAATAACAACAAAATATTTTTCTAGTTAATTCTTTAATTTGTATTCCAATACCGCATAACTATGTTCTGTAAATGCAACATACAAAATGCAAAATCAGCTCGTAGATATTCACGAATATTACATACTAATTTAATTTCTTTTATTGAGTTATTCTGCCGTAAATTGATGAAAGCATCTAATATTTCAACGCTAATGAAATATGACCCGATATATGAGCTATGTTTAAAACAAATTCACTTTAGAACAGCCCAGAAGAAGATTTATTATCAAAAGAAATAGTATTTTTAAAATAAGCAACACACTTGTTTTTAAATAAATAATTTTGAAAATAGATACGATTAACAGAACTAACCAGAGCGTTCATGGTTGTACTGCGTGAGCCTATTCTGCGAAGAAAACTGCTTGTGAAGCAAGGGAGAGTCCGCGCAGGCTTTATACTGGCCCAAAGCCTCCGTGTGCCCGTGGGTAAGCCTCGGTGGGGAACAATTGCGTAAGCAATACTGTAAACGTACCCATTGTAAGCGGACACATTTCGGAAAAGGAATTTGATTATTTCTGTACGATTGGTAATGTGACGATATCTAGATATTACAATTGAACCAATGATTATTATTACCAAGACACGATATCTTTCACGTATTTATATATTATATTATATATAATTTAGTCAATTAACTTTTATGTAAATTATTTATAACTTTTATGAGTTAAATTTAATACACCGACCGGATTCGGAAAATACAATTTCCTTCGTAAGAATGTCAAACAAACTAACAAAAACAATATGTCAAATTGTTCTAATATTTAAGTCAATTTCCACATCTTTCATCATCGTAATAAATTAAGTTAGGTAGTAGATTTATTTCTTAAATAATAAAAATTTTATTAAGGAGAACATATTCTTATTGTGAAGTTGTAATTATTCAGAACAGACGGTCTGTGATATTTTAAATATGAATTAAATATATTAATTAGAAAGATATACATATAAAATCAATTTTATCGAAAAATATTATTGTTGCGCCGCCGAGATTCGAACCTGGATTCTTTCCTAACCGGGGAAGGTGCCTTATCCTCATTATCCATTATCCAGGTTCGAATCCCGGCGGCGCAACAATAATATTTTTCGATAAAATTGATTTTATATGTATATCTTTCTAATTAATTCATTTAATTAGTATTTAAAATATCACAGACCTATGTTCTGAATAATTATAACTTCACAATAAGTATATGTTCTTCTTAATTATATGTAAGTTGTATCACTGTGTCCAAAATTTAATAAAAATAAATTGTTAATTCTGGCGTCTGCTATCGGTTTACTCAAAGGTATTTGAGATTCCGTAAAAATAAAGTAGATGGCTTTCAAATAATGGAACAATAAATGTATTCATTTTAACATAGTTGGATAATGCACCTTCCCCGGTTTAGAAAGAGATCCAGGTTCGAATCTCGGTAGCGCAACAACAATATTTTTCGATAAAATGGATTTTATATATACATCTTTCTAATTAATACATTTAATTAGTATTTAATAATAATTTTGTAACTTAATTTTTTGTTACTTGTAAGTTGACAGGCATTAGAATAATTTGACATATGGTTTTAGTTAGTGTATAATTTATAATAAAATGAATAAAAACCATAATCAAATAAATATTAAAATGACATTTTCTTTTATATTCACCGTGTTGAATTAAATTGTTAAATCGATAATACCCTCACAAGGCGAAATGTGTCTCAAGTAAATTAAACGAGTATAATAAAACGGATGAGATTTGCTTCTGAGATTCGTCTCAGGTCGACGTCAGCACATAGATGCACACGATGCGAGTTATAAATAATTGTCGCATGTATTTTGTACACAGAGTAGAATAACGAATTAGATACACATCGACCTTTATCGACAAAATACTGAGACAAAATATTGAAGCAAACTATGAGAATGTGTCCTATTCATTGACTCCCTACATTTTCGATTTCCTCATTTATCCTGGTCCAGCTAATTCTTTCAATCCTTCTTCAGCACCACATTTTCAATACTTCCAATCCATATCTTCTTATCTGGTTAATCGTCCAGGTTGTTCTTCCGTAAACTGCTATGCTCCAGGTTTTCATGAATTGGATTTACGCCTTTTATATGAAAAAATAAATATTGTTTTTTTTTTTAATCGTTTATATTGCCGTTTCGTATTTGGTTCTTACATACATTAATATCACTATTAATTATTACTAGCAACGTACAACAAATATACATTGAGAGCTGTCCGTGTCGCATTATATCACAACAAAGAGTGCGATTATCACGTTATTACAAGGCTTATGATCTGTCCTCGGCAGTGTGTGGCAGATTTTTTTTTATTTTTTTATATTAATCGTTCCAATATTTGAAAGGGCCTTATTTTTACGGAATCTCAAATAACTTTGAGTAATCTGCTAGCAGACGTCAGAATTAATGCGAACTGACAACTGTCTGCCAAACCAAAATGGCGGCCAAACAAAATCGGCCCGGAACGTAACATTCTTTCATAATCCTAATTAATTAACTTCAAATTCGATTGTCCTAATACCTGTCATAATAAACCAGTTAGGATTTATCGTACCACGCAAACGCACTCTCCATACCAAGTCGCCCAACTTTCAAGAATTGAACACCAACTCAGGAAACGACACATGCAAAATTTATCTAGATTACTATTATTAGATTATTACAGAGATAATTAAACCTGTCCTAGAATTAAAGATATCCATTTTTAATTGCAAAAAACCCAAAAATAATTTATTGTTTAATATTGAAAAAAATATATGAGCATTTAAAAATCAGTAGTCCTGCATTAATTGTATTGCCAATTTTAATAGTTTTTCCCTATCGGGACTGGGGCCATGCCTCCCATCCGATAACTTCCTATTTTATTCGATGTATTACAAATTTTGTCTTACCCTATTAACAAATAAAAACGTATTTGAGTTATTTTGCAAATTTATATTAAGTTCTGTCCGAATCACAGAAATATTTCCCCAAGAACAACTATAGGAAGTGAAATAAGCCAAATCATAAGTTTCAAGTCACAAATTGAATTATCCTCGAGTTTAATTTATCAAGTTTGCTTCTTCTTCTTCTTTTAAATAGGTAATCCACTTTTCAAGAGTAATTTGCGCCATTTATCAAGTTAAAACTTTATTTTATAGAAAAGAGTACAATAATATTATAGAATAGAAAATATTATATTACAAGTCAATACCATTGTTGTTCGAAAAATTCGCTATTATATAGATTAAATGTGGCGAGTTAGGGGAAAGAAGATGACTACAAGTTAACATTACGTCGGAGTTGAAAATTACGACGAGATTACTGTAAAAAAACATGTGATCCGCAATGGACAGTCAAAAAAGATATGGTCAAGGGTTTCCTCCTCGGCACCACACTCACACATTGGGGAATCTCTATTAAGTTCAATCTGACTTTATTGCGTTAATTCAATTAAAAATTAATCCCTAATCTTTAAAAAAGTATTGTTTATATTCTTGAAAATTTGGCAATTTACTAACCGCCGGATAACTAACCGCTGGTTAACTAACCGCTGGTTAACTAACCGCCGGATAGCTAACCGCCGGGTAACTAACTGTAACCGTTGGTTAACTAACCGCCGGATAACTAACCGCCGGATAACTAACCGCCGGATAACTAACCGCCGGATGGCTAACCGCCGGATAACTAACCGCCGGATAACTAACCTAGAATTGGGTAGAATTGGTAAACTTTACAATTGTGTAAAGTGATCACTCGAGCCAGCCGAGGATAAGCACCGTAAATGTATGTACATATATCTCATCCATCTATCCGGCGGTTAGTTACCCGGCGGTTAGTTAACCAACGGTTAGTTAACCGGCGGTTAGCTATCCGGCGGTTAGTTATTTATAAGTTATAGTTATAGTTAGTTATAACTAACCGCCGGATAACTAACCTCCGGTTAACTAACCGCCGGATACATCTTTGTTGTCATCATTATCAACATCATAATTATCTTCACCGTCGTGTGATGGATATATCCGTTCTGGTGGCCATTTAGCTGTGAGGTGTTCCGGTTCAAGATCTCACTTTTTAAGCCCTCGAGCAATAAAATAAAACAATCTTATTGAGGTATTTTATAAGTTCAGAACCAACTGCATGAAAATGAATTTAATTAACATTTAAATGTGGTGGGATATCTACATGGGACTGTAATCTCTGCTGATTATTGTTTGTTTGACGCAACGCGGAACCAAAAGTGCGTGTTAACTTTTGAGACTCAAATTTGCACTCCTCGCCGTCTGCCGAATGCGCCTAGGTGAAAGGTCAGCCAGAAAGGGACAAGGTGTATATCGTGCATCGGAAGTATTGGAAAGAAGTATATATATCATTCGACTTGCGTCAACTTCCCTCGATAGATTCTGCAGAATCAATTTCTTTTTAAATTTGACTACATTGAAAGCGTTAGCCACAAAGTTGTACGTTTATGTTTATTCGATTCGATTAGAAATATTTATATGACTGATTTAATTTAATAAAAGAAAATGTGACAGCGGATCTGGGTTAGATATGATACGCGCGTACAAAGGCTATTGCAAGTTTAGAAATACAATACAGGTGTCTCTGGGTAAGTTGCGTACTACATGTTGCCATGCGGCCAATAAAAATTAAGACATGTAGGTATTACTGAGTTACAATATTGTGGCCACCAATCAGTTTCAGAAAGGTTCTTAATAGAATTGCTATATTAAAATAACAGTTAGTATAAAAGATCGTATACAGAATGCATGTTACATGCATATTCTTGAAATTATCAAGCATAGTCAAATGATTGATCTATGAAAATTAAACTACATAATAGAGTGGCATCTTACCGCTATTATGGCCTGTATATACGTGGAAACTTAGGTTGGTCTACTTCTGTTAATCAATTGAATTAAAAAATTTCAGACATCACACAACTATTCCCATTTTTTTTTGAAAATCAAATTTGCAAAGTTACAAACTATTCGCACACTTGTAAGATTTTGATAATCTATCCAATCTCTTTCATGTCTGTGAGTGGGTTTCACATGCTTGGGAGAGTATCAAAACGGAAGTCGTTGTGAAGTCGTTCAAGAAGACAGGAATTTCAAATATGCTGGATGGGACTGAAGATGATGCAGTTTATGAAGAAAGTGGCGATTCAGACACTGACAATGTTCAGTAATAATATTTTCTTGTTCATAAATTTAGGGTGCGACTTATACTCGTAAAAATACGGTAAATAATATTCACTTAAGAGGTCACATAGGAAAAAAATTATATATATTATATAATGATTATAATCAATGATTTATTTTGTTTGTTACTATTGCGGTGGGGAAAATATAAAGAAAAAAATATATACATATGAAAGTTAAAGAAAGAACAAAAAGAAATAGATTTTTGAAATTTGAATACATTGATATGGATATGACTATATACAACTACGATAACATGAACAACTGATCTTCACGACTTCACCATTGTCCATGGGCGCCATGGGAAGCGGCGGACACAGCAGCGTGGTGGGCGGCCTTGGCATGGGCGACCTCGGGGGTATCTACGACACGACCGTCAACACCGATGGGGGCGGCTCCATGAGCGTAGACTCCGGCGTAGGCAAGGTGAGAATAAGCTCCGTGGGAGGCTCCGGATACAGCGGCGAGATGGGCGGCCTTGGCCTGGGCAACCTCGGGGGTATCTACAACACGACCGTCAGCTCCGAGAGGGGCAGCTCCGTGAGCGTAGACTCCGGCATAGTGAGCGGAAGCGTGAGCTCCATGAGAAGCTCCGGACACAGCGGCGAGGTGGGCGGCCTTGGCCTGGGCAACCTCGGGGGTATCTACGACGCGACCGTCAGCTCCGAGGGGGGCAGGTCCATGAGCGTAGACTCCAGCGTAGTGAGCAGGGGCGGCGATGTAAGCTCCATGGGAGGCTCCGGACACAGCAGCGAAGTGGGCGATCTTAGCCTGGGCAACCTCGGGGGTATCTACGACACGACCGTCAGCTCCGATGGGGGCGGCTCCGTGAGCGTAGATTCCGGCATAGTGGACGGGGGCAGCGGCGTATGCACCATAACCATGGTCGTACTGTCCATGGTCCTGGCTCTCGGCCAGACCTTCTCCCTTCCAGCTACCATCCTCGTGTCCACCATAGTGGGCGGAGGCCAGAGCTCCCAGGCACAGGAAAGTTGCGAAGAACTGTAAATATAAATAAAAGTCTAAGTATCAAACCATAAAGTATATGCGAGTGCTGTATTAAAACGAACATGTCGAATTTCGATATGATTACTGACACATTTCATGTTAACACATAAAATGTACTGTTAATTAATAACTTCTAGAAATATATTTTTGCGATCCCACAATTATATTTTTTACTTATTATAATTAGTATTATCACTTAGAAATAATTAAATATCACCGATTCAAAATTATTATTAAAACTATATTAAAGAATTACAAAACTAATAGATGTTCAAACACTAGTCATAAGAGCTACCACTCCGCTAATATAAAGCACAGAATTTAAGTATTAATATATAACTAACCAGAGAGTTCATGATTGTCTTGTGGTGAGCCTTTTCGGAGGAGAAAACTGCTAGTGAAGTGTGGAAGACATCGCGGAGGTTTTATACTCGCCAAAAGCCTTCGGGAGTGCTGTCGGAGTGGGGTGGAAGCACGTGTCGTGGGTCTGAATTCCTATCACCTAAAATATTCCAGCCTGTCATTACTTAGGATTCCATTGAGATTTTTTTAATCAGGGACCTTCACACGCGACAACTTTTTTCATCGTTACTTGGTCCAACCCAATCTTATCGCCGAGATAATAAATCACAACCTCAAACCATCACTTAAATGAATTAATTATTGTAAAATGAGGCACTGTGTGTTTCACTAAGGGGAAATTTGTTTATAATATGCATACTATTGTATTTTTTAATCACCTTCCTTGTATATTTTGTGATTTTTAAAGTGTTTTATTTTTTAACATTATTCTATTTATTATTTTATCGTTAGTCACAGTGACATTTTTGCTAACCAGAAAGTGTTGAGTCAGGTATAACATATTTAAAAAGTAAAATCAATTTTATGTAATAATATTGGTGTTATTACCGGGTTTAGAACCTGGATATCTTCCTATCCGGGGAATGTGCATTAACCGATTATGCAGTACTAACACAGTGCATGGACGACCAATTTTCGAACTTATATGTTACACTTTTCAAATTGATACATCTATCGTTCCATTATTTGAAAGCCATCTTCTTTATTTTTACGGAATCTCAAATACCTTTGAGTAATCCAATATGAAACGCCAGAATTAATAATTAATTTTTATTAAATTTTGAACACATTGATACAACTTATATATTATTAAAGAGAACACATTCTTATTGTGAAGTTGTAATTTTGTGATATTTTCTTATGTTCTGAATAATTACAACTTCACAACTCTTTAATAAGTATAACATTATTTATACTAACTATACAAAAATCTTTATCCACAAAGGTAAATAATAAAAAAATCAAATATGTTAATTTTTTATTACCTACTTATCTCAGCTAAGTCATAAAAAAGTAAATTTAAGCAATAAATAAATAAGAAAGTAGTGAAATATATTTGATATATTATATTGTTAAACGTTATGTTATGTTCACTGCTCCATAGTGGCCACGCAGCGGCCACTACCAATTCATTTAGGATCGATGAAACAGTAAAGAGAGCAATAGTTATGTTTCCGTAAAAATGTGTGATAAAGGAAAAAAATTTCAAATAATTTCAAAAATATTGATATATTAAACTCCAAATTTTGTCGAACACTATCTAACACACATGAAACTATATAAACCTACATATGTGTTCATCATAGCAAGATTACAATAGGCATTAAACTTGATCAAAGAACTTAAATTGTCAGCAAATGTTTGTATTAACGTCACATTTATTCCGTTTTATTCTTATTTTCACTATATAAATGTTCAATACCTCTCGATTTTAACTGGTTTATCATACAAATATTACGATAATATTTCGTTTACCTTAATACTAATAGTTTTGAAAGAAAACTGCCGACATGTCACATCTATAAATTTGTTCGTCTAAGTGATGATGACGGCTAACGTTGTTTATACAAAATAACTATAAGTTTTCGAATTTTTCAGTAAAATATCATCGTCGATGAGGGTGACACCGTTCACAGAGACAAACAAACAAACTTTTAAATTACTGACATGGTTGGGTATGTATTTAAAAAATATATATCAATATATATTTATGCAAAATTATTTTCTCATGACTTCCTTGTTATATGATATTCTTCGTTGCTGATACTCAGGAAATATTCCTTTTGTTTTTCATTGAATGAATCTGTTGTCTATAATAATATCAATCTCTTAGAGTAGGTAACTTATACGAAGAATTAAATTTAAATGAGTTGAAAATTCAAAACAATGTCGAATTGTTCATAATAAATTATATATTTTAATAAATTTCAACTTAACATACGCAATGGTTTCTTTCATTTGGTAACTCATCACGTGCAATGTTAAACATATTAAAATAGTGTGGCCATCTTGTAGTGATTGGTTGAAATGTTCAAGATAATAACTTGGCCCGCCGACTGTGAATGCACGAAACATGAGACTAGCTGACATTCATCGCCAAGCAGTGTTTTGTCCTGATTTGGCGCCAAGTGATTTCCTTCATCTGAAGCGGTTCCTCGAAGATGAACTCAAAAACGGAGTAGAGACATGGTTTTCATCCCAGGCGATCGTCGTTCTATAATGTGGTATACAAAAATTGGATAAAAATTTGGTATTTGCTTAAAAAACACGCCTCGTAGATATTGTTCTGGCTAAAATTTTAGCTGGATTACTTCTGGATGATAATTCTCTATGTACATACATTCAATATCGAAACGTTGCTTGATTAAAAGTTGATAAAATATTATTGATAGTGGGAAGCGGTGGAGAAAAATTATGTTTTTAAATAATCTTAATTCAAATTCAATTATTAAAAATATCCCAAATTATATACAACCAGCTTTTTACACTAATAATAAATTAAAGAATTATATATTAAGTAACAAGGAAAAGGAAAATATTATAAGGGGTCGTTGCAATTATTTTTATATAGGTAAAACTTGCAGAAATTTTGAGATGCCTAAATAGCAACAACTATTCAGAAATTACCAATCACCTTTTGAAAACAAACCATTCAAATTATATATACAAATCTAGGAGTTTACGGCTAGATAAATTTTCAATTTTAGAAATAAGAAAAAGTGTTAATAGCAAGCTAAATATTATAAAAAACCAAATCTCCTTTGCAAATAGTTACCTTTTAATTTTGTTTTCATATTAGTTCTTACTTATTCACCACTTTATAGTTTTGTTTTTATCGATGCTTGTATTTTTGATTTCAGTATACATTGTTTCCTGAAAAAGATACCATATGTAGCGAAAACATATTGAATTATCAATAAATAGTGGTTCAAACAAAGTATTTTGTCTAATTATTTATGTTGATAGAATAGATTGGACGGTCAGGTTATATAGCCTCCATCCCAAATTAATAATAATAATAATGTGTTTATTCCAGCGTGATCAGGTTTTTTTTTAACCCGATTGGCCATAAAGATAATACATATTATGTTATACATTAAAAAAAGAAAAAAATGTTAATAAAATGTAAAAAGTTCACACGTATATACACACAAAATATAAATATTACATATCTACTACTTCAGTCACGGCCATTGTATATGTAGCTATTCTGTAGGCGCTGCCATTCTATGGTCAGGGAATCAGCTTTCCATGAGAGCGCCGCTTTCACCAGAGAGTTGGTGCTGAGTTCCAGCCGCAGCTTTACGCCAGCAACTCGATGTCTCAGAAGCGGAACGAATCCATGTATACGGCCTTCGGTATACATTGTAGATGCGCTGCAATAACGCGCCAATCCGAACAGTATTCTGTATGAATTGTTGTACTGAATTCGGAGACGGTTGTACGTCCTTCCAGCTTTTGTCATTCTCAGTATTTTGACAAATAAGTTAGATCACACAAGATGGTAACTGTTATAAAAATTAAAAATGGGTAGTTGTAATCAATTTTAATGACATGAAAAATATTTATACCCGTTGGGATTTGTATCCGCGAGCCTTGGATTAGACGGTCAAAAATTTTTTTTTTTAAATTTGTCGTTTCACCCCTATGGAGTGTTTTTACCATTACCGTGTAATTTAATTTAATGTGAAGTTTCTTTTGGATACATATAATTTTTACAGGTTTCTTTTATTGGCGTTTAGGAACCTCGTTAATATTTAAAAAATGGTTTGATTGTTAGATCATAACAAAGTTGGGATGTTGATGGGGAATGGAATTTTGTTGTTAGAAAGATCTTGGATACTGGCATCCTAAAAAAACATGATTTAAATTTTCCTCTTTTGTTGACATTCACACATAGGAGAGTCCCGAACGCGGATTTTAAATAAGTGAGAATTGATACAAGAATGGGCGATCCTCATACGGCAGATTGAAGAAGTTTTAAACTTATTTAATTTCGTTTTGGAAAACCAGGGCCTAGTATATAGTAATCTCTGGCTAAATTTCCGCATACCATTTACCTTTTAAAAGTTTAGAAGTCTCCCATTGATCTCTCCAAATGCAGATCATTTTTATTTTGAGAATAGGAAGTATATCAGATATTTGTCATATGATTATGTAAAGAGACGCCAGAAGTAGAGGCTTCCTTTGCTAAGGCATCGGCTTTTTCATTTCGCGGAATTCCACGAATCCAAGCTAAAGCAATATCCATGACTTTTTGTTTCGTACTAAGCATTAATTCTCGTATTTGGATATACTGCTCGTCTTCGGCGTATGAAAAGGGACACGATTTTAATTTTTGTTGGACGCTAGGAGAATCTGACAGGATCAGGCTTTTATTGCAAATGGGTAAACTTTTCATAATATATTTAAATGCTGTAAATATTGAGGTTTCTTTTGGTAATCGATATTTCTGTGCCAGGTTTTCTGAATCACAGAATGTTGCTGCCCCGGTGTGACTAGTTAAATCTATTTTGGAGCCATCCATAAAGAAAAATTTCCAGCCCATCCACTTTAATCAGGTCATCACTAGACCACCTGCAAATACATGATATGTACTTTTTCTTGAAATTCTTATTAAAAAAGCAGCACAAAAAATGTTTCGTAGTATCGAGGTGGGTTTAAAACTATGTTAGTGCTTACTTATCCCAACATAAAAAAATATGTATTGCTTTTAATATATGCAACACTGATACTGCTTTGTTTTCTTCCGGCTATAGCGGCACCTATGCATATTCAATTCAAACATTTTAGTCTAAGCAGGATAAGTGATATTTAATTTTTTTTCAACATATTTTATTGTGAACTTGTAATTTAAAATTGTAGTTTCATTATATTTAATACAAATTTTATGAATCAATTAGAAAGATGAATGTACAGATGCATCTGTCGAAACATTATTTTTTAAATTATTAAAAATCAAGTTTTTCACAATCAAAAATACTTAATATAGCAAAATTGGTAACGCAGAACCGAATATTTTTTCGATAATTGATTCATACAATTTGTTTAAAATTTTTCTCGTTTAAATACTTAAAGATAATTATTCTGAAGTGTCAACTGTTTGATCATTATAAATTGTAAAAAAAACTGTAAAAATTGAACATCCATGTTGGGTATCAACCGATCTACTAATGTTAGCCAAGATAAACTGAATAAAACTCATTTATTAAGATAAGCATCAATTTAGCAGATAGCTTGGGTTGGTAGGAATTTGGTATAGGGATAGAAAACAATAATGGCTCATGGACCAACCAGGAAGCACGACTTACCTGGATTTTCTTGTTGTACTCACAGATCTCCTGAATTTCAAGAGACTTTTTCAATGAAACACTGCGTATTGTTCATCCCACTATCCTAATAGTGATTGTAAATCTTCGACACGCACTGCTAGAAACCGAAACACAATAGCAACAGTAACCGTACAAATAACAGATTAGTGAGACGTTCACTTCTTCACAGTTCAAAGTTCATAGATAACACACAGAAGAGGTATAGAGTATAGAGTGGGGGGTAACAGATGGGTAAAGTCAACTTAAAGGAGCATCTACTCACGCTCACGGCGACCGGCGATCTGTTCCTGTCATAAATACGGAATAAAATAATTTTTCACATAACTTTAAATTATTGTTTTTTTAGAATAAGGATATTCAATTGCACCAAAACATGCATTTTGCAGAAATCTAAGATGTTCCTATTCGGTACTCCATGTAGCTCATGGTTTATGTAAATTAGTCTTATAGTCAATAGATAAAGCGTGTCAGAAGTTAAAATGTATATTATCACTGTTGCTTCAATAGCTAGTCCTGGGTTTTCTATTGGTAATGTTAAACACATTCACTCAATCCATGCAAATCTAAAATACAGCAACCTTAGTCAAACAAACAAAGTTCGAAGTCCAAGAAATTTGCATGAAGATAAAGCATTTGGAAAATTTAAAATAAAATCAAAATAATGACTTGTTTTTGAAAATTCCTGAAGAAATTAAATCTTCCACGGAGATGAAATACATTGCCATCTCATTTTAAGTAAGGAACCGCGACAACAATAAAGCAGTTTATTAGGCGCGTAGGTTGCCACGGCCATCAGATACCATTGAAGCATCTTCCGGGGTATTCTGCCGTGCGGCATTCCAGCCCACGACTATATTCCTACGCCCTGCCTGTTATTAAGAAGATCCATAAAACCTGCATATAATTAATAATGAAATTTGATTATTTATGCACAGTAATTGCACAATATTTTCGTCTCAATGCGTAATAATCTAACCGGAGAATAGAGAAGGTTAAAGGTCTAAAAACTTCGGGAAGTGTACGACAAAGAAGATAAAATTAAATGAGATTAAGCAGAAGGTACACGTATCAAGAGTTGATAAGTTCTGTAACAGGCTCTCATGGCCAGTGTCTACGGAATAAGACATTTTTAGATAAATCTCAGTTTATGATGAGATTTTGATCTGGAGATTAAGTCTAAAATTAGCTTGAGATTGGTAGGAAAATACAAATACTCAAAGTTGCGTACATCATGTTCGATTTGACAGCTACACTCGACACGTGCACACAAACTTCACTTAGAACCATTGATACATACAACTATTTATTGTGAAAAACAAGATTAAATTAATAAAATTTATTCCATTATTACGGAGAACATATTCTTATTGTGAAGTTGTAATTATTCAGAACATAGGTCTGTGATATTTTAAATACTAATTAAATGTATCAATTAGAAAGATATTATATATTATTGCGGTACCTGGATTTGAGATTACGTAAAAACAAAGTAGATGGCTTTCAAATAATTTAACGATAAATGAATTAATTTGAAAAGTATAACATATGGGTCGTCAAAGAGTACTGTCGCAGTGTAGTTAGATAATGCACCTTCCCAGATTGGATAGAGATCCAGGTTCGAATCCCAGTAGCGCAACAACAATATTTTTCGATAAAATTCATTTTATATGTATATCTTTCAAATTAATACATTTAATTAGTATTTAATATTTATTCCGTTTTAATTGGGGATACTTATAGTCAACGGAACATCAATTATCAGTGAACTGACATTTGACGTACGGCAAGTGTAAAGTGAGGCGCGAGATGGCGAACCTCCGAGACTCGATGTGTGTACAAAAGTTGAGTGCTGTTTCCAAAGAATCTTATGAGAGCATTATCTCGTCTCGAGTCGAAATGTCATCCGTGGACACGGAGACCGTTACACAAGTCAACAGGATTAGGACCGAAGGGAAGATAGAGACGAAATAACTACAAGGGGATGAATGATAATACGGTCACGGACATCTGAGTCTAAAGAAGAAGAAAAATAATTCGATTTTTTTAATAATAATTTCACCCCAAGGATGATTAATGCATTGTCATTGTCAAATTGCACACTGGTAATAAAAATATTAATTGAAATAATTTCAATCAGAGTCGTTTTTAAAATACTGTATGAGATGCGTGGCAAATCCAATGTTCGCTTTTGAATCTGTGATGAACGTGACCTTCTGTCACGAAATTCAAAGTAAACATGCAGGGTTTTTTTTGCCTTGACTGAACGCTTAGATCCGTACTGCGCTACAGCACTGATTTAAAAACTCAGTACAACGATCTGACTAAATAAAGTGCGCCCTAAAAAAGGTTCGTGTGTCATTTAAAAAAAAAGTGTTTAAAAATGCGCATTAAAAAGAAGCCTGTATAAAATGGCGCGTATTAAAATACGTAAAATAAGTCGACAAATGAAAGTTCGTGTTAAAGTTGTGGTTAAAAAAAAATACATAAATATATAGTCGTTTACAAAAATGGCGGATAAGTTTAGTCCACGTAAAAAACAGTTTAAAAAATAAATTCGGGTTTAAAAATGTAGGTACTCGTAGGTATCTATACAAAGTCGTTATTGAAAATTGTATGTAAAATGAATTTTAAAGAGTCATTTAAAAAATGGGAGTGTAAAAGGGGCTAATAAACGAAATAAGTAAGTAAAGTGCGTGGAAAAAAAGTACATGTAAAATACTAACGTATAAATGTATACATATATGCAAAAGCACGAAAAAGGTTTTGTTAAGGAATGAGTGTAAAATGTTGTGTTGTGTGTTAATAAAACACTTGTTCTTCTACAAGTATTGGTTTCTGGTGCAATGGTGTAATTTTTAATAACGAATTAATATGGTTATCCATATATTTTATTAACAATTTGTGTCTCGAAGATTCTAATTATGTTTAATTACGAATTAACAGGGTTTTACTGCACCGTGCTCGATATGTACTCTAAGGTGTACGAGTGGGTAGCTCCACTAGGACAAATACATATTTATATAATAAGGTTACAAGTGAATATTAAATTAATTAATTTCACTCGTCACAGTGCCGTTCCTTGTATAAAAACAAAACAATATTTTATATCATTGGATTTATTTCCTTTGCTTTGACTGTATTTGTGAAGTATTAAATTATTATTGATATATAAGTAAAATAAAAGTAACATAAGTATAATGAAAATGCAAAATACACAGATTGAATTTCTGAAACATTAATATTTCAGTATTGACATTATATAACTATGGTAACATGAACAGCTGATCGTCACAATTTTGTGTTAGGATTCGATTCACCATTGTCCATGGGCTCCGTGGGAGACTCCGGACACAGCGGCGAGGTGGGCAGCTTTAGCGTGGGCAACTTCAGGGGTGTCTACGACGCGACCGTCAGCTCCGATGGGGGCAGCTCCATGAGCGTAGACTCCAGCATAGTGGGCGGGGGCGGCGACATGAGCAAGAGGGGAATAAGCTCCATGGGAGACTCCGGACACAGCGGCGAGGTGGGCAGCTTTAGCGTGGGCAACTTCAGGGGTGTCTACAACGCGACCGTCAGCTCCGATGGGGGCAGCTCCATGAGCGTAGACTCCAGCATAGTGGGCGGGGGCGGCGACATGAGCAAGAGGGGAATAAGCTCCATGGGAGACTCCGGACACAGCGGCGAGGTGGGCAGCTTTAGCGTGGGCAACTTCAGGGGTGTCTACAACGCGACCGTCAGCTCCGATGGGGGCAGCTCCATGAGCATAGACTCCGGCGTAATGGGCAGGGGCTGCAGCATGAGCAAGAGAGGAATAAGCTCCATGGGAGGCTCCGGACACAGCAGCAAAGTGAGCGGCCTTAGCCTGGGCAACCTCGGGGGTATCTACTACGCGACCGTCAACTCCGATGGGGGCAGCTCCATGAGCGTAGACTCCGGCATAGTGGACGGGGGCAGCGGCGTATGCACCGGCACCATATCCATGATCGTACTGTCCATGGTCCTGGCTTTCGGCCAGACCTTCTCCCTTCCAGCTACCATCCTCGTGTCCACCATAATGGGCGGAGGCCAGAGCTCCCAGGCACAGGAAAATTGCGACGGACTGGAAATTAATTTAATTGTTAAAATGTATTTATGTATTGTAATCAACACAAGTCTTACAACTATCAGAATCTAACTTAAATTCAATTTACAATTATCGTATTAGAATAATATCGATTTTTTAATCATATTTAGATTTTAAAATACAATTCGATGCATTCGAAAATAACTTTTTTGTTTGATTTAAATAAAAATGTACAGCGAGAAAAGTAAACTATATTCAAATAGATGTTCAAGCACTAGATATAAGAGCTACCACTCCGCTAATATAAATCACAGAATTTAAATATTAATATATAACCAACCAGAGAGTTCATGATTGACTTTTAGTGAGCCTTTTCGGAGAAGAAAACTGCTAGTGATGTTTAGAGAACAGCGCGGAGGCTTTATACTCGCCGAAAGCCTTCGTAAGTACTGGTGGAGTGGGGTGAAAGCACATGTAGCTTGTTACACTTTCTACTATCAGGATATGATGTTGTTCATTCGTTTGTGATACTATGAAATTTTCATAACCTTCACTTCGACAATTTTTTTGAGATTGTTTTAAGAATAAAAATGTCTTCGCTAAAGTTGATATATTTTGCTAATTACTAGTTTAAGAGGTTCGTTAGTTTCAAGTGATGAACTCTTCACCAGCATGTATACCTGCGAGATCTGGTCGAAATACAAGCAAGTGACGTATAACCGTCTCCGAATTCAGTACAACAACTCATACAGAATACTGTTTGGATTGGCGCGTTATTGCAGCACATCTACAATGTTTACCGAAGGCCGTATACATGGATTCGTTTCGCTTCTGAGACATCGAGTTGCGAGCGTAAAGATGCGGCTGGAGATCAGCACCAACTCTCTGGTGCAAGCGGCGCTCTCATGGAAAGCTGGTTCCCTGACCAGAGAATGGCAATGCTTACTGAATAGTTACATATATAACAATGGCCGTGCCTGAAGTAGTTATGTATGTAATATTTTTATTTTGTGTGTATATATGTGTGAACTTTTTACTTTTTAAAAATTTATTAATATATTCTTTTTCCTTGATTTTCTTTTTATTTTTCATAACATTATAATTATTTCATAACTTTAATGTATAACATAATATGTATTATCTCTATGGCGAATGGGGTTAAAAAAAAACCTGATCACGCTGGAATAAACACATTATTATAATAATAATTATTATTATTACTTAACCACTAGCCCCTCTCCCCATACCCAGAACACAAATTTTTTCTGTGGTGTTTTCTATGGTTTTAAAGTTCAGTGGAATTTTGAAGTTTGAACTGACATTTATTGTTTATCAGTGGTACGGTAGACTGTGAAAATTGCGTGAATTATCTTCCTGCCGTCTGGGAATGATAAATTGACGAAGAGTGTTCTGTGTGTGCCGATTAGTACATCTTGTTATTGTGCTTATTGTGTCACACTTCGCGCCATCACCAAAGTGTGCGAAAAACGTGCGCAATAACGGAGTACGTGTTCTGATGCTGAAAGACTTGTGGCTCAAGTGAAGAAAATCCAAATACCTAAAGGAGCATTTTTCAGGTGGGTCGTGTTTCTTCCTGGATCTGGTTGTTTCTTCAGCCCCCCCTGTTCCCTATTCCTGTTTCTTTGCTAAACTCGTGATCACTGGACATTTGAGAGGAAGCGCGAGCAAGGGGGCGGGGGCATCTATCCTGCAAGATGGATAGACCTAATAAATGAGTTAACTGGGTCCTACGAATCGCCGCAATCAACATGCTTCAAGAACGGGAGGAATGAAGACATATTGCGTGCCAAGATTCAGATATTTCAGGATACCGCGGCGCAAACCATTAAGTATGAGATGAAGAAGAAGCATGTTCATCTGAAAACATCCTTACGTCGTTTATGTTTTATAACTTATGTGTGACCTTTCCAAAGTTATACATATATTTGACCTTCATCTGAAATTAAATGTTGTATGATTATGTTGCTTGCATCTCTTATATATTGTAGGCGTTAATAATATACTATAATAACTGTACAGTAAATATCATATGAATATATTATGCATATTTTAAAATATGATTTAATTGTTAATTAAATAAACGAGTAGTTCTGCTCATATTTTTTGCGATTATCTCCACCCAGATTTTGGGATTGTGCATGTTGTTTCTATGCTAATCAGAACACTTTATTTTATACTGGTAAATCGATAATTTAATTATTATTTAATTGGTCCATAACTAAACAGGAATTTAAATGTATTAATTAGAAAGATTCCGGGGAAATGCATCAATCGACATGGTGAGTTGACGGCAAATTTTCAAACTTATATGTTGCACTGTTTTTCTGCCGTTTCATTATTTGAAAGCCATCTTCTTTATATTTACGGAATCTCTAACACCTTTGAGTAAAATTCGACAGGAGACGCCAGAATTAATTTATTCATGCCATTAAGAGAAATGCATTTCCCAGGGTAGGAAGAGATCCTGGAAGCGACGAAAATATTTTTTAGATTAATTGATTATATATGTGTAGCTTTCTAATTAATACATTTAATTTGTATTAAAAATATTACAGAAATATGTTTTGAAAAATTATATATTCATGTGTTCTTCTTAAAAAAAAAGAAATGATAAATTCTTACATATTTATTTATTATTTATTGGGAGAGTCTCATGACACAACTTTCAGAAAATCAGATTACACTTTTTTAGATTATGTCTATTTACAATATTTTGAGTATGTCCAAATCTTTGTAGGAACTAATTACTGGGTTTTATCCCCTGGGGGATTGTCATCAAGATTAAGATGTCTCACAGAGTTACAAAAAATGTCAATAGATGGCGACAGCATAATTGGTAATAAATAAGTGAAATGTTCCATCTTGATTGAATATTTACAACTTCAAAAAATTTGATAGATGTGGTAGCGTGGGTAAATAGGTGAACGTTACATTATGCAATGTGATCACTTAAGCCAGCCGATGACAGGTCGTGAGCCCTGTATTGCCCAAGACTTCCATACTTCTCACATAAAAAAATAACAATAATAGCTTCATCTCTGTGAGACATCTATGTCTATTTAATTATTATTTTATATATTAGGTTGATAAATCTTTTCATTACCTTAAATTACAATTCATTTTTTTTTACCAGCATCAGGTATTTATGAGTTTTATGGGATGCTATGGTAATTTAAAGAGTAACGATCCAGAAAAGGTCATTTTTCTAATCTAATGTTGAATATATACATTGCCATGCAGTTTTTCAGATACGAGGAAGCTTATGGAACATTTTTCAGACCTTAATACATTTCAAAAATCAATAATCAAATAATGAACTAATACATGCATTATGTCTAATTGAAACTAGGTCTGTTTTGTTTTATGTTGTTATATACTATGAATAGCTGACATATTACATACGTCCGATTTATAAAAATATGAATGTTGAATATACACACTAGTGATGAGAAAAAGTGCCACTCTCGACTCACTGGTGTGATTGTGATTAATTTTCGATAATATCAGTGATTGAAAACTGTGACTGCGATCACAGTTTCATTGCTAATACGCGTGCGCCGCACGATGTCACAATAAATACATTTAAAAAAAAACATAATTTTGAACGTATTTATACGTATTATTCAAATTTCTTTTGCGTAAAAAAATATTTTCTACCATATATAATTACAGTGTATATAATTTAATATCATCACAAAGTAAATGAAAACTGTTTAAAAATGCGAGATTATTTTTGGGTCAAATTCTCAGCGTTTCAGGTCAAATGGGTAAAACTTTTTGTCAGAATCTGCTAGATGCCACTTATTGTGAATTATAATGTGATTCTTTAATGAATATTTTCGTTTCATATGCACATGTGCCGAATAATGGTTCACAACCAAATATAATAAAATTTTAAAAATTTATCACGAATCATGTTATTCCCAGATATTTAATCACTGATAGTGAGTGTGATTCAAAAATATCAGTGATTGACTCACGGTTCGTGATTTTGAGCTCATCACTAATACACACATTATATTTACGTGTTTTAATTTTAATTTAGATATAACTGTCTATTATGGAACAGAGTTCACGATTAGGCAAATTGATATTTTTTAAAAATAATTAATTATTTGTCTATCATACAGTCATGGTATGTTTTAAGCATTAAAAATATAAAAAGTTTCTACTCTTTTTTTTTTTTTAACAATTATTAATATTGTTAAATGATGACCCTGGGTAAATCAGTGAGAATTTAATTAACCGACAAACAAATCTTCATATTTTAATCTAATTATTTAAAAAGATATTTTAATATTATTTACTGATACATAATAGTTTGATAAATACTATTAAATTATTATTCAACTGATAAAAAAAAGTTACCTGTCAGAGATGTAGATAGATTCAAATAATAAATTATATGGGAATATGGGTAAAGGTGAACAGAAATATTTTCATATTGGATGTAGATTATGTATTATGTAAAGATTTATAAAATTAAATTTTTACATTGACAATTAATTAACTACAACTACATAACATAAACAACTGTCGTCGTTGCTCGGAATCAGGATGCGCTTCACCATTGTCCATGGGCGCCATGGGCGACTCCGGACACGGCAGCGAGGTGGGCGGCTTTAGCGTGGGCAACTTCAGGGGTATCTACGACGCGACCGTCAGCTCCGATGGGGGCAGCTCCATGAGCGTAGACTCCGGCATAATGGGCAGGGGCGGCGGCATGGGCAAGATGAGCATAAGCTCCGTGAGAGACGCCGGACACGGCAGCGAGGTGGGCGGCTTTAGCGTGGGCAACTTCAGGGGTATCTACGACGCGACCGTCAGCTCCGATGGGGGCAGCTCCATGAGCGTAGATTCCGGCATAGTGGACGGGGGCAGCAGCGTATGCACCAGCGCCATATCCATGATCATACTGTCCATTATCCTGGCTTTCAGCCAGACCTTCTCCCTTCCAGCTACCATCCTCGTGTCCACCATAGTGGGCGGAGACCAGAGCTCCTAGGCACAGGAAAATTGCGACGGACTGAAAATTGGAACAGGCTTTTAAGTATCGATAGATATACGTTATTTTTGCTATTTTTATATTGTATCCGGCTTTCATATAATTCGAAGTATACCCGATTACTTTTTTTGACTACAAAGCTATGTCCTAATCAACTCACACATTGCAGAGAGGATAAAACTCGAGCATTCTATCTTGAGATACTCTTTCGCTTTGTTTACTTTATACATATTGTCATGGGATTGCAGGTTGGTTTTTGAAGCATCTAATATGACTTAATACTATCAAATTTTAATTTAGTTCTAGTATGCTTTAAAAATATTGTATTTGTCACATGAATCTTTCTACTTTTTGAAAATACAAATAGAATTTATTTGTAAATATTGTAATTAATAATTGTGAACCAAAAACATATTCAAATATATATAATAGATAGAAAAAATATGTATGAGTTTTGAAGTGTAACATAAACTACAATAAAATTACGATTATAAACAATTGGACTGTACGAAAAATCCTTAATCTTAATCCTGACAAAATGTTACATCAACAATGATATTATCATCGTATTGTTACGTAATTCGAATTACGAATTCTACGTATTGCTTAATATAATACTAACCAGAGAGTTCATGATTGTTTTGTGCTAAGCCTTTTCGGAGAAGAAAACTGCTAGTGACGTTTGGAGGACAGCGCCGAGGTTTTATACTCGCCGAAAGCCTTCGGGTGCGTGCGTGGAGTGGGGTGAAAGCACATGTTGTACGCTTAAATTCCTGGTATAAAAAATACGTCACTCTGTCGTTTCTGCTGTTACTACGGAGGTTTTTTTAATCAAAGACCTTCACATTATATACTGTAGTCGTTACGCCAAAACAGGCATTTTTTTCCCCTTTAAACTGTGGTTCAACTACCTTGTCCGCGTGATTAAATTTCACAAATTAGCAACACATACGTAACATTGAAATACGATAGCTGCAATGCATTTTAAAAAGCATAATGCTTATTGTATCGCTTAATAACTTCCTTAATTTTAAAATATTGTTTAATATAAATTATATAGAAGTTATTTAGAAGAACACATTCTTATTGTGAAGTTGTAATTATTCAGAACATAGGTCTGTGATATTTTAAATATGAATTAAATATATTAATTATAAAGATATACATATAAAATCAATTTAATCGAAAAACATTATTGTTGCGCCGATAATGCACCTTCCCCGGTTAGGAAAGTGATCCAGGTTCGAATCCCGGTGGCGCAACAACAATATTTTTCGATAAAATTGATTTTATATGTATATCTTTCTAATTAATATATTTAATTCATATTTAAAATATCACAGAGCTATGTTCTGAATAATTACAACTTCACAATAAGAATGTGTTCTCCTAAATAATAAAGTTGTATCAATGTGTCCAAAATTTAATAAAAATTAATTGATAATTCTGGCGTCTGCTATCAGTTTACTCAAAGGTATTTGAGATTCTGTAAAAATAAGGTAGATGGCTCTGTCAAATAATGGAACGATTAAATGAATTAATATCAAAAAGGTAACATATAGGTTCGAAAATTGTCGCTAAAAATATTGTCGCTGTAGCATAGTTGGATAATGCACCTTCCCCGGTTAGGAAAGAGATCCAGGTTCGAATCCCGATGGCGCAACAACAATATTTTTCGATAAAATTGATTTTATATGTATATCTTTCTAATTAATATATTTAATTCATATTTTATATAGACGTTGTATTTTCTCGAGATGTGGTGCTGGAGGCGGATTTCGCGTGTCCCGTGGACCATAAGAAGCATAAATCTTTTTATATTCTAGGAGTTAAGTATTGCAGAAATACTTTTGACGACATGTTATTTTTTTTGAAAATTCTTTTTACCCACAAAACCTCTTGATGTCCGTTTACATGCAGATACATCTACATACATTTTGTTACATTTAATATAATTAAAACATTACAATGAAACAGTCACAGTTTTAACAACTCACTTCAGTCTTACAGGTAAGACAGGTTGTAATCGAAAAGCTATTTTTTTTATCATTTCTTCCAAATTGGAAGAGAGCGTACTCTTTTGTTAAAACCCAAGTAGTTAATTTTTTATTGTAGGAACAACAAATTCTATTATCTTTGATCCATGCTTATTGGTGATTTTGGGAATTGTTAAATTTAGATTAGCTATATCTTACTATTTTTTTCTGTGTGAAGCCACCCTATTTAAAGCATCGTTGTTGTAATTTTTTTTATTAAAAGGAACAGTAACATCCCTTGTATAGAAAGAACCTTAATGAAAGAATATAATAATGCCTCAATTTAAATGCTTCCTTACAATTTTTTTCACTATGGCAGTTTTAAGGTTTTATATTTGATTTACAGGAGTGAGTTTACGATCGGATCCCATCTCTTAATAATGACTCGATCAAAGAAAAATATTTGTAAAACCGGCTTACGGATTAGGTAATGAATTTTGTAGAATCTTCCTAACAAGGACCTGAGATTGGACCAAATCTTATTTATTTGCAAGTTTCATGTGGGAAATGTTTTGGCGGTCCTCCTAGTCCAGGGATCGGTAGACTTTTTAGTGAGAAGAGCCAAATATTAAGTAAACCGAGTCTCAAAATATTTATAGAGCCGCAAAATAAATTTTTACTGTAGCTAAGGAATAAAATATATGAGAGATTTAAGTTTCAATAGCTCAATGCAGTGTTTATAAAATAAGAAAAATTTAATAATTAAACACTAATAAAAAGATATTAGCAATATTGGAGTATGTCCAAGAACACACAATTACTGGATTTTTACCTACAAAGGCATTGTTGTTAAGACAAATTATAGATATTTCATAGAGAAAATGCTCTATGGTATACGCTTAGGCGTATTCTTGTATAATATGTTAATCATTCATCATATATATGGATAATAATATAGTTTACATTATTTAAAAAAAAAAAAGATACTCATTAGTGACATCTATGCTGTTTCAGGGGAATGAATATCAAATTTCAAACCATAGATGGTGATAGTGAAGTTGTAGCAATACTTGAAATGTTTCTACATGGTAACATATATATATCTTCTAAAAATTTGATAGATGTGGAGGTTGATTTTGGGTAGAATTGGTGAACGTTACTGTGTGTGATGTGATCACTTAAGCCAGCCGAAGACAGGTCGTGACCCCTGTTATACCCATACTTCCCATATAATATAATATAAATAGCTTCGTCTCTTTGAGATATCTATAATTTGTCTTACTAATAAAACGCGTTTTGGGCTTTGTTAGAATCTAGTGACTTTCGATTATCGACTTGTCGCTTTCGAAAGCTATGCTATGTTTGGCAAGCAACTACATGTCTGCCAGCTCCAGACCTTACTTTCATATACCCAGGACTCCATTGTGTACCGCTAGTATTGTCTCGGTTGACAAGTTCCCATCAGTTATAATTCCACTCAAAGCGCCGTTCACTTTGTTTCCTGCAGTCACCCTCCTTTCTATATTTCTCTCAGCATTTTAGTTTCTATCAAACATATTTCCCAAATACACAAACTCATCTATTTGTTCCAAACATTCATTACATACAAGTATTTTGCACGTTGTATTGCTTTCTTCCTTCACGAATACCATCACTTTCGACTTGTTAAAATTCATAGTTAACTTAAAAAACTGAATTATTCAAGTTCCTAGCAAACTGTTGGTAAAAATATATTTTTTAGTGTCAAGTATCATAATCCGCTTAGTTTTAAGCAATACAATCATATAGTTGTATACAAATATATTTTATATTATTTTTTTTAAAGATATTAAATTCAAATATTTAATCTTCAGGATCTCGCTTTTATCGTATAATTTTATATAGCTTCAGCTATTCCATTTACTGGAGTTATCACTTATTGTAATGTATCATGATGTAGTGATTGTATGACGCGCGCAAGTTGACGTGAATGGCGGCGTGGAAGGGATAAAAGAGCGTCGCGCATGGGCGCGCGGTCTCACATCTCTTATATTGTATTCACAATTGTGAGATCCGTAATAAACTGTATTATTGTACATCGTGTTCTTGACACATGACATGATCGTTTGCAGCCATAATAGTCGGGTTAAGGATATAACAGTTATATACAGATATTATTATTTGTAATCACATCAGCAAATGAAGACGTTCACTTAAAGTGTTCCAAAGGAAATTTGATATTACCCTAAAGAAGCGGTCTGAAAGATAAATATAACAAAAACATGCACTACATATAATTTTAACTTTACTTTAAATTTAATATCCTACAAAAATGAACAATTAATTAGGAAATTTAAAGATCATTAAAAAAGTGCTTCACTGTGACTCATTATTTTACGTCATTTTTTTTTCCACTTATTTTATAGTTTATTTTCTAACTAGTGATCAAAATGCAAAAGATGAAGGTAGATATATTTAAATAATACAAATCTACAGTATAGCAAAATAATTATCACATTCATATTTTTGATAATATTAGTGGAATTGTTTATTTTCTGTTTGAGAAATGTATCATAGGAACAAATATCATATATGTACTTCAATTTTGTAAAAAACAAATCTTTATTTAAAAAAAAGTCTCAGTGGCAGCTCAATGCCTCAGATTTTGAATCTATGTAACACTACTAGCTTTAAGCTCATGTTTCTGATTGAGAAATCTCTATGAAAAGTTTTTTTGTACCTCAAACTAAATGGTTCTGTAATCTAGAACCTATCTAGAATTACATTTTAATAAATTTCTCGGAGTGCACTTTACAGGCAATGAAACAAATGATTATTCTTCAGTCAGTATATTTAATCAAATATAATATTAATTCAAAAATAAAATTTGAGAATAATATAATGTATATGTAAAGACATTGGAAGAATGATTGCTGTATTGCTTCCTGGATATATACAACTACAATAACATAAATAGGGTCATCACAACTTGTTGAAGGTTGTTAATGGGCATAACCGTAATGGTGGGCGCCATGGGCAGCGGCGGCGACGGCGGCGTGGTGGGCGGCCTTGGCGTGGGCGACCTCAGGGGTGTCCACAACACGTCCATCATGTCCCAGAGGAGCGGCTCCATGAGCGTAGGCTCCGGCGTAGTGGGCGGGGGCGGCGTATGCGCCAGCGTGGTTGTAATGTCCATTGTCCTGGCTTTCGGCCAGACCTTCTCCTTTCCAGCTACCATCCTCATGACCAGCGTAGTAAGCGGGGGCGGCGGCGTATGCACCAGCATGGTTGTACTGTCCATTGTCTTGGCTTTCGGCCAAACCTTCTCCCTTGTAGCTTCCGTCTTCGTGTCCAGCATAGTGGGCGGGAGCCACGGCGTAGGCGAGAGGAGCATAAGCACCATATGCACCATGTCCGGCACCAGCGACAGCGGCGAAGTGGGCGGCCTTAGCGTGGGCGACCTCGGGGGTATCTACGACGCGACCGTCAACTCCGATGGGGGCGGCTCCATGAGCGTAGATTCCGGCATAGTGGACGGGGCCGGCAGCGTATGCACCAGCGCCGTATCCATGGGCGTAGTGTCCATGGTCCTGGCTCTCGGCCAGACCTTCTCCCTTCCAGCTGCCGTCCTCGTGTCCACCATAGTGGGCGGAGGCCAGAGCTCCCAGGCACAGGAAAGTTGCGAAGAACTGAAAAATAAGATATATTAAAAAAATATATTTTTTCATAACATCATATATATATCAGATTGATGCTTCGAGACATTTCACAAATTATATATAGATCACTAATATATAGTTATAATAATATAATTATCACGAATTAAAATAAATTTCCAAATACACTGAACTATATATAGAATTACACAGTTGCCAAGCTTTAAATTGTCACCGCGATGTTATTTTACAAAACCATATTTAATAAATATTTCTCAAACCAACCAGAGAGTTCATGATTGTCTTGTGGTGAGCCTTTTCGGAGATGAAAACTGCTTGTGAAGTTTGTAGGACAATGTGCAGGCTTTATACTAGTCGGAAGCCTTCCGTGCATGTAGGAGTGAGGTGGACACTACAATCAACTGCCTCAATACTATCACAAATACGTTCACATGTCAGTAGCTTTTTTATGAAATATTTTTTTTCCAAGAAGGACATTCGAGATATTTGATTTAATCAACTATTTTTTTTAATAATTTGCCATGTAGAGCGACAAGAATTTAAAATATATTATATGATCCAGTTTTTATGCATTTTTTAAACATATCACTTTCATTCATTCATTAATATCTTTATGCCTAAATCTGCGATAGACATCAGTGCTATTTTTCTGGAAAAATATGTTACGGAGGGTTCTTAAAGCTTCTTAATTTTGGCATAAAATATTCAGGATGATTGGGATTTAAATTATTCACAGTGAAGTTACAAAAATATGCTAAACGGTATTGATAAGCGTCTATTTACTTTATTGAAGAGATTAAAGTTGATTTGTAAAAAAAAATATTTTTAAATAACACAATTAAACAAATAATAAATTTCAATAAAAAACAAACTAAACCTATTTCATTATAAAAATTGGAGAGAATTGCAATAATATCTTGATTATTTTATTTTTATTTTAAAACATTGAATTTAAATAATGAAAAGCTTATCATAGTAATCTCAATACATCTACAACCACACATACCTAATCATAATTTTTATTAAATATTCTCAACAGCAGAATGACGTCTGTACAATATCCAAGATTATATATCTAATTGGAAAAATAATGATCGATGAGTAAGTTGGGAACTGTTCCGGGTTGCGTAAAAAAAGCTGTCGGAACACCGCTTCGGTACCTTCCGGATGAAAACTAGTCCTTGAAGCAACCTTCATCTCTCTGCATAACTTCTGCAGTTGAATACTAATTCATATTTATTAAATTAATTAAAGGGATAGTATAACAGTATAAATAATCATATGAAACTAATTATAAAAATCCACAGATATGTTCAGCAGTTTACAATATAAGGTAATATCATATATAGGGGAGGTTGAAACTATTGTTGTGGTAAAGGGAGAGCAAGATGTGTTGGTAAGTCGAACGATTGGTTCAAATTGAAAATGAAATGGTTCGTAAAAAAAACTCTTTTAGCATAGTAAGGCTCATGTTGAAAAAGTCAATTTGATTGTATAATATTACAGTTCGACACAGGATTATCCATCAGTAAAAAATATTCTAATAGCGTTGAATAATAAATAAAGATTATTCTTTTTTTTTAATCCCGAACCACGTCTTTATTAACCTGCTTCTAACGACGTTATCTTCTTTGTTTATTCAGCGAAATACATATGATCGAATTTGAAATTAAATTTTAAGTTATGTACGTCTAATGTAATGAATTTTTATTATTAGTTGCAGAAAGCAATTGGCTTTTTATACTTAGCAGTATTTTCAAAAATCTTTTCCTCAATATTAAAAATTATTTAAGAACCTTACCTCAACAATGTTATATACCATGGTACACAACTTTGCTGACAAATTCGGGATTTAGCTAAATAAAGTGGTTTGTGTCTCAACTATTTTTTTTATTTCTGATATCTTACTCTACTGCGCCACGACCTATTCTTGCACAGTATGCGCAACAGCGTAACACAATATATTAAGTAGTGGTTTCTAAATAAGAAAAAAAAAACAAAGTTTGTAGTGATGTGATGATTTTATGATTATAGAAATGTTTTAGACATGTTACAAAATTTTATTTCACAAAACAAAACTATGATATCTATAGCAAAGAAAATTAAAATTTATTAATATTTTCAAACATAGATATATTTTTTTATAAATTAGGCTGGATTTTTCCCCAGCCTTTTAATCCATTCTGGAGAATATCACAGGTTCATATATTAATTTATTATTAAATAATAGTATTATATATTTTTTTAAGATTGGCAAAATTAATTTTGTGGTTAAAATCCATTATTTTAAATTTTTAAGTTTGATTTATTAACCGCTTAATGAATTAAACCGGTTTAGAAAAATATCATTTTCTTCTTCAGGATGACATTTACTAATCAAAAACACATGTTATTGTTTCTTTAACAGAATCTATTTAAAAAAAAAACAATAATTATTTAAAAACAAATTTAGTACCCAACTTAAATTATTACTTGATGATACAAAATTACATTTAAGATTTTTGAATCATAGTGGGTTTTCAGAATTTAATTTTAAAATATGGCTTGTGCTTAAATTTAATTGTTTGATTAGTTTTACACGCTTTATTTATCTCCAACGTTTCCAAATGATTTAATTAAGACCAACACCGTTTACATGCAAAATAGACAATCCAAAGTTTTTATCAAAACCATGACCATTTTGTATCAAATGATTAGAAAATTCTGAAAACCCACTATTATTCAAACATATCAAATAACATTATATATCATCAAGTAACAATTTAAGTTATCTACCTTACCTGCTTATTGGTTATTAGAAATTCAACGGTTTAGAAGTTACTCGAACTTTTATGATTGTTAGTAAAAAAGTTAAATTAAAATAACTTATTTTAATAAGACATGAACAAACATTTTGTAGCTTAAATATGGTAGCTCTATTATCACAGCATACGTATGCTAAATTTCATCACGAGACGGTGAGAATTAATTTTTATTATTAATTAAATAATAGAATTTAGTTTTTAACCTCTTTATTATGTACATACACTAATGTTAACTAGTTTTGATTGGACCCAACCTTCTTCAGGACAGTATAGTATAGATATTAACATCGAAGGTTAATATGAAAGAGCAGCAGCATATCAGAATGGGACAGGGTATCAGGTAGGGGGTAGAGATAACACGGGTACAATATTAAAATCAGACAATTGGATAAATTTAGTATCTGACTATTATTATTATTAAATAATTTATTAATTTCTAATGCTTCTAAATTATTACGGCGTAAACCTTTCCCATTTTTATGTAATACTTGTACCCTTGTATTCCTATTAAATGTATGGTTATAAATAATAAAGTAAATATGAATTAAATATATTAATTAGAAAGATATACATATAAAATCAATTTTATCGAAATATATTGTTTTTGCGACACCGGGATTCGAACCTGGATCTCTTTCCAAACCGGGGAAGGTGCATTATCCAACTATGCTACAGTGACGATATTTTTAGAGACAAATTTTCGAACCTATATGTTACCTTTTAATATTAATACATTTAATCGTTCAATTATTTGATAGAGCCATCTACCTTATTTTTATGGAATTTTAAATACCTTATGCAATAATCTGATAGACGCCAGAATTATCAATCCGTTTTTATTAAATTTTAGACATATTGATACAACTTTATTATTAGGAGAACACATTCTTATTGTGAAGCTGTACTTATTCAAAACATAGGTCTGTGATAATGCACCTTCCCAGGTTTGGAAAGAGATCCAGGTTCGAACTCCGGTGGCGCAACAACAATATTTTTCGATAAAATTGATTTTATATGTATATCTTTCTAATTAATATATTAAATTCATATTTAAAATATCACAGACCGTCTGTTCTGAATAATTAAAACTTCACAATAAGAATGTGTTCTCCTAACAGTAAAGTGTTCGGAAAATTCTGAAAAACATCTATTTGTTACGAATCTTATGTATTCTTTTGTTTAATTTAATTTAATTTTATTGAGGGATTTTGACAGAGTAAACTTATTATAAATAACATAATAAATATTTAACATTTGATACTATTTATGAAAATCCACATAAATGTGTAGGTACATAAGTATGTTTAGGTGCAGAAGATAAATAAAAAGAAAAAAAGAGGGAGAAAGGGTGGGGAGGTTGCAACTATTGTTGCGGTAAAGGGAGAGCAACATGTGTTTATACGTAGAATGATTGGCCAAAATTGAGATTGTGGTAGTTCATAAGAAGAACCCTTTGAGCGTAGTAAGGCTAGTGTTGAAAAAGTCAAGTTCTGTAAATTTCTCATTATAGTATTTGCATGACCGGTGAATGAATGAATTTTGTATGTAAGATGTTCTACTTCCAGAAATGTGGAAGAGTGCAGATTGCCGGGTCGCTCTAGATGGTGTGTGGAGAGATATTAATTCTAATTAACTCTAATAAAGTCGTTTAAAACTAAATAATTATAATGTCAAGCCACAAAATTTGCTACCATTAAAAAAATATATTTTATTAACACATTTTTGTAAAGACAGGTTGAAAATTTATCAAAAATTACAAAAGTTTGTATAACTTCTAAACGTTGAAAATTGGATTATGAGTTGCAAGTATTGTCTGACTAATGGCATGATTTTCTATAATATTCTGAAGGTGTAAATTATTATTTCAATTTGAAATAAATTATGTACATGATACATATCTATAAATGAGGTACATAGGCTTGACGAGGTGAAAATAATCGGAATAAATAAGTAATTCTCAGTAAAATTGAAGGTAAGAGAGCAAAAATATGAACCTGGTACCATCAAAACGGAAATTGCAGCATACTTGCATGTAGCAGAAGACTGGAAAGAATGGAGAATGATTGTAAAGGTAGTGTTATTTGGTGGTACGGGGATCTTCATAGAAATATCATAATCTGCAGGTTCAACAAGACATAATTATAAAACAACGCATAAAGCGGGAAACCTATCTAGGTCTTTATGGGAAGCCGACTCTTTTCGCCTATGCCGACCCAACCCGGTCACCGGCGCGCGCACCTAACACGAGTGGGTGAGCCAGTCCTGTGTCTCACTTTCACTCTACAAGCGGCCACTGGAGTGACTTAACAAAGGACTACTACGCACACCAACGAACCATAGCGAGATAACACGCGAGGCACAACAGACCGCCAATTTTTTTTGATTGTGATAAATATTTAAATTATGTCGCACATTTTGAATATCATCTTCAATGAAACAAGTTATTTATTTTCAATTGGTTTATTTTAAAGCTTTCACTGTGGGGTAAGTTTGATGAATATAAATATATAAAATACATGGACAAGATCACTTAAAAAAAATGATAATGGATAAGGGTAGTTTATATTTACAGGAATGATAGGATATTTACAACTACAATCACATAAACTAATAGGATTATCACAAATCAGTGTCGGGGTATGCGTTACCTCATTTAATGAGCGTAACCGTAATGGTGGGCGCCATGGGCAGCGGCGGCTACAGCAGCGTGGTGGGCAGCCTTGGCGTGGGCGACCTCGGGGGTGTCCACAACGCGTCCATCATGTCCCAGGGGAGCGGCTCCATGAGCGTAGGCTCCGGCGTAGTGGGCGGGGGCGGCGTATGCACCAGCATGGTTGTAGTGTCCATTATCCTGGCTTTCGGCCAAACCTTCTCCCTTCCAGCTACCGTCTTCATGACCAGCATAGTAGGCGGGGGCAGCGGCGTAAGCACCAGCATGGTTGTACTGTCCATTGTCCTGGCTTTCGGCCAAACCTTCTCCCTTGTAGCTTCCGTCCTCGTGTCCAGCATAGTGGGCGGGGGCCACGGCGTAGGCGAGGGGAGCATACGCTCCATAGACACCATGTCCGGCACCATGTCCGGCACCGGCGACAGCGGCGAAGTGGGCGGCCTTAGCGTGGGCGACCTCGGGGGTATCTACGACGCGACCGTCAACTCCGATGGGGGCGGCTCCATGAGCGTGGATTCCGGCATAGTGGACGGGGCCGGCAGCGTATGCACCAGCGCCGTATCCATGGGCGTAGTGTCCATGGTCCTGGCTCTCGGCCAGACCCTCTCCCTTCCAGCTGCCGTCCTCGTGTCCACCATAGTGGGCGGAGGCCAGAGCTCCCAGGCACAGGAAAGTTGCGAAGAACTGAAAAACAGAAGATATTTTCAAAATCTGATATCAAATAAATATAATATGTAAATATTGGTACCTGTATCAACAGCACTTCTAGATAACATATGTATTTTCGCACACATTATACGGAAGTGATTATGCCTTTCACGTGTCATTAACTTAAATAACATTCCAAAACTGGTTTTGTTTTTATTTGAAGCAACCAAACAATAGCGATAATCATATCCATGTATATTATAATTGTTTCATAAATATTTTTTAAAAATCCATTTCAAATTAAATAATCTTTAAACTAACCAGAGAGTTCATGATTGTCTTGAGGTTAGCCTTTTCGGAGATGAAAACTGCTTGTGAAGTGTTCAGCGTAGCGTGCTGGCTTTATACTGACCGACGCCTGATAGCGCGTGCGGTGGTGGGGTGGACACAATGCATTGACAACCTCAATACTATCATAAATGCTCGAATGTCAGTGAGTTTTTTTTTTTCCGCAAATTGATTTTTTTGAATTACTTTCGAAATATTTCATTAAATCAAGTAGTTTTTTAAATATAGTATTAAGGAGAACACATTCTTATTGAAGTTGTAATTATTCAGATCTGTGATGTTTTAAATACTAATTTTAATGTATTAATTATAAATATATACATCCAAAATCAATTGTGTCAAAAAATATTGTTTTTGCGCTACCGGGATTCGAACCTGGATCTCTATTTCCAATCCGGGGAAGTGCACTACCAATCGTGTTATAACGCCAGTATTTTTCATGAAAAATTTTCGAACCTATATGTTACACTTTTTTCAAATTAATACATCTGTTGTTTCATTATTTTTGAAAGCCATCTACATTATTTTTACGGAATCTATTTTAAAATAATGGCAGATGGATTTGGCCTAGCTTGATCTCAGTCCTTGGTTGGACGACAATTATCACCTCCAGTTGACTCGCACTTTTGTAGTTAAAAACGGAGATATCACTGCACTCCGTATGCTGCAGAACACCGCTTCTTTTTCGCGGTCCGGATTTTACGTATGGCGCTACTCTCGAACACAGATGAAAGAAACACAGATGTTGACCGTTCCGTGTCGAAATGCAACCTGTTTCCCCGTCGGCGAAAGCGTTAAGTAATTAGTTGACCAGAGCGGGAAAGGTATATTAAGGTTTATTGGAAGAACAAAACGCATAGGGGGTAGGTACTCGACAGCGTCAACATGTACAGTGAATGAAAATGGTTAATTAATATTAATATATTTAATTCATATTTAAAATATCACAGACCTATGTTCTGAATAATTACAACTTCACAATAATAATGTGTTCTCCTAAAAAATAATAAAGTTGTATCAATGTGTCCAAAATTTAATAAAAATGAATTGATAATTCTGGCGTCTACTATCAGATTTACTTAAAGGTATTTTGAGATTCTGTAAAAATAAGGTAGATGGCTCTGTCAAATGATGGAACGATTAAATGTATTAAATTCAAAAAGGTAACATATAGGGTCGAAAAATTGTCGCTAAAAATAATGCCGCTGTAGCTTAGTTGGATAAAGCACCTCCCCCGGTTAGGGAAGAGATCCAGGTTCGAATCCCGGTAGCGCAACAATATTTTTCGATAAAATTGATTTTATATGTATATCTTTATAATTAATATATTTAATTCATATTTAAAACATGTTTTCATTTTCACCGGGGCGTCACGGAAGGCAGGTATTGTATTTATCTGTGTTAACATTTTCTATATCTTCATTTCCACCGCCCGGCACTGGAAACTGAAACAATGAAATGAAGAACTAAGTAAAGGCATGCTGACATTAAGTAAATGCTGTCTGACTGGCCAAAACGTAGAATATGGTCGAAAAGTGGCACTCGAATGTTGCCATAGTTAACCGAAACATAAATTCATTCCATGATAATCTGATCATCTGAATGAATTTTAAAAAACAGACAAAAACCAGTTATGTTGGACAAGTTTTTCGTTAAATGTTAGAAAACAACCATCAGACAGTTTTGACAATAATTTTATTTATTTTAGTACCAATTTTGGGGATTGGAAACGGATTAAATTTCACTTCTTCATTAATTGCAAAATTACTTACTTTATGGACACGTATTATATTAATAATAAGTAATTATCGATAAATAATTAATAATTGATAATTAATGGTCTTGAATCATGTTGATTTATCAATAAACAGTGGTATAAACAAAGTGTTTTCTTATTATTAATTAAATATCAGTTATTTTTAATGAGAAAAATTGATTCAATATTCATCAGGTACCATATTTGGAACGGATTAATGACGAATATAGAAGTTTGGCTGCACTCTGCATTTCGAAACATAAGGTAATATAGTACAGTGTTTATTCAGTACCTACAGCGGTACCCACCTTAAAACTTGAATTAAAAAATAAAATATACCTTTACAAAATATAACTCTAGGTGTCGGTTAAGCAACTGTTTTCTAATAAGCCAATTTTTAAAACGTCTAAAAAATGTAATATAGTTTTATTCCTTTCTTTTCAGTAAACTATAAAATTTACTGCAACTGCATAAATAACACATTTGCACTCAATATTTATACAAAATAATAATACTAATTGTGCGATTTTTTAATTTATTTAGTACAATACGTATAATTTTATATGAAATATAAATAATCTGTGGATTTTGTTCTAAAAAAACCTTGTATATAATATGGGTGACAGAGCGCCTTGATTTTTTTGACTTTTGTATTTTTTTATTCAGAGTAGCGGGTCCGTTTGGATTCCTTGCTCTTCCATTATGATGTATGCCTTATGGGCGCATTAGCAAAAATGAGATGGGTTTATTATTATTACTGCAATGATGCAGGGGCTGCTAGCTGGGGCAGGAGATAACCTCTAAAGGAGGATGGTTTTGGGACGTTTAATACGCGAGGGGGCCGTTATATCATAGGTTGACAGAACGTTTATTATGGGGTTCCGGTGCTGTGAGAGTTCAGCATAAAAACTCTTGGAGAGATGTTTTATGAATTCTTTTACTGTGGGAATACCTGAGTCGTGATGTGGTTGCGTAATCCTGGTCAATGTAGGTTGAAGCAGCGCTAGATATCTAAGAAAGATCTTTGGTCCGATTTGAGATGATCTTATTTAACGTCACTTATAACCTCAACTTTTAATAGCTCTACGATGACACTCCGACGTCGTCAAATTTATTGGAATCCGATATCTTCAATGAACCAAGAATCGGGCCTGGATTAAAAAGTTTTCGCAAATGACTTCTATTCACGGTAGAGATTTTTAGGAGATTGTCTACTTGAGACAATACGAATTTTGCACCTATGAGATTTTTTGGAGACAACTACTCTCGGCTTTCGTAGTTTTCATGTAAACATCTCACACACTTCACGTTTATTGTAAGTCCAGCGTAAAATGTCACACCATTGACCATTTATATTTAGTTTGTAAAGTGAATTAGAATCTCCCCCAGCAGCAGTTGAAAAATAATACATTTTTGTAATTTAATGCATTCAGCTAGCTTGGTTCTAGGTTCTGGACGTAGTCTCGCTGTCAAATACGTCCTACTCGGGCTTGAATTTTTCCCTTTTCTACCAATCTCAATCTGATATCTGAGTTTATCTCCAGATTAAAATTTTAATATGCCTCATAGTATTGAGATTTATCCCTAAAAATGGGATGAAAAAAATTATTTGAGGCGCCCATGGCCTAACTCGAGCAGTGGCGTGCATTATTATGTTCTAACATCAATACTGTAAAATAACGATGGGTTACATTGATGGGTAAAGGTAATGTTCGGTATTAATGACAGATCCACAGATCGCTAATGGCCGTGCACGTGAGGATGCTCCATTATGCTTACTTTACCTGTCCTTTACTGTCCCCCCCTGTACCCTACCCCTCAGAGCACGATTTTTTTTCTGTGCGTTTGTCTATGACTTTTGAACTGTTAAGGAGTGTGAATGTTCTGCTTTGTGCTCGTTACTAACTTACAGTTTTGGAAAAGTTACTTGTTGTCAGTGTATTCGGTTCCTCGCGTGTGTTATATATATAAATACTTTCTGCAAGATCATATGGACAAATGAACTCGATGACGTTTACATGGACTATAGTAAAGCTTTCAATAAAGTTATGCATTCCAAACTCCTTGACAAACTCCTCCTTATCAGTATTCACGGAGACCTACTTAGATGGTTTTCCTCCTACATATCCAATAGGAGCCAAGCAGTAGTAGTTAGCGGCTATAATCCGACTGGGTACGCGTCACATCAGGTGTTCCTCAAGGATCACTTTTAGGACCACTCCTCTTTAACATTTATATCAATGACATCACTAAGTGTTTCTTATATACTCACAAACTTTTATTTGCGGACGATATGAAAATTTTTACTCCAATTGTTAACATCGAAGATTGCCATAAACTTCAAAGTGATTTAAAGTGCCTCGATGTATATTGCAATCTACATAACCTACAAATCAACATCAGCAAGTGCTGCATGATACAGTTTACCAGGAACAAAAATCCATTTAACTTCCCATAATCTCTTAATAACCAACTCTTGACCAAGAAATCTGAAACTGAAGATCTTGGGATTATATTGGATTATAAATTACTCTTCGACTTTCAGATCAACCACATTACATCCAGAGCAACCAAAATGTTAAGGTATGTAAATAATTCAATAACATAAACATCATGAAAACATTGTGCTTCTCATATGTCCGAAGTATTATCGAATCCAAGTCTGGAATCCAAGATATACCACATACATCAATAGAATCGAAAAAATACAAAACAGCTTCCTTAAATATCTTTACATTCGTAGTTATCGAATTTTAATTAGCACTGCTGAGTCATCTATCTTTTTCAAAGTTCCATCACTACAAATTCGAAGACACATGGCCGATGTCATTTTTCTACACAAAATAGCCAACTCTAAAGTAGACTGTCAAGATTTACTCAGACGCATATCCATTCGAGTGCCAGCCAAGTCAACCAGAACTAATCTTACATTTAATCTTCCACATTGCAATACCAATGCCAAACAAAACTCATTTTTCTATCGAATACCCCTATATTTAAATTCACACCTAAACGAATTAAACGAACTAGACATTTTCAATACCATAGTTACCGTTGCTTGTACCGCAATTACCAGTACCATTGATAGCTTCAGTGATTCCGTATCTACAAAAAAAAAATTATATATATATATATACAAATATATAACTTCTAACTCTATATAAATTATTACAGTGCAAGTCTCCTATTTGGAGAGGTAAGCGATTAAAGAAATATGTAATTTTAGTTTTGTAAATACTCAAGTAACTCATTTATTATAAAAAATTGTAAAAATTTCAAAATAGTAAAAAAAAAAGTTTATGACAAGATAGGCAATATATTTAGACTGAAAAATTCTGAACTCAATATTTAAATGTAATGACAAATTTGGACAAAAAAAAAAATTTTTTGAAATTAATTTCATATTTCTTATTCTCATTAATCATAGAAGTTAAAATTTACAGATTGTGAATGAAGAATAATAATTCTTTTGTAGCTTAAAATATCAATGTTGGTGCATAACGTCCGTCTTAGGAACAAATAAGCTTTCACTAGTTGTTTCAATGATGAAACGATTTTCATTAAATTAAAACTGCCCAAAGGAATTTCCAAAACAAGGTGTCAATTTTTAACGAGAACACATTATTATTTTTAAGTTGCAGTTTTTTTTACAACATAATTCTGTGGTATTTTATCACAAATTTAAATGTATCAACTAGGAAGATATACAGAAAAAATCAATTTATCGAAAAAATATTTTAGTTGCTGCCGTGTTGTCATGGTAGCAACTAATTCATACTTCAAAAAAAATTGACACATGACTACCTTACCGAATATATTTTTTATCTTATTTGTTTGCAAAGAAATAATCATTATAAAGAATCATTTTAAATAAAACAAAAAACTAGGATTCAATCATTTTATTTTCTAAGAGTTGATATGGTTTAGGTTCAATATGAACATACATACAATATATATAAGGAATTGGCTCAAAAAAAAAACAGGACGTAGAAGGAAAAGGGATATAAATTTGGACGAAGATATTATTGACAAGATATATACAACTACAATAATTTAATCAGGATCATCACAACTTGGTGTTAGGGAGCGATTCAGTTATTAATGGGCATAACCGTGATGATGGGCACCATGACCGGCACCAGCGACAGCGGCGAAGTGGGCAGCCTTGGCGTGGGCGACTTCAGGGGTGTCCACAACACGTCCATCATGTCCCAGGGGAGCGGCTCCATGAGCATGCACTCCAGCATAGTGGGCAGGGGCGGCGTATGCACCAGCACCATATCCATGGGCATAATGTCCATTATCTTGGCTTTCGGCCAGACCTTCTCCCTTCCAGCTGCCGTCCTCGTGTCCACCATAGTGGGCGGGGGCTGCGGCGTAGGCGAGAGGAGCATAAGCTCCATGGGCACCGTGTCCGGCACCAGAGACGGCGGCGAAGTGGGCGGCCTTGGCGTGGGCGACTTCGGGGGTGTCTACGACGCGACCGTCAGCTCCGATGGGGGCGGCTCCATGAGCGTGGATTCCGGCATAGTGGACGGGGCCGGCAGCGTATGCACCAGCGCCGTATCCATGGGCGTAGTTTCCATGATCCTGGCTTTCGGCCAGACCCTCTCCCTTCCAGCTGCCGTCCTCGTGTCCACCATAGTGGGCGGAGGCCAGAGCTCCCAGGCACAGGAAAGTTGCGAAGAACTGAAATGTTTTTATTTAAATTATATAACGAGTATATGATAAAGATTACTGTAAATAGTTGCGATATAAATCAATCCAAATTCTATACATGTTTAGTAGATTTGTAATATAAATATGTAGTTTACGTTTGACAGTACTAACCAGAGAGTTCATAATTGTGTTGTGGTGAGCCTTTTCGGAGAAGAAAACTGCTTGTGAAGTGTGGAGCATATTGCACAGGCTTTATACTAGCCGGAAGCCTTCTCGTATGCGTAGGAGTGGGGTGGACGCAAATATTGGTCACTACAATACAATCACGGCTGCACAGTTCCAGCGATGGAATGCCAATAGTTTTTTGTCACATTGGGTTTTTTTCAAAGGACCTTCGGAATATTGTATTAAAACAACTATTTTTTCATTAGAATTCCTCGGACAAACCGCGTACAGCGACCACCATTATGAAAGATATTACGTGTTATTTTGTCAGTTATTAAACTCACTAATGCTGAAATAGTGAATACTTACACGAAATATACTGAAATTATTATGCAACAGTGAATCTATATCATATAAAAATCTTCAAATAAAATTGTTTCTCCACTATCTCTCTCAAGAATCGTCAATTCTCTCTGTCTCTCAACATTTCATGATTTCATTAGCTCTCCAACCTTTTAAACTGCCACTTTTTTACCAGTACGAGAGCTCGATTCTAGAACCTTACTTTTTTATTAGGAGAACACATTCTTATTGTGAAGTTGTAATTATTCAGAACATAGGTCTGTAATATTTTAAATATGAATTAAATATATTAATTAGAAAGATATACATATAAAATCAATTTAATCGAAAAACATTGTTATTGCGCCACCAGGATTCGAACCTGGATCTCTTTCCTAGCCGGGGAAGGTGCATTATCCAACTATGCTACAGCGACAATATTCTTAGCGACAATTTTCGAACCTATATATTACCTTTTTGATATTAATACATTTAATCGTTCCATTATTTGAAAGAGGCATCTACCTTATTTTTACAGAATCTCAAATACCTTTGAGTAAACTGATAGCAGACGCCAGAATTATCAATTCATTTTTATTAAATTTTGGACACATTGATACAACTTTATTATTAGAAGAACACAATATATTAAGATTATATTACTTTATTATTAGGAGAACAGATTCTTATTGTGAAGTTGCAAATAATGGAACGATTAAACGTATTAATATCAAAAAGGAAACATATAGGTTCGAAAATTGTCGCTAAAAATATTGTCGCTGTAGCATAGTTGGATAATGCACCTTCCCCGGTTAGGAAAAGGATCCAGGTTCGAATTCCGGTGGCGCAACAACAATGTTTTTCGATAAAATTGATTTTATATGTATATCTTTCTAATTAATATATTTCATTCATATTTAACCTTACTTTTTTACCGTTCATCACCTCTTCGACATTTAAATTGATTTATTTATCTATATTACATGCATACATATTTATTTAATTCATAATATAGTGCATACATAAGCACTCCTATATATGCTCTAATATAAACAAGGTTAAAGTACTATCTTTTACATATTTGGTCAGTTTCACTTTAAATCTATTCAATTTCACCTCCTTTCTTATGATTTCTAGCATTTTATTAAAATTATTCATCGCTCCATACATAATAGATTTCTGAGATTTGGCCTTCTTCCTGAATGTCAGTCTTAGTCTTTCCCTTCCACTTGTATGATGCTCGTGCTCATGTTAATTGGCATAAATTTTTCGCCGATATTTTCTTATTGAGGATTTTATAAATAAATACCTTTCTATAGATAAATATAGAGGTTATCATATTCAGATCTTTCAGCATTGCACTGATCTGAGTATATCTATTTTTTCTGAGTATTATTCTTAACACTGGCAATTGTTGCATTTCTTCTTCATTAGCCAAAAACAAAATGCTGCTGCAGTAGTTGATGCGAGGAATAATTATATACTATTTTACAAGAGTCGGTACTAATGAATCTTCTGATCCTTCCAAGAAGTGAGATTTTTTGAGTAATGTTTTTAGTCGCGTGTCTTATATTTTGCGATAGATTCAATTTTGAATCTATTATGACTCCCAAATATTTTATTTCAGTCACTTTCTTCAAATTTTCACCATCTATGATAATTTCTAATATAATTGGTATTCTTTTATTCCAATGTTCATGAATATAGCTTTTAGCCATATTGCTTTATTATTTAAGTCTTAGTTTAATTCTTTCAATATAGTGGCATAATCGTGTCCCGCAATATATAATAAAATATAAATAATCTTATTTTGCAATATTTTAGCATTTTTATGATATCGTTTATATAGATAATAAAAAGGATAGGTCCAAGAACTGACCCTTGTGGTACTCCTAATGATATAAGGAGGAGGTCAGATATTATAGATAAAACATTACATAATTATAGTAATCAGATAACATATCTGAATGATGATTGCATACCTCACTAGGCAAGCCTGTTTTGGAGCAAGTTAGCATTTTTTAATTAATGTATAAATAGCAGTATAATCGACAGGATAGATATCAATCACGTACAGTGCTAAAAACAAAGTATGCACTCATATATGTCGATTAAAAAACGCAAACTTGTGTGTTAAATGCATATCCAAGAATATCGTATTTTATTACATCTCGTCATAAAATACACACACACATATAATTACAACATCAGTCTTATATATAGGTACACATTTTCATTTATAAACCAATTGTGATTCCAAACCTCATAATGCAGTTATAATACAAAGAATTATATCAGTATATACACTAGTATAATTTCATTATCAACTCTGCAGAATTTAAACAACCAATTTACAAAATTATTTTTAAACGCTCTAATAATAATAATAATAATAATAATAATAATAATAATAATAATAATAATAATAATAATAATAATAATAATAATAATAATAATAATAATAATAATAATAATAATAATAATAATAATAATAATAATAATAATAATAATAATAATAATAATAATAATAATAATAATAATGATGATGATGATGATGATGATGATGATGATGATGATGATGATGATGATGATGATGATGATGATGATAATAATAATAATAATAAAATTCGCCATAAAGATAATACATATATTATACATTAAAGTTATGAAATATTATTTATATCATGAAAAGAAAACCAAGGAAAATATAAATAAATAAAAAGTTCACACACATATATATATATAAATATAAATACTTCAGACACGGCTATTTTTGTATCTGTAGCTATTCTGTAGTCTTTGTCATTCTCTGGTCAGGGAGCCAGCTTTCCATGAGAGCACCGCTTGCACCAGAGAGTTGCCGCAGTTTTACGTCTGCAACTCGATGTCTCAGAAGCGGAGCGAATCCATGTATTCGGCCTTTGGTAAACATTGTAGATGCGCTGCAATAACGCGCCAATCTGAACAGTATTTTGTATGAATTGTTGTACTGAATTTGGAGACGGTTGTACTTCACTTGCTTGTATTTTGACCAGAGCTCGCAGGTATACATGCTGGTGAAGAACGCGAGAGTCTACGTCTCGGCTCTGTATAAAAAACCTAGCTGAATACATCTCTTTATTTTGTTATCTTATTTTTTTTCTAATTCCTTAAGAGACTACGATACCCTGGATTCTTGGAAAGTTGGTAGACCCCCTATTCTACTACTAAACATAAATGCATCAACACTTATCGCATCGATACTTTTATTACCTTAGTATTATAGACATTATAAGTGAATTCGAACTGTAAATCCAGATCTATAGGACACAAATGAATTACGTAAACTCCAAGTCGCCCGTCTCATGGAATATATTACGACAATTCCGGTGAGTAAATCGGAATCACCGCAAGGTAGGGGAGGGAAGTAGGGAAACGTAGTACAGGATGAGGTCGGTGAGGGGAAAGGGGCACTAGTCGAAAGACCAGCGATCTCGGGAACCGGGATTCGGAAGGACTGTTTACCTTACCTTGTATATGACGCCTCCGTAAATTCCTGCAGTCACCGCTGAGACACACAAATGGTACGCGAATGAGCCGATTTCCGATCCCAATTGAATACGACGATGTCACAAGTTCACCCACGGCACACAAACAATAAACAATACGTGATCAAAACACAATATCACAAAATACAGTACTGATGTACTAGAGCTGAATACTGAATGCTGAACTTAAAAGTAAATTGTACGATTTAGGTCTGGTAGCTGATCCGTGGTGTACCTGTAGCCATGTGAGATAGATGCTGGACCACATCCTCTGGCACTGTGAGATATTGACGGATGCTAGAGAAGATATGATTGATGGTTTGGTGGGAGTAGATCGGACTTCCATTCCTGAGACTCTTTTGTCTGAAGTATTGGGCTATATGCTTTATGTGTATATATGAAATTCATTCAAATTATTAATATATATACTAGAATACGTCTGAAAAGGCAGTATTATTAAACTTTATATTTAGACCAGTATATTTCACAATATTTTGAGTATGTCTAAATCTTTGTAGGAACCAATTACTGGGATTTATCTCCTGAGGGATTGTCATCAAGATATAGATGTCTCACAGAGACGAAACTAATATTTTTTCATGGGAAGTATGAAAGTCTTGGGCATTACAGGGCTTACGACCTGTCATCGGCTGGCTTAAGCGACCACTTTACCCCATGTAAAAGTAGTAGCTTCGTCTCTGTGAGATATCTATATCTTGATGACAATCTCTCAGGGGATAAATCCCAGTAATTGGTTCCAATAAAGATTTGGAAATACTCAAAATATTGGAAGAAGTCAGCTGGAAAAGTTCCTTAAATTATCAAAGTTACTCATTTTATGTAATTATTTTTGTCTTTACATCCTACCTTGTACTTATCACGTTTTGTTTGCTCCCTACTAGTTTCTTTTCTTATATTTGTATCTCCACCCCCTTTAGCCATGATTGAACGCACGCCCCTGTCTGAACAGCTTAATTATTTACGTATTTATTGTATATAATATTTAATGTACGTCCATATTGACGAAAATACAGTGGAGTCAAAACTAGTCAACATCAAAGGAACCAACGTGATAAAACATAAAGTAATATAATTATTTAAATTGATAATTAAATATATCCATAAAATAAATAAAAAAACATGACTTGAGGTTTAAATATTTTTATTAAAAAGTTTTTATTTATTGAATAATTAAAAATAACAGGTCTTGCTTGTTTTCGTGTCACAAAAAAAGCTGGTTCCGGAAGTTAAGAAAAAAATGTCAAAAATTCTTTGTTTCATGTACAACAAGAATATTTCGATCATAATTTTGTGGTCACGGAGAACCATTAAAATCATTTTTTCAATTTACCACTGAGAGCAGGGTCGACATTGCGCGTGGGGTGATGGAGCTGTTGCCCGTCGGCGCGTAGTTCTGGAGTTTAAAAAAAAAGTTAGTTAGCGAGGAAGAATTTAAATAACAATGTTACCCAGTATATCATTACGTCATCTTGATCATAGGCGTGTCCTCTCTTTCCTCAAGGTTAAGTTCAGTCATATTTAAATTGGCCCGTGGTCATAAAATTTTATTTTTATATTTTTTTTTAAATTAAAAGATGTGTACACGGAATATGTGTCACATCAATATTCTTACTATTTTCAAATTAAGCTAAACACTTGTACTATGAAAATAGGATTCACATGCTGGTCTCCTGGAATGGGGTTCGAACCCCCGACTACTAGATCACTACCATCTTACTAGATCACTAAGCAAGTGTTTTAACTATTAGACCAACAAGCACGTCAAAATTACAACTAAATAAATACATCTCTTAGATTTTATAAATAATTTTTTTTTTCTTCTTCTTGTTCATTGTTTACTCATACTCTTTATTGGAGGTTTTAGAGGAAAAGTCTTCACTTGTTTGATTTTTCTTAATATTTTATTATTTCATAATACTGCGTATCTAGAGAAAATATGTAATTTTCCCAAAGTTTTTACTGTATTTTTATTACTGTAACGCAGTATGCAAGTAAAATTAATATTGATTACTGTTGTTTGTCTGATGCATGTGTCATAATAATTAACAACGTGATGTTGATGATGAATATGAAAACATTATTAATGTATCTTCCCAGAAACCTATGATTAGAGCAAGGGCGGATAGGGGCGATCGCCCCACCCCCTTAATTTCAGAAAAAATTGTATTTATCGTTCGAAACTCGTAATGTGTTTTTTTCCCCAAAGAGCAAAAATTTTTATATTGATTGCAAATATTTTTTTTTTTCTTTCTTTTTTTATTAATATTAAAAATATAATATAATTTCAATAATCAGTGGATATATACATATATATTTTAACATTTGTTTCTTCTCTATGAGAGTAAGACTCGTGTATAGAGAAGGAGTATATACGAGTTAATTTATGTTTCAGTTAATCTGTGTACATATTTCTTTTACTTCAGATACAAATTTATGATAGTCCGTAATTTTTCTAATTGTGATGGGGAGATTGTTAAAAAATTTGATACCTTGATAAATCTATAAGTATATTTTAGTTTTGGGATATCAATTTGACATCTATATCTTGTAGATCGGAATTCGCTTCTAAAATTAAATTGATTTTTTATTTTGAAAATTTGAATTATTGAATTTTTTTTGTATATGTCTACTATTTTTGGTACTTTAAAATCTGTGAAAAGTTGTATACTTGGATAGTCTTTTTTTTTTTTTAGAATAATTTTTATTATCATTTTTTGAGTGATTTCTAATTGTGACATTGAAGTTTTATATGCACCTCCCCATCCAATAATACCGTATTGCAAATGTGACTGTACAAACGCGTAATATATTATTTTCAGATATGTAGGTGATAAGATGTTTCTGAGTCTAAAAAATATGTACTCAGTTTTCCTTATTTTGTTTGTGAGATTAGTAATATGTTCTTTCCATTTGAGATTGTTATCTATTATGATTCCAAGGTACTTGATAGTCTTTTTCTTCAGTTGATGGACATTGGTCACAAGTGTTTTCTCGAGTACAGACAGGCCTTGGTGTGAATTTTAATATGAATTTCGGTGTTTTGTTTTTGTTTTATGTCACGGCAGCGGACAGTAATTTTTTGGTCATACAGCTAAACCGCCAATGCACCAAAAATGTTTATTTATCGGATACCCCAGCGATTTCTAGCACATCGCCCCCCTCTCGATACATTCCTGGATCCGTGAGTGGATTAGAGCCATGTTACAAAAAATAATCACATTATTAGGAGAACACATTCTTATGGTGAAGTTGTAATTATTCAGAACAGAAGGTCTGTGATATTATTTATTAATTAGAAAGATATACATATAAAATCAATTTTATCGCAAAATATTGTTGTTGCGCCACCGAGATTCGTACCAAGAAGATAGAAGGTGCATTATCCAACTATGTTGCAGCGACACTATTTAAAAAGGTAACATCATATAGGTTCGAAAATTTGTCGTTAAAAATAGTGTCGCTGTAGCATAGTTGGATAGTTGGAAAGAGATCCAAGTTCGAATACCGGCGGCGCAACAGCAATATTTTCCGATAAAATTGATTATATATGTATATCTTTCTAATTAATACATTTAATTACTAATTAAAATTTCATATAAACAATTATGAACATAATGAAGCAGGAATCTACTATGAAAAATATTATTAATAATAATGTAACACACTTCAGATATTTGATTAGTGTTGCCCAACTGTTTATCACATTGTTATATTGCAAGCGTACATTTTCAAAAATATGACAGGAATCAGTATTGTATTTTGTGTAAAACGATACTATTCAAGACTTAAATAAATCACATACGGGTCCGCTTCGGTAACACGCTCGTGGATCAATAAATAAAGTCATTTTTCGTCTCAGAAAAAATGTTATTTACATACCTGCCAATTTTTTTATTTCAATTAGCTCTAATTTCACAAATTGTATAACGTTAAATTGTATTGTTTTATTTCAGTAAATTTCTAGATGAAGTATCCTATAATCATGAACACATTCAAAATATGGCCTTGGAATAATTAATTCAAAATTATTATCATAAAGCTTAGTTTGTGGTAAAAAATATAGGAATTAAATATTTAAATGAAATATTAAATTCGATTTTCATTTCGATTAGAATTAATAAAGAAGCTAAAATGTTAAAATTATATGTAAATAAAATTAAATATATTAATTAGAAAGATACACATATAAAATCAATTTTATCGAAAAATATTATTGTTGCGCCATCGGTATTCGAAATTTGAGATTCTGTAAAAATAAGGTAGATGGCTCTTTCAAATAATGGAACGATTAAATGTATTAATATCAAAAAGGTAACAAATAGGTTCGAAAATTTGTCGCTAAAAATATTGTCGCTGTAGCATAGCTGGAAAATGCACCTTCCGCGGTTTGGAAAGAGATCCAGGATCGAATCCCGGTGGAGCAACAACAATATTTTTCGATAAAATTGATTTTATATGTATATTTTTCTAATTAATATATTTAATTCATATTTAAATTATCACAGACCTATGTTCTGAATAATTACAACTTAACAATAAGAATGTGTTCTCCTAATAAATAAAATTGATGTATTCTACCCTGATTATATATATTTTTAGTACATATGAAAAAAAAGATAAATATTTTACTAGACGTGGTATGTTCTAAAACAATTACTTGTATAGTTTTTGTAAGTAAGGTGAGTAAGTATAATGCAAAGTAAATTATAAAATGTTATTGTAAAAAAAATTATAAAAATATTTTTGTCTATTATACAATGTGTAGGTTAGAATAAATGACAAATTAGTTTCATTTTGCTTTCTACCCACATCAAGCAACCATATTTATTTTTGGTTTAAAATCGTTAAACACTTTAGATCAATGAATGTCTAGTAGCAATTTGTTAAATATTTTGCGGTACACAAAACAAGATAGTTCGTTGACCGAATTTGGTATTAATTTTTTGCACTATTAATCATCCTAAGGTTTTGCTCCTAGTTTTCCTTGGATCGGATCGTGAAAGATAAGTTTTTTTTAATTTTTTTAAGTTTTAAGATTGATCTGGCAAACAGTTGTCTTATATCAAAAACTTGAAAGGATTTAAAGAGTTCTTCAGAGTTATATCTAAATGCCCCCATGTTTATAGTCATTCAAAACTCACTAAAAACTAAAAAAAGATTCCAGGGGTTAAAAAAATGTATTTTCATTGATCGGAGTATCAAATCACACATACAGTTAGTGCGTCAAATATACAAAATATTTTATTTTGATGATCTGACAAAATTATCACCTTAGAGAAGTTTACTAAACGAGATAAATAATAAAAATAAGAATAATTTCAAATTGATTTGTTTATTGCGTTATTAATATTTACAACTACTATCACACACTCAGGATCATCACAACTCAGTCAAATATTATATAAGCATGATTAGTGGGCATAACCGTAATGGTGGGCGCCATGGGCAGCGGCGGCGACGGCGGCGTGGTGGGCGGCCTTGGCGTGGGCGACCTCGGGGGTGTCCACAACACGTCCATCATGTCCCAAAGGGGCGGCTCCATGAGCGTAGGCTCCGGCGTAGTGGGCGGGGGCGGCGTATGCACCAGCATGGTTGTAATGTCCATTGTCCTGGCTTTCGGCCAGACCTTCTCCCTTCCAGCTACCGTCCTCATGACCAGCATAGTAGGCGGGGGCAGCGGCGTAAGCACCAGCATGGTTGTACTGTCCATTATCCTGGCTTTCGGCCAAACCTTCTCCCTTGTAGCTTCCGTCCTCGTGTCCAGCATAGTGGGCGGGGGCCACGGCGTAGGCGAGGGGAGCGTACGCTCCATAGGCACCATGTCCGGCACCGGCGACGGCGGCGAAGTGGGCGGCCTTAGCGTGGGCGACCTCGGGGGTATCTACGACGCGACCGTCAATTCCGATGGGGGCAGCTCCATGAGCGTAGATTCCGGCATAGTGGACGGGGCCGGCAGCGTATGCACCAGCTCCGTATCCATGGGCGTAGTGTCCATGGTCCTGGCTCTCGGCCAGACCCTCTCCCTTCCAGCTGCCGTCCTCGTGTCCACCGTAGTGGGCGGAGGCCAGAGCTCCCAGGCACAGGAAAGTTGCGACGAACTGTAAAAAATGAAATATTAAAAATATGCTTACTTGTTTTGTTAACGTTGTATTATAGAAGGGTCGTATTTTTATGTGAGGCTACTTCAAAAATAAACATATTACTCCAACTATCATATGATATTTTTTAATTACTGGGCAATAAGTTATCTATTAGTTACGTATATTAAAATGTGAAATTCATTAAACTTGCAAAACACTTCAGATTTGTTAACATTTTACATCACTAACCAGAGAGTTCATGATTGTCTTGAGGTGAGCCTTTTCGGAGGAGAAAACTGCTTGTGAAGTGTGGAGTACTGCGCGCAGGCTTTATACTCGCTGGAGTAGTTCCGGTTTGAGGAGGGAGCGGACAATATTGTACAGTTCATTGTCTTGGCACTACGATATTAATTGAACTTGTACGTCATTATCTTTACTGTCGTATTAAGTTTTTTTTATATGAAGGTCTATCGAAAGTATTATGTAGAATTTTTTATTATAAAGTATGTTTTGTCAGAAAATTTTGTATACTCTCTTACTATTACGTTGTGTATTCTTTTCATCAACACCGGTATCGGGATCGATATTAGGCGCACCCAAAACCTTTTTGAAATCAGAATGATTTTACAAGTCGCTGGGTATCGAATTCGCTATCTAAAGAATGAAAAGCTGATTTTAGTATAGTGAGTAAGATTAAAAAAGAATTATTTAGGTGGATTGATTATATGGAATGAATGAATGAAAAGAGAATCGTAAGAAAGATATATGACACAAGTGTTGATAGCATCAGAAATAGAGAACTTCCGCAGTAGACTTGGCACGACCTGGAAAGTGGTCCTGTTAGAGGCCACAATAATCGGCGAGCTTGTATGAGAATATGTATAAATTTAGATGTGAAGGATAGCCTCTCTGCCTTCCCCAGTGGGGAAAAATCGTGGTGGTAATTAAAAATATCTTAATTTGGAGTTCTTGCTAATGCCCTGATAGACTGTAGTCTCAAATTATCTTATTACTATATTGATATTCTATGATTATTATTATTATTTATAATATCTAGATATAAATAATAATTCTAAATTTGATAAATCGACCCCTCAGAATAACAAGGTTCCATCTGTCTATGACACTGTTTGGAGATTGTGATTGAAGTTCCACATATATTCATGTATATTTTATTTTGGGTATGCAAATATGATTAGTTTCAAGGTCTTAACTTATTTTCAGTATTATTAATGACCTCAGTAAGATGAGGGAAATTAAAAAAAAACATTGTAAATTAACAATAATGATCCATGTATTGAAATAAATAACTGTTGCAGTTGGAACTTTCAGCTCTTTGGCACTCTTATTAAACAAATAATTAATAAGACGAAGCTATTTTTTATTATATTTAATTGAAATATATGGAAGTATGGGTAATTAAAGGACACACGACCTATCTTCGGCTGGTTTAAGTGATCACTTTATGTAAATATAGCGTTCACCATTCTTACCCAATAATCAATCTCCGATCTATCAAATTTTTAAAAGTTGTATATATGTTAATATGTGGAAACACTTCGTGTACCATAACACTATCATAATAATGTACTAATCCATACTTTCATATATTTTCATTAAATATAATAAAAAAATATCTTCATCTCTATGAGATATCTATTATTTGTTGAGAAAATATTTAGTTCCGTATGATTTTTATGCGGATTGAATAAACAAATAAGATGCGTATGTAACAGTACTAAAAAATTGTCTGACAGCCTTACCCTGACATTATACACAAATGACTCGAGATTTTTCCAAATAACTTACGACTAGAATAAAGTCTAGCCGTTGGTTACGCTAATCTGACTAATGACGGCAAAAATTTTATAGTCTTATCATAAGATAGGTATTATTTTATTTTATTTTATTAATGCAGTTTATTTGTCTGTACTCGGTGCACGCTCCTAAGAGTCATGGAGAAGCCTTCGTCGAGCAGTGGATTATGTATTATTTATTTTTTTATTTTTAAAGGTAACACATTCTTATTGTGAAGTTGAAATTTAATACAAATTAAACGTATTAATTAGAAAGGTATACATATAACATCATACATTAGTTATGGACAAAAGTCAAACATTATAATGATTAAATAATCAAATTCACGATACACTGACTAACAAAAATTCAACGTGAAAACCAACATTTAATACTCTTAATAAAAGCACAAATTGATTTTGAAAAAATATTATATTTCGTAAAAATCCGTAGATGTTTTAGATAAAACATTATTGCTTATTGTTTTTTTAAACCATGAAATAGTCATATGAATTTAATAATAATATATTTTTTCAAATGTCGTGTACTTAACACAATAATGGACACAGCACATGCGTCACGGTGCGAACAAGGAATGAGGCTGTATTTAATATAGGTTTTTAAATTTCAATCATTGGCCTCTATTATTTGATAATTATTTTTTTCATAATTATGATTTGTGTCGCTACTGAGTCTATGTAGATTTACGAGGTCGCTACAGCTTAGAGTCAATGTACGTTTTACAATTCTCTTAACGCGAAAGCGGAAACAGATATATATATATAAAATAAGACAAATAATTATAAATATTTCTTTTATTGCCATTCGAATATTTACAACTACAATAACATAAATAGGATCATCACAATTCGGTTACGTGTCAGGTCGTGTTACCGCGCTTAATGGGCATAACCGTAATGGTGGGCGCCATGGGCAGCGGCGGCTACGGCGGCGTGGTGGGCGGCCTTGGCGTGGGCGACCTCGGGGGTGTCCACAACACGTCCATCATGTCCCAGGGGAGCGGCTCCATGAGCGTAGGCTCCGGCGTAGTGGGCGGGGGCGGCGTATGCACCAGCATGGTTGTAATGTCCATTGTCCTGGCTTTCGGCCAGACCTTCTCCCTTCCAGCTACCGTCCTCATGACCAGCATAGTAGGCGGGGGCAGCGGCGTAAGCTCCAGCATGGTTGTACTGTCCATTATCCTGGCTTTCGGCCAAACCTTCTCCCTTGTAGCTTCCGTCCTCGTGTCCAGCATAGTGGGCGGGGGCCACGGCGTAGGCAAGGGGAGCGTACGCTCCATAGGCACCATGTCCGGCAACATGTCCGGCACCGGCGACAGCGGCGAAGTGGGCGGCCTTAGCGTGGGCGACCTCGGGGGTATCTACGACTCGACCGTCAACTCCGATGGGGGCTGCTCCATGAGCGTGGATTCCAGCATAGTGGACGGGGCCGGCAGCGTATGCACCAGCGCCGTATCCATGGGCGTAGTGTCCATGGTCCTGGCTTTCGGCCAGACCTTCTCCCTTCCAGCTGCCGTCCTCGTGTCCACCATAGTGGGCGGAGGCCAGAGCTCCCAGGCACAGGAAAGTTGCGAAGAACTGTAAAAAAGGAAATAATTAAAATGTTGTTTAGATTTCTCGTTAACGTAGTGGGATCGTTGTAGAAGGGATCTATTTTTAGTAAGGGTATGTACTCCAAAAATAAACATACAACTCTAACTACCCACATACTGGGCAACAAATAATCGATTTGTTACATACACTGTAATATGAAAAATCATTAAACTTGCAAAACTTAAAAAAAATATTTTAAAACTAACCAGAGAATTCATGATTGTCTTGAGGTGAGCCTTTTCGGAGAAGAAAACTGCTTGTGAGGTGTAAAGCACTGCGCGCAGGCTTTATACTCGCCGGAATGCTTCTGGTTTGAGGAAGGGGTGGACATTATCATACAGTTCATCGTCTTGGCACTACGGTTCTAATTGAACTTGTATGTTGTATTGAGTATTTTTTATATGAAGGTCCATAGAAAGCGCTGTATCGAATCAAATTTTAACACATGTAGAATATGTTTATTAAGCGGTTACCCCAGTAAAATTTGTCATGACAACTGCATTCTAAACAAACGCGTTTAAAAATGTTGTCATTTATTAATGATTTTAATTTACTGTCACTTTTATCTAGTGTTTTATTTACAATTTTATCGATACGCCAGACGCCAGAAACATCTATTTGAAATTGACAAGTTTTGGGAGGCGCTGATTAATGATTCCGTTATCTCTGATGTGCCAAGTAATTGTTCTTGATCTAATAGTCTGTAGTATCAAATTGTCTCTTTTTTATTATTTTTTTTAAGGGGTTTTAAAACATATTGAAATAAATATAATAATTATTTAACATGCGGTACTAATTAAGAAAATCCACAAAAAATAATTGGATACAAAGTATGTTTAGATAAAAGAAGGAGAAGGGTGGGGAGCTTGCAACTAACGTTGCGGTAAAGGGAGAGCAACATGAGTTTTTATAGGTATAGTTTAAATTGTGGTGGTTCGTAAAAAGAACCCTTTGAGCTTAGTAAGGCTAATGTTGAACAAATCAATTTACTCATTATGGTATTTGCATGACCGGTGAGTGAATGAATTTTTCATGTAAGATGTTCTACTTCTGGGAATGTGGAAGAGTACGGATTGCCGGGTTGATCTAGATGGCACTTGGAGAGATATTAACTCCAATTGGCTGGGACAATCAATGTGGCCTTGCAGTAGTTTAAAGATAAGTATTAGGTCAGCATGTGTTCGTCGATGTTCTAGGGTCTTCATATTGTGGAAGTTTGCTGCATCTAAATAGGAGCCGAATGATAGATTAGATCTAACATTCAGATGTTGAATAAACCTATTTTGTATTCGTTCTAATCTCGCAATATATGTAATCTGGTATGGGTTCCAGATTTGAGATGCGTACTCTAAGTGACTACGAACGAATACGTAATACAGTATTTTGAAGCAGTATGGGTCTTCCAAATATAAGATGCTGATTTTTTTGTGTTAGAATTTAATGTTTTTATTTTGTTATTTGTTGATTTTAAATATCAAATTTAAATGCTTAATTAAAATTTTGTGGAACTTCGTAAGAAGCTAAATTAGACAAGTTAAAGAGCTTGCGATACTTATTAACTGCTATTTTCGCATCTCCTTGACCTCTTGGCAACGTAATTGTTAGTATTCTCTCCTATCACGGTGTGAGACTGGGGTTTGAATTTTTTTTTATTGTATTTAATTAACTTAATGTATTATTATTTTTTAAATCATAACTCTCATTTAAGATGAATAATAATATGAGGTAGGAAGATGAGAACTTATGTTGAGAAAACTGCCTAAGTATATTTCAATGACAGATTAAATTATTCGAAACTATACAAATTAATGACAATATATTTTAGGTATTATAATAGTACTAGATCATTGTAAAAATAAACACTTAATTTAATAATTTAAATCTTCATCTTGTTTTCTAAAACTATGTCGTTCTTCTTCTTCTTTCTTAAAGCTATTCTCAGACCGATTGTATTATAAGTTGGCAAGCGTACGACTAAACTCTGACAGAAAAAATATGCCTAATACATGTCACCAAATGAACCACGCGCATTCTATATTAAGATATTGAGAAACCAAATCGCCAATTGATTATCCATTTGACGTAATAGTAGAGTGACGTGTTTGAAAATGATTAACTAACAATTGTGCCAGTTTTACGATTGAACGTAGTTACGCAGTGCTTTTGGCAAAAATAATCAGACTTTTTTCAAACAATTTTTTTTTTTTTTTGTTCTCAAAAACTCCAATTTTATCTTTAAAAAACTTCGTAATATATAAAAGTACCAACATTTCTTAAGTATATTCTTAAATTCTCTTAAAAGTCATATAAAATGTGGTACAAAAATTAGTTAATTATTTTAAATGTATTAATTAGCAAAATATAAAATCAATTTTATAAAAAAATACTGGGATTCGAACCTGGGTTTCTTTTCCAATCCGGAGAAGGTGCATTACCAACTATGCTACAGCGACAGTACTTTTGCCATTCCGTAAAAACAATGTAGATTGTTTTCAAATAATGGAACGATAGATGTATTAATTTGAAAAAGTGTAACATGTAGGTTCGAAAATTTGTCGTCTAAAGTACTGGAGTACAATTTCTTCAATTAGATAGGGACGGTTATATTTTTAAGCATCTTAATTGTAGGTTTAAATGTACGGGTAGCGAGAGATTAGGGTTTAAATTTCACAAAGGTTATTATTATCGATTTATTATTTTGTATAATTATATACTTAGTTATGTTTCAAGTCTTCCTTTTAATGAAAATTGGTCCAGTATAATCAATTAATTTTATAAATAATATACCTTTAAGATTAATATGCATTTTTTATATAAATGTCGAATCTTAAAATAGATGACGAAGGTTAAAATCAACAAATTTTTCAGCTAACGCCAATTTTGGATGACTAATATATCTGCCATTATGTTAGTTATATTAATACAATACGTGAAGGCTATTAACTTAGGTTTTAAGGTTTTAACATAGCAACTTCCACTATTAAATGGCTATATTTCAAGACGCGTAGATAGCCGGTGAAAATATAATAATTTTAAATGGTATTTGCGAAACTAAAATGACCTATAGGACGGCTTCGATAGAAATTATTAAAGAAGTGGGAGTGACATAACACAAATAGGAAAATATAGTTGTAGGGTAATGGAAGGCCTTCATCCAGCAGTGGTTAACCCTTTCCATACCATGCAGTAACATAGGTCTACACATCTTCAATTAAACCTGTAATATTTCGGTAAATACACGCAACAAGATCACTTTTTAGATCATTCTTTGGAAAAAATTTACGCTTAGAAATGACTAGTAAAAAACCAATTATACAAAGCGAATCCTATAAAAATAATTATTTTTCTATTCAATCTGTTGGTAAGTTATTATGTTTGCAAAAATACCATTTGTGGTAAGTTAGAAAGAGATCATCATACATCAAGAAAACATACGAATATAACTATAATTATATTAATAAATGAATATAGATAAGAAGGAAGTTTGTACTGTAAAGGATTTGATCCCATCTTACAAATGATATTATTTTATTTTATTTATCATTTTTTCACATTACGGTCAATATTAAGAGTAAATTTATGATATTGACAATTTTGATGCCGTTTAAAGTAATAAAGGATTTTTTCATATTTAAAATCCAAGAAACTCTAATTTACTACGGGAACATGAGTTGACAGCATGGCTGCGTATGGGTATTTTATATCACGGTGTGGAAAAGGTTTCATCATGGTTGTTGAAGATGACAACTCAATTGAACGTGTTGACAATGTGAGTTAGTTTATTACAAAATATTTAATCATTATTTTGTATTCATCCAAGTAGATAAAGAAGAAAAAATTCTGTAGTTTAGGTTTTTTAATTTTATTTATTGAAGTATAATAAATACAAATACAAATCATTTAAATTTGAAAATGATTTAAATCCAAATTCAATATAAAAATATATACATATTAGAGTTTTTAAATAAATATCATTAATAATTCATTCTGCTATTATGGAACATGTTCATGGAATAAGATAATTGTCTCGGAGATAATTTTTTTCAATAAATAAAATTTTGTACTGCAGACACATTAAGTCTTTTCAACATGCTTCACAGAATAACCCCCATTTTAATTAATGATAGAAGAGATTTAGTTGAGATAAACATTAGTATCGTATACAAGTGTTGAGATCTTGATACAGAGACAATAGAAGAAACTCGACTTTTTTCTTAATTCCATAAAAATCTGGAAATGTTTCACATAAAACAATGAACGCGTTTTGTTACATTTTTAAATCTTACTAAAATAACCGTAAAATGGCTACCAATTTTTTTAAATATTTTGTACGTACTCAAAATATTGTGAAATATACTGGTCTAAATATGAAGTTAAAATTGAAAAATACTGCCTTTTCAGACGTATTCTAGTATATATTAATAATTCGAATGAATTTTATATATACACATAAAATATATAGCCCCATACTTCAGAAAAAAATAGTCTCAGCTTCAACGACATCTGTACTGTTACATGACAATAAAAATCATAATTAAAAAAAATCCACAGATGGCGACAGCATAGTTTGTAATAAATAATTGAAATGCTCCAACACGATAGTATATATACAACTTCCAAAAGTATGAAAGATGTGGTAGCATGGGTAAATAGGTGAACGTTGCATTGTGTAAAGTGATCACTTAAGACAGCCGATGACAGGTCGTAAGCCCTACTTCCATACTTCCCATGTAAATTTATATAATCTAGTTATCTTCTTACTTATTTTAATATTATAATATTTAACATACATAACGATGGATATGGTGCATACATCGCAATGTGAAACGTAAAATATAGTAGTCAGCAACAGGTATTTCATTATAGCCAATTTTATTTAGTAATTATTTTGATAATATAAATTGGTAACTTTTTTCACATTAAAGATATTCGTCGCCATTCAGAATAAGACTTCGGAACATTACATTTACGGGGTCACCTCAGGTTCGTATCACCGAACGTTTTACACCTTTCATTATGCAGAAGCGGAAGCAGACATAAATAATTAAACCAGTTGTTTAAAATATTTTTTTATTACCATTTGCAAATTTACAATTACAATTACATAAATAAGATCATCACAACTCAGTCAGGTGTTACGTAATAAGATCATCACTACTCAGTCAGATAATTAATGGGCATAACCGTAATGGTGAGCGCCATGGGCAGCGGCGGAGAGGGCGGCGTGGTGGGCGGCCTTGGCGTGGGCAACCTCGGGGGTGTCCACAACACGTCCATCATGTCCCAGGGGAGCGGCTCCATGAGCGTACACTCCGGCGTAGTGGGCGGGGGCGGCGGCGTAGGCACCGGCATGATAGTACTGTCCATTGTCCTGGCTTTCGGCCAGACCTTCGCCCTTGTAGCTTCCGTCCTCATGGCCGGCATAGTAAGCGGGGGCAGCGGCGTATGCTTCAGCATGGTTGTATTGACCGTTATCTTGGCTTTCAGCTAAACCTTCTCCCTTGTAGCTACCGTCTTCGTGTCCAGCGTAGTGAGCGGGAGCCACGGCGTAGGCGAGGGGAGCATAAGCTCCATGAGCACCATGTCCGGCACCAGCGACAGCGGCGAAGTGGGCGGCTTTAGCGTGGGCGACCTCGGGGGTATCTACGACACGACCGTCAGCTCCGATGGGAGCAGCTCCATGAGCGTATGCTCCAGCATAGTGGACGGGGGCAGTGGCGTAAGTACCGGCAGCGTGGTTGTACTGTCCGTTGTCTTGGCTTTCGGCCAAACCTTCTCCCTTGTAGCTTCCGTCTTCATGGCCAGCATAGTGAGCAGGAGCCACGGCATAGGCAAGAGGGGCATAAGCTCCATGAGCACCATGTCCGGCACCGGCGACAGCGGCGTAGTGGGCAGCCTTAGCGTGGGCGACCTCGGGGGTATCTACGACGCGACCGTCAGCTCCGATGGGGGCGGCTCCATGAGCGTGGATTCCAGCATAGTGGACGGGGCCGGCAGCGTATGCACCAGCGCCGTATCCATGGGCGTAGTGTCCATGGTCCTGGCTCTCGGCCAAACCTTCTCCCTTCCAGCTGCCGTCCTCGTGTCCACCATAGTGGGCGGAGGCCAGAGCTCCCAGGCACAGGAAAGTTGCGAAGAACTGTAAATTAAACAAATTTAAAAATATATGTTATGATACTAAATATATGTATTCAAATTACATTTATTATTGTGATATAATTGTTGTTGTTGCTACATTCATTTTAATATTTAGATCACTATCCAACTAACTAATATTTAACTAACCAGTGAATTCATGATTGTCTTGTGGTGAGCCTTTTCGGAGAAGAAAACTGCTTGTGAAGTGTGGAGCCCAATGTTCAGGCTTTATACGTGACGAAAGCCTTCCGTTCAGTGGAGGGAGTGGACACGTACGTGATCACCACGTCAGTGCTACGATAATAATTGTTCCTGAATGTCATGAGTTTTTTTTCGAAGGTTCAATACACCATTCAAACAACCTACGTAGCTTGTTCGCTTGTTACATGAATATAGAAAGTAAATTGTGAGAATTTATGCGTGGTTTTGACATTGAATAATTCTATCAAATTTAAATCATTTTATATTTGGTCTAATGATATTATATAACGTTGGAATATTATTTACATTCTGCTTTACTCTTTTTTCTAATAGTCCTCGCCTCATTCAATTTATAAGTCGTTTCATACATGGCATGTTTCAGCACCTGATAGTAATGGACGTCCTGTATTTCTGTAATTATCAACATTTTTTTACGTCCTCTCGTCATTATTAATTTCTTTAAATACTAATTTAATGTATTAATTATAAATATATACAAATAAAATCAATTTTGTCGAAAAATATTGTTTTTGCGCTACCGGGATTCGAACCTGGATCTCTATTTCCAATCCGGGGAAGTACACTACCAATTGTGTTATAACGCCAGTATTTTTCATGACAAATTATCGAACCTATATGTTTACCTACACTTTTTAAAATTAATACATCTGTTGTTCCATTATTTTTGAAAGCCATCTACATTATTTTTACAGAATCACAAATACCTTTGAGTAAACCGACTGCAAACGCCAGAATTATTAATTCATTTTTATTACATTTTGGACATATTGATACAACTTATATTATTATAGATAACACATTCTTATTGTGAAGTTGTAATTATTCAGAACATAGGTCTGTGATGTTTTAAATACTAATTTAATGTATAAATTATAAATATATACATATAAATCAATTTTGTCGAAAAACATTATTTTTGCTATGTTCTGAATAATTACAACTTCACAATAAGAATGTGTTATCCTTAATAATTATTAATTTCATATGACCAAACCAGCTTTCCCAATGACTGAGGTTAGACCAGTATTAAATATCTAATAAGGCATATCTATTTTATAAAGCTTTAAAATATATACATTTGTATATTAATAAATATGCTAGTATCTACACGCCTCGCATCACCAGCTATTGCAAGGTGTTGAAATACAAAACAATTATCAATTGCGAGTAACTTTTTTAAATTTGGTGTTCTCCAAAACTTAATTATAAAAAAATAATATGTGTAATCATATTTTATTATAAATACTAATTAAATGTATTAATTAGAAATATATACATATAAAATCAATTTTATTGATAAATATTGTTATTGCTACCGGGATTTGAACCTGGATCTCTTTTCAATCCATTTGTATCAATATGTTAAAAATTTAATAAAAGTGAATTGTTAATTCTGGCGTCTCCTATCGGAATACTCAATTTGAGATTTCGTAAAAATAAAGTACATGGCTTCAAATAATGGAACGACAGATGTATTAATTTGAAAAGTGTAACATATAAGTTTGAAAATTTGTCGTCTAAAGTACTGTGTGCTGTAACATAGTGGGTTAATGCACGTTCCCTGGATTGGAAAGAGATTCAAGTTCGAATCTCGGTAGCAATAAAAATATGTTTTGATAAAATTGATTTTATATGTATATCTTTCTAATATTAATATATTTAATTAGTATTTAAAATATCATAGACCGTCTGTTCTGAATAATTACAACTTCATAATAAGAATGTGTTCTTCTTAATAATATTGTATTACGCTACACGCCAACAACAGTGGCAATAATACGAAGTCTTTTTATGTTTATTTTACAAATAATCGTCAAGTGCCGCCGACGAAAGCTTTGTAGCGATAACAAGGTATGTAAAAAAAAGAATCTAAAATTTTAAATATTCAAGTTAATTATATTATTAAATGTGTTATATTTATTTATTTATTTATGTGTTTATAACAATTTTAATAATAATGCTTGTCTCTGAGTGTTCATTTTACTTAGTCGTACATACTTGTAATAATAATAATATTGTATAATTTTTATAGCGCCATTTTCGTAAAAAAAAGATCATATGATATATTTTTGTTATACGTATTATTATCAGTGCAAAACGTATGATGGTCAGAAATATAATATTTTATATGTTAATACAAAATTAAATTAATCAATTTGAAAAATATACATACAGATAAATTCAATTTATTGAAAAAATATTTTAGCTGCCACCGGGATGCGAACCGGAATCTCTTCCTATCCGGGCAAGTGCATTATCTAATTACACTGCGTCAGCTTTGTAAATTGTCGACAAATTTTCGAAACTAATATGTTGCAGTTATTTCAAATTGATCCATTAAACGTTACATTTATTTGAAAACTATCACCTTTTTTATTACGCGGTGGCAGCTAAAATATTTTTTCAGTAAATTGATGTATCTGTCTAATTGATGCATTTAATTTGTATTAAATATCACAGAACTATGATCTGAGAAAAATTACAACCTCACGAATTATAATTTGTTTCTTTTTATACATTTTATATGTTATTAAGGAGAACACATTCTTATTGTGAAGTTAATATTATTCACAACGTAGGTCTGTGATATTTTAAATAATTATTAAATGTATTAATCAAATAAAATCAATTCCTTCGAAACATATTGTTGTTGCGCTACGATAGATATATTAACAGATTGAAAAAGTGTAACAAATAGGTTTGAAAATTTGTCGTCTAAAAAATACTGTCGCTGTAGCATAGTTGGATTGGAAAGAGATCCAGGTTCATATCCCGGTAGCCCAAACAACAATATTTTTCGATAAAATTGATTTTATATGTATATCTTTATAATTAATACATTTAATTAGTATATATGTTATTTAAAATATGACTCCTAATCTTAACTTTCAGCCTACACTATACTAAGAACAATGAAGGAAGAAAAAAATTGTACAAATAGTTACAAGTTAATATTATTCACAACATAGATCTGTGATATTTTAAATACTTATTAAATGTATTAATAAAATAAAATCAATTTCATCGAAAAATATTGTTGTTGCGCTACGATAGATATATTCATTTGAAAAAGTGTAACAAATAGGTAAGAAAATTTGTCGTCAAAAAATACTGTCGCTGTAGCATAGTTGGATTGGAAAGAGTTCATATCCCGGTAGCCCAAACAACAAAATTTTTCGACAAAATTGATTTTATATGTATATCTTTATAATTAATACATTTAATTAGTATATATGTCATTTAAAATATGACTCCTAATCTTAACTTTCAGCCTACACTATACTAAGAACAATGAAGGAAGAAAAAAAAATTGTACAAATATGTATTAAAAAAAACTTTAACAAAAAAAACTATCTTTGTCACCAGCGCACTCAATATATTTTTTGTTAACACTTCACCTTGACCATGCGTATCCGCTACCTTTCTTTCAAGATCAAGTTAGCCTGCGGCGGCCACGCCTGTCTCGAGGTCACCGATTTACAAGACTATCAATTTATTTTCAGAACTAATAAATATTAAATACTTTTAATTTTTTGCAGCAATCATAAGTAAAATTTATTTCCTTTTGTATAAAAAAGATTATTTTATATTCAACGACCGCAGTCGGAATTGCACAGGATTCTGTGTTTCGACTTTTATGCCATTCCCGAGACTTAAATTTTTTTTATTTCGGTAATTCCCAAGAAACGAAACAATGAATTGTATTTTATTAAAAATATATATATTTTAATAAATATCACATGTATGATGTAAAGTAGCTGTTAAAGATATTATCTGTGTAAAAAATATACATTAGAATTAATTTATTAAAACTAATAAAAAGTGTGTTTGGTAAAATATTTACAGATTCATAATGTGGTAGATGTTTTTTTAAATGAAATTAAGCCTGCATATATATATATTGTTACGTTGCGCGCTGACACCGGTGGATAGAATACCAGCGCACCAAGCCACCAGCTAGACTCAGTCTGTGGGTTGATAAAGTGTGGTGTCGGGATGCATCATAGCACTAAGAACAATTTAATCATATAATATAAACAAGGCCCGACATTGCGAGCGCGAGCAGAGTCTTTCATCTTATTACGCCTTAGTTCCATTCACTGAGTGTGGACGCTATTGTTTACTAAGCTGACACTACGGTTGGGTTCGAGGTTGGAATGTCACACGAATCGTATTTGGCTGCCATGGTGTGATGAGGCAGCCGGGGTCCCGGATAGCTACGAGGCCGGACCAAAACACCTCACGACTTTGGGAGGCTTCCAGCAAGCGCTATCTTGACGTTCCGGCGTGGGTAGTGCTCGTCCCGCCTCCATTGCACGCTCGCAGCCTACCGCTCGTTCGTTCCCGCGGAGAGTCCCTCCTTATTTGACTTTCACGGGCAGAACAAGACCAATTATCTTTTATTCTGCTGCTAAAATAATACTCCAACTTTGTCGATCTCCGTCGCCAATTCTATATTTTCGGCGGAGCGCCGCCCGGCGCTCACCTCACACACCTCTCCGCTCGGGCGCTCGCACCGAATTCCCCGCTATTTCCTCCAACCTCCCTCTCCACCGACCGCGCCTACTCGCATCGGTAGATGGCGCTCTGGGTCTTGGCGCGGTTATTCTAAATGTCACAATATATATATATTGATTATAAAAAGCAAATACATCAATAAAAATACAAAACTCAAATGATTTAAAAATATATAAAAAAAACTATTTGTTAGCACCGTTTAAAATTAATTTAATTCTATTAAGTTTTTGGCATTTGACTCATACATTAAATTCGCTATTTACCAAATTTTAACCTGCGTATATCCTTCCTTTTCTTTATTAGATGTCACAGTGATTAAAGTCTTCCAACTGCAGAAGTTCAGTGCCCTTCGAACTTTGTACGTATTAACTACCGTCGCTTTACTCCGCTACCGCTTATTAGTAATAATCTTACACTAATTATATTATACTTAATAATCCTTTTCACGAGTAACACTTGTACTTGTGGTAGAGAAGAATCTATGAATGAACCACCATCCAGCAGACGAAAAGTAAGTGCCTTACTTTTTTCCTTATATTTCCACCACTATTAATAAAGAAACACAATATCGTATTTATTTGACCGATGTCACGAACAAACTAAAGTCTACTAATAACGCTTTTAATAATAATTTTATCCCATCAACTCTTTGCTTCGTCAAAAGATGACATGATTTAATCTTAAAAATTTACATTATATTTTACAAGAAACCATAATAAACTATTTAAACAAGCTGACAAAATTAATTCTTTTTAAAGCCAATCTTTATAGCTGACCATATATTTCGCTTTGTTAGCTACAGAAATGACAAACTTTCCATTAATTCTTTAATATACTAACTCATGCACCGCTCGCTGCTGGGTCACTACCTACTGTATGACAATATTCTTCAATAGTCTCGATTCTCGGGCTTTTTTTGATAAGTCCCGTAAAATTAGTATCATCAGCCTTGATGATGGACCTTGCAATGAGATCCAAAAAATAGACTCGAAATATACCAGAATAGTCTAGAAAACATTACACAGAAGATTCTGAACGGTTGTGAAAACCAGAGAACAAAATCTTCGTTTTGTATTCTAATGTTAATATTATCAGGTTAGAAGTGCGATTTGAATGTTTCCCATTTTTTTGGGTAAAAATGACTTCAAACTATTTTTTATTTCACACAGCTGATGTAATTTGATATGTAGATATTTAATGCTTAATATCAAAATCAATTGTGAATATTCTATTAACCCATATAGTTTTGTGTTAATCTATTCGCCAATAATTTCTGTTAGATCGAATTATAATAACTCTCTTTGGATCATGAATAAAATTTTTTTTTTTTAATTAAGTTTTTATTGCGATTTGGATATATACAATTACTAAAACATAAATAGAATCATCACTACTCAGTCAGATAATTAATGGGCATAACCGTAATGGTGGGCGCCATGGGCAGCGGCGGAGAGGGCGGCGTGGTGGGCGGCCTTGGCGTGGGCGACCTCGGGGGTGTCCACAACACGTCCATCATGTCCCAGGGGAGCGGCTCCATGAGCGTACACTCCGGCGTAGTGGGCGGGGGCGTATGCACCAGCATGGTTGTACTGTCCGTTATCCTGGCTTTCGGCAAGTCCTTCTCCCTTGTAGCTTCCGTCTTCCTGTCCAGCATAATGAGCAGGAGCCACGGCGTGGGCGAGGGGAGCGTAAGCTCCATGGGCACCATGTCCAGCACCATGTCCAGCACCAGCGACAGCGGCTAAGTGGGCGGCCTTAGCGTGGGCGACCTCAGGGGTATCTACGACACGACCGTCAGCTCCGATGGGAGCGGCTCCATGAGCGTATGCTCCAGCATAGTGGACGGGGGCAGCGGCGTAGGTACCGGCAGCGTGGTTGTACTGTCCATTGTCTTGGCTTTCGGCCAAACCTTCTCCTTTGTAGCTTCCGTCTTCATGTCCAGCATAGTGAGCAGGAGCCACGGCATAGGCAAGAGGGGCATAAGCTCCATGGGCACCATGTCCGGCACCAGCGACAGCAGCGAAGTGGGCGGCCTTAGCGTGGGCGACCTCGGGGGTATCTACGACGCGACCGTCAGTTCCAATGGGGGCGGCTCCATGAGCGTGGATTCCAGCATAGTGGACGGGTCCGGCAGCGTATGCACCAGCGCCGTATCCATGGGCGTAGTGTCCATGGTCCTGGCTTTCGGCCAGACCTTCTCCCTTCCAGCTGCCGTCCTCGTGTCCACCATAGTGGGCGGAGGCCAGAGCTCCCAGGCACAGGAAAGTTGTGAAGAACTGAAAAACAAAACATAATCAATAAATAATAGTTTTGAAACTTTAAACTGATTTTAAAAGTATAATCATATATTATTGATAAATAACTGAATTATTGATTTATAATTAAATAAAAAATATTTTTATAAGTAAAATAGTACTTCTAAAATACTATTAAACCGTTATAACATTCTTGTAATTGATTTACGATTTTGAAAACTAACCAGAGAATTCATGATTGCTTTGAGGTGAGCCTTTTCGGTGAAGAAAACTGCTTGTGACGTGTGGAGGACAGAGCGCAGGCTTTATACATGACCGAAGGCTTTTGTTTTGAAATAGGAGGGAGTGGACATGTGTATGTGTTCACTTTCTCTACACTATGATAACAATTATGGTGGTTGTGTCATTGTATTTTTTGTCATATTAAATTTTTTTTATGAAGGTTTTTCATTATAATATTATTCACTAGGGTACTTCTTTATCTTCTATTCATCGAATAAACTTTATTAAATATTTATTTATTTTAAAATAAGTAAACAACTATGATGTTTTATCAATGATTAAAAGAGTGATTATTTATTTATATATATACAATATATAATATTGTTAAAAAAGGGGTGCCTCAAAAAATGCACTGTAATTTGAAGTATTATAAGTTCAATATATTTTTTAATTGCAAGTTAAAAAAGATAAACTTGGATTTTTGTAAGTCTAGACATTTTTGGCAAACATTTTGTATTTGGATGCATTGCACCTTAATTTATGTCAATTTAGCACTACAAACCTTATCTTTTACGTGTCGTGTAATAGCGTGAGGCCCGGAGAATATAGGGGCATATTGAATTATATCTCTTTGATAATTTCATCTGTTGGGTAAGATATTCATCAGAATAGGTCCTCATATCACGATGGTAGTGGGGATGTGCTGGAAATAAAATGCCTCATTAACAAGTAAAACATTTCTAATAGGCTCATTTTAAAATTCAATAGACGCTCGATTTTGGAACTTCTGTCTCATGTGTATACATTTTATTGGGACACCTTGTATAACGAAATTGAATTATTCGATAAAATTAATAATAGGCATATTAAGGCGTACCCCGTTTGGTGTATAATTTATTAATATTTTGTTTAATAAGGCGGTTTTGTAATTACAATGTTAAAATACATCCAGAAGCGTTTGATTAAAAATAAATACAATATATAATCAAATTGGAAATAATATCAGAACTTTTAGTGACATTAAGGCTTATTAAGATTAAGAGATGTTTCAAATTGGTTGTTGAAATAAGATAGAGCAGATACTGAGAGTAAACTGTTTTATACTATTAAATAACTCTTATAACTGCATTATGTGCGTTGTACTGACTGCATTACAGTTTTGATCTTGCATATTTTTCATTGCCTTGTATGTGCTTACATTGTACTGCACATTGGTATCTCATTTTATATATTTTTATTTCTTTATTTCCATCAACCCTCTGGTGAGCTATTATATAAGAACACATTTTTTGAATACTAATTAAATGTATTAATTAGAAATATATACATATAAATTCAATTACATCGAAAAATATTGTTGTTGCGCTACGATAGATATATATATATATTAATTTAAAAATGTGTAACACATAGGTTCGAAAATTTGTCATCAAAAAAATACTGTCGTTGTAGTTATAGTTGGATAATGCACCTTGTCCAGATTGGAAAGAGATCCAGGTTCGTATCAAGTAGCCCGACAACAATATTTTTCGATAAAATTGATTTTATATGTATATCTTTTTAATTAATACATTTTATTAGTATTTATAATATCAGAGACCCATGTTCTGAATAATTGCAGCTTCACAATAAGAATCTGTTCTCTTTAATAATATATTTTTTATTTAATTTAAATATAACATTATATTTTTAATTGATATTATATAGTATGTTCGTATTCAATTTGATTGTATTTTGCCTTCAATGAGTTATTCGGTTTTTTTGAAATGTAATTTGCTTGCCAATTCGCCCTAAAACAGGCTTGCCTAGTTGGGCAATGCATTTAAAAATCTGTGTAACAAACTGTATATGTGTCTTAATAAATAAAACATTATAATTTATTATTTTATTTTCGTTGATTAATTATATGTCTATATAATACTATTTAATTTTTAAGTCTTTAGAACATACCTACATTAAAAGATTTACCTCCATGATAGATGTTCATTAATTAGTATTCAATTGTGAATTAGTAAAATTAGTGATGGGTTGTTCAGATGTGCAGTATTCAGTTCGAGTTTTGACCTTGACTATTCTCGGTCCATTGCTAAAACAGCTTCATACTAATATTTTTGATAAATTTGATTAAAAATTAAAATATAAAAAATAATCTTGACAAGTCGTTCGTAATATCCCTTCTCTTCTGTAGATCCCGTTTCTTTCTTTTGAAATGTAAATTTTTAACATATGATTTTCAAACAGTATTTCAAATTAATCAACCACAAAATTATGTATTCTGTAACATTTTATTATCTCATATATCTTAATGTTCTACTATGTTGAACAATAATAAACACTAGATATCTCGCTTTAAGATCTGAAGGGCATTATTAAATTAAAATATTTGTCTACTCAGATTAAAAATTATAGAAGAGAGTTAGTTGCTTCTATAAATGTATATAGGATACTAGTGACTGACAATTAGACTAGAGTAGGGTGATATACTAACATTTTTCGTCCTTCTCAAAGTTGTGTTAAAAAAACAGTTCCTTCAAAGCAGGAAAAGGAATCTTCCGAATGTTATACTCTTAAAAGTTATACAAAATTTGGTGTCTACATATTATTTAATTTTAAAAGTAAAACACATTAAGTTGTTCAGAAGATTTGATTATTTACGTTTTTCATAAAAGTCTTCTGTAACTGGCTGCGCCCTTTAAAACTACGTGATTCCTTTATATAATGCGAAACAATTCAATATGAATACATTAAATATATATACATAATTTACAAACGAATTTGTTGTATTCGATATAAATAAAGGCACTCTTTATTGTATTGTATGTATTTATTATGTTTGTAAATAAATGGATTAGAAAATTATTCATGAGAACGGTTAATTTTTCTCCTATGATGTAAATCGAGTTGACATTACCTGTAATTATATGAACTTCTCTGTAAATATACTAAATAGGTACACAGTTCATATTTAAAATATTCATCCGTAATATATTAATGTAAAAAATAAATAATTACAATATATAAGTACACGTATTGTCAATTCGCAAAAATAAAAAAAAAGTTCTCAAAGAACCTGACGTGAATTTGTCAATACGTGTATATGTGCTTGCGGAGAAATATTAAGAAGTGTAAGAGAATGGTTAAATATCATACATCTCACACAAAACGGAGAAAGCCAATAAAATTTTAAAGAATGCAGTGTTGGCTATGAATATACTGGCCATATATAACTACAGGGTCACCACAGTTTCGGGTCAGTATTCGTTTCACAACTCTACTTTGGTGAAAGGGGAAGTAGAAAAATATAAAATAATTTCAAATATATTTTTATTGCGATTTGCATATTTACAACTACAATAACATAAATAGGATCATCACAACTCAGAGAGTACCATCAGATGTTACGTCGAATTATAACGCTTAATGGGCATAACCGTAATGGTGGGCGCCATGGGCGGCAGCGGCGGAGAGGGCGGCGTGGTGGGCGGCCTTGGCGTGGGCGACCTCGGGGGTGTCCACAACACGTCCATCATGACCCAGGGGAGCGGCTCCATGAGCGTATACTCCGGCGTAGTGGGCGGGGGTGGCGGCGTACGCGCCAGCGTGGTTGTACTGTCCATTGTCTTGGCTTTCGGCCAGACCTTCTCCCTTGTAGCTTCCGTCTTCGTGTCCAGCATAATGAGCAGGAGCCACGGCGTAGGCGAGAGGAGCATAAGCTCCATGGGCACCATGTCCGGCACCAGCGACAGCGGCGAAGTGGGCGGCCTTAGCGTGGGCGACCTCGGGGGTATCTACGACACGACCGTCAGCTCCGATGGGAGCGGCTCCATGAGCGTACGCTCCAGCATAGTGGACGGGGGCAGCGGCGTAGGTACCGGCAGCATGGTTGTACTGTCCATTGTCTTGGCTTTCGGCCAAACCTTCTCCCTTGTAGCTTCCGTCTTCATGTCCAGCATAGTGAGCAGGAGCCACGGCATAGGCAAGAGGGGTATAAGCTCCATGAGCATCATGTCCGGCACCAGCGACAGCAGCGAAGTGGGCGGCCTTAGCGTGGGCGACCTCGGGGGTATCTACGACGCGACCGTCAGTTCCGATGGGGGCGGCTCCATGAGCGTGGATTCCGGCATAGTGGACGGGGCCGGCAGCGTATGCACCAGCGCCGTATCCATGGGCGTAGTGTCCATGGTCCTGGCTTTCGGCCAGACCTTCTCCCTTCCAGCTGCCGTCCTCGTGTCCACCGTAGTGGGCGGAGGCCAGAGCTCCCAGGCACAGGAAAGTTGCGAAGAACTGAAAAACAAAATATATTTGTGAAAAATGATTGCTTATATGTGCGTAGAGACTAAATAAATTTAGCATAAATATGTTCCGCAGAATAACTCGCCCATTAATATTTTGTTTACTTTGATAAATCTTTTTTAAAACTGACCAGGGAATTCATGATTGTCTTGAGGTGAGCCTTTTCGGAGGAGAAAACTGCTTGTGACGTGTGAGGTCAGCGCGGAGGCTTTATACTTGTCGAAAGCCTTCTGGTGCGCAGGCGTGGTGGGGTGAGTGTAATTATTTTCCGCGTCACTGCAATAGAACAGCAATGTCATTTAACATTTTGTGCAATTAACTTTGGATTAAGCACTGTTCAAATTAAATTATGATATTGTACCAACAATATCATTGATTTCAATTGAACTGCTAGTTTTGCTGTTGTAGCGTCAATGTTAATCAATTTGTTACAACCTTTTCATAAAATCAATTTCTAGTTCTAAAAATTGTGCCTAAAAATAACAACTTCTCGGAATTTCTACCACATAATTGAAACAATACACTAGTCAAAAGTCATTGACTTAAATTTCTCCACTCTAAACCTTATTAACTATTTAATTTATAATAAACAATTTTAAAACCGTTGAAACACAAATTTTAATTAGGAGCAAATACTAATTTTGAGATATTGAATCATACTTTTAAAATTAGGAATATTATCTTTGTGGTTAAAATGCATATTTTTTATTTATTATCTTTATTTTATTAACCACTAAATTGAGTTTAAATACATCTACCATTTTCTTCTTCCGAAGTATTTTTCGAAACCGGTAGATGTATTTAAACTCAATTTAGTGGTTAATAAAACAAAGATAATAAATAAAAATATATAGATATAGAATCAAAATTAGACATGTCAAGTTTTTGAGGTTTTGAGTAATGTTGACGCAAGTCTAGTCGAGTTTTTATATAAACCTTAATATACCTGCCCCGCTCTGGTCAACCGATGAGTTAGGGATTTCGCCGACGAGGGGACAGATTGCCTTCTGACACCGAACTGTCAAGATCTTGTTCCTCTTTTGCCGTCCGGAAGCGACGCCGTACGTAACGCTCGGATCACGAAAAAGCTGTGTCCTCAACAGTTTTGAAGGTACAATGATCTCGGTTCTTCACAAAAAGCGTGCGAGTCAACTGGAGGTGAAAACGACGTCCAACCCAGGCTTTAGAGCAAGGTAAGCCAGATCCATCTGCTATTATTTTCCTTCCTGAATCCACTTCGGTTGCGTCAAATAATGATTATTATAACCGATAAAATTCACGGGATCTTATTCCACTAAATTAAGTTTGTTCAAATATAAAGAAAATTAATGTCTACAAGACTAGCTTTTCTAAATAAGATAAATATTTCTGAATTTTTCCAAAAAACGCATTTAAAATTTTCTTGTTGCTTCAATCGCTGGTATGTCCAATAGGCAAATATGTTTACAGCTAATAAGACGACAGTATTTGGTCATGTGACCTGTGGCTACTGATTATGTTCAATATGATCCCAAATGTAACAATTATGGTACTATGGTTTTTTGCATTTTACTCGAAAACAAGTAAAGTGGACGTGTTTGATTTTGATTCTGGAACTAACATTTAACGTTATTACATAATATTCCCTAATACTTCATCCCTACTATCCATTTTCCTTTTATTGACCAAAACCTCCCTCCCTCCGCGAATAGATTAATATACTGTATTTAATTTAGTTATCACCCGATGATGAGCTCAACAGCACCTGTAAAAACTACAGAAGTGACAGTAACCTAACGTGCGCGTAGTACAAAATTTAATTTTTGTTTGTTTTGTTCATCCTGTGGCGAGGCGTGCTTTCTGGCAACACCATAGAACGTTCTAGTGGACGCTACGATGAGTATGGGTACCAAATAACGTGTCATTTCCAAACACGCAATAATTTGTCACAGTTCGTGGAACTTGAAAATCCATGACCAGAGTCACGATTTGTGATCAAATCGATCAGAAAAATGTAATCCATCCCTTCATATCGCGGCTGTGTTCTGTTTTGCTGACCTCGCATTTCGTCTTGACTTCTCGGTCTTCTGTTCGATCTTGATCCAGGAAGTTTGTGCGAGAGGCTTTAGTGCGTCTTTGAAACTTGTCTACTCTCGTAGCATCTCGCGCCTACCGCAACGTTTTTGAATTCACTTTCGTAGAATCTCTGTAGCGTTATACTCTTCCTGAACGTTCGAATGTATCTCTTGAATTCATTAACTAAATCAATTAATTATGACTTACATCTCCCTCAATTCTCCGTTTACATTATCACGATGCAAATCTTACACATAAACTTCAATTACCAATTACCCATCAATTAAAAAGCCAATCAATATGAAACAATTACAACATGGAAGATGTTTCAGATTATAATAATTATTAATATTATAACACATTATATGAAACACGTATTAGTATAAATATAATAAATCTATCAATGTGTCTAAAATTTAATAAAAATGAATTCTCAACTCTGGCGTCTGCTATCGGTTTACTCAAAGGTATTTGAGATTCCGTAAAAGCAAAGTAGATGGCTATCAAATAGTGGAACGGTAAATGTATTAATTTGAAAAATTTAACATATGGGTTCGAAAATTTGTGGACAAAGGTACTGTATGCTGTGGCATAGTTGGATAATGCACCTTTTCCGGATTGAAAATAATGTATTTTTCGATAAAAATGATTTTATATGTATATCTTTCTAATTAATACATTTAATTAGTATTTTAAAAAATATCACAGACCTATGTTCTGAATAATTATAACTTCACAATAAGAATGTGTTCTCTTTAATAACAAAATATATAATGTACGAGTAATATAAATATAATAATTTGCTTTAATTATTAAAGAACAAATTGTAACATTACAATAAAAATGTGTTATAATTATTAATTATTTTTTTTTAATTCAGTAGAAATAGAGTGATCAAAACATGTTTCATTAACAAAAATAATCTATACTATATAAAATATTATATCTAAAGTAAATTAAAAATTATTGAAATTACAAAACTTTTCTATTATAATGAATATTTTGGACCCCACTGTATTATTGAATATATAATTCTAGTATACGAAGCTCAGAAATAGAAATAAATATTTTTTAAATGTATGCCTTAATACAATATCTAAAATTATGTCCATATCTTTTAAACCATATTTCGAAGTCTCACGATGTCATAATTTAATACAAATTTAAATATTTATGACGGTTAATAAATAGTTTCCATTTTAATTATAAATATATATATATATTTTTTAAATTGAGATACACAGAATACGTGTCACGTGTGAGAGTCTTACCGCTAGACCAACAAGTATATCGCTTATTTGCATTATACATCCATAAGGTACATCGTAAGCAGTCCTAACAGTCAGGTAATAAAGGTCTAGCTCGTTCCTCTACGAAAATAAGAAACTTTGTTTGCGAGCACCTTAATATGTATTTTTATTAATTTAGATAGATAGATAAGTACCGGATTTTTTAAAGAAACACATCATTTTTACAACACTTTACTTTCTACGGACGCTACACACTTTAAACTACTTCTCAACATGTCGCTATCATTATTATGATACTTGTCATAACGGGGCACCAATTTTTAAACACCTTTGTCATAGAACGACGTCGCCTGGGATGAAACCTTTGAGTTCATCATCGTCATCCAAACGCTTGCCACCAAGTAACCGCTTCAGATGAAGGAAAATATGGAAATCACTTGGCGCCAAATTTGTACACACTTATCGATAAATGAAAGCTGGTTTCATGTTTCGTGCATTCAAGAAACGATTCGCGGAAATTATCTCTCAGTCGGCGGGCTGATCTATTGTCTTGATCATTTCAACCTATATATAATATCATAAATTTATAATTGAAGTTAAAAAAATATGCACACAGTTAAACATAAATTAACTCGAATATACTCTCATAGAGAAGAAACAAATGTTAAAAAAAAATATATATATATATATATCCACTGATTATTGATATTGTATTATATTTTTAATATTAATAAAAAAAAAAATGTCACAATCAATAAATAGTGATTTAAACAAAAATAAACCACTCACTTCAAGATGGCCATACTATGTGAATGTCTCTAGCATGCATGCGGTGAGGGTGTACCCGCCGCTTACCCAGGACCATTTGTAAGCAAAGCTCCCGTATTTCAATCCGACAGCAGACGCCAGAATACACAATTTATTTATATTAAATTTTGGACACATTGATACAATTTATATATTGTTAAAAAAAACATATTCTTATTGTGAAGTTGTAGTTGTGAATAAATAAGTTGGCTTTCAAATAATGGAACGATAGATGTATCAGTTAGAAACGTGTAACATATAAGTTCGATAATTTGCACTGTGTTGGTATAGCATAATCGATTAATGCATTTTCCCCAGATAAAAAAGAGATCCAGGTTTGAATCTCGGTAGCAACAACAATATTTTTCAATAAAATTGATTTTATGTGTATATCTTTCTAATTAATACATTTAATTAGTACTTCAAATGTATTCTAAGAATAATGTTACTAGATAAAGTAACCGTTATTAAAGTTGCTGTTAAAGAAAACCTCCAACAGTCAAATATCAGTTACTAATCATGGTCAAAATGATTCATAACGATTGACCGATAAAATGACTAACATTTACATACTCGACAAAAGTGTATGCTACCACTTTAGTAGATTACTTATTGAAACCGATGACATAGTCGCTTTAATATAATAATTCGAAGGTCCAACATTAAGAGTGAAATGCATAAAATGTTTAATGACATTTCAGTTCTATTGTAATGACGCGGATAACAATTATAGCAACCCCACCACGCCCGCGCACCAGAAGGCTTTCGTCATGTATAAAGCCTGCGCATTGTCCTCCACACGTCACAAGCAGTTTTCTCCTCCGAAAAGGCTCACCACAAGACAATCATGAATTCTCTGGTTAGTTTTATGAAACATTTATTAAAGTTGAAAAAATATCTCTATGAAAATATTAATGGGCGAGTTATTCTAAGGAATATTTCTTACATTTAATAATTTTAGTTAATGCTCGACTACATCACAATGACCTCTACGCATATACAAGAATTCGTTTTACATAAATATATTTTTTTTTTATTCACTCTATTACCATATTCCTTATTCTATTAATTAAATTATGATTTTCAGTTCTTCGCAACTTTCCTGTGCCTGGGAGCTCTGGCCTCCGCCCACTATGGTGGACACGAGGACGGCAGCTGGAAGGGAGAAGGTCTGGCCGAAAGCCAGGACCATGGACACTACGCCCATGGATACGGCGCTGGTGCATACGCTGCCGGCCCCGTCCACTATGCCGGAATCCACGCTCATGGAGCCGCCCCCATCGGAGTTGACGGTCGCGTCGTAGATACCCCCGAGGTCGCCCACGCTAAGGCTGCCCACTACGCCGCTGTCGCCGGTGCCGGACATGGTGCCCATGGAGCTTATGCTCCCCTCGCCTACGCCGTGGCTCCCGCCCACTATGCTGGACATGAGGACGGAAGCTACAAGGGAGAAGGTTTGGCCGAAAGCCAGGACAATGGACAGTACAACCATGCTGGAGCATACGCAGCAGCCCCCGTCCACTATGCTGGAGCATACGCTCATGGAGCCGCCCCCATCGGAGCTGACGGTCGTGTCGTAGATACCCCCGAGGTTGCCCACGCTAAGGCCGCCCACTTCGCCGCTGTCACTGGTGCCGGACACGGTGCCCATGGAGCATATGCTCCTCTTGCCTACGCTGTGGCCCCCGCTCATTATGCTGGACACGAAGACGGAAGCTACAAGGGAGAAGGTTTAGCCGAAAGCCAGGACAATGGACACTACAACCATGCTGGTGCATACGCCGCTGCCCCCGCCTACTATGCCGGTCATGAGGACGGAAGCTACAAGGGAGAAGGTCTGGCTGAAAGCCAAGACAATGGACAGTACAACCACGCTGGAGCATACGCCGCCGCTCCTGTCCACTACGCCGGAGTATACGCTCATGGAGCCGCTCCCCTGGGACATGACGGACGTGTTGTGGACACCCCCGAGGTCGCCCACGCCAAGGCCGCCCACCACGCCGCCCTCGCTGCCGCTGCCCATGGCGCCCACCATTACGGTTATGCCCACTAAGTGTGGTAACACGAAGTAACACCTGACCAAGTTGAGATGATCCTATTTATGTTATTGTAGTTGTAAATATACAAATCGCAATAAAACAAAATATTCCTAATAATTTATTTTTTTTTATTTCCGCTATATGAAGAGATATGAAACGAACAATAACCTGTAACTTTGCTGTCCCTGTTATTGTATTTGGACCCTATGTTCTTTAAGCATTTAACTTTTTAGTGATACCTCCAACATATTTTCAAACCACTTTATATCCATATCGATCAATGGACAATGTATTGTACTTATCTTTGACAGATGTGTAATTAGATTAGATTGTCAGTCTAGTTTATCGACATTCCATCTCGGCATTAATTGTACGATACAAAAAAACCAGAATATATCGATTATAAAATAATCGATATCAAGATATATTTTAATGTATTTATTTGTCATTAGAAGAACACATAAAATCAAAAATTATTTTAAGTATGAATTAAATATATTAATTAGAAAGATATACATATAACATCAATTTTATCGAAAAATATTGTTGTTGCGCCGCCGGGATTAAAACCTGGATCTCTTTCCTAACCGGGTAAGGTGCATTATCCAACTATGCTACAGCGACAATATTTTTAGCGTTAATTTTCGAACCAATTTTCAAAGGTATTTGAGATTCTGTAAAAATAAGGTAGATGGCTCTTTCAAATAATGGAACGATTAAATGTATTAATATCAAAAAGGTAACATATAGGTACTAAAATTGTCGCTGTAGCATAGTTGGATAATGCACCTTCCCCGGTTAGGAAAGAGATCCAGGTTTTAATCCCGGCGGCGCAACAACAATATTTTTCGATAAAATTGATTTTATATGTATATTTTTCTAATTAATATATTTAATTCATATTTATTTATTTATCGATTAACTTGTTCAATTCATGAGCAATATTATTAAATTTATTTTTTATTGGCAATGTTACAATTCTTTAAAACATATCGTTAGCTCTCGGAGAACTGTCTACCGGCAATCGAAAGATTTATTTCTCTAATAAATATAATACCATGAGAGAGATCAAGTATCCAGATTCCCTAAATGAGTTATATCAGAAGCGTAACCATGTCAGGAGTACCGATAAGGGAAACACTCAACATGCAGTTCCTACTTTAAAATATAGATTTTATTGACTGTCCCAGCCAATGAGAACTAATATCCTTCCACATACCATATAGATCGACTCGGCAATCCGCACTCTTCCATATTCCTGGAAGTAGAACATCTTACACACAAAACTCATTCATTTACCATTCATGCAAATACCTAATGATCAGATTGATTATAATACATATTGTTGATTATTTATTTGTTTATTTATTATTATTATACACGCCCTATTCAGGCATTAACATAATTTGTAAAATTACACAAAGAAACAAATTATATGATGTCAGCATGTTTTTTCTTAATCAAAATGTAGATTATCACCGCATATTCATTTTCCAAAGAATGCAATCTGAGGGCTGCGGAGTTAGCTAATGCATGTAATCTGACATTACCACTGTAATAGAATAATGAATTGTATCTCGATGACCTAAATGGTTCGTGAAAGTCAAGCAAACCAACAATCTGGGGGCAGTCCGTCATACCATTGTTGATCCTGTATAGATATATAAGGTCGGTCATCGTAAGTCTCAGTGATAATTTTAACAATTTCAGACGGTTGAGGAGATAATCATAATTGATATCCTCAGAGTGTATATTTAATTTAAAATTAATGAATCTTAAAAAAAAATTCTGGATTCTTCCAACCGCCGTCGAGTGAACAATGATGTGAGGTGACCATTTGACCTAATTATATTCTACCTGAGATCTGACAATGAGAAAGGAGCGGTGTACCTTTAATTTACGCAGGATCTAAATAATTTCGATGTAATGAATTTGGTCCAGGCAGAGGGAGGATAAGATGTCCAATATCAATCCAGGTCTTTTTTTTCATGCCTAGAATGTTTAGTTATTAAAACGAGATCTCATCCATTAGCGGAGAAGAAATTTCACGAAACGTGGTTGCTAGTTATTTGAAAGTTAACAGAGACATATATACCATAAGCCAAATTTGAACTATTCTCTTTGGATTGCCGAGGGTTGTCACGTAATATAATTAGACTCTATTGAGCTTAGAACCTACACACAATTGTATTTTTGTACTAAACTGTTTATTTTTATTTCTTTCAGCGTATCTAATTTCTCAACCTCTAATTTTGAGTCACAAGTTATTCCTCATATTGGCTTAAAATGATAATTACATTTTATCTTAATGATATCTATGTACCGATAGTAACAAAATATTTTTTCAATAGATATATTTTTTTTATGTATATCTTTCTAGTTGATATATTTTAATACAGAACTATGTTTTTAAAATGCAACTTCACAACAAAAATGTATTATATTAGTTTTTCTATAACTTTCAAGCTACGTTTCATTATCAGCCGTTTTGAAACTCGGTGTCTCAGGCAGACTAATTTATCGATTTGTTCAAGCTGGGTTATACAAAGAAGTGACGTATAACCGTCTCCGAATTCAGTACAACAACTCATACAGAATACTGTTCGGATTGGCGCGTTATTGCAGCGCATCTACAACGTTTACCAATGGCCGTATACATAGATTCGTTCCGCTTCTGAGACATGGAGTTGTGGGCATAAAGCTGCGGCTGAAGCTCAGCACCAACTCTCTGATACAAGTGGAGCTGTCATGGAAAGCTGGTTCCCAGACTAGAGAATGGCAGCGCCTACAGAATAGCTACATATATATGTAATATTTATATTTTGTGTGTATATATTTGTGAACTTTTTACTTTTTATTTATTAATATTTATTTATATTAACCCTTCCAAAACCATGCAGTAACATAGGTCTACAGACCCAATTAAAACTGTAATATTTCGGTTAATATACGCAACATAAAATTCATATTTTAGTTAATTCTAAGAAAAATGTGTATGCTTAGAACTGACTAGTAAAAAACTAGTTGTGTAAAGCTAATCCTACAAAAATAAATATTTTTTAATTCAGTCAGTTGTAAAATTAATATGCTAGTAAAAATACCATTTTTGGTAAGACAAATAAATAAATATGGTATATTAATTTGACAATAAAAATGATAACAAACACACTAATATAATTATGATCTCTCTTTCTCTTTAATTTAATGAAAAGAGATAAGAAATAAGGTAGTATTGTATAGGACTCGATGAATGCTTCGAATTATATTAGGATATTGATACCATTTTCGTAATTAATACTCAATATTTAGAGTAAGTTTATAGGATTAATAATTTTAATTATAAAGCCATTTGAACTAATAAAAGCTTTCTTCACAATTAGAATGTTAAAAATTTCTTACGGTAACACGAGTTGACAGCATGGCTGCATATGGGTATTTTATATCACGGTATGGGAAAGGTTAATATCAAGAGAGCAGAACATCGTTACTTTAGTTGTAGGGGATGTTTTACAACTATTCAGCTCTGCCACTTACTACCTTTCAGAATGGTCTGAAGTTCACCTAGATTTACTGATAAACTACATATATAGAAAGATATAGACATAAAATCAATTTTATCGAAAAATATTGTTGTTGCGCTACCAGGATTCGAACCAGGATGTCTTTTTCAACTAGACTATATCAACAGTATTTTTGACGAAAATATTTCGAACCTATATGTTATAACTTTTCAAATTAATACATCTATCGTTCCATTATTTGATTTTATGTGAATATCTTTATAGTTAATACATTTAATTAGTATTTAAAATATCACATACCTATGTTCAGAATAATTACAACTTTACAATAAGAATGTATTCTCCTTAATACTAAAAAATATGTGACTAGATTTATTAAAACGTTATTGAGTTGGATTGTAACGATGGTTGGTAACTGATTATTCAAAATTCTTCGAGCTTCGGCACTCTTAAAAATAAACCTCTAACAGTTAAATCTTAGTTAATAATCAGTCACAACGGATGACCGATGAAATGTCTAACATTTACGTACTCGACAAAAGTGTGCGCTACCACATTAGAAGATAACTTATTGAAACCGATGACATAGTCGCTTTAATATAATAATTCGAAGGTCCAACTTTAAGAGTGAAATGCAAAAAATGTTTAATGACACTCCAGTTGTATTGTAGTGACGCGGATAACAATTATAGCTACCCCACCATGCCCGCGCACCAGAAGGCTTTCGTCATGTATAAAGCCTGCGCGCTGTCCTTCACACGTCACAAGCAGTTTTCTCCTCCGAAAAGGCTCACCACAAGACAATCATGAATTCTCTGGTTAGTATTCTAAAACGTTTATTAAAGTAGAAAAAATATCTCTCAAAATATTAATGGGAGAGTTAATTTCTTACGTTAAATTATTTTAGTTAAAGCTCGACCATATCACAATCACTTCTACGCATATACAATAATTCACAATCACTGTTTAACCATATTTTTTTTTTATTGATTATATTTAATTTTTCAGTTCTTCGCAACTTTCCTGTGCCTGGGAGCTCTGGCCTCCGCCCACTATGGTGGACACGAGGACGGCAGCTGGAAGGGAGAAGGTCTGGCCGAAAGCCAGGACCATGGACACTACGCCCATGGATATGGCGCTGGTGCATACGCTGCTGGCCCCGTCCACTATGCCGGAATCCACGCTCATGGAGTCGCCCCCATCGGAGTTGACGGTCGCGTCGTAGATACCCCCGAGGTCGCCCACGCTAAGGCTGCCCACTACGCCGCTGTCGCCGGTGCCGGACATGGTGCCCATGGAGCTTATGCTCCCCTCGCCTACGCCGTGGCTCCCGCCCACTATGCTGGACACGAGGACGGAAGCTACAAGGGAGAAGGTTTGGCCGAAAGCCAGGACAATGGACAGTACAACCATGCTGGAGCATACGCAGCAGCCCCCGTCCACTATGCTGGAGCGTACGCTCATGGAGCCGCCCCCATCGGAGCTGACGGTCGTGTCGTAGATACCCCCGAGGTCGCCCACGCTAAGGCCGCCCACTTCGCCGCTGTCGCTGGTGCCGGACATGGTGCTCATGGAGCTTATGCTCCCCTCGCCTACGCCGTGGCTCCCGCTCACTACGCTGGACACGAAGACGGTAGCTACAAGGGAGAAGGTTTAGCTGAAAGCCAAGATAACGGTCAATACAACCATGCTGGTGCATACGCCGCTGCCCCCGCCTACTATGCCGGCCATGAGGACGGAAGCTACAAGGGAGAAGGTCTGGCCGAAAGCCAGGACAATGGACAGTACTATCATGCCGGTGCCTACGCCGCCGCCCCCGCCCACTACGCCGGAGTGTACGCTCATGGAGCCGCTCCCCTGGGACATGACGGACGTGTTGTGGACACCCCCGAGGTCGCCCACGCCAAGGCCGCCCACCACGCCGCCCTCTCCGCCGCTGCCCATGGCGCCCACCATTACGGTTATGCCCACTAAGCGTGGTAACATGACCTGACACGTGACTAAGTTGTGATGATCCTTTTTATGTTATTGTAGTTGTAAATATTCAAATTCCAATAAAACTATATATTCGTAATAATTTATTTTTATTCATTTCCGCCTCCGCTTTCAAAGAGAGATATGAAATGAACACTGACCTCAAGCTCTGTTGACCCTGTAATTATATTTGGACACTACATTCTTCAAGAAAATATTTTTTTAGTCATACATCTAAAAAAAAATTAAAATAATTATATCAATCTTAATCAATGAACAATATATCTATCTTTGACAGATATATAATTATATTAGATTCTCAGTCTAGTTCGTCGACATTTAATCTCGGTATTAAGTGCTCGATACAAAGAAACCACAATATATCGATTATAAAATAATCGATATCAAGATATCTTTTAATGTATTTATTTATCGATTAACTTGTCTAATTCATGAGCAATATTAATAAATTTCCTTTTTATTGGTAATGTTACAATTCTTTAGAACATATCGTTCGCTCTTGGAGAACTGTCTACCGGCAATTGAAAGATTTATTTCTCTGATTAATATAGTACCATGAGAGAGATCAAGAATCCAGATTCCTTGAATGATTTATTTAAGAAGAGTAGCAGGAGTAGACCACGTGAGGAGTACCGCAATAAGTGAGACACTCACACGCTTTTATTGCTGATCCAGCATCATATGCTGAAGTACTGAAGCGACATAAAGAAGGGGAAGATAGATAATAAGTGTTGAGCTTACTAAGACTTCGCTAAAAGCTAGATCAATTTATATCATAGTCAGTAGTACCCAGAATTTTATTTTTATAAAAAATATTTAACGTATGTGTTACTTGAGTATTTTACAAAATTAAAATTACATATTTTTTGAATCGCTTACCTCTCAAAAAAATCATACTAGCTCTTGTGCTTGGAGAGGAACTTGCACTGTAAAAATTTATATAGAGTTAGAAGTTATACATTTGTAATCTATAATATTATTTATTATCTAATTGTATGCATCTGAAGTATTCATTTAATTTCTTTTTTAGTTATTTTATATCCTTTGTCTCTTTAATTTGTACAGGGAGGCTATTGAAGTTTTTTTATCCCTAAGTATATGAAATTTTGCTGATAGTGTTTGGTGTTACGTTTAGGGATTTTAAAATTATTTTAAAATCTTAATGATGTACTTGTTTCAAGTTTTACATTATTAATTTCGTTTAGTAAGTGAGATTTGTAAGTAAATGTTTTCTATTTTGGGAGCTGGGAATTGCGCAAGTGTTTGTGTATAATATATTTTTTTTAAACATATTCTCTACGATTTCGACTCTATTTTAACATATTTGGTATCAAGGGTTCCGAATCTGAGAAGAGCGAAGTTAAATCATTAAGACATCTGAATATATGAAAGTATAGAACCTTTATAACAAATATTCACTTTTGAATTGTTTACATATTTAGAAAACTAAGTCTAACGTAACATAATTCATGGACTATTACAAAATCAATTTAAAAATAAATTGATTGTCTCATTTAGAAAGATATATAGAAACAATTTATAATCCCGGTTTTCTTTCAGATTTTTTTAAGAATCTTTCTAATTGATTCATATAAGTTATTTTAATATCACAGAACAATCTTCTGAAACACAAAACTGTGTTTTCATTAAAAATTAATACACCGATTTTTTTGTTGATAATATTCAGATATTACTATTTTTTGAGACTGCTATCTACTATTGGAGCAAATATTATCTGCACGTAATAGAGTATGTGTATGAAGAAAGTATTTAATATCATTAATATACATATTAAATAGAAAATGGAATTAACACACTGCTGGTTTCTTGGGTTCCAAGAAAGAGCTTTATTCATGATTCATATATCTGTACATAAATATACTATATACATAATATACCTAATTGTGCTGCGAACCCGAGAAATTATTCATACATAAATATCAAAAACGATTATTTGTGTATTTAAAAAATTTCAGTGAAAAAGTTTAGTTTAAAAAAACAAATGCACATTTTTCGTATTATATATTTAAAAAAAATCTTTAATTTTAATATTTTTAAAATATATAATATATTTAATAAGAATCATGGTGAAGAAGAAAACACAGACCTAGCAAATACATAGTAAATAGAGTAAAAAATTACATAAATTAAAGGTATATTAGATTTTAAAGAAGGTATTGCTTTCTAAGTAATACCTTCTTTAAAATATATTTTTCTAAGTAGGACACAGAGCGATAACGTTAATTGTTAGGGTGGGGATGTGTTCGAAGCGTTTTTGGGGAAAAACGAAATAATGACACGAATTTCAAATTGTTTTTTTATTGTGATATTAATATTTATATTCAATTACAATAACATAAATAGGATCGTCACAACTCAGTCAGGTGTTAAGTGGTGTTACCACGCTTAGTGGGCATAACCGTAATGGTGGGCGCCATGGGCAGCGGCGGCTACGGCGGCGTGGTGGGCGGCCTTGGCGTGGGCGACCTCGGGGGTGTCCACAACACGTCCATCATGTCCCAGGGGAGCGGCTCCATGAGCGTAGGCTCCGGCGTAGTGGGCGGGGGCGGCGTAAGCACCAGCATGGTAGTGCTGTCCATTGTCCTGGCTTTCGGCCAGACCTTCTCCCTTCCAGCTACCGTCCTCATGACCGGCATAGTATGCGGGGGCGGCGGCGTATGCTCCAGCATGGTTGTACTGTCCATTATCCTGGCTTTCGGCTAAACCTTCTCCCTTATAGCTTCCGTCCTCGTGTCCAGCATAGTGGGCGGGGGCAACAGCGTAGGCGAGGGGAGCATAAGCTCCATAGGCACCATGTCCGGCACCAGCGACAGCGGCGAAGTGGGCGGCCTTAGCATGGGCGACCTCGGGGGTATCTACGACGCGACCGTCAGCTCCGATGGGGGCAGCTCCATGAGCGTAGATTCCGGCATAGTGGACGGGGCCGGCAGCGTATGCACCAGCTCCGTATCCATGGGCGTAGTGTCCATGGTCCTGGCTTTCGGCCAGACCTTCTCCCTTCCAGCTGCCGTCCTCGTGTCCACCATAGTGGGCGGAGGCCAGAGCTCCCAGGCACAGGAAAGTTGCGACGAACTGAAAAACAAAATATATTTATTAAATCTTTTATATTATTTAAGTAATTCGTTATTTTGCACGATAACTTTTGAATTTACTATGCAATACATGTATCTTACAAACCAAACTAAAAAAATGTATTTATTTCTAATTCTATCACTTCACATATTTTCTATCTAATTACTATTTTATAAAACTAACCAGAGAGTTCATGATTGTCTTGAGGTGAGCCTTTTCGGAGAAGAAAACTGCTTGTGACATGTGGAGGACAGCGTGCAAGCTTTATACATGACGGAAGCCTTCTGGTTTGCGGAGAGAGGGGGCATGTAACTATTTTGCCTCAGGACAATGATAATTATAGTAATATATTTGTAACATATTGTCGTATTGGTTTTTTTCGAAGGTCCTTAAGAATTAGAGTATACATTAAAGCAACCTCTTTTACATTGCAATTCCGCATTCGAACATATCGCATAACGAACGTCATACAAATTATGAATTTATTATATCAGATTTACTCTTATTTGTAGGATTCTCTGCTAAAGGCGTAGTAAATTGAAATGAAACACTTAATTTTATATTTAAGTATATATTTATTAAAACTTTTCTTATAAATATGTATCTTCGGTAATATCTATACCCCTCAGTGGTTACTGCGTTTGACTAGAAATTATATTCCTTCTGGGCGCGCAGATTTGAATCCTTCCGGTTTTCGAATAATTTTAACATTATTGATTTTAAGACTTTAAATTTTTTTTCATCCAATCATTTCATTTTTATAATCATATATTATATTACATTTAGCCAAGATACAAACCGTTTTTTTGTCTTTTAGAATATCCATTACACTACGAAACGTGGCGTCGCACGGGAGTCGCCTTTCACGCGTTAAGACACAAGATGCCCCTGGGCAACTAGTTATTTTTTGTTATGTAACAGTTTACATCATATTATTATCATTAAAATAAATATCTTGTTCTTCTGCAAATAAATATTTTAAATTAACCAGTGTAATTATACAATTACTTGATCCCAGGTCCGAACTACAATTTACAGTATTTAAAATATTTTTTAAATCACATTAAATTAATGAAATTGCGATGATTCATAATCGTCACTTGATATTTGAAATAATTTAGGTATATTGATTTTTGATATTTATACATTTTTATTAAGGGGAACACATTCTTATTGTGTAGTTGTAATTATTCAGAACAGACGGTCTGTGATGTTTTAAATACTAATTTAATGCATTAATTATAAATATATACATATAAAACCAATTTTGTAGAAAAATATTGTTTTTGCACTACCGGGATTCGAACCTGGATCTTTATTTCCAATCCGGGGAAGTACACTACCAATTGTGTTATCCCCGGATTGGAAATAGAGATCGAGGTTCGAATCCCGGTAGCGCAAAAACAATATTTTTCGACAAAATTGATTTTATATGTATATACGAGTATTTATAATTAATACATTAAATTAGTATTTGATACATTTTTCTTCGATAGATTGTTTAGTTATTTATATTTTTCTACGCGATACGTTTAAAATGTTTTAATTTATTTATAATTTGTTTCGATTGATTTAATTTTTGTATCATATTGTTTTTAAATTAAATTTCTAATAAGAATCGTTCAATATTAACTGCTATAGTATAATTATTATAATAAATAATAAAAATGTATTATATTTAAATTATTAAGACACAAATACTGTGAGTACTTATTTCTATGATCATTCTATAAACATTTTTTGATAACCATATGATAAAGCATACGATATTCGTTCATTCTCTGGTCTTCCATCAAACCAAAATGACATTGTTAAAAATAATCATGTATTAAAATCATAAATATATTTTTGAAACTTGAATATTTTAAACCAAGCTATATAAATGAGCACGTAAGAGTTTAAATCGTTTATTTAAAACGTTGATAATCATACAACTTTTACACACGATTTCAAGGACATGTTTATTTTTTAATATTACTGTTAAATACGCAACGCCTCTCAAATAGTTATATTACCGGCATTGTCTAGGGGTCGCCAGATGAAAATAAGTCAAAACAAATAACAATATAAATCTGTAAAATAATTATCTGGTATCTTTAGACCGCCGTAAAAAATATGCTCAAAATGTTGACAATATATGTTTCGGCGTAAGCGCTGAGATTCAATCCTGTAAAAGCGAATGTCTTTGGTCAGTTTTTGAGCGTTTTTTCACATTTTTATCAATATTTCATTTGAATCTCGTCCGATAACTTTTATTTGTATCTCAAATTATATGGAAATATTTAATAATAGATTAACTTGAAGGAAAACAGCATTAAACGAATATTTGTAGCGTAATTGATATTTTAACTAACACCCGGGTCAATTCTGACCCACCACCGCCGAAGATTTGTTTAAACTTTATCGCTAGTTTGAATAAAATATATTATTTTGTCATTTAAAATACGGAAATAACAATGCAAACATATAACTTGAATATTTATTAGAATTTTAGAAAAATAGAGCAAATCATTAAAGCCAATATCTAAAAACCTAAGAATATGTATTCTCAGTATGGAGTTGAGACGTGAAACCTCGCCGAATCGTTTACACCAATTAAAATGACAATTAACTATTATTTATTTATTAATTAAGGAAACTAACCGTATAAAATATTTTATAGTTACATATGGGTGATAAATGGAATAAGACCAACTTGTAATATCCACAACTACATAAAAAGTGATATTCCTTAAGACACGTCAATATTATAATATAAATCTTATCATAAGTATATAAAACAAAGAAAAGTGAAAAAAAATGTAGAGTAATAGACTAAGTAAATAATTAACTTTCCATCACGCGGTTTCCCTTCGGGGGTAGGTTGAGAGGATAGAACGCCACACTGTTCTGTTCTGACACACAATTCTCGCCTTATCCACATTCATACATCTTCTCATACAAGCTCGCCGATCGTTGAGGCTTCTAACAAAACCATCCCCCATTACTTGTCTACCTGGTCGTGTCGAGTCTTCCGCGGACGTCCTCTATTTCTGGAGCCATCAATGATTACGTCATATTCTTACCATTCTCTCTTCATTCATCTGTTCCATATGACCAAACCACCTAAGTAATCCTTTCTTAATCTTAGTCATTATACTAACATTAGCTTTACATTCATTCCTTATTTCTTTATTCTTTACACTCTCATAAATAAATTGGCTGCATACACATATGTGATCTCATTTCCAATGCATTTAGTCTATTTTTGTTCCTCTTCTGCCAGCTCCATGCCTCACTTCCATACATTAGTGTCGGTACCAAGACTATTGTGTACCTCTCGTAAATAAAATAATAATAATAATACATCTAATCGTACTGTAAATATAATCATAATAAGTATATAAAAACATAGAAAAGTGAATAAAATGTAGAGGAATAAATTAACATTGATAGAACAGAAATCTATATATTTAAAAATCCATTCTGAATGCATTTGGTAATATTTTTAAATATTTAGAATAATTCCAAACCTACTATGCATACTTGGAATATAAAAAAAGTATAGCATTTTTACAATATACACTTCTCTGGATTGTTTATCATTTAAATCATTCTTTCAAATGTAAGTATAGTGTCTAGATACCAAAGTTATTATTTTTAATGTGTATAGTCAAAAATTAAAAAAAATATATTTGTAGTATCCTCAGAATAAAGTATTTATTTGTAGGTTATGATGAGTGTAATTGGCACAAGGGTCAAAAAATATTCCTGTATGGTAAAATTCTTTATTTATAGAAAATTTATGATAAATGGAAACATTTATGAGTTTCTAAAGGAAACAGGGTAGAAAATGATAACTGATGATTTACTTTAGAAAAATGCGTTATTTTATAGATAGGTATATTGCAACTATATAAGTATAAAGAGCGAAATTGCAGATTTTCAGAGAGAGGGTGGGTTTTAAGCGCTATCGGGGTCAAATAAAATAATAACACATATTTCAAATTGTTTTTATATTGTGAAATTAATATTTACATTTAACTACAATACCATAAATAGGATCATCACAACTCAGTCAGGTGTTAGGTCGTGTTACCACGCTTAGTGGGCATAACCGTAATGGTGGGCGCCATGGGCAGCGGCGGCTACGGCGGCGTGGTGGGCGGCCTTGGCGTGGGCGACCTCGGGGGTGTCCACAACACGTCCATCATGTCCCAGGGGAGCGGCTCCATGAGCGTACACTCCGGCGTAGTGGGCGGGGGCGGCGGCGTAGGCACCGGCATGATAGTACTGTCCATTGTCCTGGCTTTCGGCCAGACCTTCTCCCTTCCAGCTACCGTCCTCATGACCAGCATAGTAGGCGGGGGCGGCGACGTATGCACCAGCATGGTTGTACTGTCCATTATCCTGGCTTTCGGCCAAACCTTCTCCCTTGTAGCTACCGTCCTCGTGTCCAGCATAGTGAGCAGGAGCCACGGCGTAAGCGAGGGGAGCATAAGCTCCATGAGCACCATGTCCGGCACCAGCGACAGCGGCGAAGTGGGCGGCCTTAGCGTGGGCGACCTCGGGGGTATCTACGACGCGACCGTCAGCTCCGATGGGGGCAGCTCCATGAGCGTAGATTCCGGCATAGTGGACGGGGCCGGCAGCGTATGCACCAGCTCCGTATCCATGGGCGTAGTGTCCATGGTCCTGGCTCTCGGCCAGACCTTCTCCCTTCCAGCTGCCGTCCTCGTGTCCACCATAGTGGGCGGAGGCCAGAGCTCCCAGGCACAGGAAAGTTGCGACGAACTGAAAAACAAAATATTTTTTTTATTAAATCTTTTATATTATTTAAGTAACTCGTTATTTTGCACAATAACTTTTGAATTTACTATGCAATACATGTATCTTACAAACCAAACTAAAAAAATGTATTTATTTCTAATTCTATCACTTCACATATTTTCTATCTAATTACTATTTTATAAAACTAACCAGAGAGTTCATGATTGTCTTGAGGTGAGCCTTTTCGGAGAAGAAAACTGCTTGTGACATGTGGAGGACAGCGTGCAGGCTTTATACATGACGAAAGCCTTCCGGTTTGCGGAGAGAGGGGGCATGTGACTATACTGCCTCAGGATAATGATAATTATAGTAATATACTTGTAACATATTGTCGTATTGGTTTTTTTCGAAGGTCCTTAAGAATTAGAGTATACATTAAAGCAACCTCTTTTACATTGCAATTCCGCATTCAAACATAACGCATAACGAGCGTCATATAAATTATGAATTTATTATATCAGATTTACTCTTATTTGTAGGATTGTCTGCTAAAAGCGTAATCTTTGGTCTTCCACAAGATCAAAACGTAAGGAAATAGTCGGTATTGTTAAAAAACAATCGTGTATTAAATATTATTTTCATACTTAATAAATCTTTAGAAGCAAGCTATGTAAATGAGCATCTAAAGGTTCAAATCGTAGATTAAGAACTTTGATTAACCTACTACTTATGCACATAATTTCAGGGATATGTTTATTTTTAAATCTTATTGTTAAATATATTAAATAATAAAGATATTAAAAGTATATCGCTAGTTTGATTAAAATATTGTTTATATATATATATTAATATAGTTTATTATGTCACTCAAAATAAGAAAATAATTAAAACTTATGGTTATCAGAGGGGGTAGTTTAAAATAAATAAGTAAATATTTTACTACTGTATTTACGTGAGATGAAATGAATACAGTAATATATGAAATAAATATGAAAATAGAATTTTAGAAAAATAAATTCTCTAAGCCTGTCGCTGAAGACGTAAAAATTTGTATTCTCACTATAGAGCTGAGACGTGGATCCTCACTAACATAAATAAACAAATTGTATATTTAATAGAAATTGTTGAACATTTAACTATTATATATATTTAGTATTGAAGGAAACTAACGATATAAAATATTTTCTTGTTATATACTAGTGACACGTGCAATAAAACCAATTTGTAATTTTTCATAAATACATAAAAAATAACATTCTCTAATGCACATCGATATTATATTATAAATCTAATCATAAGTATATAAAAACAAAAAATGTAGAGGAATAAACAGTGATAAAAGTTAAGGTAACAGGCAAGATCATAATTTGTGATTAACTTTGTGGAAGTCGATTGCTATTAATTTCAAAAAATTTTGAAAAATGAATTAATTTATAAAATAAAACAAAACGTTGTTTACTTCACACTATACTTTAATAAGAATTAAAACATTTTCGTTGCTTGCTATTTATTACTGAAGATGAAACGTTTTAATATTAGTTGTGTTTTATTTTATTAATTAATTAATTTCTAAACGTTATTTTTTTTAAAGTTAATATAAATTAATGTTGTAAGTTGAGGGAAACCAATGAAATCGTTCGATCTAGTGATGCTGATGCGTCTCATCAAATGGTTAGAATATAATCGAATATCTTGACTAACGTCAGTTGTATTTCTGCCAAGGGTGTGATATCAATGAAGGCAGCGGATTTCTCATTATTTGCATGAAACAGAAATCTATATATTTTGAAATTTATTATGTGTGCATTTAATTCTAATATTAAATATATTATACGAGGGCCAAGTAAAAAATAAGGTTCCTTACGCTGTACACTCGCCACGCGAGATGCTAGGCGAAATCCGGCAACACCGCCTTGATTGTTGGTCCCTTAACTACATCCCCACTACCGGGAGCAAACGCTGCGACGCTCAGTAAAGGCCTGACAGCCATCCGCTATGGAACCCGCCATCGCCGTTACCGCCAGGTGTGAAATCCGTTCGGTGATTCGATTTTTAAACGCGAAGAAGCTTAAACCTGTTGAAATTCATCGACAGTTGGAAGAAGTTTATGGCACAGCTTGCATCAGCGTCCAACACGTCCGCAAATGGTGCAGGGAGTTCTCCGAAGGACGCACAGACGTCCACGACGAGCAAAGGAGTGGGAGGCCATCGGTGTCGGACGAAGTCGTGGCGAAGATTGAGCGCATTCTCCTCGAAGATCGGAGAGTAACGCTTCGGGAGCTTGCTGTCCAGGTTCCTGAGGTTTGTGAAAAAACCATCGACAACATTTTGACCGATAAACTTGGTTATCGCAAGGTGTGCGCGCGGTGGGTCCCACACATGCTTTCAGAAACCCACAAAGACAATCGTGTCAAGTGTGCCGAGGGGTTTCTTCGAGAATGCGCCGAGAATACCGAAGAATTCTTGGACTCCATTATTACGGGAGATGAAACGTGGTGTCACTACGTCACTCCAGAAACAAAAGAACAGTCCAAACAATGGCGCCATCCTGAATCGCCTAGGCCGAAAAAGTTTAAGCAGACGCTTTCCGCAGGGAAAGTGATGGCTACGGTGTTTTGGGACCGAAAAGGCGTCTTGCTGACCGAGTTTATGCCTAAAGGGACCACCATCAATTCGGACAGGTACTGCGAGACATTGACAAAACTCAAAAGAGCCATCCAAAATCGCCGGAGAGGAAGGCTGACCAAGGGCGTTAGGCTGCACCACGACAACGCTCGCCCGCATGTCTCTCGACAGACCACCGCCCTACTGGACAAATTCGGCTGGAAATTGCTTGACCATGCCCCCTACAGCCCTGATCTTGCTCCCAGCGACTTCCACTTGTTTCCGAAATTGAAGCAACACTTGGGTGGACAACGCTTCAATACAGATGAAGAGGTGAAAGAAGCGGTCACCAAGTTCATCGGCGGCCTAGCGGCGGAATTCTTCGAAGCGGGTTTTCAGAAGTGGATAACTCGTCAGGAAAAATGCATAGAAAAATCAGGAGACTATGTAGAAAAATAGAATAAAGTACAAGCTTTCAGATGGTTTACTTATTTATTGCAATAAAAAATACCTTATACCTGAAAAAAATGTAGGAACCTTATTTTTTACTTGCCCCTCGTAGTATTCTAAACCTTACACATACTTGGAACATAAGAAAAGTAAACGATCTTCACAATACTTATTCTTATTTATTTACATGTGCAGAGAACAAAATCTAACCTAACATATTTGAAGCTTTAACGACCATTAAAATAATTGGTTTTGGAAAGTAAGTTTACAGTCTACAACGAGTGATTTTTTACCAAAGAGTTTAAAAAAAACTATATTTTTATTTTTAGTGCACCTCAGAATAAAGCATTTTTTACCAGTATTTGTAATAATAATACAGTCACTTCTAGACTTACGTCCATTCGCACTTATGACAGAAAAAAATGAAAAAATCATTTATAAAAAAATAAAGAAATGGATGCAGCTTTTAGCCATATTAATGAGACAATTAAAATTTTTGAAAATATGGACCCAGACAATCGAAAGGTTTTCAAAGGTACAATGCAAAATTCACCAAACACTCGCCAAAATTGGACATGTTTATGAGAAAAAAAACTATCACTGCACTGTTTATCCAATAAAATCAAAAATTATTTTAAGTATGAATTAAATATATTAATTAGAAAGATATACATATAAAATCAATTTTATCGAAAAATAATGTTGTTGCGCCACCAGGATTTGAACCTGGATCTCTTTACTAACCGGGGAAGGTGCATTATCCAACTATGCTACAGCGACAATATTTTTAGCGACAATTTTCGAACCTATGTTACCTTTTTGATATTAATACATTTAATCGTTCCATTATTTGAATGAGCCATCTACCTTATTTTTACAGAATCTCAAATACCTTTGAGTAAACTGATAACAGACGCCAGAATTATCAATTCATTTTTATTAAATTTTGGACATATTGATACAAATTTATTATTAGGAGAACACATTCTTATTGTGAAGTTGTAATTATGTAATAGGTAGGTGTGTTCTCCTAATCAAAAATTATTCATTAGTTTAGTTATGTTTGTAAACATTAATCAGAAATAAAATTTGATAAATGTATATTAATTATTATTTTATATTATATTTTTGACTTCGAGCATATCGAATTACATAAGAAGTTTAGGAACAGAACTCCATCGTAAATCAAAGAGTGACTGTATTGGATAATTTGAATAGCGCCATTTTCATAAAATCTTTTACTTCAAGGGTGCTTTACACATAAACTGTTTATAGTCCTACAAAATGAATGTTTTTAAAAGTAATAATTATTATTTTAAATTATGGAAATGATTATTTGAAAAGGTTGCGTTTTAGTCTCTTCTTAAATAAAGTCTCTGATGCACTGTTTTTATGATGGATGGCAAAGAGTTCCACGCTTTTGAGTCATCCACCACAAATTCCCGTTCAGTAAATTAAGACTTCTGAGTAGGTTTGATGAGCGTAATAGGCACTCGGCTAAAGGATATTCCTATTTTTGAGACTGTTATCAATACATCTAAAGATATCAAAACTTTTACATTATCTACATTTAATAGAATACTTGCAAAAAAAAGAACCTTTTTGATATTATTAAACATAAAATTATTTATACTACTAATAATACAATTAAACCTGTTGTGTTAATTTATTTAAAATTTCTTTTTTTTTTTAGAAATTTCATGAAAAAAAATGAAACATTTATAAGTTTTCAAAGAAAACATAGAAAACATATTAGAAAATAATACGGATTATAGGAAGTTTTTATTTAGAAAAATATGTTGCTCATACACTGCAGATTGTCAGGAAGGGGGTGGGTTCCAAGCGCTCTTGGGGGAAAGTGAAATGATAATAAATATTTCAAATTGTTTTTGTATTTGTGAAATTAATATTTACATTCAACTACAATACCATAAATAGGATCATCACAACTCAGTCAGGTGTTAGGTCGTGTTACCACGCTTAGTGGGCATAACCGTAATGGTGGGCGCCATGGGCAGCGGCGGCTACGGCGGCGTGGTGGGCGGCCTTGGCGTGGGCGACCTCGGGGGTGTCCACAACACGTCCATCATGTCCCAGGGGAGCGGCTCCATGAGCGTAAGCTCCGGCATAGTGGGCGGGGGCGGCGTAGGCACCAGCATGGTAGTGCTGTCCATTGTCCTGGCTTTCGGCCAGACCTTCTCCCTTCCAGCTACCGTCCTCATGACCGGCATAGTATGCGGGGGCAGCGGCGTATGCACCAGCATGGTTGTACTGTCCATTATCCTGGCTTTCGGCTAAACCTTCTCCCTTGTAGCTTCCGTCCTCGTGTCCAGCATAGTGGGCGGGGGCAACAGCGTAGGCGAGGGGAGCATAAGCTCCATAGGCACCATGTCCGGCACCAGCGACAGCGGCGAAGTGGGCAGCCTTAGCGTGAGCGACCTCGGGGGTATCTACGACACGACCGTCAATTCCGATGGGGGCGGCTCCATGAGCGTAGATTCCGGCATAGTGGACGGGGCCGGCAGCGTATGCACCAGCGCCGTACCCATGGGCGTAGTGTCCATGGTCCTGGCTTTCGGCCAGACCCTCTCCCTTCCAGCTGCCGTCCTCGTGTCCACCATAGTGGGCGAAGGCCAGAGCTCCCAGGCACAGGAAAGTTGCGAAGAACTGAAATATATAATATGTATTTTTGTAAAAGGACAAACACATGCGTTCTTACGTATGCATATTATCTAGACCAATATCAAGTTGTGCTATAGATTATCTTTTATTGTTTTTTAATTATATAAAGAGTGATTGAAGATTGAAAACATTTTGAAAATGTCGAGAAGCTTGTCGAGAAGTAAGACCAAATGAATGGACCAAATAAAGGAGTTATGGTACGCCCCACAGACATGACCGTGTTGGGACTCACTTAACAACCATATAGGGCTGAAACTCAACCAATCAGCAAACACGTCGTGACGGACACTGTCCTAGCAGCTAGCGACAACTTCTTCGCAGGCTTTTCTTTCATCCACATTTAAAGCGAGCCATCCGGCATTCAACCACACACGCGCAATTAACTGTATACCGCCTCTGGATTATTGATCCATCAATAAATGCTAAGCTTTGTAAGCCCTCTTTCATTTAAATATTTTGCTCTTATTACAACAATAGTCACATGTACACAAGAAACACTGCGATATAAACTAACACGCGTGAGACTAGAAGGGTGTTAGGGGCTTCAGTCTCATATCCATGAAGCCTTCTGATACAATCACGAGTCACCCCTCACCCCCTCACCCCCTACAGAGTTAACTGGGTCCTTTTTATCAATGCCATCAACGTGGCTCAGGACTGGAAGGAATAGATATCACCGGATGCCAGGTAAGGGGAAAAAAAAGATGTTATTAAACTATTTAATTTTATGATAAACGTAGATATTTTTATTTAGGAGATTATTATTATTATTTTTCATTATTATTATTGTGAAATTGTAATTTTTCAAAACATAAGTCTGTGATATTTTAAATACTAATTACATGTAGAAAGATATACATATAAAATCAATTTTATCGAAAAATATTGTTGTTGCGCTACCGGAATTCGAACTTGGGAAGGTGTATTATCCAACTATGCTACAGCGACAGTACTTTTAACGACAAATTTTCAAACCTATATGTTATATCTTTTCGAATTAATTACATTTAATTAGTTTTTCAAATATCACAGACCTGTGTTATGAAAAATGACAACTTCACAATAAGAATGTATTCTCCTAATAATATATAAGTTGTATCAATGTGTCCAAAATTTAATATAATTGAATTGTTAATTCTGGCGTCTGCTATCGGTTTACATAAAGGTATTTGAGATTCCGTAAAAACAAAGTAGATGGCTTTTAAATAATCGAACGATAGATGTATTAATTTGAAAAACTGTGACATATATGTAGCTTTGAAAATTTGCCGTCAAAAGTACTGTCGCTATAGCATAGTTGGATAATGCACCTTCCTCGGTTTGGAAAGAGATCCAGGTTCAAATCCCGGTAACGTAACAATAAATTACATATTTCTAAATAATACATTTAATTAGTAGATAGTTTTGATTTGAGTATATGAGAATGTACGTTACAATATTAATGGATATATAAACACTTTTTATTTAATGCTGTATTTACAATAAATTTCAGCATTTTACTTATACATTTTATTAAAGTTCGCGTAACTCACCAGAGAATTCATGGTAGTCTTGTGTGAAGCCTTTTCGGAGAAAACTGCTTGTGAATTATGGGAGAACAGCGTGCGGGCTTTATACTAGCCGGAAGCCTTCTTGCGTGTATAAGAGTGGGAAAGGTGTACTTGTGTATGTTGGCTGCCTCAATACTAGTAAAACATTTATACTTCAATGTCATTAACATTTTTATGAAATTAACTTTTTTTACTATAGCCTTTTAAAATATTGCATTTAAACAACTATTTTTTTATTCTAATTCTTCATGCAGAGCGCGCTACGCATTCTTTTGTGATGTGAATATATAAATCATATTAGGCTATCGAGTGACAACACGTCATATGGACCAAATCTAAGTCAGTGCTGCAAAATAAATCTTTGAGATTAATACTTATATATACTCGTATTAGTGTATAGCTGTAAGATTTGAATATGATGACCTTTAAGCAGAACATATATTTCAATGTTATAAATCTTCACTAGGAATAAATATATAGGCAGAATTGATAAGATTAATTGATTCAAATCGACATGCGAGTAGAGATAGACTGCGACTGCCATTCAGTAAAACGGCTAAATCTCAGAAATCGATGATGTACAGTGCGATGAAGGTTTTTAATGAAATGCTAGAAGACATGAGAAAGGAAGAGATAAAGCTATAACAGATTCATAATGAAACTTAAAAAATATGTAAATATATAAATAGAGTCTGCAGTGCAATGTAGATGGCTTTCAAATAATGGAACGACAGATGTATTCATTTGAAAAAGTGTAACATATAGGTTCGAAAATTTATCATGAAAAATACTGGCACTATAACACAATTGGTAGTGTACTTCCCCGGATTGGAAATAGAGATCCAGGTTTGAATCCCGGAAGCGCAAAAACAATAGTCTTCGATAAAATTGCTTATACATGTATATATTTATAATTAATACATTAAATTAGTATTTAAAAAATAAATTGTAGTAAAAATTGTTTATTATTATTATTACAGCATATATAAATAAATTTATATATGCACTATATTAAGAATAAATAAATGCTTAAATTATTCTTACGTAACAACAATTTTGCTTACTGCTTGAAATTAAAAATTTATTTTTTATCTTTAAACAAATTAAGAATTAGATCGTTAGACATTATTCAATTAAATAATGTTAGCATGTTTTTTCATAATCAAAATTAAAAATAAATATTAAATGTGAATTAAAGCAATTTATCCGTCACCATTGAGTTAAGACACAAAAAATTGTAATAATGTAGTCCTATAAAGAGTTAAATGTACAACAAAAATGTCGACTACCTCCGCATATTCATTCCCCAAATAATGCAATCTGGAGACTGCGGAGATAGCTAATGCATGAGTTCTGACATTACTACTGTAATAGAATAATGAATTGTGTCTCGATGACCTCGATGGTGCGTGAAAGTCAAGCAGACCAACAACCTGGGCGCAGTCTGTCATACCATTGGTGATCCTGTATAGAAATATAAGGTCGGTCATCGTACGTCTCACTGATAATTTTAACAATTTCAGAAGGCTAATGAGATAATCATAATTGATATCCTCAGAGCGTATATTTAATTTAAAATTAATGAATCTTAGAAACTTTCTCTGGATTATTAAATTTATTATCATTAATAAAATTTAAAGAAATTAAATAAAAAATAGATAATACAGTGAAAAATGGAATACCTCTCTCAGTTGAAGTGCTCATGTTTAAGGATCATGACCTTTAGCGTGCTTCTACAGCGTAAACTGCTTTCTTCACTCTTTATAGATTCTGGATCTTGTTTAATGCGAGTAGAGAGTTTGTGATATATATAAATTGAATTTGAAAACATTAGAACAATTTGACACATGGTTTTAGTTAGTTTTTATTGACATCCTGGTAATGTAAAATGTATAATTAAATCATAAAAGTGGTTAAAAACAGAAACAATAAATAATTAAAATGTATTATAACTTTCATTACATTTTTAATTAGACTTAATATTTTTGTTTAAACTTTTTAAACTCCTGTAGAAGTACCAGATTTTCTATAATAAACGCTATTATTTAGAAAAATTATAGTGTACACATGTAGATGCTGAATAGCAAAAATATACATCACTAAGTTTATATTTATTATAATTATAATGTTCAGCTAATTTCGTTTAAATCCTTCTTTTTTTTTATAATTATATGTGGTAGAAATATGAGGAAGAAAGGAAGTTACGTACTTTTTGTCTGCCAGATGCTGGTTCATTTGTTGATTCCTCTTCACCACAAATACAAGCGTCGCGGGGTGTATATTAACGCTCTCGAAAATGTTTGTTATGTATAAACGGGATTAAGGAAAGATTAATTAATAAGCGTAAGCGGAGTAAAGCGACGGTAGTTATCCATACAAAAGTTCCAAGCGCACTAAACTTTCTGTAGTTGGAAGATTTTTAATCACTGTAACACCATCTTTCTTCCTTGTGCTTAAGGATAGGTGAGGAAAGAAAAGGAAGGAGATATGCAGGTTAAATTTGGTAAATCGCGAATTGAATGTATGCATGAGGTAACAAGTCAAACGCCAAAAAACTTAATAGAATTTAATAAATTTTAACAATATGTGAACATAATAATAATTATTGAAATGTAATCGTTATTTATTTTTATTCTTAGTGCTGATGCAAAATCCAGCATTTCGCCAAACATACATTTTTTTAAATTGCGTTTCAAATAATGAATGCAATTTTGTTGAAAACACCCCTCCACAAATAGTATTGCGTACATGGTGATTACAAAAAATATAGCGTTAAAAAATTTTGGTTTTTGGAATTATGATTATTGAATACTTAAATAAATTAAGGCAAATTTAAGGATTGTGTTGTTGGAGTAATATACGCCTTAATAACATAAAAATCTATCTACTGTCACGCTTTCAGGAGATTGATGATTGAGGATTGATTTTTAGCTAACTAAAAATAATAAATAAAAGGAATTTTCTCTTTTAAATATACTGATAAGTCAAGAACAACGACGTATTAGTTGATTTATTTTTAAAAAATTATTTCACTTCCTGTAGTTTTTGGGAAAATATTTATTCGTGTTGTGGATAGAACGTGTGTTGGACGCGTAACAAATCACCATGTAGTGCCAAAACTCACCGACCAATAGCGGATTTCATCGTGACGGTCGCGTCCTAGGAGCTAGCCAACCGCTTCTCCGCAGACCGTTATTTCGTTAACACTTCAAGCGAGCCACTCCAGTCTTCAAAATTATTCGCGTAATTAACTTTATACTCGTAGTACCTGCCATTGTAAATCGTTTCGCAATAAACGTCAACTTTTGTAAGTTTCAGTTTATATAAATGCCTTGCTCTAGATGCAGTATAAAAATATTAATATACAGTGGGACATGTACTAACTAAAAGAAAGTGAGGACCTTCAGTGTCACCATGTACAAAGCCTTGTGATCCGAATTGCACAGCATACAAACGTCGGTCGCTCTATCCAAGTGACTCGACAACTCAGATCACATAATTAAGATCCTCACGAGTCAATAATAGTCTTCAACGACAGCTCCTATACTCATACGACGGCGACAGGTTGAGCATTCGTTAGCAACATATCACAAACGGTTTATTTTGAATAAATATATCTCGTTACATACCTAACTCAAAAACGCACTTTTTAAATATTGTTTTGTGTTATTAAGTCAACGAGATAAGATGATACAGACATGTAATGAAATATGTATTAGGGAGTGTAAGCAAATTTAAATTTAAATGAATCGTGTAAAATGATAATTTTAAATTTGTCTTAATGGTTTGTTAATCAACTGTTTGTGGAAGATATTTAAAAAAAATATTTTCAACCAAACCATTATGGTGTTAGTTTGATTATATGATTGCAAGTATGTTCATGGTTAAAAGAATCGTAGGACTGACCTATAATAAAATATACTGAAGGAAAGAAAAGGGTAAAGGCTAACCTTAGGGTTAGAAAAATCAAATGGAATAATAGCTGCTTGGTGTCCAACGCTCCAAGGTAAAAGCGGAAAAAAAAATGACACAGATTTCAAATTTGTTTTATATTGCCATCTTAATATATACAACTACAATAACATGAACATGATCATCACAACTCAGTCAGGGTATGCGGTAACACGCTTAATGGGCATAACCGTGATGGTGAGCGCCATGGGCAGCGCTGGCGACAGCGGCGTGGTGGGCGGCCTTGGCGTGGGCGACCTCGGGGGTGTCCACAACACGTCCATCATGTCCCAGGGGAGCGGCTCCATGGACGGCGCCGGAGTAAGCGAGAGCAGCGTGAGCTCCGTGAGCTCCATGAGCTCCAGCACCGTGACCGGCAGCGGCAGAAGCGGCGTAGTGGGCGGCCTTAGCCTGGGCAACCTCGGGGGTGTCCACGACACGACCGTCAGCTCCGATAGGGGCGGCTCCATGAGCGTAAGATCCGGCGTAGTGGGCGGGGGCGGCGGCGTAAGCTCCATGGGCACCATGGTTGACTCCGGACACGGCTGCGAAGTGGGCGGCCTTAGCGTGGGCGACCTCGGGGGTATCTACGACGCGACCGTCAGCTCCGATGGGGGCGGCTCCATGAGCGTGGATTCCGGCATAGTGGACGGGGCCGGCAGCGTATGCTCCAGCACCGTGTCCATAGTGGTCCTGGCTCTCGGCCAGACCTTCTCCCTTCCAGCTGCCGTCTTCGTGTCCACCATAGTGGGCGGAGGCCAGAGCTCCCAGGCACAGGAAAGTTGCGAAGAACTGTAAAGCAGAATGCGTTAGAATGTGTACATGTTTATTGTATTTACGATATTTACTATAAAAGAATCAAAATATTATCTACTTTAGTTCTAATTAACACACTGAAATATATTTTTTAGATATTGAGTTTTACACACCACTGTAAATTACTAGTTTTTAATTACAATAAACGAGTTTATATAATAATCAAATTACGTAGATATAAAATAAATAAAATTAAAATTATAAACTTTAGATCTACTCTTTTAATTAATTAATATTTCAGTAAACTAACCAGAGAGTTCATGATTGTCTAGTGGTGAGCCTTTTCGGAGAAGAAAACTGCTAATGATTTGTAGAGGACAGCGCGGAGGTTTTATACTCCTTGAAAGCCTTCGTGCGCTTGCAGATGAGGGTGGGGTAGACATTTTACACTGTGCGTTGCATTTTTTGCAGTACCATAGTACTATCAAGATTATGCATGTACGAGTAGTCTATAACAACGCTTTTTTTTTATTATACGTCCTTAAGTTTAATAAGTCCTTCATATTATTATAATAATTCTAGATCGACTACTTTTTTGTTGCATTTGATCTTTATGTCAACTCACATTAATCAGATTTCGAATATAATATATCAAAAAAACTCTTTCCTATATGTTTTAAGTCATATAATTGTGAAGTTGCGATTTTAGATCATTTCCGTGAAAATTAAATAAATCAGTTTGAAAGATTAAGAAATAATCTATCGAAAAAATATTGTATTGGCACTAAATTAAGAATATTGTATAAATTTTGATATGCATACAATAGTTTTAGCAAGACATGTAAGGCCAATAGAAAGATCTGTGTTCATTTTTTTTCTGTGTTATCTAATCTGTTTTCTATTAATATTTGGGGGTTAGATCGGTGGTTAAATGAAAGAGTGAGTGAGTGGCATGTCGGTGTTTATTGAGTCGGATAGAACAATGATGACAGATGAGATTGAAATAAATAAATGAGTGAAGATGCAGACGGTGAAGTCACGCAAGACCGCCGTTGTGAAGCGATGAAACCAGAGAGGGATCATTGGTGAGGAATCGGACCAGATCGCGAATTTGAAATCTGATCCCTACAAATATATATATATATATATATATTTATAATTATTCTAGGTCCACAAAACATCCTGCTAGATGTTTGTCTACAGGTACATTCATATCAATTATTACATTTAAGATAATCAAACATCAAATCTAATCACTGACACATTTCAACAATCCATTTCATGCTTACAAGTAAGACAAAACATTATTGATAAGCCATTTTTTTATTGCTTCTTCCAAATTAATTGACGTGACAACTCTGGATGTATTTAAGCTTCGTAAAACAATATCCTTCTACCTTGCACTGGCAATCTCCAGTCTTCAGTTTATTCGAAATCGTTTTCGTGCGATCTGAAATTATCTGGTTTGCAATCCAAGATTTGTTTTGATATTTGAAAACAATGTTTCGTACTTGGATTGCAATTCGAATGAAAAATGGTATTCTTCTGTTAAATTAATCGAATGTATTGAGCTAGCTCGTGTAACGTGAAAAATATGTTCTGCAGTCATTATATAAGCATTAAATTATAAATTCGAATAGCTAAATGCTAAATAGGTATTCTTGGTGTTATTTTATGTATCGGAAGTCTGGATATATACCAAAGAAATAACACAGCGACTGCATTTGAGATATGTATCCACAGAAAATTTCATTCATAATTTTATATATCCACAGAAATCTGATGGATATATAGAATTATGAATGAAAATGTTGTAATATCATCAAATGACATGGCGGTTATTTTGTGGTGTAACATGATTAATTTTAATTTTCACAATAAAACTTTGTACTACACACACGTTGGGTAATTTACACTACTAGTCTGAAGAGGTGCAGTCCCTCTCATCATCGTGTAAAAACAAAACTAAATACAGTATTGTTGTCTATTCGGGCAATGGGGCTGGGCTTGGGAAGAGGGGTGAGGTTTCGGTTCTTAATGAGAATATGGACAGTAAATTAAACCATTCTTTCGATAATCATAGACTAAAACTTATCCACACTGTACCTTATAAAGGATTAATAATGAGTTTGAATTCAGAGAAAACGCTAATTAACAACATCCTAACACTTCGCCTTTACTGTTCATAAGAGCGTTAATGACCGAAACCTCCCCCCTCATCTCAACCCCCGCCCCATCACCTGAATAGACTACAATAATGTATTTAGTTTAGTTATCACCTGATGATGAGAGGAACTGCACCTCTCGAAAATAACCCAACGTGTATATAATTTAAGATATTATAGTTTGGTTGAATACATATTTAAAATTTTTTAGCAGAACACATTCTTATTGTGAAGTTGTAATTATTCAGAACAGACGGTCTGTGATATTTTAAATATGAATTAAATATATTAATTAGAAAGATATACATATATATGTATATCTTTCTAATTAATATATTCAATTCATATTTAACATATTTAAAACTATGAAAATCCGAAATATCAGATATATAATGCGATATCCTGAAATTCATCAGATCTTATCCCACACTATTCAAGAAAAGATTGCTGAAAATCAGGCCATTAAAAGAAGACGAACATCATGGACAGTGAATCCGAGTCTACTGTAAATCTATTTCGAGCCGCAGTAAACAAAGTGATTCATTGAATGGATTAAATGCAAGAAAAAAAAGAATGATAAGAACCTTCGTGTCACATAGCCATCGAGCTATTTCAACTTTTAAGTATTTTAATATGCATACTTTTCAGAAGAGGTTGTAGATCTCCAGGTTGTCTTATGCACGAAATATTGCTTTCTAGTATTGGTCCATACATCCTTTCAAAGAGATCGAATGCATGCTCATCGACCTTGGTAAGAATCCAACATTCCGAGATATAGGTCAACACAGGTCAGTATCAACATATTGTATAAGTACTCGTATATCTTCTAATAACTTAGACATTTTCAACAATAAATTGATTCCCTTTAAAATTAAGCTACGCCAACTTTTCAATAACTATTAACATAAATTGTATATATTGCATCCCATTTCCTTCTCCTACTTACCCTTTCCACTTTATATGTTTAGTATAAAAACATTTTTTTTTTTAATATGTACTTACTATTTTTTGGTTCATTATGTAATAGTTATTTAATTCCGAAAAAACTTCACTGGTGTTATTTTTATATATTATGTTATTATTAGTTATTATTGTTATACCGCATGTTTCTTTAAAAATAAATAATAAAATAAAATAAAAATACCAAAAAATTTTTAATCGCGGAAGAAAATTCTAGAATTGTAGCATTTGTTCGCTGATGGAATTTTCCATTTTATTTCTTCACAATGACACTTTTTTAATTATATATCAATATTAATATTATTTTATGTATAGTGATACTATAAAAGATGACATAATTTAACCTACATTCAATATACTCTTAGCCTTAGCCTAAACCTGACGAATAGTATAATGTTAGATTTTATCAGGAGAAACAGTGTATTTTATTAGGAGAAATAGATACGTTCAGACATAAATAAATATTTGATAATTGTACGATAAATAAATTAAAACTAAAAACAATATAACGTTGACAATTATGAGTAATTTATAATAAAAAAAAATTTATGCTTGTCATTATTAATAATCAGCCTGTATAGGTGATATATTTTTTTTCTTTGTAGAAAGCAATCACTTTGTATTAAACCATGTAATTTATTATACGTCAATCGGTTTCGTTTATCTTAAGCTTCATCAGGACGAATTTGAAACTAATCATAAATACAAAAAGAGTGCACTTATATGGTATATACATAAAGAAAGAGATAGAATATAAAATTACATGTGAAAGAGAGAGACATAATACATATATAGTTAAATAGAATATGAATGGAGACAGAATATAAAATTATATGCGAAAGAGAGAGACAAAATACATATTCAGATAAAAGGAACATTAAGGGATGCGAAAATACAGTGTTGATGGATATTAAATTGATTTTAAAGAAAACATACCTAATTTGGGGCTAATGAATAAATAAATTTGATTATTAAGATTTCGCGTACCATTATGTATTGCCTTTTTATTTCAAGGGCTTCTAAATTGTCTAACCGGAGGACAAACCCGTTTTTATGAAGGATATTGACCCCTGTGCTATTATTAAAAGAATGATATTTTTCAACAATATGGTTGGAAAATTCAGAGAAACCATTACTGTTTAAACATTTAAGATGTTCTTTGATACGAATATTGACATTACGAGCAGTTTTGCATAGAATGAAGGACGGTTATTGTAAGTTAATTTATATATATCCGAGTTGCTAAATTCGTTATCTTTGTCTTTTGAGTTTATTAAATTTTTTTCCTAAATTGTTGTTTGTGTAGAACGCTGACCTGACATAATCTTCCTTCTAATGTCAGGCCTGCGTTGGCATGGTCAGATGTGGTACTTTAAATAATGCATACGTATATATACAAATAAATAAATTTTTACGTTAATATCGAAACCGGCTGACGTTAAAATAATTCACAGTAAATGAAAGTATATAAAGATAATTTTTAATTTTATCTAACCACAAAGTTAACGTGACAAACATCAACAGATAAAATCTTACTGAGTATCTTATTTAATATTAAATTTCATCTGTCTGTGATGTTTTAAATACTAATTTAATGTATATATTTATAATTAAAACATTAAATTAGTATTTAAAATTTTATTGGTGTTAGTGTGATGATTTGTTTTTGAGTATCTACATAGCAGAATAAAGAATAGATCATCTTGACTGACCAATGATAAAACAGATGTGTTAAAGACAAATCATTTAATAAAAATGTATATACTTGGAGTTCAGGACACACTAAAGCAAAAACGGAAACAGAGATAAATAATTAGACAAATTTCAAATTGCTTTTTTATTGCGATTTGAATATATACAACTACAATAACATGAACAGGATTATCACAACTCAGTCAGAGTATACGGTAACACGCTTAATGGGCATAACCGTAATGGTGAGCCCCATGGGCAGCGCTGGCGACAGCGGCGTGGTGGGCGGCCTTGGCGTGGGCGACCTCGGGGGTGTCCACAACACGTCCATCATGTCCCAGGGGAGCGGCTCCATGAACAGCGCCGGAGTAAGCGAGAGCAGCGTGAGCTCCGTGAGCTCCAGCACCATGACCGGCAGCGGCAGAAGCGGCGAAGTGGGCGGCCTTAGCCTGGGCAACCTCGGGGGTATCCACGACACGACCGTCAGCTCCGATGGGGGCGGCTCCATGAGCGTAAGATCCAGAATAGTGGGCGGGGGCAGCGGCGTATGCTCCATGAGCACCATGGTTGGCTCCGGACACGGCAGCAAAGTGAGCAGCCTTAGCGTGGGCGACTTCGGGGGTATCTACGACACGACCGTCAGCTCCGATGGGAGCGGCTCCATGAGCGTAGACTCCAGCATAGTGGGCGGGGGCAGCGGCGTATGCTCCATGGGCACCATGGTTGACTCCGGATACAGCAGCGAAGTGAGCAGCCTTAGCGTGGGCAACTTCGGGGGTATCTACGACACGACCGTCAGCTCCGATGGGAGCGGCTCCATGAGCGTAGACTCCAGCATAGTGGGCGGGGGCAGCGGCGTATGCTCCATGGGCACCATGGTTGACTCCGGATACAGCAGCGAAGTGAGCAGCCTTAGCGTGGGCAACTTCGGGGGTATCTACGACACGACCGTCAGCTCCGATGGGAGCGGCTCCATGAGCGTAGACTCCAGCATAGTGGGCGGGGGCAGCGGCGTATGCTCCATGGGCACCATGGTTGACTCCGGACACAGCAGCGAAGTGAGCAGCCTTAGCGTGGGCAACTTCGGGGGTATCTACGACGCGACCGTCAGCTCCGATAGGGGCGGCACCATGAGCGTGGATTCCAGCATAGTGGACGGGACCGGCAGCGTACGCTCCAGCACCATGTCCATAGTGGTCCTGGCTCTCGGCCAGACCTTCTCCCTTCCAGCTGCCGTCCTCGTGTCCACCATAGTGGGCGGAGGCCAGAGCTCCCAGGCACAGGAAAGTTGCGAAGAACTGTAAAATATAATGCAATAGGATAAATATTTTTTGTGTTTTTAGATAACTATTACTTTCAGGAATTTAAATAAGATATAAGTAAACTCCAATTGATACACTTATACAGATCACCGTGAATTTTTATAATAATTCAGCTGCATATGTACAATATTAAAAACATTTAAAAAATAATTAATCGTTTAATATTTCACGAAACTAACCAGAGAGTTCATGATTGTCTTGTGGTGAGCCTTTTCGAAGGAGAAAACTGCTAATGATTTGTGGAGGACAGCGCGGAGGCTTTATACTCCCTGAAAGTCTTCGTGCGCTTGCAGGTGGGGGTGGGGTGACATTGTATACTGTGTGTTGCATTTTTTGCAGTGCCACGCTACTATCAAGATTGTTATACATATTTTCTAACACAACGCTCTTTCTATATTATACCTTCCGAGTTTTTTATGCAATAAGTCCTTCATATTTTTTTTTATATATCTAGCTTGACTGATTTTTTGTAACATTTGATCTTTATGCGAACGCAAATATAATGTATCAAAAAAAATCTATGTTCGTTTTTTTAAATTCACATAATTGAGAAGATGCGTGTTTCCGTGAACATTTCCGTAAAAATTAAATAAAATTGATAAACCATATTATATCATTTCTACTGGAAATCAAAATCTACAGCTTCGCATCTTAAGCCATAGTGACTTTATAAATAAGACGGATGACATGCGGTGTGAAAAATTTACGGCCTTAGAAGAAGGCAAACATGACGGCCGAAGAATCTAAATTTGCTGTAGAGCTTTTTCGAGCCGCAGTAAGTAAAAATATAAAACAAACGTCCGTTAAGTATGTGAAGATCCATACTTTTCGGAAGAGGCTATAGATCTTTGGCTTGTCTGTGGGTCCGCAGATCTCTGCAGATCTGTAGGTCCACGCATTCTACCCACTTGGTATTTCTCTCGAAATATCGACGATTTGTACAGTACATCAGAATTCTTTAATGACGGAAGAAAATTGTAGAATTCCAAACTGCATTTGTTTGCCGCTAAAATTTTACGCTTTTCTTTTCATAATGATATTATTCTTACTTATATCTATTATTATTATTATATTATGTGTACTAATTACTACAAGATACGATAGATCATGACATATTTCAATCGACATTCAATACACGTACGTATTTTGGATTTGGAAATCTAGGCCGACGATTAGAATCATGTTAGATTTTATTAAAATAAATAATGTATGTACAGGCACGTGCAAAAATAAATAAATAAATAAAAATTAAAACATATATAATGAATTATGCAATCTCCGAGTCACACGTCTCGCGGAATGGAATAAGACAATTCCTGTCGTAAATCGAAATTTACCTTGAGATCACACAAAATAGCACGCTGATGAGCCAATCTCCGCTTCCGAATCAAAGACGGCGATGTCACAAGTTCACCTACGGCACACACACAACTAACAATACGCGATCAAAACATATTATAACAAAATACAGTGCTGGTGCACTGTAGTTGAAAGGTTCACACCGCGAATGCTATCGCGATGCCGAAATCGAACAAATATCGATCAAGTTGACGTCTTCTGGCGTCAAGGTTACAATTCACACTGACAAGACGAGCATTAGGAAATGTATGGATGGGAATATGGACGCGGAAATGTGTCAATAACAGTGGTCGCGGCTGAATCGAAAAGACGTGCCAAAAGTGTGTTTATGAATTCAGAACATATAGTATTTAAATGAAGAAATTTTTCTCTGCTAGTACATATTTTCAGGTACATTAAATATGATACAAATTTTAACAATTGTGAATTTTGTATTGTTACGATGTTCAACGATATTACACAAGTGTTTTTTTTTTTTTGATAAGAGTAAGTAATTTCAACCTTAAATTTTTTTTTCCTTATAAACTACATGCAACGTTTATATGTCGAAATAAATTATAATTCTAGTAGACTAAATAAATTTTGAAACATTGTGTTGTGTGATATAAAAATATTTTTTAATCAATTCAAACGTAAACCTTAAAGGTTTAAAATATCTCGAAACGAAAGAAACGTGACTCAGACCACTTTTGTAATAATTTATTTAATTATTTATTCTTAATATCCTACATACATAAGTATTTGTACATATGCTCTTATATATAAACAAGATCAAAATCGTTATTTTTTACTATAACTTATCTTGCACATATTTGCTTAGTTTCATTTTGAATCTATGTAGTTTCTCCGCCTTTCTTATGTTTCTGGCATTTCATTAAAATTCTTCATAGCACTGTACGTCACTGATTTCTGAGATTTAGCCTTCTATCTGAATAATAATAGACAAAAATTGACACTTTTCTAATATTTAATAAAAAAAAAAAAATTCTGTGCTCGTCATTTATAATAATCACCTGTTAGGGTAGTAGAATTGTGCTTACAATATTTTTGTTAACCCTTCCCAAACTATGCAGTAACACATGTCTACCATCATAATTATGCAACATTAAATTCATATTTTAGATAATCCTAAAGAAAATATAAGCCTTTAATAATGACCCATTATGAAAAAGGAATCGAACAAAAACAATTATTTTTTCAAATCAATCCTTTGTAGAATCAAAAAGTTGGTAAAAATACCATTTGTGATATGAAAGACAGAGATCACACACTATTTTCTCAGTGAAAATGACAACCAATATACAAATATAATTGTCTCTTTCTCACTAATTAAATGAAGAGAGTTAGTTAGACACATAATATAGAAATTAATGAATGCTCTAAATTATGTATTTACACATTTTTTTCAAAATTGAATGCTTAATATTTAGAGTAAATTCGTGCCATTAAAGCCATTTAAGCTGATAAAAACATTTTTTCTAACTGTTATTTACGGTAACACGAGTTGACAGCATGGCTGCGTTCGGGAATTTTATATCATGGTATGGTAAAGGTTAATGTTACTTTGAATTAAACATACGTATATATATATATAAATGAATAAATAAAATCTTACTGTGTATCTTAATTAAAAATTAAATTTCATAATTATACATAAGGCATTTTGTTCAAATCACTTCTTAATTTCCGCATTAAAGTTTGAGGTTAACATACCAAACCAGTACATGGGAGTTAGCAAACCGGTAATTCATTGATCAGTGTGGGAATAATTCATTTCATTGTCTTCAATCCATACTTGTTAGTGATTGTGGAGAACACATTCTTATTGTGAAGTTGTAATTATTCAGAACATCGTGATTTTTTAAAAATACAAATAAAATGTATTAATTAAAATATATACATATAAAATCAATTTTATCGAAAAATATTGTTGTTGCTACCGGAATTCAAACCTGGATCTCTTCATATCCGGGAAACATGCATTAACCGATTATGCTACACCCACACAGCGAATTGACGACAAATTTTCGAACCTATATGTTTCGCTTTTTACAATGCGTTCTCCTTAATAATATATAACATGTATCAATGTATCCAAAATTTAATAAAACTGAATTATTAATTCTGGCGTCTCTTATCAAATTACTCAAAGGTATTTGAAATTCTGTAAAATATAAAGAAGATGGCTTTCAAATAATGTAACGATAGATGTATCAATAAGAAAAAAATTGTTAAAAAAGGTTCAAAAATTTGTCCTCAATGTACTGTGTTGGTGTAGCATGATCCCGGATAGAAGAGATAGAGGTTCAAATCCTGGTAGCAACAACAATATATTTAAGAAAAATTGATATTATATGTATATCTTTCTAATTAATACATTTAATTTGTATTTAAAATAATATTGTCTGTTTATTCCAAGTGAAATAGATCTATATGTTAGATTATAGAACGTGTGCGCGATGATCTCCCGATGAGACTGATCTCTGAGAGTAAAGTCTCTGATGCGTCATTCTAATCAGCGCACAAACATGGGAGGGATGATTCATAAGTCGCACTCTATACCGTTTCTAATGCGTTCTTGACTCGAATCTCCGACAGAAATCTCATCTGTGGACACGAGCTATTATTATAATTATCTTTAAAATTAAAATTGCAGTAACAGAAGGACTAATATTCATTAATAAATACTTAATGTTGTTATTACTTGATTGTTTTACTATTATGATTCGTGGATGATGTTTAAAATTACGTTAACAAATTGAAATAGTGTTTTTTTAAATATGAATTAAATATATTAATTAGAAAGATATACATATAAAATCAATTTTATCGAAAAATAATGTTCTTGCTCCACCGGGATTCGAACCTGGATCTCTTTCCTAACCGGGGAAGGTGCATTATCCAACTATGCTACAGCGACATTATTTTTAGCGACAATTTTCGAACCTATATGTTACCTTTTTGTTATTGATACATTTAATCGTTCCATTATTTGAAAGAGCCATTATTACAGAATTTCTTAACATTTTACAAAACATTTTACAGAATTTCAAATACCTTTGAATATTTAAAATATCACAGACCGTCTGTTCTGAATAATTACAACTTCACAATAAGAATGTGTTCTCCTAATGAAATAGTGTTATTTTGATGATGGGCTTATGAGGATGTACATGGTTAGGTTAGGTTAGAAGAGTAAAGAATTGATCATATCATGTCTGAACATTGATAAAACAGACGTACTAAAGCAAATTGATAATGGAATTGTAGCTACTTGGAGTTCAGAATACTTCAGGGCAAAGACGGAGAGACAAGTAAATAAGAGACAGATATCAAATAGATTTTTTATTACGATTTGAAAATATACAACTACAATAACATGAACATGATCATCACAACTCAGTCAGGGTATGCGGTAACACGCTTAATGGGCATAACCGTGATGGTGAGCGCCATGGGCAGCGCTGGCGACAGCGGCGTGGTGGGCGGCCTTGGCGTGGGCGACCTCGGGGGTGTCCACAACGCGTCCATCATGTCCCAGGGGAGCGGCTCCATGGACGGCGCCGGAGTAAGCGAGAGCAGCGTGAGTTCCGTGAGCTCCATGAGCTCCAGCACCATGACCGGCAGCGGCAGAAGCGGCGTAGTGGGCGGCCTTAGCCTGGGCAACCTCGGGGGTGTCCACGACACGACCGTCAGCTCCGATGGGGGCGGCTCCATGAGCGTAAGATCCGGCATAGTGGGCGGGGGCGGCGGCGTAAGCTCCTTGGGCACCATGGTTGGCACCGGACACGGCAGCAAAGTGGGCAGCCTTAGCGTGGGCGACCTCGGGGGTATCTACAACGCGACCATCAGCTCCGATAGGGGCGGCTCCATGAGCGTGGATTCCAGCATAGTGGACGGGACCGGCAGCGTATGCTCCAGCACCGTGTCCATAGTGGTCCTGGCTCTCGGCCAGACCTTCTCCCTTCCAGCTGCCGTCCTCTTGTCCACCATAGTGGGCGGAGGCCAGAGCTCCCAGGCACAGGAAAGTTGCGAAGAACTGAAAAATATAATGCATTAGGATGCATGTTTTTAGTATTTGTGTTATTAGATAACTATTACCCTCAAGAATTTAAAAGATTTATATAATATCTAATCAAACTTCTATTGACAAACTTATACAGATCACCATGAGATAATATAACAATCCAGCTACATATGTACAATGTTAATAAAAAAAAAAAAAAATTCAAAAAACTAACCAGAGAATTCATGATTGTCTTGTGGTGAGCCTTTTCGGAGGAGAAAACTGCTAATGATTTGTGGAGGACAGCGCGTAGGCTTTATACTCCTTGAAAGCCTTCGTACGCTTGTACGTAGGGGTGGGGTAGACATTGTTCATAGTGCAGTGAATTTTTTTAGTATCACGGTACTGTCAATGCATCGCAACCATTTTTCTGTACCGAAGTTTTTATAAAATAAGTCCTTCATAATATTTTAATAATTCTAGCTAGACTGCTTTTTTTGTTGCACATGATATTTAAGCCGACGGGTGTTGTTGAGATTTTTAACACAATTTATTAATTTTTTTCAATCATATAACATTTTTAATTTATTTCATATTTATACATAATCATTATTATTGTTACAAGCCTGGAAGAATCATAGTCTCCATTTTTGTGAACCTGCCCCCCGAGCTTCTTCGGCGATACAGTGCAACCACTGAAGGCTACCTGATCTGAGTGTGATGTATTATGTACCTGAGTTACAATATAAAAGAAAGATTGGATCCTTCAAATATGATAAATAAATCATAAAAGATGTTGTATTCCGAAATATTTAATATCTCGGATATGTAATAAAATTTCAGATCCGATCAGACCCTAAAACAAGAATCGAGCACCAATGCAGAATGGAAAAAGGGCCCACTAAATAAGTATTATACATAAGATAAACGAATATTAGTACTGTATGGTTTTCCGTTAAATAGTAAGAACAAAATTAGTCTATCTTCTATAATAATATTCAATATTTCACGAAAAAATCAGTGGTTTTAGACCTTTATATTTACTGGCAATTTAAAAAATATTTTCTTCCCTTTACTAATACTTTAGAATACTTTAAAGCGATTTTCACTTTACAGTGATGGTCTATTTTTTAACTCTGCGCTTTAACGGGATACTGTTACTCTATATATTATATTGATAATAGTTTCACGTGTTTTGTAATACACGCGGGTCGAAATTTTTTAAATCTTATATTCCATTTATTGTTGCGGTAGATTTTAAACATAATCAGTTCAAATATGAATTAAATATATTAATTAGAAAGATATACATATAAAATCAATTTTATCGAAAAATATTGTTGGTGCATTATCCAACTATGCACCTTCCCCGGTTAGGAAAGAGATCCAGGTTCGAATCCCGGTGGCGCAACAACAATATTTTTCGATAAAATTGATTTTATATGTATATCTTTCTAATTAATATATTTAATTCATTTTTTAAATATCACAAACCTATGTTCTGAATAATTACAACTTCACAATTAGAATGTGTTCTCCTAATAATCTGTTCACATTAACACTGTAAAAGATATTTATTCTCGCAAAAATATCGATGTTAAATAGAATTGTGCAGCGCGAACTTTTTAGGCCTCTATCTAACGAGTGCTATGCATTGGCATAGTTACGTCAATGCCCTAGAAAGGCGAACGTGGCCGAAGAATCAGTCTGATGTAGAGCTTTTTCGAATCATAACAAACAAAGTAAGTGATCATAGCTAACGTCCATTGAATAGGGCAGTGTTCTTGTTGTATTCTTGTTACATGGGCATATTTTTGGATTTCAATTTGTATTTTGTACGCTAATTATCGCCTTCTTGTAATGGTCCATAAATTCTGCGAAGCACATTTCTCTCAACGAGATGGAGTGCGCTTGTCGACCTTGGCACGAGTTTAACTTTCTGATCTGTAGGTCAACTCAGGATAGTTGTGTGCATCTGGTTTATTAAATGGTTCGAGAGAACCCTAGACGTTTGTTTCCTGCTTGAAAAATTCGCAATACATTTTTATAAATTAAAATATTTTTGTGTTGTGTACCTATATTAAAACTACATAGAGAGATGACCGATTATAAATTTATTCAATTTGACGTTCAACATACTTGAATTTATTTTAGATTTATAAATCCGGCTACAGCTCTACAAGAAACTAATAAAAAAAATATATTATCGTAGAAAGCAGTCACTTTGTGGTTTGACATATTATATTAAATAAAATAACAATCACTCTGTATGACACCACGAAATTTATTATACGTCAAGAGATTAGATTGTATTTTCTAATCCCTCAGAATACATATACAGATAAACGGAACATTAAGGGATTGGATTGTATTGTCTAATCTAATCTAATTTAATGTTCCTATTATCTGTATATGTATTCAATCTATCTCTTTCACATATAATTTTATATTCTATCTCTCTCTTTATGTATATATTAGTGCACTCTTTTTGTATTTATAATCAGTTTCAAAAATGTCTAGATGAAGCTTGAGATAAGCTAAACCGGTTGACGTATAATAAATTTCGTCGTTTCGTACAAAGTGATTGTTATTTTATTTAATAAAAAATACATATCATGAAATCGATAAAACTATTATTCTGTAACATATTATGTTGATGTTAAATAATATTTGAAGTCATATTATGGCTAGCTTCGGACGTTAGTCACTAGGTCACGAAGTCACGAAAAAAGTAGTGTTGTAAAAATAATGTGTTTCTTTAAACAAAAATCGGCGCCTCGTACACAAATTATTAAGACTATGAGTATAAAAGTTCTCGAGATACAAACCATTTTTATTGCTTCCACTGCCCTCTAGGTGTGACGGCCAAAATTAATATTTGGAGCTGAGCATGACAATCATAAATCGACGATGACGAAAAATTTTTTGTTAAAAGATTAATCATTTTTTCCAATGTCGTAAATGATCAGTCCAATAAAAGACCTTCAAAGGTCAATTATTGTAATTTAGTCCTTGCAATAATAGTCGTGTCATTGAAATTTAAAATGGGTTTATTTTTGAAATTTACACTGGCTTGATACCAAACAGAAGTTAACAAAAAATGCATAGTTAAATACTTCAACATAATATTATTTTATTAATTATACTTAAATTAAATGTGATATTAATACATTAATTTTTACATATTTATTATTTGACATTTTGAAAATACGTACCGGCAGAAATGCTCTGTTTTGGGTTTTGTATTATAAAATTGCAATTTTATATTGTAAATTCGTATTTATTGTTTTCCATTTTTAAGCTACATATAAATTGTTTATTTTTCTTTCATAGATATTCTATGTTTAATATTGATTTTTTTTAAAATTAATGTAAGTAAATTGTAAAAATGAATCTGCAATTAAACGTTGCAGGTCGTTTTGTAGGCGTAATGTATCTTGAAGTACGAATGCGTGACGCGCGCATGTTGGCATGACTGACAGAGTGGAAGGGATAAGATCGCCGCGCGCTGACGTGCGTGATCTCTCGCATCTGGGTCGTGGTTGCAAACACATTTCTCACTTTATACTTAACCATAAGATTTGCACAATAAATATATTGTTACCATATTGTGAAACCTCTATTCCGCACATAACAAGGACCGCAAGAAGATATCTGATATCTCATATGGACACTGCCGGTATATTACAAATCGGCGATGTCGGGATATTACAGTAAGTTTAGTTCTTTTTTTCAGATTATCTAAATTAAATTATTATCAATTATTGTAAATTTGGCAAAATACTGTTAGCCTCTTCTATGTTATATATATATATATATATAATCTTTATACAGGAGCGCATATAAAACAATTCGACAAATTAAATGCCTCAGTAGTCTAAGGTGAAACTGATAGGAATTGATGGGGTTGCTGGTGTGGTTTTACGTTCCCTTAATAGTGCGGGGATAAAGTTAGGTGGCAAAACTACTGATTTTAAAACTGTTTACATGCCCACTTTAATACTTGATCACCAAATATAAATCCTCAATGAAATCAAGAATCCAGGTTGTCGAAATGTGTTATCATAGGGGAGTGCAGGTGTTGTATTAATGGACCGAGTAAAAAATACAGACATAAATGAGATTTTTGGTGTAAAGCCCTTATTTTTATACACATAAACATCTCAAATAAGGCGGCTTGGACACGTCTTTCGAATTCCAGAGGAATGACTATCAAGTTGCATCTTCTTGAAAACTCCGGAGAGACTGGGTCACCTCATAGTAAGATAGGATAAACAGCGACAATTGCTATATGAAGACAGAAACTGTGTCGTGATGGGTCAACAAATAAAGAAACTGTGAAGATGGAAGCGCTTTGTCGAGTGATGATGATGACCCTCACGTACACAGAAAATATTTGTAAAAGTGTTTTAGTTTACATTACTTACTTACTTTCAGATACTCAATCACTGTTTGTGATATACAGATAGCAGTGATCGTCTCATAGTTCATGATTTCAAGCTCATCACTATCAGCGCACAGAAAGTTTGCACAAAAATTATTGGTTGGATAAATAAAAAATATTGTATTATATTTCATTATTTATTTGCTATTTTAATATTTACAACTACAATAACATGAATTGAGTCATTACAACTCGATAACGGTGCGAATTACCATTGTCCATGGGCATGGGATACGTAATAATGGGCACCCTGGGAAGCTGCAGAGTAATGGGCGATCTTGGCATGGGCGACTTCAGGTGTATCTACAACGCGGCCATCAACTCCGATGGGAGCAGGTCCATGAGCATAGACTCCAGCATACTGAGCTGGGGCAACGGCGTAGGTGAGAGGAGAGTAAACTCCGTGGGAGCCTTGAGCAAAAGCAGCCTTAGCGGCGAAGTGGGCGATTTTAGCATGAGCTACTTCAGGAGTGTCTACAACACTACCGTCAGCTCCGACGGGAGCAGCTCCGTAAGCGTAGACTCCGGCATAGTGGGCGGGGGCGGCGGACGCGATTCTGAATACAGCAGCGTAGTGGTCGAGTTTAGCTTGAGCTACTTCGGGAGTGTCTACTACATTACCATTAGCTCCGACGGGAGCAGCTCCATGAGCGTGGACTCCAGCGTACTGGCCGGATGCGATTCTGGATACAGCAACGTAGTGGTCGAGTTTAGCTTGGGCTACTTCGGGAGTATCTACTACGTTACCATCAGCTCCGACCGGAGCAGCTCCATGAGCGTAGACTCCAGCATAGTGGGCTGGGGCAAAGTAGTATTCACCAGCGGAATGAGAAGCAGCAGCTTTAGCGGCAAAATGGGCAATTTTAGCATGGGCTACTTCAGCGGTATCCACAACATTACCGTCAGCTCCGATCGGAGCAGCTCCATAAGCATAGAATCCAGCATACTGAGCAGGAATGGTGGCGTAAGAGAGTTGGGAATAATCCCCATGAGAAATCCTGGAAAAGGCAGCGTAGTGGTCAGCCTTAGCTTGAGCAACCTCGGGGGTATCGATAACATTACCGTCAGCTCCGACAGGGGCAGCTCCATGAGCATACACTCCTGCATAATGGGCAGGGGCGGCGACGTAGGCAAGAGGAGAATAAGCTCCTTGGGAGATTCTGGACACAGCGGCGTAGTGGTTAGCTTTAGCTTGAGCTACCTCGGGAGTATCAATTACGTTACCGTCAGCTCCGACAGGGGCAGCTTCATAAGCGTAGAATCCAGCATAGTGAACTGGTGCATACGCACCAGCATCATATCCATAGTAGTACTGATCATGATCCTGGCTTGTAGCCAAAACTTCTCCCTTATAGCTTATATCTTCGTATTCAACCCAGCTATGGGCGGAGACTAGAGCTCCCAGGCACAGGAAAATTGCAACGGACTGAAAAAAATAAGAGTGTTAGCCAACAGAAAAAAAAATCAATGTGATATTTTATTAAACATTAATTACAGCCACTCTTAGCCATGACTGAAAATTTTACTGATTCTGATTGATGGAGGTTGCACCAAATAATTAGCCAATTTTTTATATGATACGTTTTATTTAAAAGTTGATTTTAACCTTCGGCGTCAATTTTTCATTTACGTAATTGACCTATGGTGGTCGTACAGAAGCGAATGCTATGGTGTTGAGGTATTATATCGTATAGTCATTAATTGTATAGTTAAATACGGTATATTTTTGTTTATATACATTATTATAACTATATGAATTAAATAATTATTATTTAATTCATATTTAAAATATCACAGGCCTATGTTCTGAATAATTACAACTTCACAATAAGAATGTGTTCTCCTAAATAATAAAAGTTGTATCAATGTGTCCAAAATTTAATAAAAATGAATTGATAATTCTGGCGTCTGCTATCAGTTTACTCAAAGGTATTTGAGATTCTGTAAAAATAAGGTAGATGGCTCTGTCAAATGATGGAACGATTAAATGTATTAATATCAAAAAGGTAACATATAGCGTCGAAAATTGTCGCTAAAAATAATGTCGCTGTAGCTTAGTTGGATAAAGCACCTTCCCCGGTTAGGAAAGAGATCCATGTTCGAATCCCGGTGTATATAATACCCAACAATATTTTTCGATAAAATTGATTTTATATGTATATCTTTCTAATTAATATATTTAATTCACATTTACAATAATTATATAATATCATTGATTGATTTGGCAGTTATTTCACGGTTTTATAATTTATTTTTTTTAAATATATAATTTTTATTTTCACACACAATTTTTTGAGTAATGCAAGACTAGTTTTGGGAAAAGTAGTCCTTCCCATGTAAATTGAACTAAAATTAAATACAGTTGGCTATGGGGTGGTGGGGCACGCAAGGGTGGGAGTGGCTTTATTGTTTCTAGGAAATATTAATAATAGCGGCGAAGAATTTGAAAATGTGATTTTGTTCATTAATTTTTATTTTTATCATTTAAAGGTTATTCGTTATTATTTTCAAATTAATAAAATGAGTTGAAATAATATAAATGATATATATTAGACAAAGTAGATGGCTCTTTCAAATAATAGAACGATGAATGTATTAAATTGAAAAAGGTAACATATAGGTTCGAAAGTTTGTCGTCAAAAATAATGTCGTTGTAGCATAGTTGAATAATGCACCTTTCCAGGTTTGAATACCAGTGGCGCAATAATAATATTTTTCGATAAAATTGATTTTTATGTATATTTTTCTAATAAATACATTTAAATAATATACCTAATTATATATATTTATCGCGGTATTATGACTGCTTTGATTATTATTATGGTCCGTGTCCACAATGGTTTCGCAATAAGATTTTAATCTCTGAGGGTAATGGACTGATGATTCATAAATCGCTCCGGGTTGAACTCTGAACTGTTCTTTTTATGCACTCGAGTCGAATCTCTTGCCAGCAGTCCACTCTCGCTGAGGGGTGGCGAGAGGAGCCAAACACAAGAATATACTGCAACACTCGGTTTGCATCGCCTATTCTCGTGTCGACTCCGGTCGTCTCATGCCATCTCGTTTCGCCTCGCACGCCTCGCCTCGGCGAGAGTGGACTACTGGCATCTGAGACACAAATCTCATCCGTGGATACGGACCGTTATACTATAATCACATAGTCAAGGCTTCTTTTTATGTTAATTATGAGTATGAAGTAAAATATGTGTATTTATCAATTAGTGTATTTTCATATCAGTTCTTGAGGAATTGTGAATAAAATCAGTACATGAAATCAAACACCTCTAACACCTAACCTACATATCTGTACAATAATTGATTTAGTTTAATGAAAAGGTCAAAGGCCTGCTGGATAGATACTATTTGGACAGAAGTAAAGTGGGAGCTGGGCCAGGCAAAAATCTTGCAAAAATAATTACCTATTCATCAGTATATTTTATCTTCATTATTAGCCGTTATATATCCACTGATGGATAAGGCTACCCAAGTATTTTTTTTATTATCCTCAGTCTATTATTGCTAACTAATACGTATTTCCACCAAATTTAATCATGATGACGTTATGAAATGAGGATTTTAGACAGGGGTAATCGATGTAAGAGGTAGATCATATCACTCGGAAAACAGAGATGGTAAATACAAAATACAAAGCCTTAATAAAATCATTAAATTACTGTAGTAATAAAGAAACAATTCAAATTTTAGTATATTTGCTCTTTTAAATGAAGTGCGAAGGGAGGTTTTATTGCGTGAAGATCGTATTAAATCCTAAATAGTAATTTCCCTCTAAACAAGGAATATATTAAATTTGAATTTTTACTACAAAATAATAATTTTATTATCATTTCAATGTCATGATATTAATTTTTAAAGTCATCACTAAGAAAATATCGGCAGAATTTATAAGAAAAATTGATGCAACTCAACATGGAGCACGAACATCATACAAGAGGAAAAGATAGACTGAGACTGCCTGAAGGGAGACGGCAGTCAGTCTCAGAAATCGATGATGCACAGTGCGATGAAGATTTTTAATGAAATGCCGAAAGATATAAGAAAGGAGGAGACACTACATAGATTCAAAATGAAAATAAGCAAATATGTGAAAAATAAGTTGTAGTAAAAATGAACGTTTTGATCTTGCTTATAATACAGAATATATAAATATACTTATGTGTGCACTATATTAAGAATAAATAAATAAATTCACTACATCAAAACGAGCGCAACACAGTTGACAATACGTCAAGATTGATTAGAAAAAAATCACGTCTAATATTCACATTCATGAACATCACTTTTGAAGTTACTTCAACACCTATTTTACTACACTTAAAATACATTCATTAAAAAAACTAAACATAACTAACCAGAGTATTCATGATTGTCTTGTCGTAGCCTTTTCTGAAGTGAAAACTGCTTATGACGTGTGGACTAGATTGCGCTGACTATATACTCTCCGAGAGCCTTCGTGTGCATAACCGGAAGGGGTTAAAGCAACTGAATTCTATCAAATACACTATGTCATTACTGTTAACAAGTTTTGTTTATAATCAAGTTGGAAATTGTTTAATTTTATTAAATACAGCGATTACAATATTTAAATAAGTTGCGGTCGGCATTATTAAAATTCACGGACAACTGAAGCAATTTAGTAAAAAGTGTATCGAAAAGATAACATATGCTACTGCAAATTTTCGCACATACATAACCTTCTTATCAGTGTCCGTTCTCTCTGCACAGCCAATCCACGAATAATCAATAAAAAAAGTGTTATGCATAATTTTAGTACATATGACCGGCTTCATGTCCGCGGGCATGCCAGACAGATTATTAGCAATATATTAATAATATATGTTTTTAAAGAGAATACATTTAAATAATAACTATTCAAAATTTTCCAATCACCTTTTGGAAACAAACCATTATTTTGATAATTAACAAGAGTTTAGAAATTATACATACAAATACTAGGGGTCTACAGTAAGATACATTTTAAATTTATAAATAAGAAAAAGTGCTAATAGCAAGCTAAATATTATAAATATCCAAATCCTCTTTGCAAATAGTCACCTTTTAAATATGTTTTCATATTAATTCTTATTTATTCATCACTTTATAGTTTTGTTTTTATCTATGCTTGTATTTTTTAATTTCAGTATACATTATTTCCTGAAGAAGATACCATGGGAATCGAAACATGTATAATAATTAATAAATAGTGATTTAAACAAAGTATTTTGTCTAATTATTTATAAAAAAATGAAGAGAATACATTTATGTTGTGTTGTTGCGTTTTCAAAACACAGTTCTGTGGTATATTTAAACAAATTTAAAATATTAAAAATACCACAAAGCTATGTTCTAAAAATACAACATCACAACAGAAATATACTCTCCTTAAAAATACATAAGTTGTATCAAATTTACTAAAATGGATTCATTAATTTAATTCGGAGTAATATAAATTTGATTGCTTTTAAAAATGGAATAATAAATGTATCAATTAGAAAGACTACAGAATATGCGAGTATGTTTAAAATTTATTGTAAACGTATTCGATTGCTATAGCAAAAATGATAACGCGCGTAAGAGGTCCATATTTGAATCTCTGGCAGTAACTAAATATTTTTTCGATAAATAGATTTTTTCTGAATTCATTTAATTTGAATTAATAATTCGTGTATTATGCAAAAATGCGTGATGTGACTTAATAAATATAATGTCAGAATACAACGTCAAAATCAAAATACAACAGGAATGCTGCAGATCTATTACTTGTCATAGCGATCATGACCGCTTTGCCAAGAGTGTATCAACAACACAAAATACAACGTTATCATGCCGTTATTTTTTTGATTCTTCACACCGTAGAATCCATTAGATCAATAGATCAAAGCTTTATCAGAGTTTACAGATATAATATTACATTTTCATTAATTTTTCCTATTTTGCTCACATTGACATCTGTTGTCACCTCGTGGAACAATACAATTAAGAATATTAGAGTCTGCGTATTTTAAATAAACTAAAATATTATCAAGGAGACAGATTATTTTTGTGAAGTTGTAATTATTCAGAACATATTATAATATAAATTAAATGATTTTATCGAAAAATAGTACTGTTGCTACCGGGATTCGAACATGGATCTCATCCAATCCGAGGAACGTGTATTAATAAATTAATTAATAAATAAAAATAATAATAAAGTAGATTCGAAAATTTGTTGTCAATGTATTGTGTGCTGTAACATAATCGGTTAATGCATGTTCTCTGAATTGGAAGAGATCCACGGTCGAATGCCAGTAGTAACAACAATATTTTGGAATAAAAAAAAATTATATGTTTTCTTTCTAATTAATAGATTTAATTTGTATTTTATACTGAAATATTGTGAAAATCTTTATAAGGTTACATCAAGGTCAATAATTTGATTTCTACTGAAAATAATTACGCAATTACACATAAATAAATATTAAGATTATTAATTCAATATTTAATTATAAACTCACTTATATACGCTTATATTTGACATTAAATTAACTATTGCTAAATACTACAATAACTACTGTTAATAATGACAGCAAAAATTCTTCAAAGGTATTTGAGATTCTGTAAAAATAAAGTAGATGCCTTTCAAATGAAAAGTGTAACATGTAGGTTCGAAAATTTGTCATCAAAAATACTGTCTGCTGTAGTATAGTCGGTTAATGCACCTTCCTCGGATTGGAAAGAGATCCAGGTTCGTTACTCGGTGGCAACAACAATATTTTTCGATAAAATCAATTTTATATGTATATCTTTCTAATTATTATATTTAATTAGTATTTATAAATAAATGTAGATATATTTATTTGGTCAAATATAAAACATTATTGTTAATTTCTATTTTCTTTTCTTGATTTAACTATTTTATTTTTATAATTCCATAATAAAATATAGTTCACAACTCCGACAATTTAATTACCTTGAAAACTGCCACCTCTATCAGTCAAGTTTATCACATTACGCAATTTAAAAATGATATTTTATATACCTGCATATTAATAGAATCATTTGGCTTTATAAATTTAATTAATTTGTTAGAGATCATCAGATTGAGTAGGATCCATTGTAATTAACCCTAATGTTGTCAATTATTCATGATATGTACCATAAATGTTAGTTTTTGCACCGTTCCCTTCTTTACTCTTTTTCAAAATTATTTTCTGTTAAAAACATTAGTTTTCATTGCAAATAAATATATTTATTTTTACAATAATACTTTTTATTTTATGATACACCAAATTATCATTTGCCAAAGTGATAATGTTTTTAACAGAAAATCATTTTAAGTTGAATAAAAGGTTATTTATATATTATATCTATTTTTACTCATGTTCAGAACCTGTAGTATGTAATCCCTTCATAAGTATGTAATATTTCAATCCTCCCTAGCTAAGATTTATCTATATGTTATATTTTGTTAAATTATTATACGGATTTCTCTAAAGCATTTGACATTACAGGCATAGGCATAGAGGCATAGGAATAGATTTGGCATAGCTTTGTCATAGATAAGATAAGATAATATGCCAAGATAAGAGAAGATGCCAAGTTAAGTTAAAATGCCAAGTTAAGATAAGATGCCAAGTTAAGATTAGATGCCAAGTTAAGTTAAAATGTCAAGTTAAGATTAGATGCCAAGTTTAGTTAAAATGTCAAGTTAAGATTAGATGCCAAGTTAAGAGTAGATGCCAAGTTAAGATTAGATGCCAAGTTAAGTTAAAATGCCAAGTTAAGATTAGATGCCAAGTTAAGTTAAAATGTCAATTTAAGATTATATGCCAAGTTTAGTTAAAATGTCAAGTTAAGATTAGATGCCAAGTTAAGAGTAGATGCCAAGTTAAGATTAGATGCCAATTTAAGTTAAAGTGCCAAGTTCAGATTAGATGCCAACTTAAGTTAAAATACCAAGTTAAGATTAGATTCAGTTGTTCCGTGCACTGCGAAAAAAAGGTTGCGTTGCGTAGTTCGAAAAAATAGCGTTTTGCAAACGCAGCGTAATTATGGAAGATTTAATTGAAATGTATAAATCAAAAACATTCATCAAAATGACATAAAAATACAGTAATCTTGAGGCTCTACATTGAATTCCTTTACCTGATTGCCGTGACTGTATTGATTTATTTTTAACAACCATTATTCATATTAAATAAAATAACAATCACTTTATACAAAACCGCGAAATTTATTATACATCAACCGGTTTCGCTTATCTCAAGCTTTATCAGGACGTATTTAAAACTGATCATAAATACAAAAAAAGTGCACTTATATGGTATATACATAAAGAAGGAGATAGAATATAAAATTACATGTGAAAGACTGAGACATAATACATATATGGTTAAATAGAACATGAATGAAGACAGAATATAAAATTATATGCGAAAGAGAGAGACAGAATACATATACAGATAGAAGGAACATTAAGGAATGCGAAAATACAGTGTTGATGGATATTAAGTTGATTTTAAAGAAAACATACCTAATATGGGGCTAATGGATAAATTAATTTGATTATTAAGAATTCGCGTACCGCTATTTATTGCCTTTCTTATTTCAAGGGCTTCTAAATTGTCCGACCGGTGGCCAAACTCGTTTTTATGCAGGATATTGACCCCTGTGGTACTATTACAAGAATGATCTTTTTCAATAATATGGTTGGAAAATTCAGAGAAACAATTACTGTTTAAACGTTTAAGATGTTCTTTGACACGAATATTGACATAACGAGCAATTTTGCCTATATAGAATGGGGGACAGTCAATTTATATTCTATTAATATTTATATTTTATATTCTATCTCCCTCTTTATGTATATATAAGTGCACTCTTTTTGTATTCAAACGAAACCGGTTTCGTGGTTTCATATAAATTGATTTTAATTTTATTTGATGTAATGTGTCAAACCATAAAGTGATTGCTTTCTAAGAAAATAACCATTCTTTACATAATTTTTGTCATGGTTTTCTTTCTTTCTTTCGTAGGATGACGAGAAGGCCTACTAGCGCTCACCGTACCAATGCCATGGTTGACTGAGAGATTGTCACACGTTGGCCGCTACGCGCATGGCCAAAGTTAAGGTTCTGTAAACTTGTCATGTTTACCTGAACAGGTGTACCGTTGCATGTATGGCCAGCTTTACAGAATGATTTTAATTTCCGCTTCAAACGAATTGAAACGATAAAAATTCTTCGGTAAAAGTGTTAGATTCTGACGCTGCAGCAAATATTTCCGGTGCCCGAGAATGTTCGCAAGTGGATTGAAAAATAATTAATTCCACAGACCGTCAAAGCCGCCAACGCCCGAACCGTTTGTTAAACCGCGGTAAAAAAAAAAGATTCCTTGAGACTCGTACGATTTCCGCATGTTGATAAGATGAAAGATATTGTAATACATTTATTGCGATTTGTAAATATATTAGTTCATTTTTTATTGTGGGTTTGTTCGCTTGTGCAATGAACCCAATTACGCGATACCAAATTACACTGGTGTCCTTTGAAGATTAGTATTACATCAATTATTTTTTTTAAATATATCATTTTTATTTTCACTTTGCACTACGCACACGTAATTTTTTGTAGTTGTATCAGCACTAATTTCAGGAAGAGCAGTCCTTGTGAATTGAACTTAAATTAAATACGACAAGTGTTAGTTAACGACAAATTTTACGAACTTATATATCGCATTTTCAAATGGATACATCTGTTATTTCATTATTTGAAGGCATTCTACTTTATATTGCCAGGTTTGAGTAAGATTCGACAGGAGACGCCAGAATTAAATTAATTAATTCATTTTTATTTTTGTTTAATAATTAAAAATAATGTTTCTTTAAGATCAATAGGTCATATATATTCATTCAAAAGGATTTGACACTTTTTTTCAATGAAATGTATGAATTTTTCATTCATCGTTAATGTCTGAAGAGTACACGCCTCAGACATTAACGTAAAAGAAGTTCCCAATGATGACATTTATACTGGAATATCGAAAATATAGACTATCGGATAAATGAAACTGAACATTAATATACAATATACATACGTATTTGTGGATCGTTAATGTCTGAAGAGTACACGCCTCAGACATTAACGTAAAAGAAGTTCCCAATGATGACATTTATACTGGAATATCGAAAATATAGACTATCGGATAAGTGTCATATTTATTAATTTTATTTTTACTACATCAGTCAGGCTTTAGCAAAATTTGATATAATTTATCACTCATATCTGAAATACTTTTAATTTTTAATTTTTTTGAAATAATTAAATTTCAAAAAGAGCATCGATATGAGGAAAAATAATTAATATGGCCAGATAATTCTGATGAATGTTGTTGGAATATGATATTCAGGTGATAATATTTTGCTTATACATTTCAACTTGTCACATATTAGTTTACCGTTCACCAAATACAAATTCAAGTGACACTAGCACCATCTCTGAGCCACGAGTCTTAGCATTACTTTATTTAAATTTTATGCGACATTGGTGACCTCTATGAGTTGTGTGAAAAAGGCGATCATTTACACGACTTGGATTACGAGACACAATAGTTATTAATACTTTCATAATTGTTCCTGGAGATGGCGCGTATTATCGTGTTGAAATAACGAATACCAAATTCCCTGGCGAATTCTAATTCAGAGACGATGATTAAGAAAAAATAGGTATTTTGACAGCGTCCATTAAAATACAAGCATAACCATTACAATACACTACATTAAAATATAATTAATACATTTTTCTTAGTGACCAGCTCATTATCGTGTTGTTATTTACAGAGAGGATAGAGCACCGCACTCCTCTGTTCTGATACACAATTCATATATATACTTTTTAAGTAATAATTTTTTATTATTTCGAATATATATTTTTTTGTTTGGTATCTTTATTTCAAAATACTTTAATATTGTTTTATACCTTCGCAGAAGAATTGCATTGATTAAGAGAAGTATAATTATAAGTTATTTTATTATCTTAATCAAAAATTGAATTGCATTATTATCATTCAATTAATCAAATACCAATATGCATTTACAACAGTTACAATTTATACATTTACAGGTTTTTCTTCTTCCTGATTTTCATATTTTAAGTATAGTAATCAAAATATGCAAATATCTTTAAGCATAAAAAAAAAAAATTGTTCACAATCGGTTGCAAATTCTTACTTGACAATATCATCATCATCAACATCGACCATTTTCTATCTACTACTGGATGAAAGCACCTCGAGTATCTTCCACTTTTCTCTGTTCATTGATTTTCACTGCCACGTATTTCAGTAGAATTTGATTATTACAAGTTTATTTTCCTGACGCCCGACATATATCATCCACGCCTATTTGCGACTCAAAATTGTTGAATGTCTTTAATGTTGAGAGTCCATATTTTGCAGTCACGCGTGAGCACTGGAAGTATGCGTTGATTTAAAAAAATAATAATTTGACACAGTAGGAGATCACTTTTGAAAATCATATTCAATTATGCGATCCGGCTCATCTTTGATGCGCAAACCAGAGCCGGCGTTATGCATTGCCGGAGCAAGCGCCAAAACAGAAGGACGGCCTAAAAATATATACACATTGAAAAACAAAATCCCAAGTTGCAAATAATGTGCAATAAAAATAATCCAGGTATTATTTCCTAATAGAACAATAATTTGTATTCAACACGTCCTGAACGTTTGTTGGTGAAAAGCCTCCCGGAAGCATGTTTTAAAATACCGCCTCTAACATGTGTGGCACGCGGGCAGCCGATTTATGGGGATGGTTTTACAAAAATGTATGTCTGTGGCGGTAAAAAATCTATCGCCGGCGATGCCGCGAACAATATCTTCAGATATGCTCCTGCTATGAAAAATCGTTCTCCTAAGTAGACATAATTATCGACTTGTTCAAACTGGGTTCCATTAATATTTTTATTTTATTGTATTAAGGAATTTTGACAGTGTAAACATATCATAACAAACATAATAACTATTTAATATGTGATACTAATAATGAAAATGTATGTTTAGACGAAGAAAATTAATGAAAAGAAAATAGAGGGAGAAGGGTGGGGAGGTTGCAACTATTGTTGCGGTAAAGGGAGAAAGGGAGTTTGTGGTGGTTCATAAGAAGAACCCATTTAGCGTAGTAAGGCTAATGTTGAACAAGTCAATTTCTGTAAATTTCTCATTATGGTATTTGCATGAGCGGTGAATGAATGAATTTTGTATGTAAGATGTATAAATGACTATTGAGTGATTTTTATCATTGATCCTGCTCCTGTATTAGTTAACTTCTTCCCGTATTCTGTTTTGAATGTCTGCAAAACGTGGATGGCTTAAATACTTCAAATTCTGAAAATACCTTTCTCGTCCCACTCTAGTTGCCTGAATAAATTTTCGATAATTTCAGTAAATAATTTAAATTAAATTTTATCATCTTGTCGGATTCCTTTTTCGATTTGGAATACACGAGATGGCAAATCCTGTAGCGTTACTGTAAATATAATCAGTTTTGCAATACCTTGCTTGTTAAGGCCATCTATGTATAATTGAGACGTTCTTTGTAAAATAGAATTCCTTTTCGTAGACACTTGTCCCTTGACTGTATAATTACTATAAAATATTATAGTTTGTGTGACATTAAAAAGTAATATATTTTTTAACTAGCCTTACTAAACATTCTTTAAATATTCAAATTATTGAAAATTTTGAATATAAATAGTATTTATATAAAAGAACAAAAAGGACAAGTAAGAAACAGATATACATTTGTAAAATATTTTTTATATTCTGGTTTGAGTATTTACAACTACAATAACATGAACAAGGTCATCACAATTGGATGTTAGGGAGAGGGTCGTAATTCTTAATGGGCATAACCGTAATGGTGAGCACCATGGGCGGCGGCGGAGACGGCGGCGTGGTGGGCGGCCTTGGCGTGGGCGACCTCGGGGGTATCCACAACACGTCCATCATGTCCCAGGGGAGCGGCTCCATGAGCGTACACTCCGGCGTAGTGAGCGGGGGCAACGGCGTAGGCGAGAGGAGCATAGACTCCATGGGCACCATGTCCGGCACCAGCGACAGCGGCGAAGTGGGCAGCCTTGGCGTGGGCAACCTCGGGGGTATCTACGACGCGACCGTCAGCTCCGATGGGGGCGGCTCCATGAGCGTAGACTCCAGCGTAGTGGGCGGGGGCAACGGCGTAGGCAAGGGGAGCGTAGACTCCATGGGCACCATGTCCGGCACCAGCGACAGCGGCGAAGTGAGCGGCCTTAGCGTGAGCAACCTCAGGTGTGTCTACGACGCGACCGTCAGCTCCGATGGGGGCGGCTCCATGGGCGTAGACTCCGGCATAGTGGACGGGAGCATACACTCCAGCATGTCCATATCCATGGTCCCATTGTCCATGGTCCTGGCTTTCGGCCAGACCTTCTCCCTTCCAGCTGCCGTCCTCGTGTCCACCATAGTGGGCGGAGGCCAGAGCTCCCAGGCACAGGAAAGTTGCGAAGAACTGTAAAATAAATTGTCAAATTATGATGATACTAATTAACATGGTAGTTACTTTGTGGTGTAACATATTATTGAAAGTAAAGGTTTTTCTTAGAATGTACTTAACTATTGTTAACGCATTTGGTAAAGCTATACTTATTCAATAAATTTATTTTTTGCATGTATCTTTGACAGTGATTTATCGAATTTTTTTATGTGTGTATATTATATAATGATTAATAATCAATTAACAATGATTAAGTGACTTAGCTCGCGGGAACAACTAATTTGAAACGTGAAATAAATAAAATAAAAGATATATTAATTGCATATGTATACATTTATGCCAATTATGTGACGTTATTTCAAAACAATATTGCCTAGTTGAGCGGTTTAAAAATCTACAATAAATATTTTAAAATATATTACTAAATTAAACGACAAATGTACTATTTTTTTTATAATCCACAATAATTTAAAGATTGAAAACTATAGTAGAGAGACTCATTTTTTTATATAATTGTCTATTTTAATTTTTAAAAACATAACCAAAAATGTGTATTTTTATCAATGCATGTATAAAATAATTATATTACATGTTACCTCAATAATTAATAACTTTACAATACAAGATAATTATCATTGCAATAAGTTTGTTAGTGAAAGTTTCGCAAAATAATAATTTAAAATATAAATTAAATCGTAATGTTAAATAATTGGAGACATTGTTAAAATTTTAATAATATATATACATAATTGAAAATTTTATAAAAAAAAAAATATTTAGATAAATTTACTGTATTTTAAAGATTTATGTAATTAGATTTATCACACATTTTATTATTTATTTTCAAAGCTTTATTTTAAATTACTGCCCGGCCCAAAATTGTAAGTAAAATAAATATGATATAAATGTATTATCAACAATAAATGGAAAATGTTGAGTTGAAAGATTGTGATATGACAAACCATTTAAAAATTAAAAATAAAATTTAGTTAATATTTTAAAGTTAATATACAAAAACAAAAAAATCTGTTCGAAATAATAATTTGAGTGCAACACTAACCAGAGAGTTCATGATTGTCTTGTAGTAGCCTTTTCTGAAGAGAAAACTGCTTGTGATACGGTTCACGAGATCGCACAGGCTTTATACTCGCCGAAATCCTTCGCTGGGAGGCTGGAGGGGGTGAAAGCACATGTGCGATACCCCAATACTAACGTGTTCTAGGACAAGTATGGCGAGACTTTTTTGATAAGTGTATCAAAATACATCCTACATGCCGTGCATACCTAACATGCATGCGTAGACGATATATTTGGAGGTAACTCATGCAAAAAATTAATCCACTCTCAAAATTATATCAATTTACATACTTGGATTAAATATTCTTATCCTCTAATGTCTATATTTTTATTACAATTTATGTTTCAATTTTTTTATTTATTCTACTGTGTGAGCTTGCAAGACCAAAAAGTCTATCACCAGTCAATACCAAGAACTACAGTCATTGCGTTGAAGTTCAATTTATTGTGTAATCTTCTATGTGTTGCACGTATCGTACATAAATATTTAACCCCCTCTTAGGTAATGTATTAAATTAAATATATCAACTAAAAAGATATACAGAATAAAAAAATATTTAGTTGTTACCGGGATACGAACCTAGATCTCTTCTTATTCAGGAAAGCGCATTCTCAATTTTCACTATAGCAATATTTTGGACAAATTTTGAACTTATAATCTGTACTATTACCAATTGCTATATCTACTATTCCATTTTTAAAAGATAACTTTTATATGAGGGCCGTCTCATCTATGTTAGAATGCCTTTTTTTTAGATGGTTTCCGATAGATAGTACTATGACAGACAGTACGGTTGTACCGTATTATTTTAAGTTAACGCCTGTCGTGCCAAAACGTCGGCCAACTTTTCTAAACAACACAATCTAACATAAATATATATTTTTTATTTTTTTTTATTTTAGGAGAACACATTCTTATTGTGAAGTTGTAATTATTCAGAACATAGGTCTGTGATATTTTAAATATGAATTAAATATATATATTTATGTTATATATATATACAATGTGTCCCAAAAAATAAGTACTCCCGGAAATACCAAAAACTACAGGTCATATCGTCGACAAAAAACTCGACAACTTGGGGTCGAAAAATGTTTTTTTTTTACAAGATTAAATTTTTTTTTAGTGCTAAACATTATTTATTTATTTTTTGACTATAAATTTAAACCCACTGGAACAAATTCAATAAAAAGCAACTGTTATATTAAAACATATTAGTTGTTTTTTGTTCCATAAAAACATTAAAAACTACACAAATGTGTCACTTTTATAAAGAAAAAACAGGTCTTGTTCATTTTTTTTTTTTTTTTTCAAAACTATGTAGTATAATAAAACACCAAGTAACCACAAAAATAAGGGTAACATTTTAACATTCCAAATTTGTAATTAATACATTTTACTCGTAATTGAATTTATTAATATAAATGTTCTGAAATGCAGAAACGAGGTATATTTGTTTTCATGAGAATTACCCACCCAAATAAAACTTTTGAAATATACCATTGATATATAATATAATATAACGTATTATTGGATTTTGGGTCAATTACAACAAATCTATTTTATATCATTGTATGGTTCTGCCTATTATCACCAACGCAGCGCGTGTCTTCAACAGCACACACAAAACGAAATATATGCAGGTTCAAGTTATACAAAATAAAGCACTTAAAATCATATACAACACCTCACCCGGAACAAATTTATCTCGACTACACCACCAGTACGAGGTGAAGACTATATCACAATGCTTTGAGAAATTGTCGGCAAACTTCTACAAATCTTGCACCCATCCTCTCCAAGATAACCCTCTCATCCGAAATCTCGGCTCTTATGAGCACGATATCAGTTTCATGCCTTTCAGATACAAACTACCCAGGCATTACTTCTTGAAGCAAAACAACGCGCTCGATCCTCCGGACTGAGATGTACACAGAAGCGGATAGAGTCAACTGAACTCTCCAATAAATGACTTTGTAATAATTTTATTTATTTATTAGACTTTATTGACATACATGTTTCTGTTGTAACAGAGGTGAATATATTATAACATAACATGATAAACATACGATACCATTTTTTTTTGTAGCTGAAATAAAAATAATATTTTAAGTGTAGTAATTTATTTTAGTTACCTCATAAGAATTACGTTAGAATAAGGCGGCACTGTTCATGGAAATGAATGTGCTGATCAACTGGCTAAGGAGGTTAATTTTTCAGAAGTTTTCCCCCATCAATTCCATATCCCGATGTATGACAGACTTAATATGGTAAAAAAACTAAATGGATTCAAATAATCATAAGGGTAATCGGCTTAAAGTAATTCAAGGATCTATTCCCCGCACCCCCCGGTTCACCAAAAGGTAAGTCTCCAAAAGAACAGTATCAAATATCTCTAGAATGAGAATTGAGAATTGCCAGGTAGCCTCTCATTAGTTCAGATTGAACTTGATAGATTCCCCAATGTGTGAGTGTGGTGCCGAGGAGGAACCGCTTGACCATATCTTTTTTGCCTGTCCATTGCGGATCATGTGGTCTCGTCAATGGTAAATTTCAGCTCCCAGTTATCTTGCGTCATCTGCTTTCCCTTAACTCACCACTTTTAATCTATACAATTGCGGTTTTTTTGAACAACAATGGTATTGACCTGTAATATAGTATTACCTATTCTATAATATGATTGTACTTTTTTCTATAATAAATTTTTTAAGTTGATTAATGGCACAAATCACTCTTGAAGGGTTGATTGCCTATTTAAAAGAAGAAGAAGAAGGCGGCACTGTGCATAAAGTGTCGCTCCTAATCAATTTGAAGCATTCAATTTCCAGTAAATTGTTTAGAGGATTTTTTATCAGAATTTTTTTCTTTTCCAATTCATGTATTAATATAAAACACATATAATGTTTATTACAATAAGGTTAGTTAGTAAAAGTGTCGAAGCGATCAGCGCTGATGCACTTGTAGTAGTAGATTAGGCCGTCTAGCCGCATGTAGAGTATGATGAATATCGTAGACTCTAAGGAATTGGAAAAAAATAATAGGCGTTTGGGTCATTATTCCGTCAAGTTCCCGAAATACCAACATCTCATAAATATTTTTACTATATATAGATAGATATATATAGATTTAGTTATTTTATGGCCGTTCTTTGCGTTCGAGGTGCATTTGGTGCATGTTTATTACATCGTTTAGTTATTACGTGAAGGATTTTCAAACAACAAAAGAATCATGTTCAGTCATAAAAAGTGTTCTTAAAACGTCTATAAACTTAAACTTTAAAAACACTATTAACAGTACTCTAAAATAACAAATATTTACATGGTAGGGTCGTATAAATGACGGATTTATTTTGTCTAAATACGTTGGTTAAACGAAAGTTCATAATCCTATGTACAACATATATTATAGTAGGTATATTATATATGATTGTATAACATAATTTATAACAGCATAATCTAAATCAATACTTACTGCACGTCACTAGTAAATACATAATGTTGAACACGATATATATTTAAAAAAATTAAATTACTTTCAACCACAGACCAGTAAATAAATAGACATAAAATAAAATGTACATATAGGAGGGGGGTTTGGAATATTAGCTGCAGGACGAGGAGCATTATATACACATTCTTGGTAGAAACATAAATTCGATAGTTTATGACACATTTATGCAACAGTAAAAGTAACAATGCTTGGAAAATTAAATATACGTGTGAACAAGGTATGTTTTTTACATTAATGCATATTATATTATTACCGTTTGAATTTTCGTTCCAATCGAGCCACATCTTAAAAATAAGTCGCGAAACTATTTGATTGCGTAAATGGTACCAAACTAATCACGTGGGTGATAATAAAATGAAAATATTTGGACGAGATATTTGCGTTAGTTCGTGTCTATATGTTTGGTGGTCTGTAGTTTACTACACATATTTTTTTACAATTAAATAATCAAATAAAGGTGTTAATAAGATTAAGATTAATTAATGCACGTTCGTTGATAATTAAATCAAAGTATTTCACAAAAAATATAAAAAACATATCTCCTGTTTCAAATTGCCAGTATGGCGCCATCTGTGAGGCTTTGTACAAAGTTTAATCTAAGACACACTGGTTTTGTTTAAAAGGTGGCAATTTTTTATTAGAAATAAGTGATGTGTTGCTAAACAAGATACATATATATAATATATCTGACGAGATTAACAAGCCTGATATAGCTCGGCTGGGAAAGCAGTTTACTGGCAAAAAAAAGTCTCATTAGCGACCCTGCTTTGTTTTTTAATGTTATATTTTCTTTTGTTTAATTGTTATTTCAAACAATTGTTTTGATTTTATTAAAATCTACTACGTTACAACCTATTTGGAAGCTTTTATTTGAATTCAAGATGTTATTTTTTATTTTACAAATATTTTTTAAATAGAGATGCATACACGAAATACACATCACATCAATATTCTTACTATTTTCAAACTAAGCTAAACGCCTGTACTATAAAATAGGACTAACTTGCTGGTGTCTTGAAACGAGGCGCGAACCCCCGACCACTAGATCACTAGGCCAGCGTTCTAGCAATTACACCAACAAGCTACTCGAATGTTTTAAAATACGAGTAGGTATTATTTTTATAAGACATGGAATGAAAAAAATAATAATTGATAGTGATATACTTTATTTTTGTTTAAAGGATGTTGATCATACTTATTCACTTGGTATGGTTATTTTGTGTAATTTCTGAATATAAAACAAATATGTACGTTATTATATTTTTATGTTGATTGTTTGTGACATATATTTATGCTTGAACGAAGATAATGTACTGTGCCTTCCACCTCTTCTCCCTTCCTCACCCGCCGCCGTGTCAGTCGATCGGCTATCCAGAACCGGAGCGGTAACAAGTAAATTTCGCAGCATAACAAACGAGTGAGACGTGTGTTTAAGTGTCTGTCTTGTGCAATCTGATGGACTCAAGACCCTGAACGGAGATAGTGTTACAAAACCTAAAGTTACAGTCCACCTTGGAGGTGGCAGAAGAACGGGACTGTGGTGAGTGGAACTTCCTTCCGAATATCCTGTTTCTTCCGGCATCTATGCTTTTACGCAACATTGATTATGTAGGAACTTTTTTTTATATATTGCAGTCAAAGCTATTTATCACATAAAAAATTAAGTACAGAAAAGATAGATACATGTATAGAAATAGGCGAAGAGGAGAAAAAGAAAAAAGTAAATTTCAATTTGTCAAATGATTATTATTTTCAGATTTTAGTATTTACAACTACAATAACATAAACAAGGTCATCACAACTGGATGTCAGGGAGCAGATTAAAAGCCTTAATAACCGTAATGGGCGCCATTGACAGCGGCGGCGAGGGCGGCGTGGTGGGCGGCCTTGGCGTGGGCGACCTCAGGGGTGTCCACAACGCGTCCATCATGACCCAGGGGAGCAGCTCCATGAGCGTACACTCCAGCGTAGTGAGCGGGGGCGACAGCGTAAGCAAGAGGAGCATATACTCCATAAGCACCATGACCAGCAGCGGCCTTAGCGGCGAAGTGAGCAGCCTTGGCGTGAGCGACCTCGGGGGTATCCACGACGCGACCGTCAGCTCCGATGGGGGCGGCTCCATGAGCGTAGACTCCAGCGTAGGCAAGAGGAGCATAGATTCCATGAGCACCATGACCAGCAGCGGCCTTAGCGGCGAAGTGAGCAGCCTTGGCGTGAGCGACCTCGGGTGTGTCTATGACGCGACCGTCAGCTCCGATGGGGGCGGCTCCATGAGCGTAGTGTCCAGCATATCCGTATCCATGGTCCCATTGTCCATGGTCCTGGCTCTCGGCCAGACCTTCTCCCTTCCAGCTGCCGTCCTCGTGTCCACCATAGTGGGCGGAGGCCAGAGCTCCCAGGCACAGGAAAGTTGCGAAAAACTGTAAATAAATTAATGGTTAAATTAATAATACTACTGAAATAAATTACACATTGTTTTGTACTATTATATATATAAATTATTATTAAGTAGCAACAAAAAATATTTAGTTGCTACCGAGATTCGATCCTTTATATTATTTTTTTTGATAAATAGTTTTTTTCTAGTTGATTCATTTTATTTTTATTAAAATACATACTACAGAACTTTGTTCTTAAAATGCAATTTCACAACAAAAATGTTCTCATTAATATGTGAGTTGTATTAAAGTTTCCAAATTTAATTAAATGAATTTATTAATTTAATTCAAGCGTCTTCTACTGGGTTTTACTCAAAGTTTCACCGTCATATATAGTTGATTGCTTTTGAATATGGATTAGTAGATGTATCAATTAGAAATATTAAAGAATGTAAGTTCAAAATTGTTGAAAATGTATTCGATTGCTAAAGCGAAAGCCTATAACGCGCTTTCCCAGATAGGAAGAGATCCAGGTTCAATTAGGCAACTAAATATTTTTTAGATATATAGATTTTTTCTATATATCTTTCTAGTTGATTAATTAAATTTATATTAAATTATTATTATTAATACATAGATTAATCACAATTTATATTCGACTAAGAGATTTTAAATTATGTAAAAGGGAGTTGGTTTCCGTTCATACTATTGACACAATTTAAATAAAGTATAAAAATTTCTATTATTTGTATTAATGTGTAATATGTGTCTCGACAAAACTTTCGCAATGGATAATAGTGCAGAGCGAGCTGTTATTCATTATCTATTAAATTTTGCAGAGCAAAATGACCAACTAATTCGATAACAATTAGTTTTAAATCTCCGGGATTCGAATGCAAATTTTTATTAATAAGTAATAATGACATTCCGTAGGCTAAATAAATCAAAAATAAACCTCTTAATTAAAATAATAATATTTTAAAATCATTTTATTTATGTATATGTTGTTCTCAACTCTTTAAAAAAATTGTAAAATCATAAACTATGCCTGCCTTATTCATTTTAAAACTCACATTGTATTGATTGCAATGCTGTACTCATAATTAATTATTACTTTACATTATTTGCACTTGTTAAAAAAATACAATAAAATATTTTTTAAATTTAAAAGATGCTGTACTGAAATCAATTCAAGTTAATTTAAAAAATTCAAGTGGTCATATACAAATGTTTCTATTTGCAATATTAAATGCTTCATTGTTTTTGTTTCCTAAACGTTCTAATTATTTTTTTAATTCACATTAATTATATAAATAAGAAACCTTTTTTGTGCGCAATTTTATAACATAATAACAGGTTTTTTGTTCTCGATAACTAGTTTTATGTTTTGTAAAAATGTACTTAAATATTTTAATTACGTTTCAATCAATTGTATTAAATTTAATTGTAGTAATAAATAATTTAAGTAAGAAATGAAATTAATTTTTCATGAAATACAACGTGATTGTGTAAATGTAGTGTTTGTAAATTTTTTTACATATTTGTAAATGATTTATGTTTTATACATGTTCGATTGAAAAATTATACGAATATTTAAGATAAATTTATATAATTATTATGTTTTGGTTGTCAATAGCAATGATCTAATACAAACCACTCAACATTTTTTAAATATGAACTATTGATAAAAACTGAAAAATATTGTTAATAAATAGATACGAATACACTACAGGGATGACAAAACTCAATACCAAAAAAAAATCTAAAATATTTTGCGTTCGCTTGCGGGCAGTATAATATTACAAACAAAAAATAAATATATAATTTAAAACAATAATTTGTGTGCAACACTAACCAGAGAGTTCATGATTGTCTTGTAGGAGCCTTTTCTGAAGAGAAAACTGCTTGTGATGCGATCCACGAGATCGCGCAGGCTTTATACTCGCCGAAATCCTTCGCTGGGAGGCTGGAGGGGGATGTAAGCACATTTGCGATATCACAATACTGTCAAACGTGTTCTAGGACAAGTTTAGTATGGCCAAAACCTTTTTTTGATAAGCGTCTCAAAATATAACCTACGCACCAATCATCCATGCGTAGACATATTATTCACAGATAAATCATACAAAAATTACTTCACATACACCTGTATTAATTATTTCGACCCACGGTTGTATTTCTAATTTAAATTCTTTGGTATCCATAATTAGTTTAATTCATATTATTTTACATTTGTGGCCTAACAGGACTGCAAAGTCCATGGCCCCAGTCATTATTGAATACCATTTATACCAAATAATCATCGTATACATTTTGTTAACGTGTCTGCTGGGTATTAATTAACACATTTATATTTTTAGTATATTCGCACAGGAGATTACATAAAAATTAGGAACATGATAAAATTATAATCATAAATAAATTAAACTGAACAACTAACCATTACGCCGCTTACCCGCAGAGCGGATAGAGCGCAATACCCTTCTGTCCTGACACACAATTCTCGCCTCATTCACATTCATACATTTTCTCATACAAGCTCGCCGATTATTGAGGCTTCTAAAAGGATAATCCTCCAGTATCCGGTTTACCTGGTCGTGCCAAGTCTTCCGCGGGCGTTCTCTACTTCTGGTGCCATCAACACTTGCGTCATATATATTTCTTACCATTCTCTCCTCGTTCACACGTTCCGTAGGACCGAATCACCAAAGTGATCCTTTCTTAATCTTACTCACTATACTAAGATCAGCTTTTTATCTTTCCTTATTTCTTCATTCTTTACTCTATCATAAATAGATCTGCCACATATACACCAACGTGATCTCATTTCCACTGCATTCAGTTTACTTTTGTTCCTCTTCCACTTCCATACATGACTATCGGCTCCAGGACTCCATTATATACCGTTAGTCTTGCCTCGGTTGACAAGTTCCCGTTAGATGTAATTCCATTTAAAGCGTTGTTCTCTTTATTTCCTGCAGTGACTCTGCTTTCGATATCTCTCTCAGCCTTTCCGTTTCTATCATACTTCCAAAATACACAAACTCATCTACTTGTTCCAAATATGCATTACCTACAAGTATTTTGCACATTGTCTTGCTTTCCTCCTTCTCGAATACCGTTACTTTTGACTTGTTGACATTCATAATAAGGTCGCATTCCTTGCATACATCATACATTCAACCCACTAGACGCTGTAATTCTTGTTTACTATTCGCCATTAATATTGCATCATCGGCATACAATATACGAGTACAGCATACAATCAAATCGCCTATTTTCGCTCCTACATTCATACATTCCAGTTCTTTCACACAATTATCCATATATAATGTGAACAGTTATAGAGGCATTGCACAACCCTGTTTGACACCCTTTATAATGTCAAACTTACACACGCAGAATTTCCTTCGTATAGGGGTGCGATTGCGTGTATAAGTTTATTATTCACCCTGTACTCAGAGAGTACCTTAAATTAGTAAATTAACTGAAAACGCATAATGCCTTATATTATTATTTCAATATAGCATGGAATTAACTTGTGAATTCTTTTTATTGGTGAATTAATACAATTAATTTATTTTTTAAACATATGAAACAGCTCTAACGATCTAGTATTTCAAGTATTAACAGTATTACTTTTACTGACTTTCGAATGAAGTGTAGTTGTTACCGTGACAGAAATATACATTACTTTTTTGTAAATTTTTAACCGATATTACTAATTTATTTTAATTATCAATGAACTATTAAGTTATTCTGTATAATTACGGCATCAGAAATGAAACGAGATTTTATTTAACATAGTTCTGGCATCATTTAGTAGATTTTATTCAAATGTATTTTAGAAGCATTACAATTTAAAATATGTTTGCTTCCAACCAAAAAAATGGTTTAAAAAGTCTATACAGTATTTTACCAATATAGAAAGCCCAGTAATAATTATTTTTCATTAAGAAGAACACATTCTTACTGTGAAGTCGTAATTATTTAGAACATAGGTCTTTGATATTTTAATTTATTGAATACTAATTAAATGTGTTACTTAGAAAGATATACATATAAAATAAATTTCATCGAAAAATATTGTTGTTGCTACCGGGATGATGGCTTTCAAATAATGGAACGATAGATGTATTAACTTGAAAAGTATAGGTTCGAAAATTTGTTGTCAAAAAGTACTGTCGCTGTAGCATAGTTAGATAATGCACTTTCCTGGTTTGGAAAGAGATCCAGGTTCGAATCCCGGTAGCGCAATGACGATATTTTTCGATAAAATTTATTGTATATGTATATCTTTATAATTAATACATTTAATTAGTATTTAACTATTTTTTTTATATATATATATATTCTTTGTAACTTAGTAGTTACAGTACATAATTTTGAAATACTTGAGTTTTTACATACCGAAGTTGCATGAAAATATCATTTAGGGGTCTAAAGAACACTATGTAACAACCCTAAAAACTTTTTTTTGAAGAAATATGTGTTTCGGGTTAAAAATCAACATTTGATATTTGTATCTTATTGACAGAAAAGTCTTTTTGACTATTATATTTCTTAACTATCGTTAGAAACTATAACGACAAGAAAAGTATTTATTATAAACGCATGTGAGATATCGTTAGATTGAACAAATATAATTTTTTTAAATTACCTTTTTTATAAATATGAATTAATTATAAAGATATACATATAAAATCAATTTTATCGAAAAATATTGTTGTTGCGCCACCGGGATACGAACCTGGATCTCTTTCTAAAACGGGGAAGGTACATTATCCAACTATGCTACAGTGACAATATTTTTAGCGTCAAATTTTCGAACCTATATGTTACCTTTTTTTATTTTAATACATTTAATCCTTACATTATCCCGGTGGTTCAACAACAATATTTTTCGATAGAATTGATTTTATATGTAGATTTTTTCAATTAATATATTTAATTCATATTTAAAATATCACAGACCTATGTTCTAAATAATTAAAACTTCACAATAATAATGTGTTCTCCTAATAACTTTTTTATACTCGTATGTTTGGATTGATTCCGTCTCTTATATTGCAATATTTAAAAAGTACTTAAACCTTGATTTTATATTTCAATTTATATGGTATAACGTTATATTTGGTAGCTACCGTGCACGAGATGTGCTGGAAGTTGACATTTACCAAATGGCAACACTGCGTAAGAAAAAAATTCTTTGAGGTTTTCTTTTCTTTTGACAGCTTGCGAGCACGAGAAAGTTGTCCCGATACTTAAATCACGAAGATGTGATTTCGTATTGAATTAAGGAAGGGTGAGAATAATTAAATAATATTGGGCATCTATGTTATCCTGCACCATGTTAATGAGATTTTTTGTTTGCTATTTCACTTGTATGTTTGCAGGATATGAAGCATCCCTTCCCCACATGACGGCAGAGAGGTGTGTGGTAGATGACAATACCATTTCTTCGTGAAAGATTACTCAAGAACAAAGTAGAGTGGGGATATGATTTGGTCTCTTCTGCTTCTTTTATTTTTCATCTCACTTATTTTACAACAATGGTGACTCCAGAATTCTTTGTGACTAAAAAGGAAGCCGACGACCCAGCCTTGCTGACGTTTTGACAAGTAAGCAGACGCAAGTATTTACGGGTGCCTCGGAGCCTCAAGACTAAACGAAGACTGTGGATTTCTCAAGAAGAACGAAGATATCTGGAGGTTAAATTGTTGTGAAATAAATTTTGATGTAAATTTTAATATTTAATATAACGTAGTGTTTATTCTCACCTTTTAATTTCAAATGCGATCTTGCTAATTTTGTTAAAGACGATTTGATGAAAGTTCATTGTTTAGCTAAAGAAAGATTAGTCAATCAATCATTGTTTGTGACATGAATTTTGCTATATTTTATCTGAAAAACTCATCAGGTGTTTGAATTATTGTAGTATAATTTCTGAGGTGAAGATCTTAATGTCTAGTGTAGTGGTCGGCAACCTACTACCCGCGGGTAATTGAATTACCCACTACGACATTTCGAATTACCCACCAAGAAAATATGATGATGATATATAATTCGAATTCATTGAAATGTTCAGTTCTATGGACAAATAAATTTAAAGATCTTCGCCAGCATCTCGAAAACACATCATGCAATATCATCATGCTGGGCGACATTACCACAAAAAATTTTATGCTTAAAAAAAATGCATTTGGTTCCACGTATTCTTGTGAGCTAACATTTTCCCAAATGAAATGTGTCCAGAATACGCTGCGAAATAGACTTACGCTAGTAAATCTCGATTCCTGTGTTCGACTAAAGTTAACTACATATTTGCCAAATATCTAAAAACTTTCTAAGAAAATTCAAAACCAAGGTAGCAAATAATAAAAATATTTTTTTATAAATGTTTGTTTTATAAAATAAATTTGTATTTACACATACACGTATATATTTTATTTTATGAAAATAAAATTTTTCTTTAAAAATTATAATTTTTTTTAACTTTTACCCACTTATCAAATGAAATTTTTTACCCAGTCTCTCAAAAGGTTGCCGACCGCTGGTCTAGTGGATCATAGTATTATATCTCACCATTAATTACAAAGAATAATTTACAAATTTTGATATTAACATGTTGATGAAACCTTTGTTATAGATTTGCCAGTCAATCTTTATCGGTAATCACATCCAGTGACATAATTTCTTACTATATTCCACCTTGTATATTCATATCCGTGCAAAAACTAGTTAATTATAATATTATAAATCTTGAAACTAATTTTATTATTTTCCCTGAGAATGGTAACTAATGCGGGTGGCAGGCGACATGGTGAATTCTGTGCATCAGAACCACGCACCTCATGTTATACCCTGAGCGAGCTGGAGGACGGATGAAATGTGACGTCACAATGGATAATATAAATTTTATTAAAAATGTGTAAAAATTACCAATTTCAAATAATTAAATGATGATGCTCGTAAAAATTGACCAAATTTCGAATTTAGCATAGACTAGACTAGGCCATAGAGTTTTTTTGGTCCACTGTTTATACGAGTACCTGAATGGAAATAGGGTTTAACTAAACCCCGGTTTGACTAAATCCCGATTTGACTAAACCCTGGTTAAACTAAACCCTGGCTTAACTATACCCGGTTTAACTAAACCAGGTTTAACTAAACCAGGTTTAACTAAACCTGGTTTAACTCAACCCGTTTTAACTCAACCCGTTTTAACTCAACCCGTTTTAACTTAACCAGGTTTAACTAAACCATGTTTAACTAAACCCGGTTTAACTAATTCACAATTTAACTAAACTGGGGTTATTTGAGGTCTGTTTTTATACCAAACATTATTTTCGCAAATTTCTCCAAAAAAAAAACGAAGTTCTCTGGATGTGGACCAAATTCAAATTTTCATTGCAATTCTACACCAATTCGAATAATAAACTAAAACCATCAATATCCATCTCGAGCGGGACGCACGTCGCGGGTTTCTTCTAGATGTTTCCTACGTAGCAGGTTTCTTTCTTCTAGAAGTTTCCTATCACATATTTATAACAGTGTTTTTAGGAGTCAAGGTTTCTCATTTTTTATTGCTGGCAAAACAGACTCATTATATTCAAATGAATTAATTAAAATATTTAAATAACTACTTGTTACATTTGTAAAAAAAAACTTCATACGCTGCACCACACCCCTGAAACATTGGGCAAAATGCCACACGTACGTGATGTTTTCACACACATTCTTCACGTCATCCGTATTCAGACACCGTTTCACTCGCGCTCAAGGATCGTAATCGATTGGATCCATTTGTTTCTTTTTGTAATAAAAATAATATTTTTGATAACGGATTGTTAATTTTAAAATTAAAATAAATCATGTGAAAATTGATTTAACACAAAATTTACGTCATGAATTATAACTTTCTTTATCGCGAGCCTCACTTCACGCTTATCGAACGTCAAACTTTAAATGTTAGTCTATTGAGCATTATTGATACTCCGTTCGTCAATTGGGTGAATTTAAAACTTCCCAGCAGCAGTTAAAATAGTATTAACATTTGCACTGACTTTGCCTGTCTCCAGATAGATCATTCTAATGAGACAGGCACAGTTCAACCTCAGTTGTATAATTGTCTCATATAAATTAAATAAATTTAATACCTACTATTTGTTTACCTTTTTAAAATAAATAGTCGTAGGTAACGTTTTTGCTCACGTATCAAATCAAACGCCGTTTACAAGGATAGGTTCTACCAATCTCATGCGGTGATACCTGAGTTTATCTCCAAATCAAACATTAAACACGAGTACATTGTATAGAGTTTTATCTCAACTAATTATCTAAGATCAATCGAGAACGGCGGTTCTCAAACAATGAGTAACAAACCAGTGGTGGATCGTGAATAATTAAAGATTTTATGATTCTCTTTTATCTCATACTATAAATGCGATAAATTATTCTAAAATTTAGGCCAGCGTGATCGGTTTTCTTTTTTATGAAGACCCAATTCGCCATAAAGATATAAAATAATTATTAGTTATGAAAAAAAAAGCAAAAAAATATAAATAAATAAAAAGTTCACACATATATATATATATATAAATATAAACAAAATATAAATACAACATTTCAGTCACGGCCATTATTGTATTTGTAGTTATTCTGTAGTCGTTGCCATTCTCTGGTCAGGGAACCAGCTTTCCACGAGAGCGCCGCTTGCACTAGAGAGGTGGTGCTGAGCTACAGCCGCAGCTCTACGCCAGCAACTCGATGTCTCAGAAGCGGAACGAATCCATGTATACGGCCTTCGGCAAACATTGTAGATGCGCTGCAATAACGCGCCAATCCGAAAAGTATTCTGTACGAGTTGTTGTACTGAATTCTGAGACGGTTGTACGTCACTCGTCACCAGAGCTCGCAGGTATAAACGCTGGTGAAGAACGATGTAAACAGTATCGCATACGATTATCTTTTAAATAAAGTTAGAGGCATGGATTTCTTAACGTGGATTTCCTAAAGTTAACATATTGTACTTATATAAAAATACATCCTTGATTTTCTTCCCCTATTAATAATAAAATAATGTAGGTGTACTCATAAATGCTACGCATCACCTAGATCTGAATTTATTGAATTTGTTTAATATATCATATATCAACAAGCCAACCTTTGAACGGCATGGTACATGTTCATTAAAAATATATTTTGCATTGTTAAAAATTGCCATTACGACTAAAATACTAATGAAATCTTTTATATTATTGAGCAGAACACATTATTATTATTATTAATAATAATAATAATAATGTGTTTATTCCAGCGTGATCAGGTTTTTTTTTAACCCGATTCGCCATAAATATAAAACATATTATGTTATACATTTAACGTTATGAAATAAATAAGAATTCAATTGAGAAGTTGTATTTATTCAGAACATTAATTAGAAATATACACAAATAAAATCAATTTTTTGATAAATATTGTTGTTGCGTTACCGGGTTTCGAACCTGGAACTCTTTCCAAACCGGGGGAGGTGCATTATTTAACTATGCTACAGCGACAGTACTTTTGACGGTAAATTTTCGAACCTATATGTTACACTTTAACAAATTAATATATCTGTCGTTCCATTATTTGAAAACCATCTACTTTGTTTTTACGGAATCTCAAATACCTATTGATAAACTGATATCGATTTGATATTTGAATCCTGGTAGCGCAACAACAATATTTTTCGATAAAATTAATTTTATATGTATATCTCTCTAATTATTATATTTAATTAGTATTTTAAATATCACAGACCTATGTTCTGAATAATTACAACTTCACAATAAGAATGTGATCTCCTTAATAATATATAAGTTGTATCAATTTGTCCAAAATTTATGATGATACAAAAAGACGATAAATTAAGGTTCAGTAGTTCAAGGATTCAGTCATTAAAAACACTCCCAATATAGTGGACGAGACACAACATAAATTGAGTCACAGTTACATGGGCAGACTAACGAAATTACAAAACACGAGGTGGGAAGAGTGGAGATATTCACTCACGTAGGCCGGCCTAACTACCTACCTAAGGAGCTCCAACGTGTCACTCATACTCGAATAAATTCTTCAAATAAAACAAGATTCGTCCCATTACTAATTAGGTGTGCATTCCTGGGCGGGCGGTGTCTAAGTCCAGTCCAACCACCAATCACACGTTCACGTGCATCTCCAAGTATCTCACAAGTCCACAAAATATGCTCAGGCGTGGCAAGGGTAGTTTAAAACGACTCGACCTCTTCGTTATTATGCACCCTTTAATTGTACTACGAGCGGACAGACATTGAACAAAGCAGTCATCCAGTGGTACTCGTGGCGGAATCAAGAGGTCAAGAGGTCACCCTAAAACCCGCCGGGCTGATGAAATTCTCAAATAAAGCGGAGATTCGTAGCAGCGAATGGAAATGGACAGAAAAAAATTAAAGATACGTGATATTTTGTCCAATAGAGGACAGAAAACTGCTGATGATGACATGGATAGATACCTATGTTTACAATATACATCAATCTTAATATTTTTAAATCTACAATTAAACGTTTTATTTCTAACTCATCCAAACATTTGTGTCAAGCGCCTACGTATTTTTTTATTGTAATATTTCATACATATTTAATGCTGAATTTATATCTTAAAGGTGTTTGCCAATGTTCAATATGAATGCATTACAAAAGTAGTGCCAAATTTATTTATTTTTAAAAATAGATTCTGGCAAAGAAACAATAATATATGTTTTAGTTAGTTATGACATCCTGAAGAAGAAAATAGTATTATTCGAAACCGGTAGATATATTTAAGCTCAATTTAGTGGTTAATAAAACAAAGATTATAAATAAAAATATGAATTTTACCCACAAAGTTAATATTGCTAATTTTAAAAGTATATTTGAATATGTCCAAGAACACACAATTACTAGATTTTCACCTACAAAGGCACTGCTATTAAACAACAGGGACGAATCTATTTTTTATTAATGGAAAATGTAACTTTCACCATTCCACCCAATCAACGTCCATATCTATCAAATTTTTGAAAGTTGTATATATGTTAATATGTGGAATCACTTCGAATACCACTACACTTTCGCCATCTATGGACTAAATTTGATATTCAATTGCCCGAAATAGCAATGTCACAATCAGAATCTAATTGATTTTTTAAATTATTGAAAGCAATATTGTTTACCTGTAAAATGTTTTTAATACATTATACTAGAATACGCCTGAAAAATCTAAATTTTCAATTATTATATATTTTCTTATTTTGACTAGTATTTTAGTAATTACCCATACTTCCGTATTTTTCCATTAATATAAAATATCTTCGTCTTATATAAGATATATATTATTTGTTTAATTATTTTTTACTTGTGTTTAAATCACGTCGTAAGAGATATATAGATATATGGGCCATATTTTGTAATAAAATATTAATATAAAAATTACCTACCGGCAGCTTAACAATGATTTAATTTTATAATTGGACAATATAAATGACTTGTTAGTTTCCCATGTAGATTTAGAACAAAACGAACATATGTACCCAAATTCGTGTAATTCAAAAGATATTAAAACATCTCTCTGACTCACTTATTGTTTTTTGTATTTAGATTCTTGAGATATAAGAACCATTTAGCATCCCCTTTTTGAGATAAAACACAAATGAATTTATATGCATGTTTGTAGTATAATATTACTGAAAATGTAGAATCTACATAATATAACTGAGATTTATAATTATGATTCCTGTACATTTAATTAATACGAAAACAAGATTTCATAATTCCACAAAGTTAGTATATCATATTCATACCGACAGATATAAATCTCGATAACAGTTCCAGAAAAAGGATCCTAAACAATTAAAAAAGTTGAAGATGGTAGCATGGCTAAACTAATTCAGTAATATTACCAAATATAAAATATACATTACTAATACATAATAATTAAAACACATACAAGTAGTTTCTACGGAAAGGAAAAGGAAACTAAATATAATTGTAAATAATGACACAGATTTCAAATTAGTCACACGATGTTATATTTCAATTTGAATACATACAACTACAATAACATGAACAGGATAATCATAACTTATCAGAGGGTTTTTTTAATGGGCATAACCGTAATGGTGGGCACCATGGGCGGAGGTGGCGACAGCGGCGTAGTGGGCAGCCTTGGCGTGGGCGACCTCGGCGGTATCCACAACACGACCATCATGTCCCAGGGGAGCGGCTCCATGAGCGTACACTCCAGCGTAGTGAGCGGGAGCAACGGCGTAAGCGAGAGGAGCATAGACTCCATGATCACCATGACCGGCAGCAGCCTTAGCGGCGAAATGGGCAGCCTTAGCGTGGGATACTTCAGGGGTGTCTACGACACGACCGTCAGCCCCGATGGGAGCAGCTCCACGAGCGTACACTCCAGCGTAGTGGGCAGGGGCAACAGAGTAGGCAAGAGGAGAATAAACTCCATGGGAAGCACCGGACACAGCGGCGAAATGGGCGGCTTTGGCGTGGGCGACCTCGGGGGTATCTACAACACGACCGTCAGCTCCGATGGGGGCGGCTCCATGAGCGTAGTGGGCGGGGGCGGCGACGTAGGCAAGAGGAGAGTATACTCCATGAGAGGCTCCAGATACGGCAGCGAAATGGGCAGCTTTAGCGTGAGCGACTTCAGGTGTATCTACGACACGACCGTCAGCACCGATGGGGGCAGCTCCATGAGCATAAACTTCAGCATAGTGGGCAGGGGCAGCAACGTAGGAAAAAGGAGAATAAGCTCCATGAGAAGCTCCAGACACAGCAGCGAAGTGGGCAGCTTTAGCGTGAGCGACTTCAGGGGTATCTACAACACGGCCATCAGCGCCGATTGGGGCAGCTCCATGAGCGTAGACTCCAGCATAGTAGGCGGGGGCGGCAGCGTAGGCAAGAGGAGAATACACTCCATATGAACCATGACCGGCAGCAGCTTTAGCGGCGAAATGGGCGGCCTTGGCGTGGGCTACTTCAGGAGTGTCTACAACGCGACCGTCAGCTCCGATGGGGGCAGCTCCATGAGCGTACACTCCAGCATAGTGGGCGGGGGCGGCGGCGTAGGCAAGAGGAGAATAAGCTCCATGAGAAGCTCCGGAAACGGCAGCGAAGTGAGCAGCCTTGGCGTGGGCTACCTCGGGGGTATCCACAACGCGGCCGTCAGCTCCGATGGGGGCAGCTCCATGAGCATGGAGTCCAGCATAGTGGACGGGGCCCACAGCGTAATGGGCGGAAGCCAGAGCTCCCAGGCACAGGAAAGTTGCAATGAACTGTAAAAAACATTAACAATTTTAATTTGGTATTTTTTTTCACAACACATTCAGGGAGATTAAATCTTTTTTCAGAGCCCACTTAGCCATATAATTTTAATGAGTTCAAGGATCGAATATTTTAGAGCAGTCAATGAGACCATTAACGTGTACCTATTATAACTTAACACTAAGACTGTCTACGTTAATTATTTTTAGTGGCAGTTTTTGAAGTAAGCGTCAAATATGGTGCAGCAAAATTTCTTCAATAATATAATTAGAGACATTCAACCATAGATATGTTACAGTACGGTTACATATTTTATCAATGCGCAAATCGTTTTCATTTTTAATACATATTGTCATTATTAGTTAAAGATTTATGTTCATAGAATTAATGTTTCAAGCGAGCACTCTAAAAACACACAAAGGATAGTAATTTGAAATCTGTTTTTAAAAAACATACGCGCTATTATTACTAAGATCTACTGCTGATCGTATTACTTCAACTTTATGTTTCATATACCATCGCAAGCTACGTTAACATTGAATAAAATTAAAATAACGTTAAATATATTTCTTAGCAGTTTTTCAGTGACGTATTAACATTGATTTTTTTTATTAAAATACGGTGTATTCTTCTCGTTGCAATAAGCATAAAAAAACAGGAATTTATTATGTAAATATTATTTTTTTTAAGTCATATATAACATTTTATTTGGACGTTATGTAAACTATCGAGTATTGTATATATATATATATTAAATATTAATTAAGTAGTGTGACCAGTAATAAGTTAATTTATTGCATAAGTATTTTTGATATATTAGTATATTAATATGGCTACCTGTGCTTTTTAAAAGTGAACATATTTTATGTTTTTAAAGATCCGTTTTAATATTAAAAACTGTCAGAAAAAATCAAAGATACAATAAACGAGGATATATTTTTTAGCATTACATTTATTTTTGCCCAAGTACAAATACTTAATTTTGATCGTAAACAAACCGAACCCTTGAAACAGACACAGAAGAAGAGTTTCCAAAAATGATTAGTAAACTTCACGAAGAATCACCACACAATCTTATTTTAGGACACTAGTAATAATCTTGAAATATATAGCAGGACCAACCAGAGAATTCATGATTGTCTTGTAGGAGCCTTTTCTGAAGAGAAAACTGCTTGTGATGTGAAAGAATAGATTGCGCAGGCTATATACTATCCGAGAGCCTTCGCGCCGAAGGCTGGAGGGGATGCAGCGCGTCATGTGCGCTATGAGTCCTCTATAATTATTTTTAAATCGTATTTTAGAAATCAAGGTTCTCGATATTTTGACTTTAAAGCAAGCAGAAACTTTCACTCATTACATTTAACTAAGTTTTGAAATAGATTTCCGTTAATAACCGACATTAGATTGATAAAAAATATGCTAATATATTTCACGATACAGTTGCTAAGCAAATATTATTTCGAGTATCTTACAAACATGATAAAAGCGGGTATGTATTAAAGATACAAATATTTACATTTTTATTTACATACTAGTTGCCGGGTTGAACACGTGTACCGGATGTTTCAATTGCCTCGCTATGATTGTGGGTAGATTTCGATAAAAAAAAAACTTTTAATTGAAATTATTTTATTTCATGTTTAAAGAGGACAAAATAAAAATCCACAACTCTCAAACTAGGAGCAAAACTAATGAGCATGTTATTCTAAAAAGGTCTAAAATAGAAATAGAATATAGAAATGCATCGTTCATTGCTCCAAGACTATAACCAGCTGCCAAAAATAATTCAATTATCAACAAAAAAAAAATGTACATAAAAAAGAGGTCTTGCAATGGCTTAAAAGTTTTCAATAAAAATATTTTTTTTTATTCTTGTTCTAATTTCTTTTCATTTCTGTAAAATATTATTGTGTTATTAAATTTCATATTCTACTATTATAGGCCTTGATCATGTTTTATATAAATATCGAAGTAATCCCCATAATTCAAAGTCATTCTTATTTGGAGGTGCAGAACTTTATAAATTTTATGTGTGTACTAAAATATTTTTTAATAAATAACATGTGATAGGTATCGATAAATAAAGAATTATATATTTCTATTCTATTGTTTTTTATACACGTATGTATACTTTTAAGAAATAAAATTACTAATAATTATGGAATGTAACAAACCTAGTCCACAATATTTGGTTGGTGGACACCTGACTTAAATTACGAGTCAAAGATGTTCAAGGAGTGGGTGAAAATTCTGCACCGTTACAGAAATAATTATTGTATGAGATTTTTACAAAATTATGTTAAACTTTAAGTCTACGTACTTAAAAATAAATATTTGCGAAATTGAGCTATTATTAGTCGAGCCGCTCGAAGTTCGATGCTCTTTTATATTTTGTATTTAATGTATGATATAAATATTTCAATTAATCTAAATAATCGCATAACTACGACATTTTAAAATGCTTATAAAGGATGTTTGTTTTAGAAGTATAGAACTTTAAAATGAAAAAAAATTTTTGGTAATGGTCATGGTATTGGCTTTATTGGAAATATATTTTTATGCCATTAGTGTTTAAATACGATTTCGCGTGTATGGACGCCGCGGCTGGCTCGAATAAAGCGCAATCTGAAAGTTCAATTTCCAACAACTTTATGGAGCAGCTGGGCCGTATATCGGCAATAACGCGACGAATGTTGGTTTCCATGTCGTCTATCGTCTCTGGTTTATCAGCGAAGATTAGCGACTTTACATATATCCACAGAAAATAATCCAAAGGTGTTAAATCACACAATCTTGGAGGCTAATTCACAAGTCCATTACGCGAAATTATGCGCTCATCGAATGTTTTCTTCAATTAATTGATCGTGGTGCGCGCTGTGTAGCACAGCTCTTCCACAGCTCTATAGCGCTCTCCATTGACTGTAACATTCTGGCCGACATTATTTTTGAAGAAACAACAACTTCTTCAGTGCGTACTGTACAACGTCTCTGCGGATGCATATTATCAATTAGAGTATGCATGGTGCGAAAACGATCCATGGTAAATCGAATTATTTACTCGGATGGACGATTAATGGTAAGTGTCGCGAACTGAACCACGATTATCGAAATAAATTGGCACAATTTGTAAACATTGTTCTGGCAAAAGTCTATTCATGGTGAAATGGCAAATTAAACAGAGCACAAATCAGGTGTCAGCTGTCAAATTACCTGTTGCTGTAAAAAGTGTTGCCAATTCGAAAAACAAACCTCTAAAAAAAACTTTTTTCTGTGACATGGTTGAGATTAGTCGCAGTCAGCTTGAACATTTTCTATTAATATTTATAATATGTAAAATAACCCGTAAAATTCATATTTGTACCCCTTAAAATATTGTGCACTAGAAATATTATACCCAGTATATAAATAATCTATAATATCCAACTATCGAACGAAAAAAGCTGCGTACTTCGAGCACATTCTCCACAATGAGAAATATAATTTCTTGCAATTCCCAGTTATAATAGGCATTCTGAATGAACGCCTAAAACGCCAGTGATCTTTAATAGGATAAATTCGCATAACGCAACTCAGTTGCTAGCTTTCAATAGAAGACGCCCCCTGCGAAGAAGAATATAATATGTAATTTAATTCATTTTTGACAGCTTCCCGCAGTGTAATATATATTTATTTTTTTATCATTAAATTGTTTTAAACACTCGTAGTCGAAATGATTTCATAAGTACAATTCATAAATAATTATTTGTACATTTATCAAAACAATTTTTAAACATCTATTAATTTATTAGTTTACATGAACTTTACCTTTAGCGTTACGATTTTTTTATGATTAAAAAAGAGGTTTTTTTTTTTAAATACCTCGCATTGTATTTCCCGCAATCTACCTTGCTGAAGGTAATTTATTATATTGAAGGAACCGCATGGTTTTTCTTATATGTATTCTCCGTAATCATTTAGCAACCTTGATACCTGTAATGCACGATTTACAACCAATCGCGCTGAGTTATGACTCGTCTATTTCACATTAATTTGTCATACACATTTTTTATAATACTATGAAGTGATCAACTTTTTTATACATCGGTAACAAATCTCACACAATTTTTTTACTGTTTATTACACGACATTTGTGTCTCATTGTTTTGTTTAATTGGCATGTATATGTTTTGATAGTTAAGTCATAATTACTTAACTGCTAATTGCTTGTCCATTTAGAGAAGAGTACTTAACTAACTTGGTAACTTAAAATTGACATTCCAATAATTAAATATTTAAGTTATCAACCAATTACTTTATCCCATCAGATTACAATTAATTAAGCCTATTAAAACCATACTACAAAGAAAAGCTTCAGCGTTTTTTTCTCTATATTTATAATTTACCTTCAGGATTTGGTGACTGGAATTGGAGTTCCTATGTCAAGGAAGTGCAAAAAAGTTCCCTTGAAATTTCTATGCCATCAAAGTCAGTTAAAAGATCAACAAATTAAAACAAATTTCTCTTTGAATACCTGGTTTATAATTTTTAAACTATGACAATTTAAAATTATTCAAATTGTTGATACCTACTTGCCTTCATTAAACTGCAATATAGTAGTCATAATTATTTATGACTCCTAGCCACACTTTCCATCCTTAAAAGCAAGGAGGTCGTACGAATTCAAATTAAATATTTATAATATATAATTATGTACGTGTAATTTTTTCGAGTATCATAGTTCCATTGAACGTCCAAAGACCAGAATGGGTGAGGCAAAAATTATATTGTGCATAAATATATTTTTTACTGTTGTTAATTGTAGTTTCAGAGAGATTTCGAGATTTGAAACAACGTTCATGCACTGTCTTCGATTACGGTCAGGAGACAGAAACCACTCTCCATTTAAAACTTTATATATATATATATGTATAATATTAATTGTATACATAACATATTGTATTCACCATCTTATTTCAAAAGAGCAATTGTCAGAAAAATGAAAAAAATCGTAATTTCCTTAGTATAGAAGCTAAAATAAGATCAAAAATATACATGATTCGAATCAATCACTATTGATCTAAAAAAGTTGTAAAGCCCTTTGAAAAAAATACCTTTTCAGTAGTATCAATTACGAAATAAGAATAGATGAATTATTAAGTTTGATGTGAATTGAAATAATTATTATTTAATTCCATTCCATATAAATTGATTGACGAATCACAAAAAAAATACATTTTAATCTGCATTTAGTAATTTGTATTTTAAATTTATAGCGGTTGAAATAAATTATTTCGATATTTTTCTCATCCCTCAAGTATGGTAAATGTTGGTAAAATAAGGTATTTAAAAATTATTCATATAAGGAAAAAGGTGGATAAAAATTAGACAAAATTTATTTTCGCTACATTATTTTTTATTGCGATTTCAATATTTACAACTACAATAACATAAACCGGATCATCACAACTTAGTCAGGGCTTTCAATTAATGGGCATAACCGTAATGGTGGGCACCATGGGCGGCGGCGGAGACGGCGGCGTGGTGGGCAGCCTTGGCGTGGGCGACCTCGGGGGTATCCACAACACGACCATCATGTCCCAGGGGAGCGGCTCCATGAGCATACACTCCAGCGTTGTGGGCAAGAGCAGAGTAAGCTCCGTGGGAAGCTCCGGACACAGCGGCGAAATGGGCGGCCTTGGCGTGGGCGACCTCGGGGGTATCTACAACACGACCGTCAGCTCCGATGGGAGCAGCTCCATGAGCGTAGACTCCGGCATAGTGGGCGGGGGCGGCAGCGTAGGCAAGGGGAGAGTACACTCCATGGGCAACATGACCGGCACCAGAGACAGCGGCGAAATGGGCAGCCTTAGCGTGAGCTACTTCGGGGGTGTCTACGACAACACCGTCAGGGCCAAGGGGGGCAGCTCCATGAGCGTAAACTCCAGCATAGTGAGCAGGAGCGGCAACGTAGGCAAGAGGAGAGTACACACCATGGGCAACATGACCGGCACCAGCGACAGCGGCGTAATGGGCAGCCTTAGCGTGGGCTACTTCGGGGGTGTCTACGACAACACCGTCAGCGCCAAGGGGGGCAGCTCCATGAGCGTAGACTCCAGCATAGTGGGCGGGGGCGGCGGCGTAGGCAAGAGGAGAATAAGCTCCATGAGAAGCTCCGGAAACGGCAGCGAAGTGAGCAGCCTTGGCGTGAGCTACCTCGGGGGTATCCACAACGCGGCCGTCAACTCCGATGGGGGCAGCTCCATGAGCATGGAGTCCAGCATAGTGGACGGGGCCCACAGCGTAATGGGCGGAAGCCAGAGCTCCCAGGCACAGGAAAGTTGCAATGAACTGTAAAAAACATTAACAATTTTAATTTGGTATTTTTTTCCACGACACATTCAGGGAGATTAAATCTTTTTTCAGAGCCCACTTAGCCATATAATTTTAATGAGTTCAAGGATCGAATATTTTAGAGCAGTCAATGAGACCATTAACGTGTACCTATTATAACTTAACACTAAGACTGTCTACGTTAATTATTTTTAGTGGCAGTTTTTGAAGTAAGCGTCAAATATGGTGCAGCAAAATTTCTTCAATAATATAATTAGAGACATTCAACCTTACAGTACGGTTACATATTTCATCAATGTGCAAATCGTTTTCATTTTTAATACATATTGTCATTATTAGTTAAAGATTTATGTTCATAGAATTAATGTTTCAAGCGAGCACTCTAAAAACACACAAAGGATAGTAATTTGAAATCTGTTTTTAAAAAACATACGCGCTATTATTACTAAGATCTACTGCTGATCGTATTACTTCAACTTTATGTTTCATATACCATCGCAAGCTACGTTAACATTGAATAAAATTAAAATAACGTTAAATATATTTCTTAGCAGTTTTTCAGTGACGTATTAACATTGATTTTTTTTATTAAAATACGGTGTATTCTTCTCGTTGCAATAAGCATAAAAAAACAGGAATTTATTATGTAAATATTAATTTTTTTAAGTCATATATAACATTTTATTTGGACGTTATGTAAACTATCGAGTATTGTACATATATATATATATATATATATATTAAATATTAATTAAGTAGTGTGACCAGTAATAAGTTAATTTATTGCATAAGTATTTTTGGTATGTTAGTATATTAATATGGCTACCTGTGCTTTTTAAAAGTGAATATATTTTATGTTTTTAAAGATCCGTTTTAATATTAAAAACTGTCAGAAAAAATCAAAGATACAATAAACGAGGATATATTTTTTAGCATTACATTTATTTTTGCCCAAGTACAAATACTTAATTTTGATCGTAAACAAACCGAACCCTTGAAACAGACACAGAAGAAGAGTTTCCAAAAATGATTAATAAACTTCACGAAGAACTACCACACAATATTATTTTAGGACACTAATAATAATCTTGAAATATAGAGCGGGACTAACCAGAGAATTCATGATTGTCTTGTAGGAGCCTTTTCTGAAGAGAAAACTGCTTGTGATGTGAAGGAAGAAATCGCACAGGTTATATACTCGCCGAAAGCCTTCGTTCGGGTGGCTGGAGGGGGTGAAGCTCGTCACGAGCGCTAGGAGTTCTCTACAATTATTCTTAATTCGTATTTTGGGAGTCAAGGTCATTTGCTGTACTGTCCATAAACCAGGTAGACATTTTGTCCACTTTGATTAAAGTAAGATACGAAATATTTTTTGGTTAATAAAATATAATTGCAGCGACAAAAAATATGCAAATGTTTTCACACAATTAAGTTACTAAGCAAATATTAACTCTGGTTCACACCGTAACGAGTGGGCATTTATAAAAATATAAATACTTAATTAATGCGTTATTTGCATAATAAAACGAATAATATAATTATTACAACGTTAATTTTTAAAAAAATATACACATGTTATTACAATAAGTGGTACTATATTAAATTGTTTTATTCAACCCTAATAAGGAATGCCTTAGTTAATGGGGGGCGGCTTTAAGATGAACACAAATATATTTAATTAACATGTTCTAAAATACTTTCGTATGTATTTTACCTTGTTAAAAAGTATATTATTTAAAAAAAATTAACCTTAATTATAACATAATAAATGAATAACCCAAATTATAACATAAACACTGATGTATGAAAGTTAGAAGAGGAACGAAAGTAGACTGAACGCAGTGGAAATGAGATCATTTAGGCATATATGTGGCAGATCCATTTATGACATAGTAAAGAATGAAGAAATAAGGTTTGTTGAGTCATATGGAAGGGATGAATGAGGAAAGAATGGTAAGGAAGATATATGACGCAAATGTTGATGCCACCAGAAATAGAGAACATCCGCGGAAGACTTGGCACGACCAGGTAAACCAGATGGTTCTATTAGAAGCCTCAATAATCGGCGAGCTTGTATCAGAAGATGTATGATTGTGGATGAGACGAGAACAGCGTGTGAGAAAAGATGAGTGTGACGCTCTACCCTCTCTGCCTATCCCGACGGGAAACGGCGAGATTATAAGCTATTTAGTTAGTTAATAACATAAAAAATATATTTCTTTGTTATATTGATATTTCAGGTATTTTTCTTCTAGTAGATTATAAAAAAATGATTAAATTAGTATGGAAGCTATGTACTATGTATAGTTAGTTGTGCAGTAATTTTGGTAATTTATCATGCTTGAAATTTGTTAAAATATTAGTTTTTATATAAATACATTAAACGCTTTAACGGCCCAGGTCCACGAATGAAATTATTACGAGATTTTCGACTTGATACTATCTCAAAGACAGGGATCGTGCTCTCGTGAGATTCTTCGAAGACAACTCTCGGCTCTCGTAGTCCACCGCGCATACACCAAGTCTCCCAAATTCTCCATCTCGCGCCTCACTTCACGCTTGTTGTACGTCGACTGTTGATGTTCTATTCGTGAGTGAATTTAAATCTCTCCAGCTGCAGTTAAAACGGGCAATTCAATCGCTTTATTTGACTTCAGAACGTTCAGAATAAATAATTACAAATGACTTTTGAATTTTCGACTCTTTCTACGAGCTAATCTGTGAGTTTATATCCATATCAAAATTTTAACACCTGTACATTGTTCTAAAGTTTATCTCATCTAAATATCTGAGATTTATCTCATCGTGCGTTGGACATGGGCCGTTACTTAAATATCGACCAGTAAAAACGTAATTGACGATTAGTAGAGTTTAAGTATTCAGAACATAGTTAAAACATACATAAATATAATTTAAATTAACTCGTTAATTTTATGATTTTTTTATTGCTAATAGTAGACTATTATATTGAAGAAACCACGTGTTTTTTCTTACATTCTCCGTAATAATTTGATGACCTTGGTGCTGCTATGCACAAGTTACAGTTGTTCGCGCCCAATATTTATGACTTGTCTAATTCACATTTCTCATTCATAATTGTTCTTAGACCATCTAGTGATTAATTTTTTTTTATATAAATCGGAATTTAACAGTGCAAAATAATGTTTTGAAATTTATTTGTTGAATATTATTATATATATAGTTAAATGTCGAAGTTACCACATAGATTACGTTAATGTCAACCGGTTTTGGTAGCATTATTTCTTCATCATAACGAAGTGTATTCATCAATCCAATAAATGAATATAAAAAATATATTAGACAGCCGACAGGACGTGGCCACAGATTTGGCAAAAAATGGAAGAAAAACATATTGAAATTTGGAACGCCCACCCCCTCTCTTTTCACACCTCAACGAATAATTACTATCTCTCGTAATATATCTAAGTATATTATTCACCCCTAGGAGACTTCTTACTGTACCCTTAAAAATTTTCATCTTAACAGGCATCACACATATACAAAGAGAATGGTAATCTTGTGGTATACAAAATACAGGGTTACTTTAAGTTTTTCTTTCATTTATTATGTTAATTATTGGCATAAATTTATTATTTATTAATTTTACTGTTTTTTATATAAAATAGAAATTTTAAATATGAATTAAATATATTAATTATAAAGATATACATATAAAATCAATTTTATCGAAAAATATTGTTGTTGCGCCACCGGGATTCGAACCTGGATCTCTTCCCTAACCGGGGGAGGTGCTTTATCCAACTAAGCTACAGCAACATTATTTTTAGCGACAATTTTTCGACCTTTTATATGTTACCTTTTTGATATCAATACATTTAATCGTTCCATCATTTGACAGAGCCATCTACCTTATTTTTACAGAATCTCAAATACCTTTGAGTGAATCTGATAGTAGACGCTAGAATTATTAATTCATTTTTATTAAATTTTGGACACATTGATACAACTTTATTATTTTTTAGGAGAACACATTCTTATTGTGAAGTTGTAATTATTCAGAACATAGGTAGGTAAAAAAAAAAAAAAAATATAAATTCTTTTTTATTCTCCAAAAGCATCGTCTGTCTATAAAAGGAGTGGAGAAAACTCAAAAAAATTGTTTTTACAAAGCATCTTGTTCTATCAATATAAATTGTGAAAAATTCATTACAGTTGAGTTTGTGTACCAGAATATTTTAATTAGTCATCTGTATCTTTAGAGATTATTTTATAAGTATTTTCTAAATTTATTATAAATATATATTATAGTAATTGTTAGAAACCAGTTAATGTCGTGATTTATATAAAGTAAATTATACTTAAATTAAAATGAATACATAAGTTATCGCTATAAAAACTAAAAATATCTAATATTTCTGATAATGCATCTACCCACATTCAATTACAGTGTAATTGCCATTATTATTTATAACTCATAACAATTTAAATTTACGTGTTTGGAAGTAAAAAGGCCTTTTAAATCCAAATTGATATCTTATCAAAATATTAATATTAATGCATTATCTCAGACAACATTAATTATAGAGAATTCTAAAATGTTTAAAGGTCAAAGAAAAATTAAGTCAGAATACTTTTTTTTGTGTATTCGCGAAACATTTTTCATAGCCAACACTTTATGTCAGTCCTCCGATCAATGTCAATCAATGTATAGTTTTATCTGAAACATTCAGACTAGATGCCAACTACAGCAATATCGCGTTCTTTAATCCAATTTTACGAATGTATAAACTGTATAATGACATTAACATAGTAAATGAGTTGAACATATATTCATTAGCTACAAAAAATTTACACGGAATTTTTTTTTAAATGTTTTCTGGTATAAGTTGGTATTAAATATTTATTTGCGATTATTTTAATATTATATATGCTACTATGTTCATATGTTTTATATTATTACTTTCATGTACCGATTTTGTATTGTATTTGTTCATACAGAGGGTAGAGCGCCACACTCTTCTGCCCTGACACACAGTTTTCGTTTCATCTACATTTAAACATCCCATATAAGCTTGTTGATTATTGAGGTTTCTAACAGGACCTTCTTCGCTTCATGTATGTTTCTTACCATTCTCTCCTCAGTCATCCGTTCCCAATAACCAAATCACGTTAGCGATCCTTTTTTTAATCTTATTCACTATGCTATGCTATGTTTTACATTTTCTCCAAAATTCCTTCATTCTTTACTCTGTCATGAACAAATCTCATATCCACTGCATTTAATCTAACTTAATTCCTCTTCTGCCATCTCTAGCAAGTTCATAAATATACTGTGACATTTCATTTTTAAATATATTATATTTAATACAAATAAAACAAATCAATTAGAAAGATACAACTATCAAAATCAATTGTTTGCTACCATCAGACTACTGCGGGTAGTCACATAGTAAAGGTATGTGATGAAAACAATGACCATATTTTAAATGTAACTAATTTATGTTGTATCATTAAACTGTTAATGCCCTTTATAATTTTTTTTAATGTTTAGATTCGACTGCTACTTTGAAAATTATCCATCGCTGTATAACTTTGTTAAAATAAAGTAAATCTTTCGCGATTTTGTTATTTTCTGACTCTCTGGAAAGTTTGGCCGAGACGTTATAATAATTGTTTTGAATAACGTGAATCAGACTTAATTAGTGATATCAGATATTGATAATACGGACAGGTAACTTACGGATCAATAACTGTCGATTTAAAAATGTCGATAACTCGATTAGTGAAAGATCTATAAAGCATCTCTAAAATAATTGGTATATATATATATATATATTATGGTATATATATATAATATATAAATTATTGGAAGAAAACAAAAAAAAAACATTTTTTATTTCAAATTACTTTTTTTGTTTTTTCTAATCATTTACGAGTATATCATAAACTGTGATGGACACGAAAAAATAAAATTTCATAACACCTATCAAATAATATCGAAATACAAGTTCAATACTTCAATAATCAGATGATACGCCCTAATCTGCAATGTGATTTTTATAATATAATCATATATATAAGAAGGAAAAGGTAAAAAGACGATGAAAATAAGACAAGTTTTCAATTAAGTTACATTATCTTTTATTGCGATTTCGATATTTACAACTACAATAACATAAACTGAATCATCACAACTTAGTCAGGGTTTCCGTTTAATGGGCATAACCGTAATGGTGGGCACCATGGGCGGAGGTGGCGACAGCGGCGTAGTGGGCAGCCTTGGCGTGGGCGACCTCGGGGGTATCCACAACACGACCATCATGTCCCAAGGGAGCGGCTCCATGAGCGTACACTCCGGCGTAGTGAGCGGGGGCAACGGCGTAGGCAAGAGGAGCGTAGACTCCATGGGCACCATGTCCGGCGCCAGCGACAGCGGCAAAGTGGGCAGCCTTGGCGTGGGCGACCTCGGGGGTATCTACGACGCGACCGTCAATTCCGATGGGAGCAGCTCCATGAGCGTACACTCCAGCGTAGTGGGCAGGGGCAACAGAGTAGGCAAGAGGAGAATAAACTCCATGGGAAGCACCGGACACAGCGGCGAAATGGGCGGCCTTGGCATGGGCGACCTCGGGGGTATCTACAACGCGACCGTCAGCTCCGATGGGGGCAGCTCCATGAGCGTAGACTCCAGCATAGTGGGCGGGGGCGGCGACGTAGGCAAGAGGGGAGTACACTCCATGGGCAACATGACCGGCACCAGCGACAGCGGCGTAATGGGCAGCCTTAGCGTGGGCTACTTCAGGGGTGTCTACTACGCGACCATCAGCGCCGAGGGGGGCAGCTCCATGAGCGTAGACTCCAGCATAGTGGGCGGGAGCGGCGGCGTAGGCAAGAGGAGAATATGCTCCATGAGAAGCTCCGGAAACGGCAGCGAAGTGAGCAGCCTTGGCGTGGGCTACCTCGGGGGTATCCACAACACGGCCGTCAGCTCCGATGGGGGCAGCTCCATGAGCATGGAGTCCAGCATAGTGGACGGGGCCCACGGCGTAGTGGGCGGAAGCCAGAGCTCCCAGGCACAGGAAAGTTGCGATGAACTGTAAAAACATTTTTAATTCTTTAACGTGTTTTCTTGCCCATTTAAAAGGTATCAATTTAATGGTCTCAAATAAATTACTTAAAAGCAATCGATAAGACCTTTAACATTTAACACCTGGTCGTATTTTTTATGGGATACATTCTAGCATGTGTTTATCTGTTAATGTTTAACATTGGCCCGGTCCACACCCAATATTTTAAACACAAGTGACATAATAGTTTTTGAAATAATTAGCAAGTAAGTGCTGTAGCTACTTCTTTAATATCGATAGTTATAAATTCGGCCACTTAATTTTTTATGTGTATTATTGTATCATATTTTAACTATATGCTATAAATATTGGAGTGAACGATATCTGTTAATGGAATTAATGTTCTTAAATTGTGGCTTGGATTTTTAAAATCTTTTATGATAATATAAATATATTTTTAAGTTTTTCAAAGGCTTATTCCAAGCTCGGTTTATTAATAAAACTCCTGTATTGTTAAATGCATGACAACAAATTTGGATGACGATTTAATAATTAAAAATAATACCATTAAAATATTTCACAAATACAAAAGTTAAAATTTTTAATTACTACAACTGAATTTGATTACTTAATTTCATTACATAAGTAGATTGATTTGTTTTATTTGGTGCACAGGAAATACAACGCTTGCCTAGCGACTAAGGTACCAAACCAGCAAGCCAGTATAGTTAATAATAGTATTATTAGCTCTCGGTTTTGTTTTTAAGATAGTTAAGCATTATATATATATATAAAAAGTTAGAAATATATACAAAAAGAAAATTTATCTGTAAAATGTATGTTATACCTTGTATACATAATTTATTTTCATAATTAAATAAACGTTGAAGTTATTACATCTAAAAATAAACCCCAAGCAAATATGCAACACCAATATAAAATAGCCATGCGATGTGGAGGGTATCTGAATTGCGTCAGCAGTTGAAGACGACGTAGCCAGGATGGTGGAGGACCAAAGGTGCATGTTATGGCACATGAGATACCGAAGGGTCTCACTACTTACCAATTCAGCGCGAAAGCATCTAAGAACCCCGAAAAATAAACCCATATTTATTCAATAAAAAGAGATTACAAGGAATGTCGTACAGAGATATCAGACAGCTGAATTCAGCCGAATGTTCTTCATAGAAAAAGAAATTGGTATTAAATTACCAGATAAAAATATGTTATTTAAACTAAAGAACATTCTATATTTTTTTAAGCATAAATTTTTTTTTCCACCGGAGTGCAAACGATCCATTTGGATCGCAAACAAACCGAACATGAGCCACCGAAGAAGAGTATCCAAATATGATTGATAAACGTCACGAAGAACCACCACACTCACGTCAGATCACCAGCACACAATATTATTTTAGAACACTAATAATAATCTTGAAATATAGAGCAGGACTAACCAGAGAATTCATGATTGTCTTGTAGGAGCCTTTTCTGAAGAGAAAACTGCTTGTGATGTGAAGGAAGAAATCGCGCAGGCTATATACTCGCCGAGAGCCTTCGTTCGGGTGGCTGGAGGGGGTGAAGCTCGTCACGAGTGCTATGAGTTCTCTACAATTATTTTTAATTCGAATTTTGGAAGTCAAGGTCCTTTTCTGTACTGTCGATAAATCAGGTAGGCATAGTTTGTCCATTTTATTAAAGTAACATAGAAATATCCTTAGGTATAATGAATAATTGTAGCGATGAAAAAATATGCAAATACTTTCACTCAATAAAGGTACTAACCAAATATGAATTATTGTACATACCATAACGAGTGGGCGTATATACATATATAATGAATTAATTACTTACAATATTTAAAAAATATTTTAAAAATAACACATATTATTACAGTAAATTGTATCGTATTAAATTATTTTTTTCACTCCCATATAAGGATTTAATATTTGATTTACAGGGAGCCTAATAAAATATTTAATTAATATAATTTAAACGTATGTATGAATTTAGTTGCATGTGTGTTGAACAACAAAAATATTAAAATTTAATTCAACCTTAATTACAACATAATCGTTGATAATTTAAACGATTTTTTTTATTTTAGGATTGTTGACCTTTTCTGTGCTGTCGATATACCGGGTGGACATATTTGCTTCTAAAGAAAAATAAAAATATCCTTTGGTTAATAAATAATTGCAGTAACAAAAAATATGCAAATACTTTCACACAGTAAAGGAACTAACCAAATATACATTGTTGTACACACCAAAACGAGTGGGCGTACTTAAAAATATAAGCACTTAATTAATTCGTTGTTTGTATAATGTTACAATAAGAATGTTTATTTTTATAAATAATGACTCGTGTGTTATTACAGTAAATTGTATTGTATTAAATTATTTTTTCCATCCCAAATAAGGAATATCTTGAATAAGATAGTAGTAATGAGAAAAAATGCTACTCTCGACTCACTTTTGTGATTGTGAATGGTATTCGATAATATGAGTGATCGCAAACTGTGACTGTGATGACAATACGCCGCATGGTATTACAATACACGAAAACATAATTTTGAGTGTATTTATTTATATTAATTATTTATATAAAAAACATATCCTAGCATAAATAATTAATGTAAATTTAAATAAATATTATCATGCAAAGAGCATGCTTAAAAAAATGTTAAATTATTTTTCGCGTCAAATTCTCAACAAATATGCGTAGAACGTTTTGCAGAATCTACTAAATGGCACTTATCCAATTATAGAAACTTTGATAGATGGCGCTGATTCAAGCAATAATCGATTTAAATGGCGGCATCAAAAAATCAACAGAATTTTTAACAAAAAAAATTGAATCGCGAATCGCGATATTCCCAGATATTCAATCACTGACGGTGAGTTTGACTGAAAAATATCAGTGATTAATTCACGGTTTGTGATTTTGAGCTCATCACAATAATAGAGACGAATTTAGATAAACATAAATATATTTAATCAAGATTATTCTAAAACACTTTAACGTCTGCATATAGTTTTATTGACCAACAAAATAATTAATACAAATTAAATTATTCAATTTGTAAGATGTATATATTTTTGTTGTACAACTTTCTAGTTGGTTATTTTAATTTGTATTAAAAAAATACCACAGAATTGTGTTCTGAAATAGCAACTTCTTAATGAAAATTAGTTTTCTTTAAAAAAAAAAATTAACTAAAATTATTACATATTATATAATGATAAAAATATTTTTTTATTTCAAGCCTCAAAAGATATTATTATTTTCTTTATATGAACATACATTTTTTCTTGGAGTAGCTTACAAAAGAAGCTGATTTTCAATATTCGCTATAACACGTTTTCACGATTTCGAGAAACTCAAGCGAAACTGCAACATTTTAATGACATTATTAGTATTTTATAAAATTTATTAACTACTTACATTTTAAATAAAACTATTATGTATTTAAGTTAATTATTATATTAATTTAAAGCTAAATATGTATTTTATTCTGATTTAAAAAAACTTAAAACGGGTTTTCCTCATCCTAACATTATACTTAATATTATTAGCTAACAAAGTGTATTTTTAAAATGACATATCTATATAATGCAAATTTGTTTAAAAAATGTTATTGCGGATTTTGAAATTCAGTGACACTTAAGAAGTTGATAGAAACAGCATGTGTTACATATACAATTATTAAATTAAATATAATATCCCGTAATTTAATTTAATTATTTATTTTATCCAACAGCAGATAAAACTGGTGACGATTAAACCGTTATTTGATCCTTTATTGCGTCTGTGATTGTGTTTGATTGTGGTGATGTTTGACTAAATATTCGTAAGTCTAGGAGCAATCACCGGTATACCAGAAACTAAACCTCCAACAGTTAAATCTCAGATACCAATCAACGTTACATTAAACACTATAATAGTAAAAATTAAAGGTTTACCATTATTAGTTAAACATGTAATGTAATGCTTAACATAACAGGTGAAGTCGGTGAACCGAACGTGTTGTACACAGGTTTGAGTTTCTAAGTCTTTCTACCAACCTGAAGCCAATCTCCGAGTTTATCTCCACATCTAAATCTCAATGGTCATCATAATTTTGATTCCTAGAATGTTCCTTAGAAAGCTGAAATATAGAAAGCTTACTTAAGTGAGCTCGCATTATATTCCTCGAAATCTTTATTGCTAGCAGTAGTTTAATATTCTGAAGAAACTACGTGTTTTTTGTTACGTTCTCTGTAATAATTAAGCAACCTTGGTGTACATAATGCACAAGTTATAGTCGACTACGACCAGTTCACATTTCTCATTCATATAGTTCTTTCTTAGACCATATAATGATTCATTTAAAATATTTAGATATATATCGGAAATACTTGACATACCTGTATGAGTCGAATCTTTTTTGCCACCGTTTGTCAATACTGACATAAAGGAGGAAAGAACTTCTTTAAGTTTCAATCAATTCTTCTTCTTCTTCTTCTTCTTCTTCTTCTTGTACCCTATCCGTTCAACGGACGTTGGCTATCATGACTTTTTAAAATATGAATTTAATATATTAATTAAAAAGATATACATATAAAATCAACTTATCGAAAAATATTGTTGTTGCGCCACCGGGATACGAACCTGGATCTCTTTTCCAAACGAGGTAGGTGCATTATCCAACTATGCTACAGCGACAATATTTTTAGCGACAATTTTCGAATCTATATGTTACCTTTTTGATATTAATACATTTAATCGTTGCATTATTTGAAAGAGCCATCTACCTTATTTTTACAGAATCTCAAATACCTTTGAGTAAACTGATATTTAAAATATCACAGACCGTCTGTTCTGAATAATTACAACATCACAATAAGAATGTGTTCTCCTAATATCATGATTCTCGTATTTATTACGGCCCAGAAAAGCTCTTTTTAGTTTGAGTTCATATATTGTATAATAGTTTAGTCAGTCATAGAGTTTATTATGAATTTACTTATGTACTATTGTTGCAGTTGTTAGTAGGAAGATTTTTTCAGAAACCGGTCAAATTCAAAGTAATCAACGCGGTTTATATAAAATTAGTTATTTATTTAATCAATTATTAATAATTATATCTAAACATACAAACAAAAAATAAAAATATCTTATTTTACAATGGTGATAAGTGTCCCGCCTTCATTTTATTGTACTTATTCACCATGATCAAATGGAAACCTTATAACTCATTAGACTATCACCTGTCGTCATCATGAACTGGAGAAGGACAGCGGAGGACAAATGTGAGTGGCGACCGTTACTCGAGGAGGCCAGGACCCACACGGGGTTATTGGATTATTTATGATGAATATCATTAGGATTAAAAGATGCTCTTGGATATTATTGGTTCTAGAGAATAATGAATTCTTTGGAGACTATGGTGATGGAGTTAAATCAACTAAAGAAATATATTTTTCACCGTAATCGTGAAATGTTAAATCAACACTCAATGATAACGATACGATTACAATCAGTTTCTTCTATATTCTTCTCTGATTTTGTATAGTCTACTACTTTGCAAATTATCAATCACTTTAAACTTAAGGTCGTCACCATTCGGACTGATAGCTCTTACATAACAAAGACTGACGATGTAAAAATGTCGAGAACTCGATTGGAGAACGATCCAAGGTGTGGAAAACGCATAAGCAATTGTATAATAAAACAAATATCAATAATTAATATCACAATAAATTTCCTACTCATGTAGTAACATACAACACATGGCAAATAATTTGGACCTAAACTATTCAATAGGATGCTGAAATATTTAACTCAATTGATTTGGTCCGGTAACATGAAACTGAAAATAAAAACTTGGATTCGCAATATGGGTAGAGCTAGTATTGGTACAATCACCCAAATATATTAATCAGACGTAAAATAACTGTTCTAAGAAATTTCCAAAAATAATATAATGAAAGTCCACGTTTTAATTGCTTTTAATATATACATACACCTTATGTATGTGTTAATTTCAGTCTGATACTTGTGAACTAATCTATTGTACAATTATTTACTTGTAAACTATGCCCAACTCAATACAGAATTTTCTAGTGAGGCGAGCACGGTCCAAACATATTATGTATTATATAGTTTCTAATTAATAAAATTAAAACTAAACTCTAAATATGCATAGCATATTTAAATAAATAACTGATTTTTCGTCCATGATTACTCAAGTGGTGGGTTTCATTGCTTAAACGGTACTTTTATAAGGAAGGAAAGGGTAAAGCGTGGATAAAAATAAGAAAAATATTCAAATAGGTTACATTATTTTATATTGCGTTTTGGATATTTACAACTACAATAATATAAACTGAATTATCACAACTTAGTCAGGGTTTTCGATTAATGGGCATAACCGTAATGGTGGGCACCATGGGCGGAGGTGGCGACAGCGGCGTAGTGGGCAGCCTTGGCGTGGGCGACCTCGGGGGTATCCACAACACGACCATCATGTCCCAGGGGAGCGGCTCCATGAGCGTACACTCCAGCGTAGTGAGCGGGGGCAACGGCGTAGGCAAGAGGAGCGTAGACTCCATGGGCACCATGTCCTGCACCAGCGACAGCGGCAAAGTGGGCAGCCTTGGCATGGGCGACCTCGGGAGTATCTACGACGCGACCGTCAGCTCCGATGGGAGCGGCTCCATGGGCGTACACTCCAGCGTGGTGGGCAAGAGAAGAATAAGCTCCATGGGAAGCTCCGGACACAGCGGCGAAATGGGCGGCCTTGGCATGGGCGACCTCGGGGGTATCTACGACACGACCGTCAGCTCCGATGGGGGCAGCTCCATGAGCGTAGACTCCGGCATAGTGGGCGGGGGCGGCGACGTAGGCAAGGGGAGAGTACACTCCATGGGCAACATGACCGGCACCAGCGACAGCGGCGTAATGGGCAGCCTTAGCGTGGGCTACTTCAGGGGTGTCTACTACGCGACCATCAGCGCCGAGGGGGGCAGCTCCATGAGCGTAGACTCCAGCATAGTGGGCGGGGGCGACGGCGTAGGCAAGGGGAGAATAAGCTCCATGAGAAGCTCCGGAAACAGCAGCAAAGTGAGCAGCCTTGGCGTGAGCTACCTCGGGGGTGTCCACAACACGGCCGTCAACTCCGATGGGAGCAGCTCCATGAGCATGGAGTCCAGCATAGTGGACGGGACCCACGGCATAGTGGGCGGAGGCCAGAGCTCCCAGGCACAGGAAAGTTGCGATGAACTGTAATAAACATTGTTAATTTTAATTTCATTCTTCAACACTTCCAGAGATTTGAAGCATTTTTTTGTTAATGAGAAAATTTGAGTCAATAACAGGTTCGGATCAAAGTTAAAGCCGTCGACAAGACCTTTAACATTTAACACCTAGTCGGACTTTTTATTCGATATATTCGAACATGTGTTTGTCTATTATAATTTAACATTGACACGGTCCACGCCTAGTAGTTTAAATACAAGTGACATGTTAGTATTTAAAATAATATAAAATTAATGCTCTACTACTTCTCTAATATTGATAATTACAAATCTGGCCACTTAAATCTAGAAATAAAATCTAAATTTTTTTGCATATTATTGTAACATATTTTGTCTACACGATATAAATATTGAAGTGAACGAATGTATTCAGTCTTTGCGTAAATTGTACGATCTTAACATAAAACCTTTACGTCTTTTCGATAATAAAAATATGTGAAAGGCGGCGAATTAAAGTTTACAGCTTAACTTTGCGTTTCATTCGCCTAATATGGTTCGCTTGTTTATGCTAAATTAACTTACACAATATATGATAATGTTAATTACATAAATCTACTAAAGCAATAGTGAAGTACACATTTATTTTATTGCATTAATTAATTAATTTTAGATAAATAATTAATCGCCGTGTTAATTTTGAATATCAGAAATATTGTCGGAAATGTCGGCCAAGTAGCCAGTTTCTTTAATAGTAAAAACATCTAGGTATATATTTTTTTTAATTGATATATTTTTGTTAATATACATTTTTTATATTTTAGTAAATCTCTCAAAGTCATACGGTCATGGAGATTTTCGTAGGAAGTTAAATTCCACCGAATAGCAAACGAAAAAATATATCTACCACAAGAATTAATTAACAATAAATTAAAGAACATTTAGTTTTCCATTTTGATCGCAAACAAACCGAACCCGTGCAGCAGACGAGTAGCATATAGCCACCGAAAAAGAGTATTCAAAAATGATTATAAACGTCACAAAGAACCACCACACTCACGTCAGATCACCAGCACACAGTATTATTTTAGAACACTAATAATAATCTTGAAATATAGAGAAGGACTAACCAGAGAATTCATGATTGTCTTGTAGGAGCCTTTTCAGAAGAGAAAACTGCTTGTGATGTGAAGGAAGAAATCGCGCAGGCTATATACTCGCCGAGAGCCTTCGTTCGGGTGGCTGGAGGGGGTGAAGTTCATCACGAGCGCTAGGAGTTCTCTACAATTATTTTTAATTCGATTTTTGGAAGTCAAGGTCCGTTGCTTTACCGTCGATAAACCAGGTAGGCACATTTTGTCTATTTGATTAAAGTAACAGAAATATCCTTAGGTATAATAAATAATTGCAGCGATTAAAAAATATGCAAATACTTTCACACAATGAAGGTACTAACCAAATATAAATTATTGTACATACCATATCGAGTGGGCGTATATACATATATAATGAATTAATTACTAACAAATTTAAAATATTTTAAAAATAACACAGTAAACTGTATCGTATTAAATTATTTTTTTCATCCCCAAATAAGGAATATCTTGATTAATAGGGGACGTAATTAATTCTAAAATACTCAATATAATTTAAATATAGGCATAAATTTAATTACATTTTTTATTACAGGTCGTTAATTCATATAACTTTTTTTTAATAGATTTTTTCATTTTACTTATTCATATCTGTCCTATTCATTTTTGGGTTCTTTGCTCGTTCGTTTTACTTTTCGTCTCGTAATATTGGTTAATTTATTTTATTTAGCTTGTTAGTACTCTCGCTTTGACGGTTTATTTTTTATTAATATTTATAATTTTTTAAACCGCGTATTTTTGTTACATTGCAGATAGTATTTCCGTTTTTTGTTATTTTTAAATGTGATTTTACTAAAATTAATTTTAAAAAAAATTGTATGCTTAATATCATCACTATTTAACAGTATTAAAATAAAAAGTTATCAACACTGCTACAACAGTTCTTATATATTGATCATTGCATTTTTTATTTTTTTTCTGTAATAGTGTTAGTATTATATTTAACAAAACTTTTTTTACTCTTTCAAATTGATCATTACTATTTTTTAAAAGTTAACTTCATATTTGTATGTTATTTACTTATTTTACACTCTTTTTTTGTATATTGAACAATAGATGTATCAATTTGAAAAGTGTAACATATAAGTTCGAAAATTTATCGTCACTGCACTGTGTTGGTATAGCATAATCGGTTAATGTATGTTTCCCGGACAGGAAGAGTTCCAGGTTCGAATTCCGGTAGCAACAACAATATTTTTTTATTTATTATCTTTGTTTTATTAACCACTTAATTGAGTTTAAATACATCTACCGGTTTCGTAAAATACCATTTTCTTCATCAGGATGTCATAACTAACTAAAACATATATAATTGTTTCTTTACCAGAATATATTTATAAAAAATCTATTTAAAAAAAAAACAATTATTTAAAAAAAAAAATTTAGTACCTAACTCAAATTGTTACTTAATACAAATTTACTAGAATAATTTTTACATGAAGAAGAAAATGGTATTTTTCGAAACCGGTAGATGTATTTAAACTCAATTAAGTGGTTAATGAAACGAAGATAATAAATAAAAATATGAATTTTAACCACAAAGTTAATATTGCTAATTTTAAAATTGCAATTTTTTTCGATAAAATTGATTTTTCATGTCTATCTTTCTAATTAATACATTTAATTTGTATATTATTTACATATTTACTTCTTTTATTAATTAAACATTGCATTTACAGTAATATTTAGGTACATTGTATTTATATGGTATCTTTGTGCATCTTGTTTTACTCTTTATATATATTTCTTGTACATTGAACATTACACTTTGTTTACTACTAATTTGGAAAAGTACTGCCTGCTAAAATACAGTGAAATACTAATGAAGTAGATAGATTACCGAAATATATGTCTTACTTAGCTGCAATGTTTTATCCTATTATAATAATAATATAATAACACACTGTACAATGACTAAATAAATAAAATATTATTTCAAATAACTTTTGTAAACAAGTAAAATCAATGGCCAAAATACTTCGCAAAATGTGTGATTATTTCTAATAGATGTGGTCAGATTATGGAGTCAGACGCTTCTCGCTTAGAATAGCTAGAGGTCGATAGTCTCACCAAGAGTCGTGAAATACATGACCAGGTATCGTTATCCAAATTGATCAGTAAAAAATGTGACCTTCAGATACCTTCGATCTGGTTAGGGATCGAAAACGATTTAGAGTTTGCGGTATTTAAAAAAAATTTAACTCGATTATAATTTTTTAATCAATCCGCCTTATCAGATAATTTTAAAATTACAAATTACTAAATGTTATCGTAATCCACTTAACCTGAGGGAGCCAAGGGGCTAAATTTTAGATAATTCACTTCCATATTCGCTTGTCATCCGCTGTTTCAATAGTTGTTGACCAACTACTGAAAATGTTAGGCCAAAAAAGTAGAAACAAATTACGTATACAGGATAGCCCAAAAAAAGTGAGAACATTTCTTAAAATGTGATATAACTACATCAAAATTAGTTTTACTATATCAACAATAGCTTAAATAGTTTACTAATTTACTTACTTACCTATTTACCTACTTTTACAGTACGTTCTATAGAAAAAAGCACTATAATATTATAGAATAGGAAATATTATATTACAAGTTAATACCACTGTCGTTCAAAAAATTTAGATTAAATGTGGCGAGTTTAGGTAAAAATATGATATAAGTTAACCAGGAGTTGAAAATTACCATTGACGAGATTACTGTAAAAAAACCTGTGATTCGCAATGGACAGACCAAAAAGATATGGTCAAGGGTTTCCTCCTCGGCACCACACTCACACATTGGGAAATCTATTAAGTTCAATCTGAATAAATGTGAGGCTACCTGGCAATGCCCAATTCTCATTCTAGAGATATTTGATTTTGGAGACTTTCCTTTTGGAAAACCAAGGTGTGAGAGGAATAGATCTTTGAATTATTTTAAGCCGATTAACCTTATGATTATTTAAATTGTGCAGTCCAGATAGAATTCGTATGTTTTTTTTACCATATTAAGTCTGTCATACATCGGGATATGAAATTAATGAGGGAAAACTACGAAAAGAGTGGCCTCCTTGGCCAGTTTATCAGCACATTAATTTCCACGATGTGCAGGAATCCAAACGAATGACACCTATTTATTATTGTTGTACAAATTAAATAGACATCTTCTGATTGAACAGATTATCTCATTTTAATATAACTAAATATATTTGCAATCAATAAATTTATCGATTTAAATTTGTAAAATAATTTAATAATTGACCAACCTGTTATCGTCTTCCTAATTACCTTACTATTTATTCGATTACACGAAAACTCGCATTTTATTCCATCACCAACTTCGACACTTTCAATTGTCATTTACTGTGTCAGTTGTTTTGTTCATTTTTCATTGTATAAACAGTACGATCAGAAATTATTCTATATATAGACATTTTTTCATACGAAATGTGATAATAATAATTCAAGTACCCGATTCGGATGTGAGGTAGACCGATTATACACTGTTCTCGTTCACTGCAACCTCCTTTTTTCACATTCAGAATATACAGAGTAAAGTAAGTGCATTAAATTAACACCTATTTAATCACATTCGTTCTCTAGTAAGGTCGTTTGTTTTCGAACCAAAAATCTTGTGTAGGACATAATTTTTAAATACCCGTAATCTACACACCGTTCTGCTTTAAGGTAAAAAATCAAATTTCACATTCATCTAGATATTATATAATAATATATATATATATATATCATCCATGAATTAGCAAAGCTCCTGTGGAAAACAAACTAATGCAAATGGACTAACTAACTCTTACCATCACGCCATGTCTCCGCGGGGGTAGACAGAGAGGATAGAGCGCCACACTCATCTGTCCTGATACACAGTTCTCGCCTCATACACATTCATACATCTTCTAATACAAGCTTTTCAATTATCGAGGCTTCTGATAGGACCATACTCCAGTATCTGGTTTACCTGGTTGTGCCAAGTGCTGATGCCATCAACACTTGCGTCATATATCTTCCTTACCATTGTCTCCTTATTTATCTGTTCTATATGACTAAACCACCTTAGTTATCCTTTCTTAATCTTACTCATTATACTTAAATCAGCTTTACATTATTTACTTATTTCTACCCTTATTTTCTGTCAAAATATCTTGTGATGCGCTATCGCGCCACGTATTATTATTTTATTTTACAAGTTTCTTTATGTAGTATTATAGTCCCACCGTGCATCGCCTTTCTTCTTTTCTTGGGTAGCTATGCCACAGGTTTCCTTCGCTAATTCGCATAGAGTAACATTAATGTGTTCCCATGCATCGTCCTTATTCAGATAAACTCGCTCCTTTCTCACTCAGTCTTTCATATACTTTCCGTTCAAATTTTTCTCTGACATCATCCTTTTGTAGATTCTCAATTTTGATTCTAGATGGCGCCAATACTGTTTTATTTATAGACCATCATCCTTGAAATAAATGTATTCTTGAGACGACGTGAAAATGGTCAGTTTCCATCTCGGCGTCCCAAAACACCCGAGTATCAACAGTAGCGGATCGCAGTCTAGAGTCAACCATCAACCAAAATCAATCATCGACCTTTAATTTCCTCTATTAATTTATTGATAACTATATAATACATAAGTAAAAATGTGTTTGGACTGTGTCCGCCTCACTAGAGAAATTTTGTGTTGAGACGGGCATAGTTTACAAGCAAATGTACAAATAAATTAGTATTACAAGTATAAAAGAAAAATATAAAGTGGACTTACAAATAAATTATTTTGAAGAAATTTGTGACAACAATTATTAAAGATTTGAATCTATTTGTTTGGGTGAATGCACCAATACTAGCTCTACCCATATTACGAATCTAAGTTTTTATTTTCAGTCTCATGTTATTGGGACTATTCAATTGGGTTAAATCTTTCAGCGTCCTGTTAAATAGTTTAGGCACAAAATATTTGTAGTTTCTTTGGCCATATGTTGTATGTGCTCTTGGGGCTTGCAGGTTATTGTCCGTATGGTAATTATATTTTGAGTTATTTTAAAATGTGTCTGATTGTGTTTATATACGTAGTTAAGAATAGTATTAGTATATATTTGTCTTATATCAAAAACTTCGAATTTATTAAAAATTTCGTTGGTGCTCGTTGTGATTAGGGTTTTGAGGATAGCTTTAAAAATAATTTTCTGAGCTGCTATTATTGGATTAATTGCAGACACAGTAGCTCCACCCCAAGCAATTATGCCATGCTCTATGATTGATTGACAGATTGCATAGTACGCCATTTTGAGAATTTGTTTTTTTTTTAATTTTATTTGTAATGAATTATGTATGATGACTTCATTTAAGGTAAGCATCAAATATAATTCCTAAGTATTTGATTTGATCAGTGCGTTCTGTATATACATTTCAAATACGAGTTAAATACCATTTATACACTATAAAATTCATTCATGCAGGCTGATTTTGCAAAAAAAAAATTATACATCATATTAGTAATATTTAAGACAAACTTTACATTGTTCATTTTAATGAGTTAATTATATATGAGTTAAATTAATACACTAACCGGTTTCGGAAAATACCATTTTCTTTATCAGTATGTCAAATAAATTTTCTAAAACCATATGTCGTATGTGTATTAAATTAACTCTTAAAAGTGATTATTCAATATTTGATATATCTTCTAAAAAAAATCGTTATCTCAAACGCTAAATACGTTGCTTTAAAATTAAATTATTAATAGCAATTTCTTAACAGTTTAAACATGTGTATTTTTTTTTGATATTGTTTAATATTTATGTAAAAACAATTCAATGTAACAACAAAATATAATCGTTAATAAAATTAAAATAATCCGAGACCTAACTGACAATTGTAAATAGCTAAATGATTTTTCATGACTCAGCAGAGAAGAAGCTGAAGAAGACGAAAGGTCTTGGCTCGTCTACGCGTACTGAAGCAGCGTAAGAGACAAGGTAATAAGAAATCACCTTATCGAGACTGGACCCCTCGACCCTCGAGTATACGGGGAGGAAAACGAATAATTTAATGAAATAAAAAATAATTCAAATAAATCTCGCCATTTGTACGTCGGTCATACTTTTAATGACGTAAGCCATGTATGCGTATTAAATCTAGGTAAGTATTTATAATACTTTCCATATTCAATAATAATTAATTCGATACCAGGGGCGCGCAATGCATACAAGCAAAAAATCTGTGCAATACTAAAAATTCTATGATTTTTTTTTAAATAATCCTTATCTTATGAAAAGACCCTGTAAAATTCTAGTCATTATTACCCGGATTAGCGTAACCTTGCGTATGGCGTAACCCACTACTTTTGTCTAGCCATCCATTTAAGTTACTTATCACACTAAACTAAATATTTTCTTACTGCACCTATGTTGGCATCTTTACGTCTGCCAATTTTGTGCATTTTTCAAACAATATATGCTTCGAAATGGATTAATCCTTACTGAAAACTGCGTGCCATGATACCCTCTACATATTTTCATATTTGATTTGCAAACTGCAAACAGACTAAAAGTTTTGTTTTCATGGTTGATTCCAACCAAGTCCGACGTCATTGTGTCAACGTGTTTGCATAGATAACATTTATAGGTTATAATTTTATTATCTGTCAAGCAAGCGAGTTTGCATTTTTTGGGATATTATTACTTAAAAGTTAGATTATTAAATGAAATGAATTTATTTCGATTATGAGTTTCGGCTATGGTAATTTGTAAATAAAGCTAGTTATTTAAATATGTGTTTTAATGAAACATATTAAATCCGTTGTCCAAAGGAGAAATTGTAGATAATAATTTAAGTGAAATCGAAAACAGAGTAGGTACGGTACCGAGCAATAAAAAAACTTGCCTTTTTTAAAGCAATAAGTTTACAATTATATTATAAATTTAAATTGATTGAATTGTTTTGAAAATTAAAATATTTTTTCTAACATTTTTTGATAACTATTGTATACGTATAATCATCGTCGGTAACAGCATAACCAAAGTTTGTGCCTAGTGTACGCCACTGGTATATCTACCTATTCTAGTATTCAGTGTAAATTAAACTTTTTTTTTTTGGCCCAATCAGTATTGACGTACTCTTTTAGTTGATAATATAATAAAATACGTAATTTACCATGATATGATAGTTATAATTAATAGTGTGATATAATTTCCTGGTAAAAAGTATCAAATGATTGGCGCTCTACCTAGTGGACATTTTCTACCGGGTACCAGTTCCGGGTATTTTCCAAATCCGGGTACGCATAGGAGTGCTTTTAAATGGGTATCCATCCGCCAACCAGTAAATCTGGAATTTATATATTTTTTTTGTAGGTCATTAAAAGATCTAATAAACTAATAATATTTATATCTATAATAATATTTTTATTTAACCACATGAGATTTTATGTTAAAAATCAACCGGTTTTAGAAAAATCGTTTTCTTTTATTGAGTTAATACAAACTAAACCTAAACATACAATCATTTTTTTTTTTTTTAATTCGTTTATATTCAGAATATAGTGATATTTTTAAACAAATCAAATTATTAAGAGAGCACACTCTTATTGTGAAGTTGTAATTATTCAGAACAGACGGTCTGTGATATTTTAAATACTATAAATATACCAAATATTTTTTCAATATACTATAAATGTATACATTTAATTAATATTGAAAAAATATTTGGTTACCACCGGAATACAAACCAGAAACTTTTACAATCCGAAGAAAATGGTAGCAACTAAATATATTTTTATTTTTTTTATTTAAATACTTGTTTTTATTTCAAAAATTAAAATTTAAAGAAATATATTTAAAAAATTAAAAATAATTCTAATACCCTACATTAACAAATTATTTGTCGGGGCGAATAGCAACCGAACAAGTTGCCTATATTTATGTGTTTATTTGTAAACTAATCAGTACAATTTGATGGCCTAATAACTACAAGATTATAAGTTTACGGGAAGAAAGAAAACAATTTTTCAGATTATTGTGGCCTTCAGTTATAATAACAATCTAAAAGTAAAAAGCTCACCAAATATTAAACAGTTACATAAATAACATTTTTTTTTTCTCTTTTAACTAAACTGAAAAGTTAAACACAACGACTATTAGTGATGCTACCCTGTGTTGGCTTTTTCAACTTGAAACGTATTATGCACTTCCCTCTAGTGCTTGGGAAAGATATTTAGAGATATATTTAAAAAAACAGTGCAAAATACTGTAAGTTCATGGAATGTTTAGACAGAAAGGCTTAAAAGAATCGAAAAGTGTAGGTAACTGCAGGGAAACAGTGAATCATCGATTGGAATGTAGTACATTTGTGATAATAAACTTGTCATCTGGGGCAAACTACGATATACAAGAGTCTACACTGATACCAATACTGATGTTAAGGAGTGAAACGTTAAGCTAGAATAAGAGAAACAAATGTATCGAAATGAGATAACTTAAGCATCTATGTGTCAAATCTATTTATATAGAGTAAAGAAAGACGAAATTAATGACAATGTAATAGCTGATCTAATGCATAGTGAATACGTTTATATTAAATCGCATAACGGGTATGAATTATGAGAGAAAAACAAGAAAAACAGATACGTAAATGTTTGATGTGTACCACAAAAAAAGACTACCCAGAAGACTTAAGTAAGACCAAATACAGGAAGATGGCTCTGTCCCAGAGACCTCAACAATCGACGCATTGCATGAGAGCCCATGAGAGCGGATGGACCCGTCCTGCACACTACCTCCTGATGGAAACTGCGTGAATGGTAAATAGTTATTCAGCCTAAAAAGAGTAAAGAATCCTTTAGCATTTTCTTAAAGACGCTCGAATTTAATTATGTTATATATAAATACATTTTAAAAAGTCCTTGCTTTAAATAAATACACTTCGATTACTGAAAAGATATTTTATGCTTTCAACGCTTTTAATAAACATTGTGTTTTGTTAAGACTGATAAATTAATGCTTCATACATCATTTTTAAGTTCGTTCATAGGTCTGTAAATATAGATTCGTAAACTAATATATGTTCATTTATGAAGAACATAGGGATGAATGATACGATAAGGGTGAGAAAATGAGAAAATATTTTTAATTGGTCGTATTATTTTATTTCGATTTTAGTATTTACAACTACAATAACATGAACAGGGTCGTCACAACTCGGATGGCAGGTGTCGGCACGCTTAATGGTAGTAGTGGGCGCCGTGAGAGGCGCCGGCGAGGGCGGCGAAGTGGGCGGCTTTGGCGTGGGCCACTTCGGGGGTATCCACCACACGACCGTCAGCTCCGATGGGGGCACCTCCATGGGCGTACACTCCGGCATAGTTGGAGTAAGCGAGGGGAGCGTACAATCCGTGAGAGCCATGAGCAGCAGCATCCTTGGCGGCGAAGTGGGCAGCCTTGGCGTGAGCAACCTCGGGGGTATCTACGACGCGACCGTCAGCTCCGATCGGAGCACCTCCATGGGCGTACACTCCAGCGTAATTGGAGTAAGCAAGGGGAGAATACACTCCATAAGAACCATGGACAGCAGCAGCCTTAGCGGCGAAGTGGGCAGCCTTGGCGTGGGCAACTTCGGGAGTGTCTACGACGCGACCGTCAGCGCCGATTGGAGCACCTCCATGAGCGTACACTCCAGCATAGTTGGCGTAAGCGAGGGGAGAATACACTCCATAAGAACCGTGGACAGCAGCAGCCTTAGCGGCGAAGTGGGCAGCCTTGGCGTGGGCAACTTCGGGGGTGTCTACGACGCGACCGTCAGCTCCGATGGGAGCAGCTCCATGAGCGTAGACTCCAGCATAGTGAGCAGGGGCGAGAGCATAGTGGGAGAGACCAGCGGAGTAGAGAGCTGGAGCGTACGCGCCTAAAGCGTATCCATGATCGTACTGACCATAGTCCTGGCTTTCGGCCAGACCTTCTCCCTTGTAGCTTCCATCATCGTGCCCGATGTAATGGGTGGAGGCCAGAGCTCCCAGGCACAGGAAAGTTGCGAAGAACTGTAAAAAAGTATATTTATTTTAATTTATTGTTATATATCTAGTACCTCTTCTATTATATACATATTACTATATCAAAAGTAAATAAAAATATATATTCGCATGTTCTATACTCATCATACATTAATAAATTAAATCTACGTATTTCGTCAATTAATTACAATACGCTTATGAACAAACTAAATATTCTTAGTTTGTCAGATAGAAGGATAATTACAAAATTATCAATTCTCATATTGACAGGCCTGATCTACTCGCTAAAGTATGTCTTACTTAGCGTCCTCTAAATATATATTTTACTACGATGACTAACTACTACATTTACTCATAACAGCCGAGACTACACAGACTTGGAAATGATTACATTCCTCGACAGCTTGACGTATTTTTAAGAGAACTTTTGTTAATATAATATTTTGATATCTGTTTACAAATAAAAAATATTTCTATTGTCTACGTTGCAATATATTATTGAGTTATTTCTAAATGTTTTTTATTAATATTACGTTTATATATTTAATAAATAAATAAATATTAAATGGACTAATAAATATTTAAACAAATCTCTGTAGAATACACTTAACACATTATTGAGTAAGATGAGAAAAGAAATTCGAATAAAGACTGGTCAATTATAGCGATAAACACAAAATACTCGATAGCTAAATAATCATTCCACCAGCACTGATTGATATGTTTTTTGTAAAGGAACTAAGTCGACAATTGACATTCCAATGAAAAATGAGGGAAATTTTTTAAAATAAAATGCCAATCAAAAATACTCACCAGAACAATATGCAATTAGTTATAATTTGTATTATTTAAAATAAATTTGGTATATTCCAATGCTATTTAGGCCAAGCATAATACTATTTTCTAACATTGTGTCAAAAAAAAATCAGTTAATAAAAATGAGTTATTTCGACAATTTCTGTTAGCTTTTTTCTGATCTTTTAGCATAAATACCGATAATTTTTCTTCGTTAAAATTATAAGCGTTTAAATTTCCTTTACTTGGTGTTAATATCCTTGGAGTACACGTCAATGTAATTTATCAGTTAATTATAAAATAATTTATACATATTTCAAGAACACAGTCAGTCACGCACAAAAAAAATTTTAGTTTCTATCTCGTAATTTTACAAATATTTTTTTACTCTTCTGCTATCAATTCTATTACACTCGCCTTTCTTCGCTCGCTTCTTGGAATTGGCTTGTTTTTGATAAAATTAAATTTATTGTGTTGACGTACAAAAATTTAGTTCTCGTAAAATATATATTTTTATTTTAAACTCGTGATGATTTTAACGAATGAAAATAATCATTTACTTAAATTTTAAATGCTAATACACTTACTGAAAAATGTTCAATAAATATGTTATTTTAATGCAGGTTATTCAACTTTGTTTTAAACCACTTAATGGATTATATTTAATACCAACAAATATATTTTTATAAATAGATTTTTAAAAACATTAAAACAACTTGTCATACTCGTACATGGTTTTAGTTAGTTAATTAAATACAAAGTTCAATTTGCACTAAATATTAAAAATAATTTATCATGAATGCATATAATACTTTGAATTTTTGTAAAATATTTTATTTAATCACTTTTGTCGAACATATATGTTTATTTTAATTATTATTATTTAGCATAAATTAAAGTTTGTAAATTAAAAAATATATTTTTTAATAATATATCTTAACAGTTAAAATTTAATCAAGTGAAATTATGCATATTTAACATAAGAATAAATATAAAAATATCTATTATCGTAGTAAAATTGCACAAAAATTTCATTTTATTTATAAACAAACCAATCCCGCGAAACAGACAGCAACATTTAGTCACCGTAGCGATTGTAACACAGAGTTGATATTGAAGAAATGCAGAAAAAAGTTATAATATAGAAGTGTATAATTAAAAAGCCCACATGTCCAATAATATCAAAATATTTTAAAATAATGCAAATAAAATTAGTAAACTAGAAAAATATACAGATATTTAGTTACTACTGAGATTCGAACCTGGACCACTTCTTATCCGGGGAAGCGCTTACATTTTTGACAAATTTTGAACATATATTCTGTAATATTTTCAATTGATACATCTATTACTCCATTGTTATATTGCGATGTTTATTATTATTTATGTACTCGATTACTAAAGCGAATCTTTTTAGTTAATTTATTTAATTTGTATTAAAATACCACAGAACTATGTTCTGAAAATATAACGTCACGACAAAAAATGTGTTATCATTAAAAATGTAATTGTAATACGTAACAATTAATTTTAATTAATGGGCATGTATGCATTTGCGTATACACCGAAGACACAACAAAAATTTACTCCACAAAATTTTAAGTTCACAATTGACACAAAATTATTTTTAGAACTCAAACAATGTGTAATTAATTGTTAAAATAGAAAACTAGACTAACCAGAGAATTCATGATCGTCTTGTTGGAGCCTTTTCTGAAGAGAAAACTGCTTGTGATGCGAAGGAGGAGACCGCGCAGGCTATATACCCGCCGAGAGCCTTCGTATGGGAGGCTGGAGGGGATGCGGTGCGTCGAGTGTGCTAAGATTTCTCTGTAATTAAATTTATATCGCATTTTGGAAGTCAAGGTCCTTTGATATATATTTTTAGTTTGAGTAGGTAGGTCCATTTTATAAAATACATAATTAAGCTGCGAAACACCTAACTGCTATTTTGGTTCAGGCTGCTCTGATTTTTAAAAAATATCGTAAAGTTTTTGTAGATAATTTGTAGGTGTCTAGGGACAGAACCTATTGTATAGATCGTATCGACGTAAAAAAAGTGTTTCAAGTAATCCTATATAATAAATAAATTATTATTATAACATTTAAAAAATCGTTTAATAGTATTAATTAACATTGAATGTTAACGTGTAGAGATCAGTCAGAGGCATCGCTATTGAACATTCCATCAAAAACATACAATTTACTAATGATTCACTTTACATTTACAACACATTTTATTGTCTCTATTTTTTTTCTCTGTAGAATTTTACTCTCTCTTTTTGTAATATTAATTAAATAAAACCGCAAGAGCACGGAAAAAACTATCTACTTTAACACAGACGGTAGTCTAGCAAAGTAGCCAGGACAATGCTTTATATATCAGAGGTGGATACCTACTGCATCCCACACAGCTAATTAATAAGTGTGCTATATTTATTTTATTTATATATTTATTTATTAGACTTTATTGACATACTTGTTATTATTGTAACAGAGGTGAAAATATTATAATATAACATGATAAACATAAGATACAATTATATTGCATATTTTTATTTATTATCTTTGTTTTATTAACCACTAAATTAAAAAAAATTTCCTAAAAATTATTCGAGTAAATTTGTATTAAGTAATGATTTGAGTTAGGTACTAAAATTTTTTTTTTTAAAAATAGATTTTTTTTAAATAGATTCTGGCAAAGAAACAATAATATATGTTTTAGTTAGTTATGACATCCTGAAGTAGAAAATTGTATTTTTCGAAACCGGTAGATATATTTAATCTCAATTTAGTGGTTAATAAAACAAAGATAATAAATAAAAATATGAATTTTAACCACAAAGTTAATATTGCTAATTTTAAAAGTATAATTATATTGCAATTAAGTATAACACTCGTAGTTTATTGTATGGGATTGAGTAGACTCCACCTCAGATATATACAAAGTCTGATATACAAACAATTTATGTCAAATGAATAAACAAATATATTTACCAAATCTAAGTACAGTTTAACAATATAAGATAAAATCTAAAACATATTCATACGCCAAATAATTTATTATTAAAGAGAGCACATTCTTATTGTAAAGTTGTAATTATTCAGAAAATAGGTCTGTGATATTTTAAATACTAATTAAATGTACTAATTAGAAAGATATACATATAAAATCAATTTTATCGAAAAATATGTTGCGCTACCGGGATTCGAACCTGAATCTCTTTCCAAACCGGGGAAAGTGCATTATCCAACAATGCTATAATATTTTTCGGTAAAATTGATTTTATATGTATATCTTTCTAATTAATATATTTAATTAGTATTCAAAATATCACAGACCTATGTTCTGAATAAATACAACTTCACAGTAATAATGTGTTCTCCTTGATAATATATAAGTTGTATCAATGTCTACAAAATTTAATAATAGTGAATTGTTAATTCTGGCGTCTGCTATCGGTTTTCACAAAGGTATTTGATATTACGTAAAAACAAAGTAGATGGCTTTCAAATAATAGAACTATAGATGTATTAATTTGAAAAGTGTAATATATGGGTTCGAAAATTTTTCGTCAAAAGTACTGTCGAATCCCGGTAACGCAACAACAAAATTTTTCTATAAAATTGATTTTATACATATATATTTCTAAACGTTTAATTAGTATTTTAAAAAATTTAAAAAATTAAAATTAAGTCGCACGAAATACGTGTCACTTTTCAATTAAAGTTAAATGCTATGAAAATAAGATTACAACGAGGCAACAATTAAATCACTAGGTGAATATCGTAACCACTTAACCACAAGCACGTCAAATAAATATTATTAAAACTACAATCAATCATGAGTACCTACCTAATTTATCTCTCGCCGTTTCTCTGCAGTGGTAGACAGAGATAAAACGCTGCACTATTCAAAAATCTTCTATGTTTAAATCTGATAGTGTCATGTATTTCGCGGAAGTCTTATATTCTTGTTGTCTGCAAAACTTTCTTAAATCATCTTTTCTTTGATGCAGATTTGTAGTTTTATATTAATTGAATTTCATGTCATTTTAAAGTAAAATACTAAATTACTTTACATTAAAACAAATTAAATTCAAATTTTCATCATGCTAACCATATAATTGTAATATATGATAATTGTCAATTAGATTGATAAGAAGTTCACTCTCAACGCACACATCAGACATCCTAGTTACCAGGAATTGCAGATCAGTTACTAACACTACATCGCCTGTATATATTATAGCAAGCAACATATACATGGTGTAACAGACCTAGTGCACAATATTTCACAAGTGGATTATTGACTCAGTTACGAGTCAAAAATTTACAAAGAATATGTGCAAATTCTGCACCGTTACGGAAAATATTATTGTTTGAAATTTTTACAAAATCATGAAGCTTTAAGTCTACCTACTTTTAAATAAATATTAGAGATATTTATCCATTAATAATCTAGATCTCATCTAATAAAAAATAATCTAGCAGTATGAAATTCGATGTTATTCTGAAATGCTCATATCTCTGACATGGTTGAGATTAGGTACACATTCCTTGAAAATTTTCGACTTGTTATTTAGTTCTTTTTTTTTCTTCTTGTGTTTATGACTTTTTTACTATGTTTTTTTTGTGTCGTTTTCTTACACATGTGAAATATGTTAGGATGTAAGTAATTTACTACCATTTTTTGTTTATTTCTAATAAATAAAATTTATATTTAAAAAATTGGCACAGCATATTTGGTTAGTGCCTACATACCTTTTGGTATAGAACCTTATAATTATTGACCACATTCGACCTATATTGGTTGTGCAATGTGTGGTATATTTATTTAAAATAATGGAACGTCCGGAGAACAATATTTATTAACATTCAGTCAAGTGACGACGTGTCAAATGATTATAGAATTATTGTATTCGAAATTTTATTAAATTTTTATTTTTTATTTTTTTATTAAATTGATTATAATTAATTATAATATTATACATGACAAAATAATATGTTATAAATATAATTTAGATGTGACACAGTTAAATAAATAAATAATTATTTAACGTTACAAAAATAATAAAAATAAATTATATTTGGCAGGTCGACCACTTGAATAACAACATTTTGGACTAATATGAGTTATTGCGTGAAAAGGGTTCCAAATACATTATTCTTTATTTCTTCCATATACACCAACTCTACTTAACGGATATTAAAGGATGAGCAAGAGCTGAATGTGCCGACTGCATCAGTTATTTATTTCAATTTATGGATAATTATTGTTAATTTACAATGATTTAGTTAATTTTTAATTTCCCTCATCTCACAGCGGTCACGAATGCAGACCTAATTAGTAATGGGACGAATTTTGTTTTACATAAGGAATTTATTCGGGTATGGGTGATTCGTTGGAGTTCTTTAAGTTGGTAGTTAAGCCGGCCTGCGTGGGTGGGACTCCACCTACGCGCCTACCTCTCACTCTCCATACCTCAACTTCGTTAGTCTGTCTGTGTAAGTGTGACTCAATCCATTTTGTGTCTCGTCCACTGTCCCTCTTTTGGGAGTATTTTCGATGAATGGATCCCTGAGGGTCTGCCGTGAACCTTAATTTTCCATCTGTATGTAAAACTACGGTATATGATTTTTTATGAATAAAGACAGCACTTAAGGGACGCTGGAGGGTCCAAATATTAAATATTAATTGTTAATTAAAAACTACATTGAATTTCTTTTCCTTTATCGTTTTGTAATTGTAAATATGTAATTGAATTAAAGTCGCGTATTTTTATTAGCTTTGATGAGTGGGACCGACAAGAAATCTCTAGTTTCTAAACCGGTCCCGGTAAAAAAAAATATTTTTATTAAAAGTGGTCATTAATAAGATCGAAAATAGGTTAAGACCTTAAAACTGATCATATTTGCATACTCAAAACAAAATATACATGAATATATGTTGAAATTCAATCAACTCTTTTGTACTCATTATCTCAAAACAGTGTCAAGTGTCAGGTGGAACCTTGTTATTCTGAGGGGTCCGAGATTCGAAGAAAAAAAATATTTAGTTTTTAAATTTAAAACATAAATGTAGGGTGAAATATTTCAACACTGTTCAATAGAATATTGTATTCCCCGCAATTACACACGACACGTGAATACATTTTGTGAATAAATTATTTCTGGAAAGAGTTGTACCTATATATTTGTATAATTTGAGGTTATCCTCCCTCCAAAATCTAATTTATTTTAAAATCTGAAAGGTCAAATAAAAATAAATTTAAATAACTGTGGCTAGTGGTGTGTAATTAATAAACATTAATAATATATTGTTTTTAAAAATTAATGAATACAATCGAAAACGGAATAGAAAAATAGATCGGACACATAATAAATGATGTAATTGAAGGAAGATGACAAGGACAAAGGTAGAGATGAGAATATAAATATCAAAAAAATATTTTAATAAATGAGACCACCCCTACAACAACAATGTATATCAGTTTTAGGTATACCTGAGTTGTGAATACATATGCCTTGTATATCTTTTTGGACATCGAACGGTATGAAGGAAACCACAATGGGTCCCACCCTATCCCGGAATTGTTTTGAGAGTTGTGTACTCACTCAATAAAGCTATATTTTACAAAATCTTCAAAACTTTTTTGGAATATATTTTAAAGTTAGAACACTATTACCTTGTGGCGCCATTTCATTCACTTTTTTATTTTATTTCATTATATGCCACAATTATTACATTTGGTCATTATTACATTCAGTTATTAATTAATATAGGTTGGCTCCAGTATCATCCAGAGCCATACCTGTACAATATGTATCAGTTTGACGTGAAACTCATTATCATAAATTCAGAAGGTAGCCAGAGAGAACCTATAGAAGTCATGCACCCCCAATAGGAGAGGTCTACGTCCGGCAGAAGTTCACCCTCTCCAGGTCGCAAGAGGGTGCAAAGGAGAGCCAGTGGAATGTTCCGGTAGTTCTCTATCCCAGCAGCCCCCAGCGGGAGGCCACACCCTAAAAATACCATAAAAAGTCAGAGATTCCTTTAATTTTTTAATAGGTTATCAATACTGGGGATCCGATGAAATTTTCCTTCTAATTCCGCAATAATCGAATGGTATATTAAATATAAAATAAATAAAAATACTATTAAACACAATTTCTAAGTGAGCTTCTCTCTAACAATACTGTATATCATCTCCGAGATAGCCGACGTTTCATCTAACTATTAAGAGAGGCGGTGAAAACTTTTTATGTTTTTTTTTGATTTTCTTCTGAAAATAAATAATTATTTTTAATAAAATAAACACGTTGTAAAGGACTTCTAGCCACAGTCGGATATTGGCACTTATGTCACGCATCCGGCCTACCCCGACCTTCGCAGGTAGTCATTACTCATTAGTCGCCTGTCAAAGCGGCGACCACGCGGCGGCGTCCGATTGGCTTACGCTAAACCAAACAGAGGTATCAAATAAAAACCGAATCAGCTATTCTTCAACTGTGGTGTGCGGATCTTAGTGGGTGCGCGGAGTTGCTGTCGGCTTTCGGTAAAATTACGAGATTGGGTGTTAATATTACTTTCTGATATATAAAAAAAAAACTACGCATCATCGAAATGTCACAACCACCAAATAGCTAGAAAAGCTACTTAATGGTGACTTTTTCATTAATAAAAATGAACTGTAAATCTTATCGCCATCTAACTGATTCTATGCAAAGGTATTTGTAATAAAAATATGGGATAACACAGATGTCTCATCAAAAAAGTAAGAAAAATTAATCAAAACCATACGATTACAGTGCTATGACGTAAAGCAGTCTACCAGCAATGGTTCTGGTTTCAATATATATATTATGACATTTAAAAATCTTGCGGCAGACCGAGCGCTGCATTACCGATCCGAGTGGCGGCCATAGGAAAGAGAAGGGGGATCTTGCGTGCGAGCTGGGTGGTGCGAGGTGCGCGCGGGAGATGGCGCTCCACCGCGGAGAGTCGGAAAAGATGGCGACAACCTAGATAGTAAACGAAGGTTTTCTCCCACGGTGGATTCAGAGATTTAAAATAGGCCTGATACATCCGCGGGATTAAAGGAGACTCCGCTGCAACCAGCGGTGAGGCAGCAAGCGAGCGATGGCAGACGGATGGAGGAAGGATTCTGGAGAAAGAGATCACTTCTGGTACGGGGGCGTGGCGGCCTGGACCAAGGCTGCGACAATACCCCATGGCAGCCTGGCATTTGTTGCGACTTCACCCCGTGGCAAACTGGGTATAAATCGATGTATGCTAAATCGGTAACATATTGTGTCCTCGCTGAGTGGAGAGTTTAACTAGAATACAAAAGTTGTCAAAGACTATTATCGCGCTTACTTTGTCCAGATTGTTATGTTTCATGTTATTAATGTGCAAATTAGGGTTGTTATTGTTTGAGATCGTTCCCATCCACCCGAGTCAGGCATACCGACTGACATTCGATCCACCAGTGCCAGCGCATTACGTAATAATATATATATATATATATTTAGGGGTTAGTACGGTGGTTAAATGAAATAATGTGATTGGCGTGTGTTGAGATTAATTATGACAATGACAATGAAAACAGATAGAATTAAAGAATGAATGAAGATGTGATGTAGAAGGTGCATGTGTGCGTGAAATGAAATGAATTGGCGGTCTTGCTCGGCAAGCGCGAGCCGGCAAGACCGCCGTTGTGAAACGCTGATACTGGAGAGACTGCTTGGCGGTGAATGCTTGAGCCCGACTTGTAGCAGCAGCCGGCAGCACTGTCGCTAGCGTCGAGATGGCGGTAGATTTGAATTATGATCGCTACATATATATGTGATTTTTCTTTTCTTTTTTTTACTTAATTTTAATCGAAAGAATAAGAGGCAGATTAGTCATCACAGAAATCAGAGATGATATCAACATACTTATTTTCAATATACACCTTTGTCGCATTAATCAGTGCACAATAATTACATTACCAACATAATATGTGAAGATCTAGAATAAATTGCACGAAGGTACATCTCAAAATACATCGCGGAACGGGCGTTCGGGCCAGCTAATGACGCGCCTCCTAGTCCGTCGGGTATTTGCAATGACGTGTCGTCGAGCTCGGTGATAGGCTGCTTTCCTATCTACCGACGCATGCGCAGTTAACAAACAAAATACTTACTACAAAATACAGCTGACCGTTTTACTACGAATAAGTTAGAAAATATTGCTTAGTGACGAGTTAAATGTTTTTTTTTATCATTTTCCATGTTTATTTTCAGTCAACAAATCATATATACGCATCTCTTTAGCAATTTATAACTACCTTCACGCTCGTTAAATCTACAATAGGATTCTTTTATCATGGCAAATAAATATAATCCACTTACTAAAAAGCGGCTAACAATTTTCTCCACTTACTATAAAAATGGTCATTCATAATAATACCTTGTTTTGAGATATGCCGTATACTTGCCACGAAATTCGTTCGTAATGTTAGTTGATAAATTAATTCTTATTTTATTCAGTCAGAGACTTACCGTCTTTCTGGTGTGACGCGCGTGTAGCGTATATATATATATATATCGGATTATTTCATGGGGGAGCCCGCGTCAAATAGTGAACTCTTTCATTTTGGTTCTTGGATTGAATTTATTCGAAACGTCGTATATATGTATACATAGATTATCAAGAGGTTGTTAATAACTCATATATAAATATCAGTCATATATAAATATTTTAGACAATTAACGTACATATCGTTCAATAGAATATAGTATTTTATGGTTGAGAAATTAATAGGTATTGTAAAAAAAATCAATTTGTGTTATATAATGACAATTATTAAAGAGTATAAACAAGATATTGAAAACTATCGCGGAAGTACACGAGAATGCGTGGATTTCCAATTCAACGAAGTCTAATCACGTGACGTGCGACAGTTCTCGGCGTTCGTCGTCGTGTATTACATGTTCGAATGAATTTTTAGAAGTTTTATGTGGTTTAGTAAAACGTCGAATGAAAAAATAATAACGGCAATGTAGTACAACTTATAGTCGAACATTTTACTACATTGATAATATTAAATCTCCAAAATAATTACAAATATTGTTTTAAAAATAAATCTCACCATATTAAAAAAAAAAATTTTCTTTATTCGAAAATTATATTTAAAAAGATAGTGACTGAAATGGTTAGGTTATGTTAGATTAGGTTACACGAGGAATGCTAGCTCACCAATCAGCGCGCGACATTCTCATTGAACGTTTCAATTCGGATACTATTATCTGTGCAGTAATAATAAGGGTTGATTAAAAGTTGTAGTAAATAGCCGATGTTATCTATTCATTTGGTTTTTTTACTAGAAACATATATAGTAGTTTTATTTATTCAAAGCTCTTTCCTGTAAATTACATATAATTATATTTTTCCTATCAAACATTGTTAATTTACGTAATTTTAGTAAAATATTAGTTACAACATTTTTACACAAATCCCATATACATAACTTGGAAATTTTTCATGTTCGTGAATATTTCAATAATATAGAACATATCATATAATCGCATTAAAAATTAAAATATGAATTAAATATATTAATTAGAAAGATATACATATAAAATCAATTTTATCGAAATATATTGTTGTTGCGCCACCGCGATTCGAACCTGGATCTCTTTCCAAACCGGGGAAGGTGCATTATCCAACTATGCTACAGCGACGATATTTTTAGCGACAAATTTTCGAACCTATGTGTTACCTTTTTGATATTAATACATTTAATCGTTCAATCATTTGAAAGAGTCATCTACCTTATTTTTACGGAATCTCAAATACCTTTGAGTAAATAGTTTGGAAAGAGATCCAGGTTCGAATCTTGGTGGTGCAACAACAATATTTTTTGATAAAATTGATTATATATATATATATATATATCTTTCTAATTAATATATTTAATTCATATTTAAAATATCACAGACCGTCTGTTCTGAATAATTACAACTTCACAATAAGAATGTGTTCTTCTAATACTAGTATTATAAATTGAACAAAAACAAAAGTGAATAGGGGATCTTCATACTATTACAGTTAAAGAACCACTGGTCTATATCAATAACTGTTAAGGTCAGCCAACGAGCGTTCAACATTATGAAAAAAAATGTGCTTAAATTTCTCTTATTTTACTCACTATTTTATTTATTAGTTTATGCAAATTTATTGTAGATTATATAGGCCGTAAAAATAACGCAATGTTGTTTTGTAATTACCACGAATGATATAAGTAGTGAGCAAAATGTACGTTCATTATAATAATTTAATATATTTAATACCTTAATACGTTCTTAATAGACATACTCGCATAATTTCAGTCTGCTACCAAGAAAATTATCACCTGATTAGTACAGAATATTAAAATTATCATCCGTTAGCACAAAATATTGGAAATTATTATCTAATTGGTACAGAATATTGAAAGTGCATCATCTGATTCGTACAGGATATTGAAAATTTTCATCTGATTGGTACAAGACATTGAAAATGATTAAATTTAAAAATGTTAACGCATGTTTCATATTCGGAAGACCACAGGAACTAGATCGAGAGAACGCTTTCTGATATGCTAAACAAACCAAGTGAATGAGGTACAGGGTGAATATTATGTTCCAGACCGATACTTTTTTCAAATAACTAAGTAATAAAACACATTTTTTTAATTGGGTTTTTATTTATTAATGACTTGATTTATTACAATTATAAGTTGAATATGATATTGTCCAAGTGACTGCCTCTGGCAGTGGCACAAATGCGTGCTCTTTTTATCATTTTTTTAATAATATTTTCGCACACTTCGCGTGTTATTTCAATAATTTTATTTCGAATTCCTGTAGCATCAGAATTTTTGTTGGCTTATTAGCATACTCTTTTTTCTTCGTGTATCTTCATAAAAAATAGTCGGGAGCCGTTAAATCAGGAGACCAGTCGATATCACCACTTTTTGACATTATACTCGCTAAATTTCAAGCGTTGCTCGGGCTGTGTGTGAGGTGGCGCCGTTTTGTTAAAACCACATATGTTGCAGGCCCAATTGACCCAATTCGGCTACCTGAAAGGTTTCCAATATGACGATAGCTATCACAATTAATGGTTACAGCATTTCCATTATTATTTAGATAAAATGTTTTAATGACTTCATCGCGTTGTTGAGGCATTAGATGCTCTATATATAATAAATTGTAATCAACTAATCTCTACGACAACTAAATGCAAACTAACAATGGTCTGCTAAACCAAACAAAATCAGCCTGAAACATAATATTCATCCTGTAGATGTAAGTGAGAAACTACATCTCTTGACTTCTAGACTTCTCGAGAACTAATCCAGATAAAGGCATAAAATAAAAAGAATCCACTGAAAAACTCACGACCATCAGCAGTGAAGAGCATGACGAGAAATATAATATTTTTACGTACTGTCTACTGTAAAATATAAAACTAGTACATATTTAACTATCACTGTATCAAAGAACGTCTTGATAATCATTCCTCTGACGTGTCCAAGTCATCTTTATTGAGATTTTTCTTTGTGTAGATGCAGGGACTCCATGCCGAGAGCCTCCCTTATCACGGTCCAATAGTCTTACTCCTGCCACACCCCTTAGATATCTCATTTTGGCAGCTTAAGTTATTTGTCTCACAGCTCTTCGTAAGAATCCATATTAAGTATAGATATGTATATTAATAATGCCAAAGATTTAGTCACAATTCGTAAACGAGAATATTTGTCATAAACCAAGAATGCCATTTTAGATGTTTTAACGGATAAATATTGTGCCGACAAGCGATTGTATATCTTAGCAATATTTGAATATGTGATATTTACCTATAGAGGCACTATTATTAAATAAATATTAGATATCTCATATAGACGAAGCTATTTTATTTTATTTTTTAAAAGAATGATATATAGAAATATGGGAGGTAATTACAGGGCTAACGACTTGTCTTCGGCTGGCTTAATTACCTGTAATTACCCCCCATATTTATATATTTCATTCCTTTAAGATATGTATTAAAATAGCTTTGTCTCAATGAGATATCTGATATTTATTTGATTGTATTTATTGTTTTTTTGACATATGAGAGTAAATAAAATATATTCTAGGTGAGTCATGACTTTAAATCATGTTTTATTAGAGAAATAATAATAAACGAACTGTGATCTAAATCGCACATCTGTTAAACGTAAGTTTTCTTATAATTTGATCTAAAATATTATAGTGATACGGATATGAACTCATGGCACCATTTAGGGAACGCAATGATGACATATGACTAACGTAGCGCCCACTGGTGCGGCCTAGAGGATGGTCGCGCGTATCGCCATTTCTTGTCCCGTGCAGACAGCGTTATCAACGCAGAGCTCCCGTTCATAACGTCGCGTTAAATTGTAACTTTTCCGAACAAACCATGTAATTTAACCGTAAGTTCTTATTACTTATTCATTCGTTATTCTATGTTTGAATCATGGTGAATATTTAAACGTTTAATGGGTATTTATAAATTGTACAAAATATTTATAATAATTGCTAGATCAAATAACATTCATCGAGAATTTTTAAAATAAGGATCGATTCCTTTACTTGTTAGTCACTATAGGGAGCGTTTTACCATCAAACCAAATTAACTGAGCAGATTTTTACAGATTAATTATTATAATAGTTGTGTATGGTCATGAAACATAAACAAATTTGTAAAATTTATCATTCTATTTATTTTGTACGCTTGGACTATAGTTTTGCATACATACTTAAATAGCGTATATATACATGTATGTTAAAAGAATGGAAAATAAAGAATAGATATGAGAGAATTAATAAATACATAAAAATATACATAATTAAAAAGATACAAAAGAAAGTACATAAATGCAATACAGATTGTACATAACAAAGAAATGAATATTTACATTGAGATTCTGATTAATACAACTACAATAACTAGATACGCAGGGTCATCACAACGCGGGCTCGGGAAGGTCTTTACCAGTGTCCATGGGCGCCGTGGGAGGCGGCAGCCACAGCGGCGTGGTGGGCGGCTTTAGCGTGGGCCACCTCAGGGGTGTCCACCACACGACCGTCATGTCCCAGGGGAGCGGCTCCATGAGCGTAAGCTCCGTGACCGAGACCGGCATAGGCGAGAGGAGCATAAGCTCCATGGGCGAGACCAGCATAAGCGAGAGGAGCATAACCCCCGTAACCGAGACCAGCAGCTCCATGAGAAGCGCCAGAAACAGCGGCGTAGTGGGCTGCCTTGGCGTGAGCAACTTCCGGAGTGTCAATCACGTTACCGTCATGTCCCAGGGGAGCTGGGGGTCCAGCGTAGTGAATTGAGCCACCACCGTAGATACCGGGACCGTACGCACCGGCACCATATCCACCGCCGTATCCATGGTCGTACTGTCCATGGTCCTGGCTTTCGGCCAGACCTTCTCCCTTCCAGCTGCCGTCCTCGTGTCCACCATAGTGGGCGGAGGCCAGAGCTCCCAAGCACAGGAAAGTTGCAACAAACTACAAAAAATATGAATTATTAATTTAATTTATGTCAAACATGTCATACCAACTATGTCGACCAGAGAGGTCAGAGGCACACGGAAGAAAAACCTTGAAAATTTAACACAGAATATTCTTAAAGTTTGGTTCCCTTTTCTGTGGAAAAATATATACCTGAAACAATTTAACAGTTTACAAAATTATTATGCCATAATAATTTATTTAAATATAAATACATTATGTATCAATTTTTAATTTACATTTTTATTACAACGGAAGTTTTCGGCGATCGAACTAAGTAAAACATTACTATCAGTTGGAATATCGCAAACAATATTATTAAGGAGAACACATTCTTATTGTGAAGTTGTAATTATTCAGAACACAGGTCTGTGTTGTTTTAAATACTAATTAAATGTATTAATTATAAAGATACACATAAAATCAATTTTATCGAAAAATATTGTTTTTGCGCTACCGGGATTCGATCCTGGATTTCTATTTCCAATCCGGGGAAGGTGTATTACCAAATATGCTACAGCGCCAGTATCTTTCGTGACAAATGTTCTAACATATATATTACATGTTCTATTATTATCAGATGTATTAATTTGAAAAAGTGTAACATATAGATTCGAAAATTTGTCACAAAATATACTGACGCTATTGCATATTTGATAGTGCACCTTCCCCGGATTGGAAATAGACATCCAGGTTTGAATCCCGGTAGCGCAAAAACAATATTTTCGATAAAATTCATTTTATAAGTATATCTTTATAATTAATATATTTAATTAGTATTTAAACAATATTAGTTTGAAATGTTCTTACAAATATAGTTAACTGTTCTTTAAAAAGAGCTCTTTAAATATTTATGTTAATAACACTCTATTATTATGAATAATTAATTAATTGTTCAATAAAATAATCAAGTGTTAAATAAAAATGTTATATATTTTAATAAACTACCACGAACTTAGCAATCCCTCGCGTAACACAGTTTTTTATTCAACGGCTTTCATAACACGGTTTAATGTGAAATTATAATTTATTAATTTTAAATAAAATCTTCGATCGTATTATACAAAGGTTGTGCTGTGTGTATTTTAATCCAATGATTTTTTAAACAAATTTTAATTTCACTTGTAATAATATATAACTACTTAAAACCTACTGAGTGAAACAACAGAAAAATCTACAAATAAAAAAAATATTCAGTTACCACACGAACTCGAAAAAAATAGATGGAATAATTAGAAATAATAGATCACACTTAAGAATTTACATTCATCGCAAAATTATATGGTTAACATGGTGTAATTGTAACACAATTCTCTCAGAAAAATAAATTATTTATAAGCAATTTATCTAATTGGTTTTAAATATCAAAGAACTAAAATATTTTTATAAACAGACTATTAAATTAAATTTCTATAATACGATACGACACAAAGCAAGAAAATAATTATGATTACAAATTTCACAACGTTATTATATATACTGATTATTACTAAATAATTAACAGTATTAAAAAAATATTTTTGACAAACAAAAATAAAATATAATATAACTAAACAAAACTAACCAGAGCGTTCATGGTTGAATTGTGGTGAGCCTTTTCGGAGACGAAAACTGCTTGTGATGTGAGGGAGTGAACGCGCAGGTTTTATACTTGTTGAAAGGCTTTGTCCACAGACGGTAAGGGTGGGGTGCGGTAGGTTAAGTAGGAACCTGCCTGCAGCGTTAACTCAATGCAATCATACAAATGCTTGGAATTTCTGTTACAAATTATTTTGATTGTAGCTTATAGGTCCACCAAGGTCGCTAATATTTCATCGACGATTAGTTCAAAAAGGGACTGTCTCCCTATTTGTAAAATGTAATAGAATAATTTTTACGAAGGCCTTCCGGGTAAAATATGTCACGAAACTACATTAAAAAAACGTTATACGCCTCTCAGATACATGTATCATATTACTCCTGCACAAAATATGTTTTTCTGGTTCGAAAAAATGAAATTATAAACATAAGTTCGAAAATTTGTCGTCAATGTATACTGTGTTGGTATAGCATAATCGGTTAATGCATGTTCATTTGACAGGAAGAGCAAAAACAATATTTTTCTATAAAATTAATTTTATGTGTTTATCTTTCTAATTAATACATTTAATTTGTATTTAAAAAGACTTCTTTTATTTTTCAAAATTAAGATAATAAAAGTTATCTTTTTAATTTAAAATATACTCTGCTTCACTTTCTGCAATGCTCTTCTATCTTTCTAGTAGACTTTCAAGGCACCTATTCCTAAATTCACTTATCCGTGACGAAAAGTATTCCTCCAGTACTGTTCTGACCTCGTCTACAGAATTCTTTTTTTTCCGTCCAAATGATTGTAAAGACTGATAACCAGATAGGGCAATGTCCGGCAAATGTTTCCAAAAAAGGTTCATTTCTGAGATGTGATAACAAGTAAAAGTGCACACATTCACTCTCTGCACATGATTAGACTCTGAAAGTTTGTGAGGAACCCATTGATCCAATTTGCTGACTTTTCCGATGGCACGCAGGTATCGATGAATGGCTGAATGACCAAATCCAAGCTTCTCTGCTAGTTACAAGGGGATGTTGTTCCACCAGAATTTGCAAGACGTCCTCGTCAAGTTTTACAGATTTGACTACTAATTATTTGATCCCCATATACTGCATTAATATTCCTCTCACCTTCCGTTGCGTTGATGTCTTTATTGAACTCATAAAGCAAAATATGTCGAATATGCTCCTTGTCCCTTAATAATAATATTGGATAATTTGTATAGCGTCATTTTCGTAAAAACTTTCACTTCCAAGGGCGCTTTACATATAAACTGTTTAAAGTTATCTTTGTTTTTAAAATTAAAAATAGATATATTCACTTTTTCTTTTTTCTTTATCTTAAATAAAGTCACTGATGCACTGTTTCTTATGACGGAGGGCAGAGAGTTCCATGCTTTTGGGTCTGCCACCGCAAATACCCGTTCACTAATTTTAGACTTCTGGCAACGGTTGGTCGGTTCTACAACTTTTCCTGTTAGTAGAAGCTGACGTGAGAATTTGACGTCTACCATTCAAATTGTCTGGGATACAAAGCTCATGAAGATATAGAGGCGCCATGTTGTGTGTCGCCTTGTACATCAACCAGCACAATTTAAATTCAACTTTTTCAGGGAATCGGAGCCAATGTAGCAAAGGGGTATGAGAGAATTTGGAAACTCTGTATATTATCTGTACCGTCGTATTTCGAATGGATTGTAATCTATACAGCTGAAAGATTGGCAGGCCAGCATAAATGCTGTTACAATAGTCCACACGTAACACCACAAATGCATTGATAAGTAGACGAGCTGCCCCAAGAGGAAGATGTCTCCGAATACTTTTAATTTGCCTTTAGTTGATAAAAGAATGCACTGACAGTTTTGCTGATTTGAGTATACAGCTTCCATTATAGCTTTGAAAAAATAACTGTTAAAATCTAACTGTACTCTTCAAAACTTGTACTAAGAATAAGTTACTATACTTGCTGGTAGTTTATCTTACCCCCTTCCGAATTTTAGTTCATGTAATAGAAAAAATCACATTATTTATGGGATGATCCAATAATTACTATCACGTATAATCGTTTCTATGCAGAAAAATTCAGGTAAGATAGAACGCCACACTCTAACAGCTTATCGATTATTAATGCTTCTAACGGGCCCATGATTTGGTTTTATCCACGATGTCCGGATCCATGTTTTAGTTGTTCATACCAATCTTTTACGGGCATCTTCTGTTTCTGGCGCCATCATCAAAGCATCGTATATCTTTTTTTATATCCTCTCCTCATTCATATCATTCCACATGAACAAACTACCCAAGAGACAATATTTTCCCAGTATAAATATAAATCCTAGTAATTGGTTCCTACAAAGATTTTGACATACTCAAAATATTGTGAAATATACTGATCTAAATATGATGTTAAAAAAATTTAAAAATACCGCTTTTTCAGATGTATATATATGTTAGATAGATATATGTTAATAATTCGAATAAATTTCATATATACATATAAAGTATATAGCCCCACAAATAAGAAAAAAATAGTCTCAGCCTCAGCGACATCTATACTGTTACATGAGAATGAATATCAAATTTTCAATAAAAATCCGTAGATGGCGACAGCATAGTTGGTAAAATAATTGAAATGTTCCAACGTGTTAAAATATATATAACTTCCAAAAATTTGATAGATGCGGTAGCATGGGTAAATAGGTGAACGTTACATTGTGTAAAATGATCATTTAAACCATCCGATGACAGGTAGTAAGCCCTGTAATGCCCAAGATTTCCATACTTCCCATGTAAAAATAATGGCTTCGTTTCTGTGAGACATATATATCTTGATACCCAAGAGACTTTTTCTCAATCATGGTTCATTATGGTAATATCTTTAATTAACGTAATACTTCCAATTTGTTCATTATTTGCTAATACTAAACGCTAAATAACAGACTGTATAAAATAGACCACTGACAACCTGTAAAATACCTGAATATGTCACTACTAATGAACGGTTCAATGTTATACAATAGTAAACAAGATGTTAGTTAACTCTTCCCAAACCATGCAGTAACACAGGTCTACCGCTCTGATTAAATCTGTAATATTACTGTAAATATACGCGACATACATACTCTTCATATTTTAGTTAATTTGAAGGAAAATATTTACGCTTAGAAATGAATAGTGAAAAATCAATTATGTAAGACGAATCCTACAAAAATAATTGTTTTTAATTCATTCCGTCATAAAATTAATTAACGTTGACAAAAATACAATTTGTGGCAAGACAGAAAGAAATCACACATTCATTTCACAGTGAAAACAATAACAAACATACGAATATAATTAATTATCATTAATTAAATGAAGATAGATAAAAAGGAAGGTTGTATTATACAATGCAACCTTCTATACAAAACTTGATGAATGCTCCGAATTATAATATTGCATCTTTTTTTTATATTTAATGTTCATTACTTAAAGTAAAATTATGGCATTAACCGTTTTTTCACATTTTAAAGGCTAATAGAACTCTAATTTCTTACGATAACACGAGTTGACAGCGTGGCTGCGTGCGAGTATTTTATATCACGGTATGGTAAAGGTTAAGATACCGCAAGCAGGAGTGATTATTCACAGATACAATTTTTATCTTGCTGACAATGGAAAATAACATGTTGTTACTTGGATGTATTTGATTTTATGATATTGGGGAATCTTTCTTTAAGCAATATTTTAATATGTCCAAGAACACACAACTACGGGATTTTTACCAGTTTTTAAATAAATATCAGACATCTCATAGGGATGAAGCTATTTTTATTATATTTAATGTAAAATATATTAAAATATAGTGTAATTACTGGTCGTAAACCCTGTATAGAACGTAAAAGTATAGAACGAAACTTGGTCATGCTTGGATCAGTATCAAAATTACGAAGGCACCTACTGTGAACTCAACCATTTCCACAAACATTATCGGTCTATTACCAAATAAAAACGTGATAGTGTATTTGATTTATTTTAGTTTATTTCAGAATCTAATATTTATAAAAATGGTTATAAAACACCATAAACCTACTATGTTTCTTTAGTTTATAAATTAAATGACATGAAATATAAATTGTAGAAATTATTTAAAAAATAACCTATTCTATACGATAGAGTGAATGTATATTAATAGTTTTTTTTTTATAGTCCGTCGAGTTCCCGTTTATTCAATATTCAGTACATACAGAATCCACAAACAAAAAATTAAAATAATGATAGTATTCTCATATACCAAAACTATCTACTCGTCGAGTAAAATGTAATATGTTAAAACATGGTGATAATTCAAACATCATTAATGGAAAAATCCTATATTTTTTGCGTATACCTTAAATATTTTAGTATAATGATATCATTCGTTTTTTTTACGAATAATCCATGCAGTTATATTTTAAAATAATGTTGTTACTTAAGTACCTTGTTATTTAGTCTTGTCGGTTGGCTTTTTTGGGAACAATTAATGGACACCTGAAAAATTAGTAAAGCGTCTAAATATGTAGAGTATATAATAACCGAAACACTTATTTACAATCATTGCATGTAAATAAAATAATTAAATTCACTAGAGTTAATTAATAATATGAAAATGTTTGTTTGGGAATTAAGTAAAATATTTGTTAAGTTTTATTCGATTTATTTCGTTTGCATTTAGAAAGATATTAATATATTATAATTTTATGTATAGGAAAAGGAAATATGTATATGTGTAACCCTCTTAGTAAAAATAGGCCACAGGAATGGAAAAAGGAAAGGATGTATGGGATGAAATATATTTACAATATGACTTAAATTAATCACAATTTCAATAATATGAACAGCACGGTGTCGCAATATGGCAACGGGAAGGTCTTCACCAGTGTCCATGAGCACCATGAGAGGCGGCCGCCACAGCGGCATGGTGGGCAGCTTTAGCGTGGGCGACTTCAGGAGTGTCTACCACACGACCGTCATGTCCCAAGGGAGCGGCTCCGTGAGCCCAGGCTCCGTGAGCAGCGCCGGCATAGACTCCACGGGCGGCCCCAGCGTAGGCGAAGGGAGCGTAAGCACCATGAGCTCCGTGGGATGCGGCGGACACAGCGGCGTAGTGGGCCGCCTTAGCGTGGGCTACTTCTGGGGTGTCAATCACGTTACCGTCATGTCCCAGGGGAGCCGGGGGTCCAGCGTAGTGAACCGGGGCGGCAGCGTAGACAGCGGGACCGTACGCACCGGCACCATATCCACCGCCGTATCCATGGTCGTACTGTCCATGGTCCTGGCTCTCGGCCAGACCTTCTCCCTTCCAGCTGCCGTCCTCGTGTCCACCGTAGTGAGCGGAGACCAGAGCTCCCAGGCACAGGAAAGTTGCGAAGAACTGCAAAAGATAATTTAAATTAATTTAATTCACAAGACGCAGGAAGTATTTCAATCGAAAACTAATTATGTTTGATGAAAATAATTAAATCTATATTGGGCGATCGCCACTGAGCGTGTAAGGTCAAAAATGAGTTTTTTTAGGGTTTTAGGTATGTAAGAGATTAGGACACCAAGGTACCCTCAATACCAAACAGGTTTACCGATTGCAAGAGTGTCACCTTGATTCAAAGATAAGTAAAATGTTATCAACGAGCAATTAAAAATAATCTAATCAGAATCACTAAAAATTTAATTTTAACTCAAAAATATATTTAACAGTTGTTTCGCAAAACTAACCAGGGCGTTCATTATTATTGAATTGAGTGAGCCTTTTCTGAGGGGAAAACTGCTAGTGCCGTTAGGGAGACAGTGCGGAGGCTTTATACTCGCCTAGAGCCTCCGTGCGAGTGTCGGTATGGAGGGGTGCGTCATACCGGCGGTATTGCCACAGTGCAATCAAATAAATGGTTGGAATTTTCTATTTCAACTGACTTCATTGTGTTATTTGATCAAGGTTATTTACATTTTGAATTGAAAATGTAAAGAACGAAAGTAATGCAACATTTTAATCCAATATCTAAAATTAAATCCAACACACATATTTTCCTTGTATATTTGTCAATTAGACATGGAATTGATTGCAAATTGAACATATATTATTAGTATGTTTATTAATTTTCACATATATTCAATAATACAATTCTTTTAAAATTAGCAAAATTCATATTGTGGTTAAAATAATAACTAAAAACATATATTGTTTTATCTTTACCAGAATCTACTTTTAAAAAACAATAATTATTTAAATAATACATTTAGTAACTTATTCAAATTGTTACTTAATACAAATTCACTAGAATACATTTTAGGAAATTTTTTTAGAATGGGACTCGTAGTTAAATTTAACTGGTTGTTTATGATATTTTAATTAGTTTTATACACTCTATTTATCTTCAACGATTCCACATTATTTAATTTATGACCAACACCGTTTACAGGCAAAATTGACAATCCCATTTTTTTATCAAAACCATGACCATTTTCTATCAAATTTTGAAAACCCACTATTGTTCAAACATCTCAAATGCTCTTTTACTTTTATATTAAAATTTTTACCCGTTTTACCAATATAAAATGCAGCACAATCCTTGCAACTAAGTTTATATAATAGACACCAGGATTGTTAAATTTATCATCTTTGTCTTTAGAATTTATGAGTAAATTTCCTATCTTATTATTTATATAAAATGCCGGTCTAATGATTCGTGGTAGGTGTTTAGATATTTGATTCGAAAAGATATTTATGTATAAAATCCTACGCCAATAATCATTATTATCATTATGTTTTATCTGTGATTTATATAAAAATGGATTATTATATTTTTAAAAATTATTTTTCAATATAGTGTTTATTAAACCTGTATTATACCAGTTATTAACTGCTATTTTTTTAAATTGTATTCAATTCAATATTGAAATTGGATGTTGACAGGAATATAAACTAAACGATGTATTCATGGAGTGGAACCCTGAATGTTTGTGTGATAATGAATGATTAGATTCATTGTGTAAGATAGTATCTGTAAAAGTTGGTTTTCTAAAAATGTTGAATTCAATTTTATTATTATTTTTAATCAATGTTAGATCCAAAAAATTTAGGGTGGACTTATTTTCCATTTCTAATGTAAATTGTATTTTATTATTAAATGAATTTATGAAATTTAAAAATGTAGTTAGTTGACGTTGTAAACCTGACCACTGACCAAATACATAATATATCATCCACATACCTTTTCCACAACAAAACATTTTTTAACAAAGGAGAATCACAATCAAAAATATCTGCTATTAGTGGACTTGTGGGTGCTCCCATAGGAAGAGCCTCTGTTTGATTATACATTAGGGTGATTACAGAGCCTACGACCTGTCTTCGACTGGCTTAAGTGATCACTTTATATATATATAACGTTCACCAAATCTCACCCCTCAATCTCCACTTTTATCAAATTTTTTAATGTTGTATGTATGGTAGTATGTGGAATCGCTTTGAGTACCACTACACCATCGCCATCTATGGACCAAATTTGATAATTCATTTTCATTGTTAAACCTGTTTATGTCAAGTTGGCAAACAAATCACATTTTATAAATTAATAAATAATAGCTTAATGAATACGAGGTAAAATTCAATTAAATACAAAATTAACATAAAATAAATGTTAAAATATATAAGATTAAAATAAAATAAAAAATATTATATGTGTAATATAAAAATGTCGCTTACTCTGTTTCTTAAAAATCGATATTCTTTATTATACGATAATAAATTAATTAATGCCTTTAAATGTGTCATCCATAACAAAATAATGTAGTAATAGTGATATTAATAATTTAATACGTTTAATTTTACTTTAGATACGATGTATTTTATTATATTTGCGTTCATTAGTCCTAAACTGTTTTTATCATTTTATTTTGTTTATTTGTTAAAAATGTACGTATTATTGTATATAATAATAAATAATGCTATATTTATATCTATCGCGTATTATTAAAAAACATTATTCAGAAATAATGATAACACATATAAAATACATTTAATTTAACGACATCCTTTAGGCACCTCCAAATAAAACAATTTTATAGCTTATTGTATATCCGCGGTCCTATAAAACATGCATGTCTTTGAGCAAATGAGGTTTTCATTAACGGGAATTAATTAAATTGGAAACAAACAGAAAGGAGTAACCGGAAACATGGAAGAACACGACTTCTCCTGTCTGAATTTCTTCGCTTCGTTGAATGACGTAATCTTCGGATTTCGCTGTTACACAAAAAAACGACGCACGAAGTCATCAAACTTCGCTGATGCGCATGAAGGCAACATAATAGCAGTTATAACATAAAGTTATACAGTTACAAGAGTCATATACAACACACCAAAAAAAAGGTTGTGTTCTAAGGTACAGGGGGGGGAAGACAAGTAGATACGTAGACAGGAACCATGATATCTACATGGATACGTTCAGGTTTATTAGATTTTTTTTATTGTATGGAGTGCATACCATTAGTGCCACCTATTATGAATTACACAACCTGACTTCCAGTTGACCAGTGAGGAACTGTGAAATGTGGATAGTTAAAGAAAACATTTAAAGCAATGATGACTACTTCTTGAAGGCACGGTGGTTGCTGCAAATGTCACATCTATTTATATGTACATACATACCTCTACCTTTAAATCTCCGAGACTCTATTTATCAGAAATTAACTTAATAATGAGTTGAAAATATTATTTTAAACGCGTCCGAAATTTAAACCGTAATTGCCGTAAAACTGTTATTCAGTTTGGTAAATCGACCTCTCAGAATAACAAGGTTCCATCAGCCACTCTCACTGTTTTGAGATAATGAGCTCAAATGTGTTGATTGAATTTCAGCACACATACATGTATATTTTGTTTTGAGTATGCAAATATGATCAGTTTTAAGATATTAACTTATTTTCAGTATTATCAATGATGAGGGAAATGAAAAAAAAAAAAACATTGTAAATTAACAATAATGATCTTTAAATTGAAATAAATAACTGATGCAGTTGGAACTGCAACTCTTTCTATTTTCTTTAATATCCGTTAAATAGAGTTGTGTATGGAAGAAATAAAGAACAATGCCTTTGGAACCCTCCTCACGCACCAACTTAAATTAGCCCAAAATGTTAGTTGGAACCTTGTTATTTTAAATAGTCTAAATAATAAAAACTTTATGATGCATATGTATGAAATAAAATATGTAAAAATATGTATAATAATTAGTGACATTACTATCGTACGAACTGTTAATAATTATTAAAATAAATTTTATTGTTATGCTTAGTAATCACCAAGTTACACTAACTAATTTGCCAAATATGTGAAGGGAACATAATCTTATCCACATTTTCCGGTTTCGTGAGACAACCTTTTGTGACTATTTAGAAAGGTTTCAAGTTCACGAACCGAATCACGGTATCTTAGTCTGAAGGTGTAAGTTTAATTAATGATTTAAAGCCTATATTATGAGAATGGTGATATAATGAAGAGAATTAAATGTATTTTATCAAATAGGAATTTCGTACGATGTATTGTAATTTGTATATTTCGTACACCTACATTTGTACGATGAAAACTTATACAATCGTACACTTAAACGCTTTAAGAATTATACGCCCAGCACTTTAAACATGGAGTATTTGTACGTTAATGTATTTTATTCGACGTAAGTATACCATTTTATGTTTTTATCATATGCATGTACACTTTTAAAAGTTATATCTATTATTATAGATGTTATATTCTTCTGTAAACTTTCTTCCTGTACACGGGCTGTTACTGTTATTTTTAATAAAATAAAATTTTAATAACGATGCTTTAAATAGGGCGGCTTCACAATGAAAAAACACGAGAGGTGTAGCTAATCTGAATCTAACTATTCCCAAAATCACCGATAAATATGGATTGAGGACTATTCTATTGAATTTGTTTTTACTACAATAAAAAAAGTCTTTACAAAAGAGCACGCTTTCTTCAAATTTAGAAGAAATTATTAAAAAATGGCTTATCGATAATAACCTGTCTTATCTGTAAGAATGATATGAATTGTTTTAACGGCGATCTATTAATTGTCACGTTTTTGAGTTTATTAAATGTAATAAATATATATACATGTACCTGCAGACAAACGTCTATCAAAACGTGTTGTGGTCGAGTGTTAATTAAAAATTAATAAAAATCAAAATTAGTTAATTAGTCAACATTCAACATGAAGAACTTTTGTCTAATGTTAATTATTAATATCTTATTTTTTTTAAATTGTTATATTTAATATTACTTCGAAACTAAACTAATCTGAACTGTCACTGGAGTGCCTACATTTTTTATTATTTCAAAATTCAATTTTTATTAGTTTAATTTAATATTTTTTGTTGATGTAAAATATTATTAAATATTTTTATTTATTTGTTGAATCTATTCAATTGCATAAATTTATAAATTATTTTTTTAGTGGTGATTTAATATATTCATTTATTTCGTTTAAGTCTAAAGTTAGCTTTATTAATATAATATAATAAATTGTTAAAAAGTTAAAGTTTATTCACACTATCGTTAACATTATAGTTTAAGTAATAAATGTTATGAAGAGTAAGTATATAATGGGACTCCTTTAAATTGTGCGGGCATAAACACTCTACTAACTACTACTATAAATAGTTACAATTTGTTAATTTTTCAACCTTGTTTATCGTACACACAAAATTAAAACTTAATCCAAATTTCAAACGAAGTTTGATTACCATCGCTACAAATAAAACATATATTTCTATAAGAATAGGAATTTATGGATAACGATGTTTTGCTTATGATCCGATAAATCTAACTGCCTTAAAAAGGTTCATTTTTTGAAGAATTAACGTTATTTTCAATCGTTTTATTTATTTGACCTTAAAAAGATTTGAAAATAAAACACATTAAAAAACCGTTTCATCATAGTTAAATAAAAAATAGGGGAAAGAATATAATAAGGTAATGAAAAAATTAAAAACATATGAATTTTATTCGATTTATTTCGATTGATTTAGCTAAGATTGGTATTGAATATATATAATAATAAATACATTATCTACAGAAAAGAATAAACAATATATATTATATATTACGTAAATAGGAAGAGGGTATTTTGATAAAGAAGAAGATGAGGAAGAATCAGACTAGGTACAAGATATAAAATGGTATTTATATGGCCATTTAAATAAATTACAACTATAATAGCATCATCAGCAGGATTATCACAGTATGGTACTAGGGAGGTCTTCACCAGTGTCCATGGGCGGAGCCATAATGGACGGCGCCGTGAGAGGCAGCGGCCAGTGCGGAGAGGTGAGCGGCTTTAGCGTGGGCTACCTCGGGGGTATCCACCACAACTCCGTCATGTCCCAGAGGAGCGGCTCCATAAGCATGCAGACCAGCACCATATGCTCCAGCGCCATGGGCACCAGCACCATATGCACCGGCACCATGGGCACCAGCACCATAAGCGCCAGCTCCGTAAGCTCCGGCACCATAGGCTCCGGCACCATGGGCTCCAGCACCATAGGCTCCAGCGCCGTAAGCACCGGCACCATGAGCACCAGCTCCGTGAGAGATTGCAGCTACGGCGGAGTAGTGGGCGGCCTTAGCGTGGGCTACTGCGGGGGTATCTACTACGTTACCGTCATGTCCCAGGGGAGCGGGTCCATAAGCGTGGAGTCCAGCACTGAATGCTCCAGGGCCATAAGCGCCGGCACCGTGGGCACCAGCACCATAGGCACCGGCACCATAGGCTCCGGCACCATGAGCGCCATAGGCACCGGCACCATAGGCTCCAGCACCATAGGCTCCAGCACCATGACCGCCATAAGCTCCAGCTCCGTAGGCACCAGCACCATATCCATGGTCATACTGTCCATGGTCCTGGCTTTCGGCTAATCCTTCTCCCTTCCAGCTGCCGTCCTCGTGTCCACCATAGTGGGCGGAGGCCAGAGCTCCCAGGCACAGGAAAATTGCGACAGACTGTAAAATAACACATTTCGATTAATTTTTAATTTATAAAATAATTAGTTATATACTCCTAAGGCTGTTATCATGAACTATTCAACTAACTATAGTTCACTAAATATAACTTAACTATCTTACATATTCGATTTACAAAATATTACAAATAATCAAAAAATATATATTTAACCACAAAGATAGCATTGCTGATTTTAAAAATACAAAAAATATATTTTAAACTTTTGTACAGACGCCAACAATCTGAAGTATTTAACTGATTTTTCAATAATAATATAAATTGGACCACTTATTATAGATATTATTACGTCAATACAAGTATCAAAACAAAAAACATATTGAAAGTGCTCGTAAAACACAACCAACTAACCAGAGCGTTCATGATTATGTCTTGGGTGAGCCTTTTCTGAAGAGAAAACTGCTTGTGCCGTTAGGGAGACAACGCGGAGGCTTTATACTAACTGAAAGCCTTCGTGTGTAAGTGTAGGGGAGGGGTGGGGTGGCTGCACATGCACTCGCGCTACCTAATACTATCAAATAAATGCCAGGATACAGTTTTTACAAATCAAGGTCAGGTATAATGTCCATTGTTATTTAGATAGTCTAGTTATTTTATTTCGACCACAATTTAACGTGATCAATAATCAAATTTGTTCGAGAATACATGGTCATGTTTTGTACCGATTGTTCCTAGTGAATGTAAAGAATTTTCATATCAAATAACATTGACTTTTGAGCAAAGATTTAATATTATTTATCTACATTAGTAAATAATTACGTTTCGTATAATATTTCAAATATATTCTCCTACGTGTTTCTCGCGTAGGTAACTTTGAAGAGAAATTGATTCGTTACAATGTACTGTAGTGTATTTTTCCTATGATCTACGATTAAGGTTCATCACTTTGTCTAAAATTGTACAATTGTATTGGCCGCTATATTGTAGGTAGGTAATTTTTTAATTATATTTTATGATCATCGATCATGCCGGTTCCCCCCTTCTTCTTCTTTTTCGTTGGTTTCGTGGGTTTGGGTTGGGAAGTCCAAGACTGCAGTTACAAGATTACAACTGTAATATAAATTAAATAAATCAATTATAAAAATATACAGAAACAAAAATATTTATCGAAAAAATATTTGGCTGCTACCGAAATCTTAAATTCTGTACTTTTTTATTATTGACTATTTTTAAAAGCAATCAACTTTATATTGCGATGAATCCCAAATACCTTTGAGTAATACACGTTAGGAGATGCCACTATTAAATCAATTAATTTTATTAAATTCTGATATAATTTGATACAATTTATATATTTTTAATGAAAACACGTTTTAATTGCAATATCAGAACGAAATTGGGTTTTCTTTAAAAATCTATCTACAAATTTATCCAATTGGTATTTTAAAATATATTGATACATTGCTGTATTCTAAGGTATCAAAAAGTTTTGTTTTAAATGTGTGCAAGCATTAAAAACCGTTAGCTTACGTTAGGTTAGGTTAGGTTAGGTTAGACAGAATGTTAGGCGATTGTACGGCATGTTTCAGCGATTGTACGGCAAAGATATATATTTAAAAAAATCTTAATTCAATCATATTCAATCATGATAAAACTGATTTTAATGCATGTCAAAAAAAAAAAATTAATCAACAGAAAAAAAAACACCTTTCGATACATCCCACTGTCGTGCGGCTGCCGATCTATATTTAATTAATATTTGAGAGTTGCCGGAGGAGAGGCGGACAAGAATGCGCGGCTTGCGGACGGTCAGTTAGCTGTGATGAAACAACATCCAGGTTCAGGGCCGACAAGCGGTGAATCCGCCGACAGACGCGCAGGCGACGGTCGTGTCATCGCCCGGCGTCCGCCCGACAAGTAAACTAGCTATTATCTAATGGTATAAAACAACTCACGATGAAATTACTGAGCCAATAAACGTTGAAGACTGATATTGCAATGCGGCCTAATTCGATACAATTGTATTAGAATGTTGCGGTGTATTTTGTTTGCTCCACATTTTGTAAAAATTTGGTCAACGCCAAAGAACAATTTGGCAAATCGGTTGTGTTTTTAATGTTATTTAGTAAAATCCATAATATTATTGTGCTATTGTTGTGTACTATTATTTTTGTACTGCAGTGAAATCCGGATAATGTTATCATAATCATAATCCGCTTATTATAATCAAACGTGGATACAAAAGATGTACATTTTTAAGAAATTTTTACAAAATTGTCCCTAAACATAAGTGTCCGGCAATAATATATATAGATAATGATATTGAAGTGATAGCTACAATGACTTTACATAGAAATATGTAAAAAAAGATACTGATGATGACTCTAAATTATCAAAAGAGAGTGAATGTACCATGCTTAGAGAAGAAGAAGAAATTTTGAAAAACACTATGAATGTAAGGATTAAATTATCTTTTCCTTAGTTCTTGATCACATCACTTAGTCAAAAAATATATGTGTAACATTTTACGTACTTGTTTGGTCTAGTGGCAAAAAACACTCGCCTGGGCTAAATCAAAAATCAAAAAAACTCGAACCCTCGAAGTCGGGGGTTCGCGACTCATTCCATAACGAACAAGTGAGTCCCATTTTCACAGCGTATGCCTTAAGCATAGTTTGAAAATAATGTGAATATTGATGTGTATAAATACATGTCGTCTTCATCTTTAATTTGTTTAAATAAATTGATTGTGTCGCGTAGCAACATAAAAAAGGTATATTGCATGTTGGCGTAAAACGCGTTATCTCGTCAAATGTTTACATTCTTCAAGAATCAATGGTTTTTAAAATAAAATTGCATACGCAGAATATATATCACATCAATATTCTGACTATTTTCAAACTCAGCTAAACGCTTGTGCTATGAAAATAGGACTAACTTACTGATCACCTGGAACGAGACTCGAACTCCTGACCATTATATCATATGTAAGCTACCGAAAGACTTTCGACAACTTACAGGAAAATAATTATTGTCTACTTTAGACATGTTGTCAGCGATATATGTGTATATATAATTAATTTTGTTATATTTTTTTAATTATTTATTTATACCCTATTCCGAATCATTTTGAGAGTTATTTACTCTCGTTTCAATTCGTCAATAGTACATTTCTTTATTACATTTAGTTATTAACATCTTAATACCATCATAGGTTGGCTCCGGTATCATCGTACCAGAACCATCCCGGAACAATTTGACGTGAGACTCATTATCACATTCAAAGGGGAACCAGAAAGAAGCTGTAGAAATCATGCACCCTCGAAGGGAATGATAGACGTCATATTTATGTGTTGCAGTCGTAGAACTCGGTCACAGTCCGGCAGAAATTCCCAGCCAGTAGAATGCTCCGTCAGGTCTCTCTAGCCAATGCTCTTCCTAGCATCGTCCATCCCGGCAACCCACACCCTTATAAATGCTCTGGGTCCGATGCTCTGCAGAGAACCCGTTCGCACAGCATGGGTCCAAGCTGTGCAGCAAAAATTATGCGATGAATATATCTTCAAATTTTGTCATATGAAAAATTGCGTTGAAACCCTAACAAATCAGTTGATCAGTAAGAAACAGTCAAAACAAATTGGTTTAATGCATTTGTTTGTCGCGCTGAATATAGTACTCTGACCATTTCTAGCATCATATATTAATCTTCTGTGGTCTTATAGTTTCAGAGAAAGTCTAGCGATTTCATAAGTGCTACTCTTATGGTCTCTTATTACCTTATATCTTGTACATACAAGCTACTATATAAAGGATCTCGGATATGTTACACTCGTTTACACTATTATACCCGTATTATATCCTCTCTTTCTCTACCCAGTTTCACTACTTTACTTAAAATGGAATAATATTTTTACGGCATTTTCTTTTACCAGTAGGTAGGAATGTAGTATTAATATTTGTACTTTCTGGTGTATTGGTTACTTTAAGGATTTTTATATTGATGCAATAAAAAAATTATCAGTGTTCCTCTAATAGTATGACTTCAAATCACGTATACAGACAAATGATATATTAGCTATATAAAATCTATTATAAACGTGTATTTAAAATTGAAACATAATCTTTTTCTTTTATACTTTTTACTAACATAACAATTTTACTTTAATAAATTTCTATTTATTTCTCCAACTAACTTAAATAAAATGATCAAATGAATGGAGTATTGCATTCATGTGATATGGGTGAGATGTAAGAATATGGAATATGTACATACATATGAGGCAACACTAGCGGTACACAATGGAGTCCCGGTACCGACACTGATGTATGGAAGTAAGGCCTGGAGCCGGCAGAAAAAGAACGAAAATATACTGAATGCAGTGGAAATGAGATCACTTAGGCGTATATGTGGCAGATCTATTTATGACAGAGTAAATAATAAAGAAATATGGAAAGAATGTAAAACTGATCTTAGTGTAGTGAGTTAGATTAAGAAGGGATCACTTAGGTGATTTGGTCATATGGAACGGACGAAAAAGAATAGAATGGTAAGGAATATATATGACGCGAATGTTATTGGCACCAGAAGTAGAGGACGTCGGCGGAAAGCTTGGCTCGACAAGGACCATCCCCCACACCCCATCAATAATCGGCGAGAAGATGTATGATTGTGAATGAGGCATGAACTGTGTGTTAGGATAGAAGAGTGTAACGCTCAATCCTCTCTGCCTACCCCCGTAATGAAACGGCGTGATAGTAAGACAGTTAAGTTAATTGTGCACACGGATTATCAGCTTTACTTGGACGACAAGAGAAAAAAGATTAAATAATATTTTATTCGATTTATTTCGATTGCTTTGGCTATGGTTAAGAGTATGTACATATGTACATCGATACATTGTGTACTATAATTAGATACATGATATATAATATTCTGTTTAGATGCCTATCAAAAAATAGGTGTTTGGATGGGAGGGAGGGAAATATGAGGCAGAGTATTTAGTGGTAATATTAATATATACAACTACATTATCATAAACAGCAGGGTCATCACAACACGGCATGAGAAAGTTCTTCACCAGTGACCGTGGGCGGAGCCATAGTGGACGGCGCCGTGAGAGGCAGCGGCCAGGGCAGAGAAGTGGGCGGCTTTAGCGTGGGCGACCTCGGGGGTGTCCACCACAACTCCGCCATGTCCCAGAGGAGCGGCTCCGTAAGCGTGCAGACCAGCACCAGCGCCATAAGCACCGGCACCATAAGCACCAGCACCATAAGCTCCAGCTCCATGTGCACCGGCACCATAAGCACCAGCACCATAAGCTCCAGCTCCATGAGCACCAGCACCATAAGCTCCAGCACCATGAGCGCCAGCTCCGTGAGAGGCAGCAGCCACGGCGGAGTAGTGGGCGGCCTTGGCGTGAACCACTGCGGGGGTGTCTACCACGTTACCGTCATGTCCCAGGGGGGCGGGTCCGTAAGCATGGAGTCCAGCACTGAATGCTCCAGGGCCATAAGCGCCGGCACCGTGGGCACCAGCACCATAGGCACCGGCACCATAGGCTCCAGCACCATGAGCGCCATAGGCTCCGGCACCATAGGCCCCAGCACCATGAGCGCCATACGCTCCAGCACCGTATGCTCCGACTCCATAAGCACCGGCGCCATATCCATGGTCATATTGTCCATGATCCTGGCTTTCGGCTAATCCTTCTCCCTTCCAGCTGCCGTCCTCGTGTCCACCATAGTGGGCGGAGGCCAGAGCTCCCAGGCACAGGAAAGTTGCGATGACCTGCAAAAATAATGACTGTGTTTATCCAGTGACCTTCACTCTTGAACTATACAAATGATTGCTGAGACTGAGCAAAAAAACAAACGTAGAGCTTAGGTAGACATTTTTTGTTTGGTGTTTTTTTCACTTACAGCTACGTTTATAGCTCACAATAAAAAATAACGAATGCAGGTTAATATTTTAAACTGTTTGAAACATGATCTATTTCATAGATTTACTGTGATCAGAGAATTTTAAAATATACACTATTCAAACACATATTTTTCTAAATTTAGACGAAAAAATACAGTTTTCTATCATATTCTAAAGTACTTAAATTATATTATTGCAAAAAGAAAACATTTATATGTAAAACATAAACACTGTTGGACTAAACTAATCTCTTCTTTAATTTAAAATTATAAATTTGTAGATAGTAAAAACACAACCAACTAACCAGAGCGTTCATGATTAATGTTTTGAGTAAGCCTTTTCTGACAGGAAAACTGCTAGTGCCGTTAAGGAAAGTCCGCGGAGGCTTTATACTAACTGAAAGCCTTCGTCAGTGGGTGTAGGGGTGGGGTAGATGCACATGCACATGTACTATCTAATACTATCAAATAAATTCTTAAATGCACTTTTTTACAAATCAAGGTCATTTGGGTGTGTTGTTATTAAGATAACCGTTTTACTTTATTTAATGCAGATAGATTTTTTGCAGCATTAATAGTAATATTTTAGTGATTCATTTAATGTACATGTGTAATCATATTTTGTGATATACTGCAATTGATCCATATCGCTTATACACAGTACAGCAGTAATTTAAAATCATAAATTGTTAGTTATTTTGGTTTAATTAATAAAAATTATTAATGGCATCATAGATTATCTTGATTTATTATAATAATTTGACATAATGAAAAAATATTTTTGTACGAGTATAGTCACTCCCGGGTTGTGGTTTGATGATGTCTTTGATGATTCTCTTCCACGTTTCTTAGCAGATCACAGTTCAGCTTCAGTTCAGAGTTCTATTAAAATTTTTATTAATACTTGTTAATCCGATATTTTTCAGTAAAACTTTTTTGTTGTCAAAAAGTCTAATTTTTACACATTCAATACATGATATCTATTATATTTTGGCTTGTAGCTGATATTCAATTTTATTGGATTATTTTCGACCAAAAAATTTCGAAAATGAATTATAATTTGTTAAAATATACTGCGGAAGAGTTGACTCTAGGAATTTACACGCCGACAGTTGAATAAGGGAAACTTTTTCAACGGCATTTATACGAGTTGAAATTTATATGCCTAGCATTTGTACGATGGTATATTTTGTATGGTATGTTCTGTGTGTTCACACGCAGTACATTAAAAAAATATATTTTTTTTGCTGTTTTGGAAAACTCTGAGAATTGAATGTATTATATAAATCTCCTTATAGTGGTTTGTGGATTTTTACAGTGTATACGTTCAAAGACTTTTATAGAAGACCTGGCAAAAATATTTTTAAAAACATAGAGATGCATCCACTTAGTATCAATATTCTTACTATTCTCAAACTATGTAGTTTCTTGGAATGAACCACCAACAACTTTCATTCAATTCAAATATAATTATGCTTTATATACATTTATAAACCCTCTTAAAAAATAACTAACGAACTGTCATATTAAGTATACGAAAGTTTGAATGTTTGGCGTATAAAATGTTGAACGTATTTAATTAATTAATTATCGATTTATTTAATTAATCAAGGGGATATTTACAATATAAATAATCACAGTACAAATAACATAATGAAACTAATTATAAAAATCCACAAATATGTTAAGACAAAGTAGTAATGAAGTATTATACATAATATAGTAGTTTAGAATATAAGGTAATATAATATTATACAAATAATAAATATATCATTTTCCCCTATAATAAAAATAGCTTCGTCTCTATGAGATATCTATTATTTGTTTAATAACAGTGTCTTTGTTGGTGAAAATCCAATAACTGTATGCTCTTGGACATATTCAAGTATTGCTAACATAATATTAGTAGGCTTATCTTGAAAAAGTCAATTTCTGTTAACCTTTATTATGGTATTTGCATGAACGCGAATGAATGAGTTTTGTATGTAAGATGTTATACTTCTAGGAATGTGGAAGAGTACGGATTGCTGGGTCGATCTAGATGGTATATGAAAGGATATTAATTCTAATTAGCTGGGACAGTATATATATATATATATTTATAATCGTATAAATGTTAGTATTATTATTGTGAAGTTGTAGTTTTTTTTAGAACACAGTACTGTGGTATTTTAAAACAAATTAAATAAATCACTCAGTAAGATATACATACAAATAAATTTAATTAATCGAAAATATATTTAAATATTGTGACATATATTAAAAAATGGAATAATAGATGTACCAATTTGAAATAGCTGCAATATATAAAATAGATTTTATCTTTCTATTTGATACATTTAATTTATATAAATTCTCGGTCGTACGTATGTTGACATTTAAGTTTCCGTCCTAGAAAATTTTACCAATATTATTATTTCGCAGTAGTGTTGAAATTTTGTATGCATTACTTCATTCTCTTTAAATATAACACAACAAACTATCCCTGGCTACGTCACCAGACTCGGGCTGAACTCTTGCCGTAACATTTCAGAAAGTTCCGGGTATACCTTGACCACTCCTTCGTCACTTCGTGCGCCGATACACCTTATTTAAAATTGTTCAATTATTATTGGTAATCATAAAACACAGCACATTCGATGCGAAAATAACACATAAAATATCAAATACAACGATCATATTACACAACCTGTATAATGGCTATCGTATTAGAGGATTTTTTGTGAGAAATGTTAACCCTTCCCATTAATCTATTAATACAAAAAACGGATAATGTTAGTATATATAAGGTAGACAGTAAGTTATCAAAGTGTATACTACCGATATATTATAGAAATATCATTAGACAGTATGTCTGAAAGTTGAGTATGTAACCAAGGTATGGTAAGCTATATTGTGATGACTCACCAAAAAATACGTTTTTTTAAATTATTATTTTAAATGTGAATTAAATATATTAATTAGAAAGATATACACATAAAAAATCAATTTAATCGAAAAATATTGTTGTTGCGCCGCCGGGATTCGAACCTGGATCTCTTTCCTAACCGGGGAAGGTGCATTATTCAACTATGCTACAGCGACAATATTCTTAGCGACAAATTTTCGAACCTATGAGTTACCTTTTTGATATTAATATATTTAATCGTTCCATTATTTGAAAGAGCCGTCTAGCTTATTTTTACGGAATTTCTAATACTTTTGAATAATCTGATAGTAGACGCCAGAATTATCAATTCATTTTTATTAAATTTTGGATACATTGATACAACTTTATTATTAGAAGAACAAATTCTTATTGTGAAGTTGTAACTATTCAAAACATAGTTGGATAATGCACCTTTCCCGGTTTGGAAAGAGATTCAGCTTCGAATTCCGGTGGCGCAACAACAATATTTTTCGATAAAATTGATTTTATATCTATTATTTTATTATCTTTCTAATTAATATATTTAATTCATATTTAAAATATCACAGACCGTCTGTTCTGAATAATTACAACTTCACAATAATAATGTGTTATTCTAATAAACTTTTAATGACTGCAATACTTCTTACTTTAAAAAATCTACGCGCACATATACAATGTATCATAAAAATACTTATTAAATATGGAAATATACATATAAGTAATTATTGTGATTATTTTATATTTCTGTATAATCAAAGATAGTTGTATTTATATAATAATATAGTGTAGTTGTATAATAGTGTTTATATTAAAAATTAACAACCTGCTTCGCCATTAGAATGTTACCGAATCCGACATGTGACACCCAAGGGGCGTGTAGTCCATGCGATAAAATTAGTTGTGCTTGAATAGAATTCAATCCATATTTCAATATGTCGTCATTAGTTGGGGATCAGCATATAATACTATACAGCCTGATTCCAGTAAAAATGTACAAAAAACAAAAGATTATTTGACAAAATTACTTTATGAAGAATTTATGATTTACCAAGATTGTGTAATCTATTTAAAATAAATTCTATTCATCAAATATTAAAAGAAAAACAAAAATATAATTTTATTACTGAGAATCGTACTAGGTTAAAATTTGTTTGCACAACACCGCTTTACGGACCTGGGTAAATAATTATTTAACAGTTTACCCGAAAAAAGAAAAATTAATAATAATAAAGAACTAATAAACGCTATTAAAAAGAAACATATACCTCTAAAATTATAATATTCGATTTTTTGTAAACAATATTTTTTATTAATATACAGTCCACTTCTTTACACAAGCATATGCTTTCAAGTGTAGCATGAAACAAATAATTGTACATTAATATTGTTGTAGAATAATGTGATGTCCTTGAGATCGTGTGCATGTGTATGTGTGTCAGCGCGCCAGATGTATGTGTGTGTGTGTGTGTGTGTGGTGGGCTTAAAAGGATGACGCTTGCGGGGCACGGCCTCTTTTCACTACCGTTTGTCTTCGTGACTAGTTATCATAAAACTGTATTATTCATGTAATAAAGATTATAATTTTTACATAATAGTTTATCTTTGGACCACCGACCATCTTCAACGAGGTATACAACTTGAGAAGTACTTATCACGCAATTATAATACAAAATCAAAAAATATAAATTGTAATGTTATATTTTTCTCTACAGCTAGATGGATCCACCACTGTTGTAATCTTCCACGTCTTTAACGTTGTGTGCAAGATAATCTCCTTTTCTAGATTGTCACTTTGATGTATAATGTCGGCCAAGTATTGTCAGGCATGATGTTGTTGGTTTGATACAGGATTGAGGTATTCGTGAGTCGTGCTGTCCATGGGATGCGTAACATCCGTCTCCAGCAATAAATATCTAAGGCGTCTATTTTACCATTCTATTCCAGTCTATTCCAAGCCTCTAACTAACTAACTCAACTGCTTATATGAACATTTGAAAGACAAGAGTGTGAACCAACATAATTTTAAACAAACAATAGATATCTCATCGAGAAAGACGAAGCTATTTTTTATTATATTTAATGGAGGTATCAGTAATATACAGGGCTTACGACCTATCTTCGGCTAACTTAATTATTCGCTTTATATAAATAAAATGTTCATCATTATCACTCCGTTCCATAGCTATCAAATTATTGAAAGTTGTATAAATGTTATTAGGGAGAACACATTCTTATTTTGAAGTTGTAATTATTCAGAACATAGGTCTGTGATGTTTTAAATACTAATTAAATGAATTAATTATAAATATATACATATAAAACCAATTTTGACGAAAAATATTGTTTTTGCGCTACCGGGATTCGATCCTGGATCTCTATTTCCAATCCGGGGAAGTACACATACCCATACGCAGCCATGCTGTCAACTCGTGTTACCGTAAGAAATTTTTTTAACATTGTAATTGTGAAAAAATGTTTTTATTAGTCTCTAGTCTCTAATAAGATCAATATCCTAACATAATTCGGAGCATTCGTCAAATCCTATACAAAACGATATTTTTTCTTTTTTCTCTTTATTTAATTAGTGAGATAGGTTTATTATTATTTTCATTATGAAAAAATTGATGTGTCATCTCTATACCACAAATAGTACTTTTGCCAACGTATTAATTTTACAACAGACTGAATTGAAAAATAATTATTTTTGTAAGATACGCTTTACATCATTGATTTTTCACTAGTCAGTTCTGAGTGTAAATGTTTTCCTTAGAATTAACTAAAAAATGAATATAGTGTTGAGTATATCTACCGAAATATTACAGGTTTAATTGAGGCGGTAGACCTGTATTACTACATGGTTTAGGAAGGGTTAAACAAAGTTGAACATAAACACAATTATGAAATTATATTATTTAAATTTTGCGTATACCTGTATCATATTTTTGGTGTGTAAACATCTAAGTTCGCATCCCTCCGTCCCTTAATTCAGTACCTACCCATAAACGTTAAAACTTTACAAATGTTTGAACATTGATATATGTCATTTGACGTCTCGGTAGGTTGGTAAATATTTTTTACCTACCTAAAAATTTGAATTACCTTAACTTGTTGATAGTTCAAAATGACCATAATATTGCAAAATCGTCAAGCGACCAGCGTTGGACCATATCATATGGAATGATCCGTAATATAAATCCTATTTAACATAATTTCTTATTTATTTTACCAGCAATGACACTATGTCTGCCATAAAGGCCGACGCTCCGTCTATTTAACGAAATTTGTAAAAATCGATATACAGTGTTGTTCCAAGGGGCTCCTAAATATCTCAATAAAGGTGGTTCGGACAAATCTTATGAAAGCCAGAGTAATGATAATGATACTTCGAAGGAAAGCGTCCGGTGGTTGATCCCAGATCACAGAAAGTCGACGTCAAAGCAGCCCCCGACTCTTGCAAGGAGATGAAAATGAATGAATTAATAGGCGCTATTGATACGAAAACGTACACAAATAACATTATATAATGAATAATATAAAGATAATGAGTATGTCGAGAAAAAAATTTAATGGAGATATGATATATATATATATTAGATATTTTGCGTCAAGATAAATAAAAAAAATGTTATGTATTATTCCGTTTATTTTATTTGTTTTGGCTGTTGCAAGTATATATATTTTTCCAATAACCTATATCAGTAAATGATAAATAATATATGTTACAAATTGTTTTAAATAAAATGTGTCGTGAATCGGTCAATACCAAAATATATAATATTCCGGTTGATAAATGAGAAACAAAAATTCGTCATACAAGATGAATGAATAATGTTAATTTTGAGATATAAATAATTTACAACTACAATGTCATCAACAGCAGGGTCATCGCAACACGGCGTCAGGGAAGTCTTCACCAGTGTCCGTGGGCGGAGCCATAGTGGACGGCGCCGTGAGAGGCAGCGGCCAGAGCGGAGAAGTGGGCGGCTTTAGCGTGGGCTACCTCGGGGGTATCCACTACAACTCCACCATGTCCCAGGGGAGCGGCTCCGTGAGCGTACAGACCAGCACCGTATGCTCCTGCGCCATAGGCACCAGCGCCATAAGCACCGACACCATGAGCACCAGCACCATAAGCGCCAGCTCCATAAGCTCCGGCACCATAGGCACCATAGGCTCCAGCACCATGAGCTCCGTGAGAGGCGGCAGCCACGGCGGAGTGGTGGGCGGCCTTAGCGTGGGCCACTGCGGGGGTGTCTACTACGTTACCGTCATGACCCAGGGGGGCGGGTCCGTAAGCGTGGAGTCCAGCACCAGCGCCATAAGCACCGGCACCATAGATACCGGCACCATGGGCACCAGCGCCATAAGCACCGACACCATGGGCACCGGCGCCATAGAATCCAGCACCATGAGCAGCAGCTCCGTGAGAGATTGCGGCTACGGCGGAATAGTGGGCAGCCTTAGCGTGGGCCACTGCGGGGGTGTCTACCACATTACCGTCATGTCCCAGGGGAGCGGGTCCATAAGCGTGGAGTCCAGCGCCATAAGCGCCAGCACCATAAGCACCAGCACCATAGGCTCCAGCACCATGAGCGCCATAGGCACCAGCACCATAGGCTCCAGCACCATGAGCGCCATAGGCACCAGCTCCATAGGCTCCAGCGCCATATGCTCCAGCTCCATATGCACCAACTCCATATCCATGGTCCTACTGTCCATGGTCCTGGCTCTCGGCCAGACCTTCTCCCTTCCAGCTGCCGTCCTCGTGTCCACCGTAGTGGGCGGAGGCCAGAGCTCCCAGGCACAGGAAAATTGCGACGGTCTGTAACAAATAATGACATTATTATTTTCCACCCCGTTACCTCAACCTCTACATATATTAGTAACTTACTTATATACATTAATTACATTTGGGTTTTTTTCTACTTATTATTCACTTTATTAATATTATTTATTTATTTATAACAAAAAGATAATATTGTCTTGTATCTTGTGGTAATAAGTAATTGTATAATGTTAATCCTCTGTATCGTATCGTGGTTGCCCAATTTTTGATTTGACTGAATTGTGAGTGGTACATTGAAATATGCAGTAACAGTTATCCAACATTATTTTCTGAATGTGTAACATAATTTAATTTATTTAAATAACAAAGGACATTCCTCTTGTCTTTTGTAAGAATTTTCTTACATTATTTTGTATATATCTGTATATTTTAAATAAATGTAATTAATGTACACCATTTATGAACGATAATCATGTTCTAAACACTATCTAGACACTACCTGTTGTCGACACGGTATTGCACGCCAATACAAAACGCCAACATTCACAAATCACAGACCTGATCATGGACCCTGCAATGGGATCCGTAATTCTAGTCAGAGAGGTTAAAGACACCATGGAATAACCCATAAAACTCAACAAAGAAGATATAACAAGCATAAATATGCGTAAAGGAGTTAATGTCATAGCGATGTAATTAAACTATAAAAATGATGCTAAATGCGTTTGTGAGCAATTTCTAAACACTTAATTGTATCACTAAATATTTTAAAATGGAATACGCAAGAAAAAAAAATTGAAAGTATATCAAAACTAACCAGAGCGTTCATGATTATTGTCTTGAGTGAGCCTTTTCTGAATGGAAAACTGCTTGTGCCGTGAGGGAGACAACGCGGAGGCTTTATACCAACTGAAAGGCTGCGGTGTGTATGGGAGGGGTGGGGTGGGTGCACATGCACTCGCGGTGCCGAATACTACCGAATAAATGCCAGGATACAAGAGTTTTTACAAATCAAGGTCATACATATCGTCTAATGATTTTGTATCAACAATTATAATGTTTTGAAAAAGTATTTAAACATGTTTTTTTGTATTTATTATATGTTCTTAGAGAACGTTCAAATTATAGATATAATGGATTCAAAAAGTGTAGAGATGTTTTTTTCAACAAAAATTATAGAATATAATAAATAGGTTTATTTGACAAGATACTGTACCGCACAATTCTAACACGACTATATTACATATTCATTTTTAGAGATTTAACACATTTATTATGTAATTAATATATATATATATATTTAATGACATCATTAAAAAAACACTAAAAAACTGACTAACTCATATGACTACGCATACCACACAAAAAAATGTGTTAAGTTATTTGTTTAAATAACAATATTATTTTTGTAGTTCACATCTTACGTAAAACAATTAAATATTTTTTAAATAAATTATATTATATCTGCTTTTTTCTTAAGGTTATTTTTCGTGTAACATTTTCATTAGAATTCTCAGATATAAAAATAGAGCAAAACTATTAATATTAAAATTTATTATAGATTTTTTCAAATAAATCAACTGAGCTTCGCGTATCCGACTCAGGTAGGTGCCTATTTCCTGTGTGGCGAAATACTTATTTGTGTAAATTAAAAATGAGTTTTTTTCATCTCATTGATTTTATCATTTCCTGTCATTCAGTCATACATCAAGTTCACTGTCTATATTTATATTTTGGTACTTCTTGATTGTGTTATATTAACTAACGTACCTTTGTAGTTACTTAACATTTTTTATATATCATGTTCAATATCGTGTACTAGTCTATAGCAAATTATACAAAAGATAAATACTACCCACCTCGACATGGATTCTAATCTGTTGCATAACAGCTAATAACATGTTATATCGAATGAATTAAATGAAATAATTTAATATAATTCTTAACAGGCTTATACCAAGCACTTAGTATTTTTATAATTTACTCCAAACTAATGTATGTTCGCAACATTTGAATAAGTCCAAGAATACACAATTACTGGATTTTCACCTACAAATGCACCTAAACAAATAATAGATATTTTGAGACGTATTCTAGAATAATGTGTTAAAAACATTTACAGATAAAGAATATTGTTTTAAATAATTTCCAAAAATAATTGCATTCTTATTAGTGACATCTATGCTGTTTAAGGGAAATGAATATCAAATTTAGTCCATAGATTGCGATAGTGTAGTTGTACACGAAGTGTTTCCACATAGTAACATATATACAACTTTCAAAAATTAATGAGTGAGAATGGTTAACGTTACATTTGTATAAAGTGATCTCTTAAGTCAGCTGAAGACAAGTCGTAAGCCCTGTAATTACTCATACTTCCATATCATTCCATTAAATATAATAAAAATAGCTTCGTTTCCATAAGATATCTCTAGTTTGTTTAATGTATGTTCGGTGACTGTATGGATGCGAAACATGGACCCTAAAAGTAGATATGATGCATAGAATAGAGGCTTTTAAAATGTGGACGTACAGACGTGTTCTCAATATTTCCTGGATATGACAAGAACAGGAATTACCTTGCCCTCATCCAGAAACTGTTTTGGAAGTTAGTGAGATATCTCCTACATCAGATCGGCGCAATAAAGCGGACGAAATGTTAATAATGGGGATCTTCTTGAACCTCATCAAACGTTATCAGTTGAAGTATCTAGACCACATGATGATAGGGTCAAAATACAAAGTGCTACGCCTAGCAATGATCCGAGGAAGAAATGAATGGGTGGGAAAAATCTTAAATGAGAAACTTTAGGTGGTGGACTAGAATCAACGCAGGAGAATTGATCTGCACTGTCAGAATCACATGGGGTATCAAGAACTTATCAAAACCGTGGTCATTGATGCCTGACATCTGACAGGGTAGCAGAGATGAAGAATACAAAACTAATAACAGTACACGTGTATCACGAGCGAGAAGGATAAGAACTTTTATGATTATGCTTAAAAGAAAGAATTTTAATAATTATTATAATCATAGATAAATTATTAACAAAAATATTACTATTAAAATATTCTAAGAAAAGAGGATTAGGAAAAGAGGTCAATGCTTTTAAGGTGAGAAGTTAAAGTCTCGTGTACATTTTTATTATAACTTCACATCTTTAATACCAATACCTTGAATATATTACAGGTCGCCATAACGCCAGTATGGTAATTTAGATTCCTTTCTGGTCCTTGGAAAAATGTAAGACAGACAATATAAAGGATGATTGGGAAGATGGTGGAGTTAACAACCACTAGAATCTGTTGGCACCTCAACATCTTTAGGAATGTGTACTATCCAAAATCTGCGAGGGTCTAATTCCGATGAAGACGGAACCTCACTCATTTACTTTAAATGTGATATATATTTATATCTATCTGCCTCACTAGGCTTCGCCCGTGCTGAGGCAAACATTTTACATTTTTAATCAATAATCATATTATGCCTAATTAGTTTATCAACAAATATTTTGAATAAGAAAGAAGAAAAAGAAGGAAAAAATAAAAAGTGTAAGTAACAAAATGTGATGCAATATTTGATCTTGAGACTGAAATTTGTAAACATTCGTTTTCAAAAAGTTTAAATAATACAGTACAATTTAATTTTACACTCATTGGAGTTGGGTCTGAAGTATTGACTCTGTATGTGTTCATATTAAAGGGGTGGCCATGAAGTGAACATACGTTCGGTCTGAGTTTTTTAGCCAGTATTGTATTGCTCCTTTGAACTGTTTGTGTTGCTCAATGTTTTTAGTAGGAATTGCTAAATTGTTCTCCTCCGAGATTCTGGTATTTTTGGCATTTCTATGGAAACCCCAGATATTATTATTGATGAATATGTAGTTTAGAATATTTGTAGCGTAGATCTGAACAATGTCCAGTATCCCCAGGCTGTTGAAAAGTAAATTATTTTAAGTAATAATATAATCTTAATTAATATTTTTTGTGCTGATATCAGAGGTTTTAGGGTAGTTTTTTTAGTGCATCTCTATCCTATTATTCCATATTTAATAATAAATTGGGGTAGAGGCTAGATTAGGCACATATGATGTGCATGACTACCAAACTCCACTTTAGCAACACTCTTCGCCTCGTACATATTATTGTTACCTATATTGAATAAATCAAATGTTCTCACGTAAGTACTGTTATATTCACAGCATACCATTGTTTTAATTATTTCCATTCCTTACTATAGCCAAGATGGATATTGAAATATCTGAACACGAATGGTTCAAACTATGGAGTAGGATCATCATTGCATATCATTTGAATCATAAATCTACCACCACTACAGTGCATTATTTCAATCTTTACAGCCATCAACACCCTGAATACCAAGCTAAGTCAAAAGGTTCTAAGGAAAATATTTAAGATACAAAAATGATGCATTATTAAAACTTCTCAAAAATATTTCATTTCAGTGACTTGGATTTTTTATATTTGGTGATTGTTTATATGTATGAGTATGTACTCAGCTTTAAAAACACTTGGATTTTGACATTTAACTCAGATTATATTATCATTGCACTATAAAGGAATTTTAAAATCCACAAGCATACAATATGAAAAGATATGAAGTATTTTACATTCAATATATAATTTTAGCTCCTACTTTAGCTTGTACTGCAAACAACTCAATTCTGCGTAAATCTTAAATCAATCGCAAGCAAATATATCATGATTTCAGTTACCGAAGTATTTTTACTCAATAACATTACATTAAAATATTTAGAAGTATGCATTTTTGTTGCATTTTCAGTTACAAATTAAGATAATCAATTAAAAAGATATACCGAAAAAAAATTGCATCGAAAAAATATTATATGCTACCGGGATTCGAACCTGGACCTCCTCCTATCTGAAGCGTATTCACCGATTGCGGTATAGCCACTGAATATATTTTCGACAAGTTTTGAACTTATATTCGGTAATATTTCAAATTAATACATCTATTTTTCCAATTTTAAAAGCAATCCACTTTATGTAATATTGCTATATAGAAATCGGAGAACGCGCTTCCCTGGATAGGTAGAGGTCCAGGATCGAATCATGGTAGCCACTAAATATGTTTTAGATACAAAGATTTTTCTGTATATCTTTCTAGTTGATCATTTAATTTGTATATAATTAATAACCCAATAAAACTGTAATTTTTAGAAAATGAAAATAAGGAATAGACAATTGCATTTAGTACGAAATGATATTTTTATTTTGCATTATTGTATTATAACTACATATCATCAGCAGTGAGGGTAACACAACATTTAAAAAGGCAAATATATATGTTTAATTCGATTTATTTCGATTGCTTTATCTATACATATATATTATACAGAACGGGAAAGACCATATACATACATATAAATATTGTACCTAATAAAACATAGGTAATTTGATGGAAAATAAAATAATAGATTGTTTAGAAGAAAAGATATATACATTGAGAATTACTTCAATTACAACTACAATGTCATCAACAGGAGGGTCATCACAACACGGCGTCAGGGAGATCTTCACCAGTGTCCGTGGGCGGAGCCATAGTGGACGGGACCGTGAGAGGCAGCGGCCACGGCGGAGAAGTGGGCGGCTTTAGCGTGGGCAACCTCAGGGGTGTCCACCACAACTCCTCCATGTCCCAGGGGAGCGGCTCCATGAGCACCGTAAGCTCCAGCACCGTATGCTCCAGCACCATAGGCACCAGCACCAAAAGCACCGGCACCATGGGCACCAGCGCCATAAGCGCCAGCTCCATAGGCACCAGCACCATAGGCTCCAGCGCCATAGGCACCGGCACCATAGGCTCCAGCACCATGAGCTCCGTGAGAGGCAGCAGCCACGGCGGAGTGGTGGGCGGCCTTAGCGTGGGCCACTGCGGGGGTGTCTACCACGTTACCGTCATGTCCCAGGGGGGCGGGTCCGTAAGCGTGGAGTCCAGCACCGGCGCCATAAGCACCAGCACCATAAGCGCCGGCACCATGGGCACCAGCACCATAGGCACCGGCGCCATACGCTCCAGCACCATGAGCGCCATAGGCACCAGCTCCGTATGCTCCGGCTCCATAAGCACCAGCGCCATATCCATGATCATACTGTCCATGGTCCTGGCTTTCGGCTAATCCTTCTCCCTTCCAGCTGCCGTCCTCGTGTCCACCATAGTGGGCGGAGACCAGAGCTCCAAGGCACAGGAAAGTTGCGACGAACTGCAAAAAATAATGTTTAATTTATTAATTGCCTATCATTCTTGAACATTATAAATAATTGGTAATATCCCATAAAGAGTACTTTTTTTTATATCCAAAAAACTTAGTAGATCAACCAAATTTATTATATTTTTATTTATTTTCTTTGTTTTATTAACCACTTAATTGAGTTTAAATACATCTACCGGTTTCGAAAAATACCATTTTCTTCTTCAAGATGTCATAACTAACTAAAACATATATTATTGTTTCTTTACCAGAATCTATTTTTATAAAATCTATATTTAAAAATTAAAAATAAATTTTAGCACCTAACTCAAATCGTTACTTAATACAAATTTACTCGAATAATTTTTAGGAAAAATTTTTAGAATGGGACTCGTAGTTAAATTTAGTTGGTTGTTTATAATTTTTTGATTACACGCTTTATTTATCTCCAACGATTCAAAATGATTTAATTTGTGACCAACACCGTTTACATGCAAAATTGACAATCCCAATTTTTTATCAAAACCATGACCATTTTGTATCAAATGATTAGAAAATTCTGAAAACCCACTATTGTTGAAACATCTCAAATGCTCCCTTACTCTTATATTAAAATTTCTACTCGTTTTACCAATATAAAATGCAGCACAATCCTGTATGTATTTAAACTCAATTAAGTGGTTAATAAAACAAAGATGATAAATAAAAATATTAATTTTAACCACAAAGTTAATATTGCTAATTTTAAAAGTACAAATTTATTATATTTATATATTATATAAATATATGACATATGACATCAACACACATTATTTGTAAAAAACTGATGTCTATGCCAAATGTAATGTTTAAATTTCAAAACCAAAACACAATAAAACACTTGTATCACTCGATAATATGTTTTAAACTGCTATTGCAACAATAGATTTGAAATCAATCGTTTCAATTAACTAATACACTATGAAACTAACCAGAGAATTCATGATTAATGTCTTGGGCGAGCCTTTTCTGACGGGAAAACTGCTTGTGCCGTTAGTGAAACAACGCGGAGGCTTTATACTAACTGAAAGGCTTCGTATGTGATTGTATGAGGGGTGGGGTGGATTCATATGCATTCGCAGTGCACTACCAAAAAACGTCAGGATACAATAGTTTTTACAAATCAAGGTCAGAAGTAACGTCTAATGCTATTAAAGTACTGACCACATTTTTTTAAAAATAATTATATTGTTTGGATATGTGGTGTACTTTAGAATGTTTATATATATATATATATATATACAAATTATAGATTTTATGGGTTGGAATAGAGTAGATATTATTTTTTCATCAAATTTTTTGGTATAAAATAAATAGGTCCATTTGACATGATACCTAATACACAGTAACATTCCAACTCAACATTACATGAAAATCCATTTCAAGAGATTCAATACTTTATTAAATATTGTATTTCATTATATTTTAATACAGGGTGTAACAGACCTATTCCATAATATTTAATGAGTAAATACCTGACTAAATTACGACTCAAAAATGTTCAATGAATATATGTCTAATCTCAGCCATGCCAGAGACTGAAGCAAAGATATTGATTAATAATGGATAAATTTTGCAAATATTTATTTCGAAGTACATACATAGATTTTAAGCTTAATATGATATTGTAAAAATTTTGAACAATAATATTTTCCGTAACGGTGGTGAATTTGCACATATTCCTTAAACATACTCGACTCGTAATTTAGTCAGGTATCCCATAAAATATTGTGAACTAGGTCTGTTGCATCCTGTATAATACATATATTTTTTATGATATATATAGAAAACAGAAAAAAACTGGCTACACACAGATAAAAGTAATAGTAGTCAGCTTTAATAACTATCAAAAGTGTTACTTAGAGCATTCTATATAAAAAAAAAAATCTAAAAAAGCGCAAAATTACTACACAGGTTATTTGATTACATTTTATTATCATTGTTGTAGTAAAAAAAAAAGATAAACTTTTATCTTATCTCATTGATTTTTGTACGTAATTTTTTAATTTAACGTATTATCACAATTTTGTATTACTGTACAGAGAATATATCTCATCTCATATTTTTATTAGACTTTACAGATACAAAGATATTAATTAATTTAATTAAATTAAAACCACAGGTTTGCTTTGCGAGTGGAACCGACACGAGAGTTGCTCAACTTTTAAAACGGTTCCGGGAATGGGTGGGTCTTTTCCGCCCTTTAGTTATTTTATAATAACTTATTAAAAGTTCATACATTATGTGTCATGTTGGAGAATCAACGATACTTAGAGAAACATAGTAAACTTTACTTTTTGAACTTAATCTTTGATCTAAAGTCAGTCAGAGTACCGGATGGTTTAGACCGCTTGCTCTTCTATCATGAAATGTACCTTAAAGGCCTGTTAAAATATTACTGGTAAAGTTTAGTTAGAGTTTCTGCAAATGTGGGGTAGGGGCTGCTGGCTGGGGCAGTGTTATATTTAACCTCTGAAGGAGGACGGTTTTGGGGTGTTTTATACGCGACGGTAGGGTTATGTCGTAGCTCAATAGGACATTTATTTATTAGACTTTATTGATATACATGTTTTTGTTGTAACAGAGGTGAATACATTCTAATATAACATGATAAACATAAGATACAATAATATTACAATTAAATACTCGTAGTACGGGATGGAGTAGAGTCCACCTCTGATATATTCAGCATTGTCCTAGCTACTTTGCAAGACTTCCGTCTGTCTTAAAGTAACCATTTTTTTTCGTGCTGTTGTGGTGTTATTTAATTCAAGAAAGATAAAGACTCGACAGGAATAAAAGTAAAAATAGAGAAAAAAAAATGTAGTGAGAGTGTTGTAGAAGTAGTGAATTATTAGTGTAGACAATGTATAATGATCATGTTAGAATATTGGATAGCGATGCTTCTGATTAATCTCTACCCAATTGAATCATATATTGGGTCCATATTTGTGTAATCTTATTGAAAGTGAACGATTTTCAGTTGGTGCTGAGTGTGTTGTACAGTTTCGGAGCTAAGAATATGTAAAATCTTTGATAAAATGTCGTTGATGCTCTCAGAACTAGCGTGTAGATATTCTCTGTTTGCCTTATGTTGTGTCCATGATTTCTTTATTGGAGTGAGTTGTTGTTAGCATGGAAATATTGCACGAGTCTCAACATATAGATTCGGGATAGATATGTCTAGGGTATTGTACTCTTTAAATATAAGATTTGATGGATATCTACAGGGATAACATTGATCGTGGAGTTTTGGTGCTTGGGGATGCCAGCATAAAAACCTTTGGAGATATGTTTTATGAATTTTTTCCAGGGAGAATACCCTAGTCGCGTGGTGGAGTTGTGAGATCCATGTCCATTTAAGTGCACCCTGTGCTAGCCGGATGACCTTATTTTGAAAGATCTGTAGTTTATAATGTAAACTTTACTGTAATATTCATAAATGTAAAGCTAAATCCGCTGATAAAATTTTTGTATTGTATATACATACTTGTAACATTTCCAACGTGTCAAAAAACCTTATATTCCCCGAAAATATTTTTTATTCTTATTTAATAAATTAAGGGATTTTTATAGTGTATTAAACATAATATATAACATATGATACTAATTTTAAAAATCTACAGAAAAATTCAGGCACATAATATAGAATTATATTTTTTTTTTTAAAAAGAGGTAGAAGAAAGGGCGGGGAGGTTGAAACTATTGTTGTGGTAAAGGTGTATGTAGTTAGAATGATGGGTTCAAATTGAAATTGTAGTGATTCATGAAAAGAACTCTTTAAGCGTAGTTGGTTCCCGACAGAAAGTGTAAAGATTTTCTTAAATAGTCAAAACACCGACATGATTTAAAAACTTTTGCCACCAACGTCATTTAATTTCATTTCCATTCAAAGAAAACTTCTCCTTTTCACTGTGTGCCATAAACTTAATAAAATATTAGTAAATCAAAGTTAGTACAACTTGCAATTGAGCCGTTAAGAGTTGTAATTAAATAAGAGTATTATTAATCAATAAAAAATAAAATATTTTTCACAGTATCTACGTCGGTCACACCTTTAGTAACGTACAAGTCTCTTCGATCTTGAAAAGTATCGTCAGTTAGCGATGCAATCTTATATGAAATCTTCACCTGTTGAGATTATTGACAAATTTTCATTAAATATTTTGTGCGACATCTATTAAACGATGACTGACAATTAAGTTCGTAGAATACTTATCGTGCATACTACGTGACAACACTATGTGATATATCCGTAGGATAAATCGTTAATGCAGCATACTAGCTGGAGGTGATGAAGCGATTACAAGTAAATCATAAATATATCGTATGCAGATAGTCGCTATTTTCGTTTTGTACAACATTCCGTTGTTTTTTACTATTTAAATCAGACCATTTTATCCCGGTAGCGACCAAAATATTTTTTCGATAAATAATTATTATCTATATTATTTTTGTTTGTTAACTTTGTTTTATTAACCACAAGTTTAAATATATCTACCTGTTTCTAAAAATACAATTTTCTTCTACAGGATATCAATACTAACTAAAAACATATGTTATTGTTTCTTTACCAGAATCTATTTTTAAAAAAACAACAATTATTTAAAAATTAAATTTAGTACCTTACTCAAATTGTTACTTAATACAGATTTTAGAATGGGGCTCGTAGTTAAATTTTGTTGATTGTTTATAATTTTTTAATTAGTTTTACACGCTTTATTTATCCCCAATCATTACAAATTATTTAATTTATGACCAACACCATTTACATGCAAAATTTACAACCCCTATTTTTATCAAAACCATATGTGGTTAATAAAACAAAGTTAACAAATAAAAATAATGAATTTTAACCACAAAGTTAATTTTGATAATTTCAAAAGTATTATTTTCGATAAATCTTTCTAATTGATTAATTTAATTTGCATTAAATAATATATATTTAAAAACTTATTAAAAAACAACACCCTATAATAACAATCGCCTTGTATTGTATAACACGATTTGTATTACTGAAATAATTCTCCCCAATAACATAACATGTTTAAATCACATTAAACCCCAATATGATGGGATAGTTATATTTGTATTAATTTTTTTATCAAACTAATATTTTAAATGTAATACAAAAATATTTGGCAATGGTAATTGATGAGTGTTAGCAAAACAAGACAAAAGTTTTATCAAATTCAAAATATGGAAAGTGCAATGAAACATATTTCAGTCCATTTTTTTAGATTGCTTTAGCTACAAATATAAATATTACTTATGCGTACTTAAAGTATCAATGAAACGAAGATAATTACCCGTTTATCATCATCAGGCATTGTTAATCCACTGGATGAAGGAAGGTCTTTCCATGACTCCGCCACTCTCTTTGGTCCACCTCCACTCTTCAATTGAGATTGGTTATTGATTCTGTGCGTCTTGAAAAATGACCCTCAAATTGCCATTTATACTTTTAAGCAATGGCCATGATAAATTACTTCTGTTGTCATATGGTTATACTAGACCAGCGTTTTTCTGTTTTTGTTGAGAGGAACTGACACGATAGTAACCACTCCCTTAATAGTTCCAGGTTAGGGAGGGTCCTTTTAGCTTTAGCTTCAGTGACCATGATATCCTTTACAAGGTCTTCACTCTGTACTGTACTGCTACTCTGGTACTGGTATAAATTTAAAATTACTTAATAAAAATATTGATTAGTTTAGGGGAAAAAAATGAGCAAAACGCAAGATTATTTTAGCACAAGTTTTTTATTTTTTATTATGTATTAATTATATTACAACTACAATATCATCGATAGCAAGGTCATCGCAACACGGCGTCAGGGAAGTCTTCACCAGTGTCCGTGGGCGGAGCCATAGTGGACGGGGCCGTGAGAGGCAGCGGCCACGGCGGAGAAGTGGGCGGCTTTAGCGTGGGCAACCTCGGGGGTATCCACCACAACTCCATCATGTCCCAGGGGAGCGGCTCCATGAGCGTGCAGACCAGCACCGTATGCTCCAGCGCCATAGGCACCAGCACCGTAAGCACCGGCACCATGGGCACCAGCACCATAAGCGCCAGCTCCGTAAGCTCCGGCACCATAGGCTCCAGCGCCATAAGCTCCGGCACCATAGGCACCATAGGCTCCAGCACCATGAGCTCCATGAGAGGCAGCAGCCACGGCGGAGTGATGGGCGGCCTTGGCGTGGGCCACTGCGGGGGTGTCTACCACGTTACCGTCATGTCCCAGGGGGGCGGGTCCGTAAGCGTGGAGTCCAGCACCAGCGCCATAAGCACCAGCACCATAAGCACCGGCACCATAGGCACCAGCACCATAGGCACCGGCGCCATAGGCTCCAGCACCATGAGCGCCATAGGCACCAGCTCCGTATGCTCCGGCTCCATAAGCGCCAGCACCATATCCATGGTCATACTGTCCATGGTCCTGGCTTTCGGCTAATCCTTCTCCCTTCCAGCTGCCGTCCTCGTGTCCACCATAGTGGGCGGAGGCCAGAGCTCCCAGGCACAGGAAAGTTGCGAAAAACTGCAAAAAATAATATTTAATTTATTTACTGTTTCCGACGTAAGTTTGTAGAACTCCACACAATCACACGTGTGAATATTTAATTTATTCATTGCCTAATATTCTTAAACATTAAAAAGAATTGCTAATATCTTATGAAAATATTAGCGGATCAACTAAACATATAAATATAAAGACAATGCAAAAACTGGCACGTTTAAATTCAGCACCGAAACCAGAACACGAGAATAATGATTGTATCACTTGTTTCACTCGATGATGTGTTTTAAAACTGTGAAAAAATAGATTTGAAATCAATTGATCACACGACAGAACTAACCAGAGCGTTCATGATTATCGTCTTGAGTGAGCCTTTTCTGACGGGAAAACTGCTTGTGCTGTTAGTAAAACAACGCGGAGGCTTTATACTAACTGAAAGGCTGCAGTATGTGTAGGGTGGGGTGGATGCTTATGCACTCGCCGTGTAAAATACTATCAAGTAAATGCCAGGATACAATAGTTTTTATATATCAAGGTCAGAAATAATGTCTAATGCTATTAAGATACTGACCACAATTTTGTATCAATAATTATACTGTTTTGTTAAAGTACTCGGACTTGTTTTTCAATATATCATTTGTTCTCAGAGAATGTACAAATAATAGGTTTCATGGATTTGAATTACGATAATATTTTGTTGGTCTTTGTTAAGTTTGATCTTTTAAGTGCATTTGACGCGTGGTTTATAATTTGAATTGTCTTCTTAGGAGAACACATTCTTATTGTGAAGTTGTAATTATTCAGAACACAGGTCTGTGATATTTTAAATATATTTATTAGAAAGATATACATATAAAATCAATTTTGTCGAAAAAAGTTGGATAATGCACCTTCTCAGGTTAGGAAAGAGATCCAGGTTCGAATCCCGGTGGCGCAACAACAATATTTTTCGATAAAATTGATTTTATATGTATATCTTTATAATTAATATATTTAATTCATATTTGAATTGTCTTCGTTATTTTTAACTATTCACAACTTTTTCATTTGTATTTTCAAAAATAACGATAAATAGAGGAATATATTGAGAATATGGTCTTTTCGCGGATTTAATAAGTATATATTTTCCTGTAGAATTGAGTGCACTGATTTTAAAAATGAAATTATCTGGCTCCTGGTATATAAAAAGTTGTTTAAAGTTTTGAAATTTCACTTGTTTATTTATATCATTTTTAACACTTTATATATGATAACTTAACAAAATATATCTGAAAAAGGCGTTGTTTCCAATAAACTTCAGTATCCTACTTTAAAATAAATAAAATGACCCTTAAGTCGAAAATATTAAAAAATTATTTGCCTAAGACGAATTATTTTATTTACGCTATGCTTTTGTCTCAATTCCTTTCATTCCTCTCTGTAGACATGGTGAATATTGAAATATTTGAACACGAATATTGCTCCGAATCATTGCATCATTGCATATCCTTCTGATTATAAACTACCTCCATAGATACATCATTTATAGAAGAGCTCATGACCAGCATATCCTGATCATAACCTATCTCCATAGATACATTATTTATAGAAGACCTTATGACCAATACATTCTTCCAATCCTTTTTAGTAGTGAAATTGGCACCCTAAATATTAAGCAAACTCACAAGGCATTACTAATAAAAGTATGCCGGGTATTATTAAAAGAGTCAGGATAAAACGCCTGGGTTAGATCGCAAACATTGGTAAAGAATGCCATCATCACTAATACATCTCAATTTATCCTGAATTCGGCCACCCTCCCAATGGATTTGCCAAAAAGTCATACTAAGGTTATTATTCCGCTGCTATCTGCAGATTCGCCTTCAGGGTATCTTTGAATCTTTTCCTCAGTCCATGTGGCATAGATCCTAAATACTAGGAAACCGCGGCCCAGGACCGAAGACAATGACCTTAAAAAGTACATTGTGAAGAGTAAACTTGCAAACAGAAGAGGATTGATGCAATTACCGAAAAAAGGAGAAAGAGAAAAGAAAAGAAGGAAGATCCGTCACTTAGAACCCCCCTGCCTGGCGGATGCAGATGCACAACATGCGCAAGGGTATGTGGTTCGAGAATAGGGCTCCTCAGCCACAATCGATAACCATTGCAGACGTCATCCTCGTAACTCGCACCGAGAGACTGCCGAAGCTAGCCGCAAGACCTAAGAGTCAAAATCATCCCAATCGAGATACATTAAGATGTAGAAGTAGAGGCACTATAGTAAGATCACGGTACTTCCAACTCGGTTCATTAATATCACTTCCGTTACTTCCCTGAGGATTCTCATTTCAGCAGCCTGGATTCTTAACCTCACTTCATCCGTGGGGATCTATATTTAATGACCAAATATTAAAGTGGGTCTGTGGAGGTCTAGGGAATCTGTGTTGCGTCATCCCGGGATTTCCATGGTTTTTTGCAGTCTCGAGCCCCTGGACTTGAAACTCGAGACTATCGATTTTTTCTTGATGTGATTAATTTTAAAAAAGTTATTTGAGTTAATCCCATCTGACCATTGTCATACAGCAAGTAGTGATCCAGCGACGAGCGGTGCATATGTAAGTAGGTATATAAAAATTTAAGAAAAGTTTCCATAGTTTATATGGTTAGCCATAAACAATTACATTAGGGACAAATTAGTCATCACATATTTACTACTAACCAAAAAAACCTGAAGTAAATGGTTTCATCGATTTGTTCAAACAAGGAATAATGTTTCTTAATAAAATATGATTTTTTTTTATCTATTTGAAATTATTACAATTTTTTTATAATATGGGTTATTAATTAAGTATTGTACATTATTAAAATTACATGTTTTTTATTCGCTTACCTCTCTAAAAAAGAGAAAAGCTCTTGTGCTTGGCGAGGGAGTTACACTATAAAAATTTTATATAGAGAGTTATACATTTGTAGTATATAATTATTTATTATCTATTTGCGTGCTTCTGAAGCGTTCATTTAATTTCTTTCTAAATTCTTTTATATCTTTAATTTGTGTAGGGATGACATTATTTGCAAAACTTTATTAGGAGACTTCACTTGACTTTGGCTAAATACGTATGATATTGTTTTTCGGTGTGTTTTTTTATTAATTGTTCTTTTTTTGTTTATTTTAAATTATTTTTTTTGATTTTATTAAATTGTTGTATTTTGTAATTTATATAGACATTATATGGATTTTTGTATTCAATATATATATATGTAAACTTAATTTCATTTTAAAAAAACCACAATCACTGTAAGAATCAATAAGTATAATATATCGTTAAATATATATGAATATATCGTTATGAATATTTATTAAAATATAAGTATTTAATTAAATGAAATTCAGGTCGCGATTCTCGGAAATTACCGTGACTTAAAAATCTTGATTCTCGAGTCCCGGGAATTGAATTGAATTCCTCACCTGTACATAGTTTTTAAAATTGTTCAAACCATTAACCAGTTATTTCTTCTATAGATTACAATATTTTTCTAGAAATAGAACAAATTATTCCGGAAGTATTACAAATTGTGATGAAATAATATCGATAAAATGGCCTTCTCTAGACGAGTCCTTTCATCATACTTTTAATTACATTTTTAAAACATTTAACAACTTTTAATAGATTGTTTATTTAACTACATAAACATTTTTTTATTGCATGTTTAATTTTAAAAATTATTAAAAAATAACGTCAGCCTGTTATAAAAAAAAACATCTTGTACATAACGATTTTACTCAACAGACAGAACACTTCATGCGTTAATGTGATGGATTATTTTAAATAGATTTTTACAAAACTAATAATTAAAATGTAATACTGAAATAGTTGGAATGGTTACAGTACATATGTCCTAGCGAACCCGGATAAAAAAATAATATTCATTTCCAAGCAAGAAAAATACAAAAAAGGTTAGTTTCAATTATTTTAGTTATGGATGTAGACATTACATTTAGATATTTAAATAATTTACTGAACGAGGCTAAGTATTAATTATCAGTCAACGTCAATCTGTTTGATGGAGACAGCCTCATGACTGTCGACCTACTCGGTCCACCGCCAAACATCCGTAGAGATTGATACAAAAACTTATGTATCCTTTTTTTACAACATAAAATTGTATAATACAGAAAACGAAAATTATAGGAAAAAAAAAAACAAAAGACAGAATTATTTTACAACAAAATCATTTTTTTATTGTGTATTAATTATATTACAACTACAATATCATCAACAGCAGAGTCATCGCAACACGGCGGCGGAGAAGTCTTCACCAGTGTCCGTGGGCAGAGCCATAGTGGACGGGGCCGTGAGAGGCAGCGGCCACGGCGGAGAAGTGGGCGGCTTTAGCGTGGGCCACCTCGGGGGTGTCCACCACGACTCCACCATGTCCCAGGGGAGCGGCTCCGTGAGCACCGTATGCTCCAGCACCATAGGCACCAGCACCATAAGCACCGGCACCATGGGCACCAGCACCATAAGCGCCAGCTCCGTAAGCTCCGGCACCATAAGCTCCAGCGCCATAGGCACCGGCACCATAGGCTCCAGCACCATGAGCTCCGTGAGAGGCGGCAGCCACGGCGGAGTGGTGGGCGGCCTTGGCGTGAGCCACTGCGGGGGTGTCTACCACGTTACCGTCATGTCCCAGGGGGGCGGGTCCGTAAGCGTGGAGTCCAGCACTAGCGCCATAAGCACCAGCGCCATAAGCACCAGCACCATAAGCTCCGGCACCATGGGCACCAGCACCATAGGCACCGGCACCATAGGCACCAGCACCATGAGCGCCATAGGCACCAGCTCCGTATGCTCCGGCTCCATAAGCACCAGCACCATATCCATGGTCATACTGTCCATGGTCCTGGCTTTCGGCTAATCCTTCTCCCTTCCAGCTGCCGTCCTCGTGTCCACCATAGTGGGCGGAGGCCAGAGCTCCCAGGCACAGGAAAGTTGCGAAAAACTGCAAAAATAATTTTTGTATTTATTTTCTAACTATCGCACCTTTAAACCTTAACAATATGCGCTAATACCTCACACCAAGATACATTTCCGTGAATTAACTATTTATTTTTTAAACATAACAATCTTATTTAATTCACCAAAATAATACTAATATATGATCCCAATGAGTTCCTTTATTATCCCACAGTGTAATCAAATTAATAAAATCCGCTGTTCTTTCATTGAGTATCTATATAATCCTTGAACTTCATGTACTCTTTTTATTTATCTCCATAAAAGACGCTTTATTTAATAAAGAATTTCTATCACGTCTATACTACTAAACTAGGACAAAAAGAACACATATTTACTACATCAACACCAAAACAAAAACACTAAAATAATAATTGTATCACTTGTTTCACTAAATATTATAAAACTGTTATCGTAACAATACATTTTAAATCAATTGTTACAGTTGACTAACATACGGCGCAACTAACCAGAGAGTTCATGATTAATGTCTTGAGTGAGCCTTTTCTGACGGGAAAACTGCTTGTGCCGTTAGTGAAACAACGCGGTGGCTTTATACTAACTGAAAGGCTTCGGTGTGTGCAGGGGTGGGGTGGATGCACAAGCACATTCTAAATACTACCAAATACTTGTGTTATACATTTTTTTACAAATCAAGGTCAAAAATAATATGCTTTGTTATTAACGTAAGGTACTGGCCACAATTCAATAGGTTTATATAGGATATATACAAAAACTCACATGGTCACGTTCTGGACGATATTAGAGAAAGTATATGAGAATGGAATGATTTCAGATGATTATTCAATAATCAGATATTATTTATTTATACGTGATAATGTCATTTTTATAGTAGCAACTTTCAACGTTAAGTACGTCGTAACTCGATAGTACTCTCGGTATATCTAGATGAATTTTTATGATGACTAATTAATTTTAAGTTAAGTTCTTATTTGTTCTTATTACATTCGCGTTACTCATTAAATAAAATTAATAATTTTCTAGACCTTGTGGATAACGATAGGTAAATATACTATCAAATAAATTTATTTAACTTATTTAGAGGAAGAAAATCGTCTGTATGGGAAACTGTTTTGTAAATTAAATGTCGTTTTGAGCAACGCTGAGCATGATAAAATGTTGTGCGGCCATGACTTAAATTTAAATTCGATTTGGGATGTAGTTAAAATATGTTCGATCAATAGGGCCACTAATGCGATGATTCATATTAAGCCACTTAGAAAACGGAGAAGAAGAGGAAGTTTCCCTCTCCATTGGACCGACCAAGAAGAAAAACCAAAAGGCACTTCTCTGGTAATCGCTCTCACATCTACAGGATGCCGAGGAGTATAGTCAAGAGAGCAAGAGTTCATGGAGGTTATTGGTCATGAAGGACCTACTTGAATAATTATAATGATTGTTATAACAGAGCAATACTATCTATCCTTTGATTATTATTATAACAGGATGATTTTTATAACTGACTGATTATTTATCAAAGGCTAATGATTTTTGACTGATTCAATAATAATTGTTTAATTATAATAACCAACAGGAAAAAAAAGAACACTAAACAATAAAAATGATTATGATGGGAAACTAATTAAATTCCTAACAAATTTTTAAGTGTTAATAGCAAATTAAATATTATAAATAACTAAATTCTTTTTTCATATAGTTATCTTTTAAATATGTTTTCACAGTAGTAATTATTTACCCACCACTTATACTTTTATATTTATTTTTTTATCTGTGCTTGCATTTTTAATATTAGTTTACATCGATTCCTTGCAAAGATACCATAGGTATCGAAACATGTTGGTTTATCCATAAAGTGCTTTATCTTATTATTTATCAAACAATTTTAGTTAATTTTTTTGAAAATCATACATTACTTTGGCTCCGTTTCCCTAAAGGGGTTGAATTTAAATTGGGCTGATTGATGTACAAGGTGACATATTACATGGCGCCTCTGTATCTTCAAGAGCTTTGTATGCCAGCCAATTTGAATGGTAGACATCAAACTCTCATATCAGTCCCAGTCGCAGGAAAAGTTGTAGAACCGACCAGCCGTAGCCAGAATTTAAAGTTTAGTAAACGGGCATTTGCGGTGACAGGCTCAAACGCGTGTAAATCTTTGCCCTCAGTCAAATTGCGTAGGACTAAACATCTTATTTCTAAAGTCTTGAGGTGAAAATGATGCTATAAAATTTATTTTTAGCATAAAATAATACATTTGAAATAATGGTAATTACTTTACCAGACGTTCTAAAGCAATTACCTGTACATTTTTTGTTCATTGTATATTGTTAAGTTACAATCAAAAGTTATAAAAAAGATGTAAGTCTATATTACAGTTGGTATAGTTTTTTATTTTTTTTAAATAGTGATGCGTACACGGAATACATCTCACATCAATATTCTTACTATTTTCAAACTAAGCTAAACGCTTGTGCTATGAAAATAGGATTAACTTGCTGGTGTCCTGGAACGAGGCGCAAATCCCTAGGTTAGTTAAGGTTAGGTTAACACATTAGTTTCATTTTGCTTTCTACCCACATCAAGCAACTACTTTGTTATTTTTAGTATAAAATCGTTAATCACTTTACACCCTTTATGTTGTAGTAGCAATTTATTAAATATACTCGGTGCACAAAACAATAAAATACGTTGACAAAATTTGGTATCCATTTTTGACACTAAAAGGTATCCTTAGATTTTGCAAGTATCCAATATTATTATCGTGATTTAGAAAATTCTTAAGTAACGTCATGGCACCTCGTAACAAGATGTTAAGATTATTAAACCATTTTATTAAAATGGATCTATCATTGTGAATACACAAAAAAGTAGTGTTTCTAAGTATTAAGTCTCTTAGTATTTAACTAAATAAATAAACTATAAAAAAAAGTTTAATTAAAAAAATTATTAAAAATTAACATCGGCCTACTATAAAAAAATCTTCTTGTATATCACAATTTGTGGTGCTAACATAATTTTCGACAACTTAGCAGAAAACTCTTTAAGCCATTATATAATGGATTATTTTAAATAGTTTAAATACTTGTTTAAAAAAATTTACTGAACTATAAATTAAAATAAAGGTAATACTGAAATAGATGGAAATGCATAAACTAGACGTGTCCTAATGAAACCAGATAAAAAAATATTAATTTCCAAGCAAGAAAAATTCAATTCATTTTCTTCAATTTCTAGCTACGGACGTAGGTGTTCCAATAAGATACTGAAATTATTTACAGAACGCGGATAAGTATTCATTTTCAGCAAATGCACTATCAATCCACTGGTTGATAAGAACCACCTCATTGCTGGGGGTCTCTTTGGTCAACCGCCAAACATCCATTGAGACTGGGCGCATCTTAGATTGTTTTTTGGACACCATTCGTGTTCTATTATGACCCACTAATCTTCACTTATGGTTTTGGTACAAACATGTAATTATCTAATAAAATATTGGTAATTTTAAAAAAATCAAATAGGCAAGAAAAGAATATTTTGGCACAACATTATTTTTTTATTGTGAATTAATTATATTACAACTACAATATCATCAACAGCAGAGTCATCGCAACACGGCGTCAGGGAAGTCTTCACCAGTGTCCGTGGGCGGAGCCATAGTGGACGGGGCCGTGAGAGGCAGCGGCCACGGCGGAGAAGTGGGCGGCTTTAGCGTGGGCCACCTCGGGGGTGTCCACCACGACTCCACCATGTCCCAGGGGAGCGGCTCCGTGAGCACCGTATGCTCCAGCACCATAGGCACCAGCACCATAAGCACCGGCACCATGGGCACCAGCACCATAAGCGCCAGCTCCGTAAGCTCCGGCACCATAAGCTCCAGCGCCATAGGCACCGGCACCATAGGCTCCAGCACCATGAACTCCGTGAGAGGCAGCAGCGAAGGCGGAGTGGTGGGCAGCCTTGGCGTGGGCCACTGCGGGGGTGTCTACCACGTTACCGTCATGTCCCAGGGGGGCGGGTCCGTAGGCGTGGAGTCCAGCACTAGCGCCATAAGCACCAGCGCCATAAGCACCAGCACCATAAGCTCCGGCACCATGGGCACCAGCACCATAGGCACCGGCACCATAGGCACCAGCACCATGAGCGCCATAGGCACCAGCTCCGTATGCTCCGGCTCCATAAGCACCAGCACCATATCCATGGTCATACTGTCCATGGTCCTGGCTTTCGGCTAATCCTTCTCCCTTCCAGCTGCCGTCCTCGTGTCCACCATAGTGGGCGGAGGCCAGAGCTCCCAGGCACAGGAAAGTTGCGAAGAACTGCAAAAATAATTTTTGTATTTATTTTCTGACTATCGCACATTTAAGCCTCAAAATATATGCTAATACCTCACGCCAAGATACATTTCAGTGAATTAACTATTTATTTTTTAAACATAACAATCTTATTTAATTCACCAAAATAATACTAATATATGACCCTAGTGAGTTCCTTTATTATCCCACGGTGTAATAAAATTAATAAAATTCGCTGTTCTTTCATTGAGTATCTATATAATCCTTGCATTGAACTTCATGTACTATTTTTATTTATCTCCATAAAAGACGCTTTATTAAATAAAGAATTTATATCACGTCTATGCTACTAAACTACGACAAAAATAACACATATTTACTACATCGTAAAAAATTACACGTTGTAATTTCAACACCAAAACTAAAACACAAAAATAATAATTGTATCATTTGTTTCACTAAATATTATAAAACTGTTATCGTAACAATACATTTGAAATCGATTGTTACAGTTGACTAACATACGGCACAACTAACCAGAGAGTTCATGATTAATGTCTTGAGTGAGCCTTTTCTGACGGGAAAACTGCTTGTGCCGTTAGTGAAACAACGCGGAGGCTTTATACTAACTGAAAGGCTTCAATGTGTGCAGGGGTGGGGTGGATGCACAAGCACATTCTAAATACTACCAAATACTTGTGTTATACATTTTTTTACAAATCAAGGTCAAAAATAATATGCTTTGTTATTAACGTAAGGTACTGACCACAATTCTATAGGTTCACATAGGATACATACAAAAACTCACATAATCACGTTCTGACCAATATTAGAGAAAGTATATGAGAATGGAATGACTTTAGATGATCATTCAATAATTCAGATATTATTTATTTATACGTGATAATGTCATTTTTATAGTAGCACCTTTCTACGTTACGTACGTCGTAACTTGGTGGTACTCTGGGTATATCTAGATGAATTTTTATGATGACTAATTAACTTTGAGATAAGTTCTTATTTGCTCTGATGACATCGCGTTACTTATAGTTCATGCATGTTATCGGTCATGAAGGACCTACTTGAATAATTATAATGATTGTTATAACAGAGCAATACTATCTATCCTTTGATTATTATTATAAAAGAAAGATTTTTATAATTGACTGATTATTAACCAAAGACTAATTAATGATTTTTGACTGATTCAATAACAATTGTTTGATTATCAACCAAGAGGAAAAAAAAGAACACTTGGCAATAAAAATGATGAAACTAATTAAATTACTAACTAAGGAACTACAGTGAAAACAAATTCAAAAGTATTAATAGCAAATTAAATATTTTATATAACTAAATTCTTTTCGCAAATAGTCATCTTTTAAATATGTTTTCATAGTAGTTTTTAATTATTTAACCACCACTTATATTTTTATATCTATTTAATAACATCAAAAATGAGAACCAATTAGGATTCATGGAAAAAATTAGCACACAAGATGCTATCGCAAAAATAATTTCAATAATTAACAAACACGTAGATGACAGTGACAAATGCATTGGCATATTTATAGACCTTAGGAAAGCCTGTGATAGCATTTCACACAAGAAACTACATAATAAACTTAAAAACGTTGGCTTTGATGAAAATGTTTTATCATGGCTAATAAGTTATCTAACACACCGAAAACAAAATGTAAAAATAATTGGACATAATATTACACCTGAAACCACTGACTTTGGCATACCACAAGGTACAGTACTTGGACCATTGTTATTTATTATATACTCTTATGATATATTTTAACTCAAATTACATGGTAAAATAATATCTTATGCAGACGATACAGTAATAATAATTAACGAAAAAACTTGGACTGACGCTAATATATCGGTAATTGAGGATGTTAATACCACAAAAAAGTGGACGGATGATAACTTACTATCAATTAGTACCGATAAAACATACTTTCTACGATTTGCGATTGAACAGAAACAAAACACCGAAATTCATATTAAAATTCACACCAAGGCCTGTACTCGAGAAAACACTTGTGACCAATGTTCATCAATTGAAGAAAAATACTGTATCAAGTACCTTGGAATCATAATACATAATAATCTCAAATGGAAAGAACATATTACTAATCTCACAAACAACATAAGGAAAACTGCCTACATATTTTTTAGACTCAGAAACATCTTATCACCTACATATCTGAATATAATATATTACGCGTTTGTAGTCACATTTGCAATACGGTATTATTGGATGAGGAGGTGCATATAAAACTTCAATGTCACAGTTAGAAATATCACTCAAAAAATGGTATTAAAAATTATTTAAAAAAAAAAAAAGACTATCTAAAGTATACAACTTTGCACAGATATTAAAGTACCAAAATAGTAGACCATATACAAAAAAAAAAAAAAAAATCAAATTTTCAAAATTAAAAATCAATCAAATTTTAGAAGCGAATTCCGATCTACAAGATATAGAGATCGAATTAATATCCCAAAACTTAAATATACCGCAACTCAAAATCAATATATTTATCAAGGTATCAAATTTTTTAACAATCTCCCCATCACAAATAGAAAAATTACGGACTATTATAAATTTGTAACTGAAGTAAAAAAAATATGTACACAGACTAACTGAAACATAAATTAACTCGAATATACTCCTTCTCTATACACGAGTCTTACTCTCATAGAGAAGAAACAAATGTTAAAATATATATATATATATATCCACTGATTATTGAAATTGTATTATATTTTTAATATTATTAAAAAAAGAAAAGAAAAAAAAAATTATCTGTGCTTGCATTATTAATTTTAATATATATGTATACCATGTTGATTTATCCATTAATAGTAGTTTGAATAAAGTGTTTTATCTTAGTATCCATCAAACAATTTTTTTTGTAGATCATACACTACTTTAATTCCATTTCCATGAAAGAGTTGAATTTAATTTGAACTGGTTGATGTACAAGGTAACACATAACATGGCGCCTCTGTATCTTCAAGAGCTTTGTATCCCAGCCAATTTTAATGGTGGACATCAAACTCTCATATCAGTCGCAGGAAGGGTTGTAGAACCGACCAGCCGTAGCCAGAAGTCTAAGTATAGTGAACGGCCATTTCCAGCGGCAGACTCAAAAGTGTGTAAATCTTTGCTCTACATCTAGGACTAAACAGTTTATTTGTAATGTGTCTTGAGGAAAAAAGTTTTATGAAAATGGTGCTATAAAACTTTTATTTTTTTAACATAAAATAATACATTTGAAATAAAGTTACCTGTACAGTTTTTATAATTTTGAATACACAAGAAAAAATAGTTTTTATTTATTTTTAATCATTTAGCACCTACCTTCTATGTTTTAAAAAAAAGTACAGTGAAAATATTGCCACAATCTAGCAGATCTCGTACTGCATATCAGCTACTAAACATTACTGCTGTAAGAGAAAATGTCAGTGATAGTTCTGTAACCTCAGTTAGGCGTTGTGCATAATAAATCATCGAAATGCACGGTACTGTGTGATGTTGTGAAACTTTTTTTTACATGACATTCATCAACTAGATCTACAGGTATATTTGAGGTCCAGAATCAAAAGCAGACATGTCTACTTTACTTGTTTTCGAGTAAAATGCAAAAAACCATTGTACCAAAACTGTTATATTTGGGATCATATTGAACATAACCAGTATCCACGGGTTACATGACCAAATACTGCCGTCTAGGTTTGAAATAATTTTCTGTTGGATATGTCTGTGATTAAAGTAATAAACAACTTTATATACGTTTTTATACGAAATTCAACAATTTTGTATAATATCGATAGGCATTGTGGGCATAATTTTTTTTATATTTGTACATACTTAACTCAAAAACCATAAAATCTAGATATGTCTGTTTTTGATTATATACCTCACATATGTGGTATGGTGCCATATCACACACAGCTCGAGCTACAACGAAAATTCAAATTTAATGTTCTGTAAAATCAATTCTTTTGATTTAAATAAACCTCATTTTTTTCATTGAGGCTACGTAAAGCAAATCGTCTACTGTAATAAGCTTACAACAAATAACAGCTGAAATCAAACAAATTGACAAAACGTGATGAAATAATATCGATTAAAATTGCCATCTCTTAATAAGCCCTTTCATAACATTTTTAAAACATGTAACTTATTTTATAGATTATTTATTTAACTTAAAAAACAAACAATAAAAAAAATTATTCAAAAATAAGGTCGGCCTACTATTAAAAAAAAAGACCTTGTATATCACGATTTGTGGTACTAACAAAATTCTCAACAACTAAACAGAAAGCACTTGGTGCCCTTGCATATTTATTTTAAATAGTTATTTATTTTCAATAAGTATTTGAAATAATTAAAAGACTAGAATAAAAAATTTACGAAACTAAACATTAAAATGAAGGTATTACTGAAATAGTTGGAAATGCACAAAGTTGATGTGTCCTAACGAAACCGGATAATAAAATATTAATCTCCAAGCAAGAGAAATACAAAAAAATTCAAATCATTTTCTTCAATCGCTAACTACGGATGTAAGTGTTGCAATAAGAAATTGAAATTATTTACAGAACGAGGATAAGTATTCATCTTCAGCCAATCCACTATCAATCCACTGGTTGATAAGAACCACCTCATGGCTGGCGGTTTCCTTGGTCAACCGCCAAATATCCATTGAGACTCGGCGTATCTTAGATTGTTATTTTTACACCATTAGTGTATTTTTTTCATTGTTTATCTATGGTTTATGACCCACTAATCTTCATTTATGGTTTTGGTATAAACAGGTAATTTTTAAAAAATTAAAAAGGCAAGAAAAGAAAATTTTGGCACAACATTATTTTTTTATTGTGAATTAATTATATTACAACTACAATATCATCAACAGCAGAGTCATCGCAACACGGCGTCAGGGAAGTCTTCACCAGTGTCCGTGGGCGGAGCCATAGTGGACGGGGCCGTGAGAGGCAGCGGCCACGGCGGAGAAGTGGGCGGCTTTAGCGTGGGCCACCTCGGGGGTGTCCACCACGACTCCACCATGTCCCAGGGGAGCGGCTCCGTGAGCACCGTATGCTCCAGCACCATAGGCACCGGCACCATAGGCACCGGCACCATGGGCACCAGCACCATAAGCGCCAGCTCCGTAAGCTCCGGCACCATAAGCTCCAGCGCCATAGGCACCGGCACCATAGGCTCCAGCACCATGAGCTCCGTGAGAGGCAGCAGCGAAGGCGGAGTGGTGGGCGGCCTTGGCGTGAGCCACTGCGGGGGTGTCTACCACGTTACCGTCATGTCCCAGGGGGGCGGGTCCGTAAGCGTGGAGTCCAGCACTAGCGCCATAAGCACCAGCGCCATAAGCACCAGCACCATAAGCTCCGGCACCATGGGCACCAGCACCATAGGCACCGGCACCATAGGCACCAGCACCATGAGCGCCATAGGCACCAGCTCCGTATGCTCCGGCTCCATAAGCACCAGCACCATATCCATGGTCATACTGTCCATGGTCCTGGCTTTCGGCTAATCCTTCTCCCTTCCAGCTGCCGTCCTCGTGTCCACCATAGTGGGCGGAGGCCAGAGCTCCCAGGCACAGGAAAGTTGCGAAGAACTGCAAAAATATTTTTTGTTTTTATTTTCTGATTATCGCACCTTTAAGCCTAAAAAATATCCGCTAATACCTCACACCAAGATACATTTCAGCGAATTAACTATTTATTTTTTAAACATTACAATCTTATTTAATTCACCAAAATAATACTAATATATGACCCTAGTGAGTTCCTTTATTATCCCACGGTGTAATAAAATTAATAAAATTCGCTGTTCTTTCTTTGTGTATCTATATAATCCTTGCATTAAACTTCATGTACTAATTTAATTTATCTCCATAAAATACATTTTATTTAATAACGAATTTTTATCACGTCTATGCTACTAAACTAGGACAAAAACAACAAGTATTTACAACGTGAAAAATGTCACGTTGTATTATAATTTCAACACCAAAACTAAAACACAAAAATAATAATTGTATCACTTGTTTCACTAAATATTATAAAACTGTTATCGTAACAATACATTTGAAATCAATTGTTACAGTTGACTAACATACGGCGCAACTAACCAGAGAGTTCATGATTAATGTCTTGAGTGAGCCTTTTCTGACGGGAAAACTGCTTGTGCCGTTAGTGAAACAACGCGGAGGCTTTATACTAACTGAAAGGCTTCGGTGTGTGCAGGGGTGGGGTGGATGCACAAGCACATTCTAAATACTACCAAATACTTGTGTTATACATTTTTTTACAAATCAAGGTCAAAAATAATATGCTTTGTTATTAACGTAAGGTACTGGCCACAATTCAATAGGTTTATATAGGATATATACAAAAACTCACATGGTCACGTTCTGGACGATATTAGAGAAAGTATATGAGAATGGAATGATTTCAGATGATCATTCAATAATTTATTTATTTATAAGTGATAATGTCATTTTTATAGTAGCACCTTTCTACGTTACCCACGTTGCAACTTGGTGGTACTCTGGTTTTATCTAGATGTTTTTTATGATGACTAATTAACTTTAAGTTAAGTTCTTTTTTGTTCTTATAACATTTGCGTGACTCGTTAAATAAAATTAATACTTTTCTAGACCTTGTGAATAACGATACGTAAATAAACTATCAAATAAATTTATTTTACTTACTTTGTGGAAGTAATTCGTCTGAATGGGAACCTGCTTTGGAAATTAATTGTCGTTTTAAAAAATGCTCTGCATTTAAACGCACGACAAATGTGTTGTGCAGCCACGACTTAAATTTAAATTTGCGAATGAGAATTATACGATGCTACCTTGTACTTTTATATAGAATTGAACATGAACACTTACTGAAACAATGCTAAAGCGATTTGGGATGATGTTAAAAATAATCTGGATCAACAGTGTCACTAATGACATTGTGATGATTCACCTTAAGCCACGTATAAAGACGGAGAAGAAGAGGATGTTTCCTTCTCCATTGTACCGACCAAGTGGCAAAACCAAATGGCGCCTATCTGTCAATTGCCTTCAGATCTACAGGATGCCGAGAAAAGTGGAAAAGTATAGTCAAGAGAGCGGATTTCATGGAGATCAACAGTCATTAAAGACCGACTTGGATGATTATATTGATTGTTATCACAGGGCAATACTATCAATACTTTGATTATTATAACCGAATGATTTTTATATTCGACTGATTATTTAACAATGCGTAATTATTAAAAATAACCGACTTATCGTAATAACTGTACAAATAATAATAACTTTTAGATTACAATAAATCAGGAGAAAAAAAATCAGTTCAATAAAAATTATATTATTATTTTTTATTATTTTTATTATTATTTTTATTATTTTTATTTATTATCTTTGTTTTATTAACCACTAAAATGAGTTTAACTACGAGTCCCATTCAAAATTTTTTTCCTAAAAATTATTCGAGTAAATTTGTATTAAATTTGTATTAAGTAATGATTTGAGTTAGGAACTAAAAAAAAAAAAAAAATTTAAAAATAGATTTTTTTTAAATAGATTCTGTTAAAGAAACAATATATGTTTTAGTTAGTTATGACATCCTGAAGAAGAAAATGGTATTTTTCGAAACCGGTAGATGTATTTAAACTCATTTTAGTGGTTAATAAAACAAAGATAATAAATAAAAATATGAATCTTAACCACAAAGATAACATTGCTGATTTTAAAAGTAAAAATAATATTGTTAGCTGAGACATAAAATTATTAATAACTATTATAGATATGTAACTAATGAAAGTTATTAAGTATGGTTTTATTTTATTTAAGATATGACAACTCTAAGAAATTTATTTCTTAAAGTTTCTTACTATTTTTGAACACATATCTATTATGTAAAAATTCATTATGTACAAAAAATTTCGGGTTATCTAAAGGAAATACTTTAGCTAGACTTATTTAAACATTACAGTTTTTAACAATTCAGGTTTCACACAAAAAATTTTTCGCTAGCACACCTCGGTGTATAAATTCGTCCATTATTTATCCATAATATTAGATATTTTTTAAGATAGCTATCTTTTTTGATTCGGCTAATGAAAACTTGCATTTTATTGTAATTTGTTCAAAAATGTAAATTGGTTTAATTTCGGGATTATTCTAACAAATTTTGTGTCATATGTGATTTTTTACGAAGATATTGATATTTGGTAAAATATCCGACTTTACAATGTACGGTTTTTTTGGAGTGGTGATTGCTTTTTAAATTTGAAAAGGATTCTTTGAGCCTTTAAAAAGGATGAAAGATCCCAACTTACCTAGTAAGGACTATCTGCGAGGTCAGTATTGGATTCTTCTAGAGTTTCATAGCATCCGCAAATTAAAACATTGGAATCAGTATGTTGGTATAATTTTATTTTCTAATGTATCAATTATTCTCAGTAATTCGATTATTTTTTAATTTAAAAAAAAACAAGGACAAAAAATGGGTGTATAGATTTGACATAGGAGCAATACCTTCCGAGAAGTGTTTTCGGGGTATATTGCATTGTGTTTCCGACCTCTCTGGCGTATGTTTTTTGATCCCATTGCAAGGTCTATCACAAGAGATACTGAAGAGGTCAGATATACACGGAAGAATAACCCAGAAAACACTACAAGGTATTCCGAACGGCCGTGAAAACTTGAGAATATTTTTATTTAACACCAGCCCTCAGAATACTTTGACTGAATGTCATTCACTTTTTCTAAAAGTATATATATGATTTTAATGACAAAGATTTTTATCTAAAGATCTTCATATTGTTATAAATTTAATTGTAGTTATTAATTGTAGAATTGTAGTATTAGATTGATAATTCCCTTACAAAGCGAAACGTGTTTCAAGTAAATTAAACGAGTAGAATAAAAAAAATGTGTTTTATTTTCACATATTATGGAGTTCAACAAACTTACAATGAAAACAGTAAAAATCTAAATATATTAGCTGTGAGGTGATTCAGGTGGCTGATACATTAATAATTAGACAAAATACTTTGTTTAAACCATTATTTATTGATTATTCTACATGTTTCAATACCTATGGTAGCTTCATCAGGAAACAATGTATACTGAAATTAAAAATACAAGCATTGATAAAAACAAAACTATAAAGTGGTGAATAAGTAAGAAACAAATTTAAATTTTAAGGTAAAATTTAGTATTTTGTCTAATTATTTATATAAAATGAGGCCACAAAATAATTTTGCATATATTAAAGAAGTGACTAATATATTATTTTTCTTACAAGTGTTAATTCGTTTATGACAACTTTTACATGGCTAAGCTGCAAGATTCCAATTTCATACAAATGTTAGAATATATGCATGTCAAAGATATTTTGAAAATTCTGCATTTTTTCTAAACGATGTGGTAAGATTTAGTTTAATTTACTAATTATCAAATAAATTTGCCAATACTTTCATAGAAGGATAATATGTATTCGATACTTACAGAGAACTAGATAAATTCACATGTTATAATCAATCTTCAATTAATTTCAATCAATCTTTTAGATGCAAGTACTTATTTAGTATGAGATGTCGAATAGCAATGCTCCATATTCAAAGTAATTGGGCAAATTGTTTGTAGATTTTGTACATCACAAGAAAAATTTTCTGGTGTATTGAAAACTCACTTCATGGACGTGTTTTATCTTTAATAATTATAATAATAATGCCTTCAATATTACAAATGTTATATAGATTTGTTAATTTTACCAGTACTGTAAACATTATTCTAGGGATGCGTAAACATAAGTATTTTTTAATATAAATATAATACATAATATGCAATCTTTACGTTGTAGTTATTCATTTTGATATTGAATTATTATTTATTATATTTGTTTGTAAACCTCTTTAATGCGTTAATTAATTTACAAGTCCTATCTGAAACAAAAAATATTTTAAATATTAATTATAAATATATATATATAAAATCAATTTTATCGAAAAATATTGTTTTTGCGTTACCGGGATTCGAACCTGGATCTCTATTTCCAATCCGGGGAAGTATACTACCAATTATGTTATAACGTCAGTATTTTTCATGACAAATTTTCGAACCTATATGTTACACTTTTTCAAATTAATACATCTGTTGTTCCATTATTTTTAATTTGATTTTTTTGATTTTATATGTATATATTTATAATGAATACATTAAATTAGTAATTAAAACATCACAGATCAATGTTCTGAATAATTACAACTTCATAATAAAAATGTTTTCTCTTTAATAAAAAATATTTTAAAAAATCCAATTATTTTTTATCATTAAGTCAATTTTCACATCTTTCATCATCGTAACAATTTTAGTTAAGTACTTTAGTTAGTTTTTTTGACATCCTGTTGAAAGACGAGGTATTTTCTGAAACCGGTTGGTATGTAATTGTGAAAACCGTCACCGTGTACATGTATGTGTGTGTGAGTGTCATGATAGTAAGTAGATGAGTGGTAGGGGACAAACATTATAAGAGGCCGTCTCTGGAGGAACGGCTCTCTTCCATCACAGCTTCACCTGAATAATTAGTCTCTCTCGGAAATGTATAATTTATAATTACTGTAATACTTGTAGTAATAAACTTAATATTGTTATCCGGATATACTGAGTTTTATGTTACAAGGAATTGGAACCCAAATAATAGTAGTAATCCTAAGTCATCACAATAATGAACTCATAAAGTTGGTTTAAATACAATTGTTAATAGATAATTCAATACAAATATTGTTACTAAATATTTTCAAAGCCAAGGGATTGTTCTTTGAAAATTGAACTAACTTTTTGATCTTATAGAACGAGGTTTACATCTCCGACTACTAGATCACTAGACGAGTGTCCTAATCATTAGAACAACAGACACGCTGCTAGCGTTCTATCGATGTTATTGTTTTATAAAACCAACTCAGTATAATACGTTTTCTGATTTAAGTATGAACCATAGTTGTCATAAAAAATGCAAAAAGGTAAATCAGTATTTAAAAAACACCCTTTACTTTGTTTCCAGGAATCAAATGAACTAAATGATAATCATCCAATCTATGGAGAATAGCAGCTCAAGTTACCTTTAGATTGAAGGTATGATATACAAAACTGGGAAGCATCAGCTGATTTTGACAGTTCAGAGGTATAAATCAGCTATTTTCATTTTTAATGTACCCACTGACTTAGTTTACTAATTAGATTCAAAAGTGCTTTAGTTCTATTTAACAATTTTATTAAAGTTTTTTAAGGAAGAAAAAATTATATTATTGTTTAATAAACAAGATATAATAATAACATGCCGAGCGGCTTGCCGTCATCAATAACCATTTGATGATTATAATCGTGCGATAACAATAACCAACTGATCACAGAAAGGTGTTTTTTTTCATTAAAGGGCGAAACAAAAAGAAAACAAAAAAATATGGTGTATTAGATTTATTTCAGGTGTTTAAGTTACCTACAAAAGTAAGTATTGCAAAACACACACACACACATATATATATATATATATATATATATATATATTTATTTTTAAAATTACAACGGACGTGTGTGTACTCATACAAACATATAAATACCTAATAAAATATAGATATTTTGATGGAAAATAAAATTGGTAAAAGGATATTTACATTGGAATTTCATAAAATACAACTACAACATCATTAACAGCATGGTCATCACACGGCATCAGGGAGGACTTCACCAGTGTCCATGGGCGGAGCCATAGTGGACGGGGCCGTGAGAGGCAGCGGCCACGGCGGAGAAGTGGGCGGCTTTAGCGTGGGCCACCTCGGGGGTATCCACCACAACTCCTCCATGTCCCAGAGGAGCGGCTCCGTAAGCGTGCAGACCAGCACCGTATGCTCCAGCGCCATAAGCACCAGCACCATACGCACCAGCACCATGGGCACCAGCACCATAAGCGCCAGCTCCATAAGCTCCGGCGCCATAAGCTCCAGCACCATAGGCACCGGCACCATAGGCTCCAGCACCATAAGCACCGGCACCATAAGCACCGGCACCATAGGCTCCAGCACCATGAGCTCCGTGAGAGGCGGCAGCCACGGCGGAGTAGTGGGCGGCCTTGGCGTGGGCAACGGCGGGGGTGTCTATCACGTTACCGTCATGTCCCAGGGGGGCGGGTCCGTAAGCGTGGAGTCCAGCATCAGCGCCATAGATACCGGCACCATGGGCACCAGCGCCATAAGCTCCGGCACCAAAGGCACCAGCACCATAAGCTCCGGCACCATAGGCACCAGCACCATGAGCTCCATACGCTCCGGCGCCATACCCTCCCGCACTGTATGCACCACCACCATAAGCACCGACTCCATATCCATGGTCATACTGTCCATGGTCCTGGCTTTCGGCCAGACCTTCTCCCTTCCAGCTGCCGTCCTCGTGTCCACCATAGTGGGCGGAGGCCAGAGCTCCCAGGCACAGGAAAGTTGCGATGACCTGCAAAGATAATTACTGAATTAACTACTGCCCTTCACTCGAACTTTAGAAATGTACCAACCTACACGTATTATTAATTAAATTCGTAAAAGTAATTCTTGTCTCAACAAAATCCTTGCATTTTTTATACTTAGCTATGCGCTTGTGTTATGAAACTAGGCCTAACAAACAAGCAAAAAAAAAAAAAAATATTTTGTGTTATAACATTGAATATGTAATTTAACAAAAGTGGGCTATTTGCATAAATACGTACTCGTAGAACGTAGTGTAGTGCACTTGGATATTTGAATATAATTTTCAAAATTCAAAAAGGGTTAAACAAGAATTCGCAATGCTCAAGTATTTCTACGAAACATAGACTCTCTACTAAAGAGAAAACGAATATGTGAGTAAGCGAACAGATAAGAGTTGATATAATTTAATACGAATTGAAAATAAAATGGCAATGGGTGGACCACATCGGTCGGAGGACGAACAAGCGTTGGATGAATACAGTCATCCAATGTTACCGAGGGGAATAAAGAGGTCAACAGGCCACCCCAAAACTTATTGGACTGACGAAATCATCAAACGCTGCGTAAATAATTGACAGCGAATAACAATCGAATGTTAGAGACTCTTGGGGAGGCTTTCATCCAGCAGTGGATAGAGAACATTTGAATTTGTTTTGTTTATTATCATTAAAAGAATATTCTAATACAAATTTAATTAATCAACTAGAATAGTAGAAGAGATCTACGTTCGAATTTCTGTAGCAGCTGAATATTTTTTCGATAAATAGTTTTTTCTGTACATCTTTCTATTTGATTCATTTAATTTACATTAAAATACCGCAGAACTGTGTTCTGAAAATGCAAACTTCGCAATAAAAAATGCGTTTTCCTTAAAAAATAAATTCCATTAAGTTGCATCATAAAATTTACCAATTACTTTATGAATACACACTGCAGTATTTTAAATAGCATTGATTTGTTATGCTCCAAAAATTGAATAAAAAATAAAATTATAATTTCAAACATTTAAAAATTGCACGCCTAAAGTTTATCACCAAAATCAAACACTGATTTAATTTATACATAATAAGAAAAAACACTTTGTTTAAACAACTATTTATTGATAAAAAAAACATGTTTCAAGACCAATGGTTCCTTCATCACGATACAAATTGTATACTAAAATTAAAAATACAAGTATGCACAAAAAAAAACTAACTAAACTAACTAATTTGGAACTATTGTGAAAACAAATTTAAAAGGTAACTCTTAAAATCGAATATATCTAACTGTAAACCCGTGGTGTTTGTATAAATAAATAGCAATAACTATTCTGAATTTTCCAAACAGCTTTTGGAAACAAACCATTCTTTTGACATTAATAGTGGTTTAGAAATTTTACACACAATTACCACGAGTTTACAGTTAGATAAAAAAGAAATTATAGAAATAAAAAAAAGTATATTAAACATTAAATATAACAAAATTTTAAATATGTTTTCACAGTAGTTCTTAATTAGTTACTCATCACTTAAATTTATAGTTTTGTTTTTTATCTGTGGTCGTATTTTTAATTTTAGTATACAATATTCATCCTGATGAAGGGACTATTGGTCTTGAAACATGTCGATTTATCAATAAATAGTGGTTTAAACAAAGTATTTTTTCTTATTTTTTATATATTACGTTACCACAAAGTAATTTTGAAAATAATAATGAACTAAGATAATTATTTCACTTATTTCACGTAATATTTTAAAACATCAGAGCAACAAATTTTTTGATAGAAAAACAAAACTAACCAGAGAGTTCATGATTAATGTCTTGGATGAGCCTTTTCTGAAGGGAAAACTGCTTGTGCCGTTAGGGAGACAACACGGAGGCTTTATACTAAATGAAAGCCTTCGTATGTGTGTGTGTTAGGGTGGGGTGGATGCACATGCGCTCGCGGTATCGAATACTATCAAATAAATTACTTGATACAGTTTTTACAAATCAAGGTCAAAAATAATATGTATTGTTATTTAGGTAAGGAACGGATCACAAAATTGTATATATAATTATGTTGGTTTGATAAAATACATCACGGTCATGTTTTGATAGATATTTTAGAGAACGTACATAAGAATGGTAATGTTTTAGATTATCATTCAATAGTACAGTCATCCTTGAATGATTTTTTAAATAAATAATTTATGACTACATCGGACTTGCTTAACATGATGTTTATTTATTTAATTAATTAAAAGTATTTTAACAGTATTTTTTAAACATAATACAACTAACGTAATATATAGCACATGAAACTAATTATAAAAATCCACAGATATATTAAAGCAATGTAGTAATGAAGTACATAATATAAGGTAATATAGCAGTCTACAATATAAGGTAATATAATATTAGTAGAAGATAAAAACTGATGGGAGAAAGGTTGGAGAGGTTGAAACTATTGTAGCGGTAAAGGGAGAGGAAGATTTGATTAAAAATAAAATGATTGGTTATAATTGAAAATGTAGTAGTTTATAAAAAAAACCTCTTTGAGAAAGTCAACTTTGGTTAACTTGTCATTATGGTATTGCATGAACGGTGAATGAATGAGTTTTGTGTGTAAGGTGGTCTACTTCTAGGAATGTGGGAGAGTACGGACTATCGGGTCGATCTATATGGTATCTGGAGGGATATTAGTTCTAATTGGCTGGGACAGTCAGTAGTTTAAAGATAAGTATTTAGTCAGCACGTGTTCTTCGATATTCTAGGGTTTTCATATTGTGGATGTTTGCTGCATCTAAATAGGTTCCGTCAGAATCTCCGATCTGCTCAAGCATGGCAGGAATCTGGAGTTGTTTAGAGCTTTTTTCTCGTGTGGGTTTCCAGATGGGCGATCCTCCGGAGAACTGCTGCTGCTGAGTAGCTTCATCATCATTATTATTTTGGATTTTTTTTCTACCTTCGGCCCAAATATGATTAGCAATGTACTGTTCTTGTGGGTTAAATCTGCCGGCAGTGGTGCCTGGAGGGTGAGTCTCTTATACGTTTTTATTTTGTGCCGTCTCGTTTCCCGGAAGAGAGTGCCTCTTCACTTTCCTTCTGCTCTCCGGCCTTGTTAGTTGTTAATTGTACTATTTTATATTTTCTTTATGCTATGTGTTGTAAATATTATTTAGTTATTTACTAATAAAGTGAATCAACCGGAGACAATGAGGTCAAATCTTATTTTGGCAGCTGTGCGGTATCGCCCTGTCGATATGCGGGGTGCTATCAAATAGCTGACTAGTAGCATTAAAAAATGCCAACCAGGCGGAGAATGAGTAGGACCGCGGTAGACCTTCAGCTTATTGCATCGGTCCTGGGTAAGCGGCGGGTCCGCCTTCATTGTTCTACATCTAAATAGGATCTATTTTCTATTCGTTCTAATTTTCTAATATATGTAATCTGCCATGGGTTCCAGTTTTGATATGCCTACTCTAAGTGACTGCAAACAAATGCGTAATACAGTATTTTGAAGCAATATGAATTATTATTATTATTTTTTAATTACAACTTCACAATAAGAATGTGTTCTCCTAAAAAATAATAAAGTTGTATCAATGTGTCCAAAATTTAATAAAAATGAATTAATAATTATAGCGTCTACTATCAGATTCCCTCAAAGGTATTTGAGATTCTGTAAAAATAAGGTAGATGGCTCTGTCAAATGATGGAACGATTAAATGTATTGATATCAAAAAGGTAACATATAAGGTCGAAAAATTGTCGATAAAAATAGTGCCGCTGTAGCTTAGTTGGATAAAGCACCTCCCCCGGTTAGGGAAGAGATCCAGGTTCGAATCCCGGTAGCGCAACAACAATGTTTTTATTTTTCGATAAAATTGATTTTATATGTATATCTTTATAATTAATATATTTAATTCATATTTACAATATGAATTATATTATATACTGTGACATTACAAATTAGGGTCACGTTCGAAATTTTCCCGTCACTTGTTTAATGCCAAGCACCTCGTAATCACAAATAATCGCAATCCGTTTTCAAGGTTATAAAAACGGTCATCGTCTATGCTTTTTTTTCAAATCATCGAGCAGAGCTGTCAGATTTGCGCGCTTCAATTGCCGCGAATAGCATTTCTGACATGCAACTGTGAGCGATCTAGCATAAACGAGATGTTTCCCTTTGATTACGTCGCCTTCGGTTATTCTTACCGTAGGCTACATTTTTCACTCCTACGGTTCACATCACTGCCTCGGGCGATGTGATCTTCCACAATTTTGCATACGAATCCAATTGCGTCGGTCTGGATGCTAAGGATCATCTACGATGATAGGCCAAGGAGATGGGTTGCTCGGACGGGTATGGACCGGAGTGACGCCATCTAGTGGAACATTTTTTTGTCACCTACCTGCACTGCAGAACGTCAAACTCGCGCCCAACCCAATGTGGATTGTATCTTTATTTTATTTCCTTTGTTCATATTTCTTTTATGATACCATCTTTATAATGAATAACATATTTTTATTTATCACCTCCAGATGTTATTTATAATTTTTTCCCAGTTTAGGATGAAGGCAGAATGTAATAAAATATGGTGGGCGTGTGTTTCTGAGGTGAATAATCCGCGGATCTTGTTTTCACCACTGACTAGCCGATGAGAGGGCAGAACGCTGGTCTTTACTCTCACAATACTTTTATTTATCAATGTTTATTTTTACTTCATATTTATTTATATATCATCTAAAATGGTACTGGAGAAACTCGTTGCGCATACCATGGACGGTGAGACGTACAAATATCACCATTCTGCAAGAACTAAACATCAAAGACAGACTCTCAACGATCCTTCAATTTTTGGACATCTTGCGAGAAGAGAAAATACCTTGGAGAAACCTGTTGGAGTAGGCTACGTCAAAGGATAAAGAAGAAAAGGAAGATTCCCCACCCGTTAAACCAACCAAGTGAAAAAGACAGCAGGTACTGCTCCGGTGTGGCTATGATATTTATTATTATACACGCCCTATTCAGGCATTAACAAAATATGTAAAATAACAGAAAATTACAACAGAAGTGCAATACACAAAGAAAAAAATTTCATAGTGTCAGCATGTTTTTATATTATCAAAATTAAAAATAAATATAAAATGTTAAGTACCAATTTATCTGTCACCATTGAGTTGAGACACAAAAAATTGTAATAGTGTAGCCCTATAAATAATTAAATTAACAGCTAAAATATCACCTACCTCCACATATTCTTTCCCTAAAGATAGCATTCTGGGGACTGCGGAGTTAGGTAATACATGAGTTCTGACATTACCACTGTAATAAAACAATGAATTGTGTCTCGATGACCTCAATGGTGCGTGAAAGTCAAGCAGACCAACAATTTGGGGGCAGTCAATCATACCATTGATGATCCTGTATAGAAATATAAGGTCGGTCATCGCACGTCTCACTGGCAGTTTTAACAATTTCAGACGGCTAAGGAGATAATCATAATTTATATCCTCAGAGCGTATATTTAATTTAAAATTAATGAATCTAAGAAACTTTCTCTGGATTATTAAATTTATTATCATTAATAAAATTTAAAGAAATTAAAGTCTCCGTGAAAGTCAAGCAGACCAACAATTTGGGAGCAGTCTATCATACCATTGATGATCCTGTATAGAAATATAAGGTCGGTCATCGTACGTCTCACCGATAAGTTTAACAATTTCAGACTGCCAAGAAGATAATCATAATTGATATCCTCAGAGCGCATATTTAATTTTAAATTAATAAATCTTAGAAACTTTCTCTGGATTCTTTCAACCGCCGTCGAGTGTACAATGAAGTGCGGAGACCACAAGACTGAATTATATTCTACCTGAGGTCTGATCAGAGAAGTGTAGAGGACTTTATACGTGTGCAGGTCTGTGCAGGATGTCGAGAAAAGTGGATGAGCATAATCAAATGGGTGGTAGTTTATGGAGATCACGATCCTCAGTTATGGGGGACCAACGTGGATAATGATGATAATGAAAATAAATTTAAATATAAAATTTTCTAGATTTTCTTAGCTTTGTCTTAATGCGCATTAATTAAAGAATAAAATGAATAATACATTTTAGATTAATCGAGTAAATTTATCTGGTTGATAGTATTTCTTTATATGTATAGGCAACTAACTAAATATAAAAACAGAGTTTTGAATTTTTTTTTTTTTTTTTTAAATCAAGTACTATAAGTTCTCTCAGGATTATGAACAAACATGACAAATGTATGTGTTATGTGTATAGATCATTGGAGAGGAAGAATGAAAAATTATTTTTGACAGTATAAAAGTAGGTTCTAGGTTTGTGTTACTTATTTAATTTTTTTAAATATGGTAGATATCATGTAAGGACTGAATTTAGAAATATTTTTTCTATCAGAACCTGAAAGGACATTAATTCATTTTCGAACATACGAGAACTGTGGCTTTTCGAACGTGAGAATTTAGAAAAAGGGTCCAAATACACTTCGCACAATGTATAGTGGCAAATGTGACTTTTAATCACTTTTTACATGTATATTTTTCTGAGATTATTATATTAAAAATATTCTTAGGTTATTATTTCAGCACAATTGTGCCGTGTCATATATTCCACGTCTCTCCGACCACTCAAGCCGGATTTCATTGCAGGGCGGTTGCCAATCAGCATCGTCTCAAAAATCTTCACACTGAATTCAAGCGGGTGCTGCGGATCGTAGTTGACCTCACCCCATCTTTGAAGAAAGAGTGTATTTTAAGAAATCCTCAGTAGCGATTAAAAAATAAGAATTTAATATCTGTAAATATTCAAATATAAATTATCATATAAGATTCAAAGAGCATTTAAAATGTTCATGGTTTGTCAGAATTTTTTATAAATTGATCATATTTTTGATGAAAATTTAGAATTGTCTGCTATATACATGTATCTATAACAATGTTGGTTTAATTTAATTGAATAATTTGGAATCGCTAGAAAAAAGTAAACCAATATATGTTAAGTAACCAACTAAATTTAGTCTTATCCTAAAAATTGTCCAATAATTTCGGATCATTAGGTCATTTTTCACATCTGTTGTCATCATAACAATTTTAGTCAGGCACTAGATTTTTTTTTAATTAAAAATATTTTTTAAAGTTTTCCTAAAAATATAAGAATAACTTGATATATGATTTTAGTTAGTTTTTTATCACCCTGAAGAAATGATTATTCGAAACCGGTTGGTGAATATAGTAAAGTTAATAAATTATCTATTATATTATGAGAAATTATTCGTCATCAACATAATCATCACCATCATCCCCTTATATTAAGAATGTCAGCGGCTCAATGACTCAACAAGGCTACTCCATCTTCCCCTGAATTGCGCTGTTTCATTGCTTAATAACCAAACAATTCCCAATCTGTCTTCATAAAATCTTTGTCGCTCTTTATCTCAACTTAGTTAGGGGTGAATCACCGGTCGCTTTCCCTTCGTTCATCTTCCATTCGCACGACGTGTCCGAGTTATTTAAGTAGAAACTCTAAGCTGGAGGTCACCTTTATCGCGAATTAAATATTCAAAATAAATAACAACAGATTTATAATTTGTACTTTCTATTAATATACCAATATGTTGGATATTGTATCGATTAATAATAAACTTTACTTTTTGATATGATTCCTGTTCAATTTACTAGAGAATTAAAATAGAGACAATTTCCATTAGTTTACTTTACCATTATTATAATCTAGTTTCATAAGATACGTAGAAATTAATATAATAAATAAGCAAATGAAATGTAACGAAAAAAACATTTTTCTCCACATCCACAATTCTCGCTAATTATTTCCTAACTTTTCTTTTTAGGTTTTCATAAGTACTCATATTTATCCTTGTTTTTATAATATTCACATGTACATTATTACTTTATTTCATTACACGTAATATTTTATTATATACCACATTTATCATTTCACAGTTTTTTAACGTTTGTAAATGGTAAAGATATCGAAGAACCAGATATAATTATAGTAATAAAATTAGTGATAAGGAAAACGCCATAATATATATTTAATTCGATTTATTTCGATTGCTTTATTTATACATATATAAAAATATTATATACAGAGTGGGAAAGAACATGTACGTATGTATAAATATTGTACCTAATAAAACATAGGTAATTTGGGGGGGAAAGAAAATAATAGATTATTTAGAAGAAAAGATATTTACATTGAGGAATACTTCAATTACAACTACAATGTCATCAACAGCAGGGTCATCGCAACACGGTATCAGGGAAGTCTTTACCAGTGTCCGTGGGCGGAGCCATAGTGGACGGCGCCGTGAGAGGCAGCGGCCAGAGCGGAGAAGTGGGCGGCTTTAGCGTGGGCTACCTCGGGGGTGTCCACCACAACTCCGTCATGTCCCAGGGGAGCGGCTCCGTGAGCGTGCAGACCAGCACCGTATGCTCCAGCGCCATAAGCACCAGCTCCATAAGCTCCGGCACCATAGGCTCCGGCACCATAAGCACCGGCACCATAGGCTCCATGGGCTCCGTGAGAGGCGGCGGCCACGGCGGAGTAATGGGCGGCCTTGGCGTGGGCAACGGCGGGGGTGTCTACCACGTTACCGTCGTGTCCCAGGGGAGCGGGTCCGTAAGCGTGGAGTCCAGCACCAGCGCCATAAGCACCAGCACCATAAGCTCCGGCTCCATAGGCACCAGCACCATGAGCGCCATAGGCACCAGCTCCGTATCCTCCATAAGCACCTGCGCCATGAGCTCCATACGCTCCAGCGCCATATGCTCCTGCACCGTATGCACCAGCGCCATAAGCACCAACTCCATATCCATGGTCATACTGTCCATGGTCCTGGCTCTCGGCCAGACCTTCTCCCTTCCAGCTGCCGTCCTCGTGTCCACCATAGTGGGCGGAGGCCAGAGCTCCCAGGCACAGGAAAATTGCGACGGACTGTTAAAAGAAAGCTTTATTAATCAATGTGTTTATAAATTATTGATTTATGAAATAATACTATTTTAGTTGTGTTATATATGTTTTTAAACAAATATAAGAAACTCAATACAATATATAATATATACGTAATACAATAATACAATACTAATAAATTGAATATATTTTTTTACATATAATCCGCTCTTTATTCCACGCGTTTAATGATCTTCTAGTGATTCATTCAATTCAACAATATGAATCTAGTAAGTTCAAACACATTATAAAATTATTCAAATTGAAATCAAATTTTTTATTTTTAAAAAAATGTATGTAAATGTTAAATGAAATTGCCAAAAACCCGTTAAAATTTCCGCACCAAAATATATAACAATAATAATATCACTTGTATCACGTAATATTATTGAATGGTAATCCGAACATAAGATTTGTTGAAAGTGAGGCAGAACTAACCAGAGCGTTCATGATTATTGTCTTGGGTGAGCCTTTTCTGACAGGAAAACTGCTTGTGCCGTGAAGGAGACAAGGCGGAGGCTTTATACTAACTGAAAACCTTCCTTTGTGTGTGTAGAGAAGGGATGCATACACACGTATTGCCGAATCTATCAAATAATTTGTAATGTGCAGTGTTTATAAAGCAAGGTTGAATGGATTGTGAAGGTTATCGTTGTTTCGGTGTTTTTATAATAATAGAACCGCCATTTTTTAAATATTGATAGTAATTACTAATCCTTTGTATATACAAGTACATATTATGAATTGAGATATACATAAGGTATATAACTTATTCGTTATAAGCCTATTAAATTCTCGTATTATATATTTTAAAAGAATGTATAATTAAAATGATTATATTTGAAAAGGAGGAAAGTAAGACCACGTGCGAAATACAAGAAGTTAATAAATACATGTTTGGAACAAGAAGATGAGTTCGTGTGTTTGGTAGACATTAATATGAGGGTTACTAAAAGGAGTACAGTGAATGCAGTAATTTCTAATATATATAGTTTATACACGTAGAACAAATGAGTAAGGAGATAAAGGAAAGAATTATATGAGCTAGGTTAGGTTATATAAGGTTAAGAATGTTGATAGAAGACCAAGTAAACCAGGTACTAAAAGATGACCCTGATAGAAGCCTCAACAATCGTAGAGCTTGGATGAGAGGATGTCTGAATGTGGATGAAGAGAGAGTCGTGTGTCAGGAAAGAAGAGTGTGGCGCTGCATCCTTTCTGCCTATCTCCGATGGGAAATGGCGAGATGGTAAATTAATTAGTCAGTCAGTTAAATTTCTAATATTATTTTTAAATATATGTATTTAAATTCCTACAAATGTTATTTTGGTCAAAATATCCCCTATACCGTATACGTATTTAAAATATTAATTTGTGTCGTATACTTATTTGTTAATGTTGCCGAAATTGTAGTAATATTAATGTTACTGTAATATAATGCATGTATTTATTTATTAAAAAATTTTAACACCCTTAGTAGAGTATTTAAAATATATTAAACCTTATTAACTTATTATATAAAGTTTTTTTTAACATAATAGAGTTTTGTTAAAATTGTGTTAAGTGCATTTTATGCGCACACATATAACTAAATCAACAAAAAGTGTTTTATATAGTTTTATAGGGTATTTTAGTATAGTGAAAATAGCTAAGAAAAAAAACACCCTTTTGAAACTTACTAAACGTGAAATAAATATACTACTTAATTTAGTAAAGATAGTATTTACTGGATCTTTATTTCCAATCCGGGGAAGTACACTACCAATTGTGTTATAGCGCCAGTATTTTTCATGACAAATTTTCGAACCTATATGTTTCACTTTTTCAAATTAATACCTCTGTCGTTCCATTATTTGAAAGCCATCTATATTATTTTTACGGAATCTCAAATATCTGAGTAAACCGACTGCAGACGCCAGAATTATTAATTCATTTTTTATTAAATTTTGGACACATTGATACAACTTATATTATTAGGTAGTGTACTTCCCCGAATTGGAAATAGAGATCCAGGTTCGAATCCCGGTAGCGCAAAAACCATATTTTTCGACAAAATTGATTTTATATGTATATATTTATAATTAATACATTAAATTAGTATTTAAAACATCACAGACCGTCTGCTCTGAATAATTACAACTTCACAATAAGAATGTGTTCTCATTAATAGTATTTTCATATTTGTGAAAAATCTAACATCGAGCGCCTCATAATACTTGATCAATTTGTATTGAATGTATTTATTTTAGAAGTGAAATCATTTGCCAAACGAGGATTAATGGAATGTGTGTGTTAATCAAATTATTTCGCATTAATATTTTTTTAAATTATTTAACATTTAATCTCAAACATTCTTGAGGATATTTTTAATTAATTATTGCTAATTCAATACAAAAATTAATTTACATAATGTTCATCATCGAATATCCTGGTCAATATATAACATTTGTATAGAATAAATTACTCAGTGTGTGTATGTATTTATGTATGTGTGATTATACTTATGTTTAATTGTGTGTACGGGTAGTGGACTTGCTTTCACTAGAAATAAATTAAATCCAAAAAAAAATATTTTACCAAAAGAGTCATAAAAATATCTAAATCTAATTTTTTTTCAAATTAAAAAGTTGCTATTTTTCGCTTGATGTTTTTTCAATACAGAACCTACATACAAACATATATTACTATTTTAATTAGTATCACCCATATTTACGAATGAAATTTTTGACTAGAAACAATCTCTACGTAAACGGATTTTGCTCACATAAGATTTTTCTTTGGACACTTGTTTTCGTATACACATCATGTATCAAAGATTCGCAGTCTCGCGTATACGTCAAACATCAAAAGTCATTGTCGTTCGTCAATTGAGTGATTTTGAATCTCTCCAGCAACAGTTAAAACTGAATAAATGTTTGTAACTTATATTAAGTTTAATAACTTTAGCAAACTTTCAGAATAGATCTGGATCTATAGTGATTTTAGGTGACGTTATATGCACGTGTCAAATCATGCTATTAGATCGAACGTCGTGTACACTGTCTTGAATTTTGTTATTTTCTACCTCTCTGTCTCTTGTGATGAGATTTTTATCTGGACATAAACTCAAAGGTCAGTTTGAGATTGGAAGAAAGAGACAGACAGGTGATTCAAACATATTGTTTTTATCACGACTATAATTTTGAGTTGTCGTTCCACTAACTGATTAGAGGAACAGAGAGACGCACAATGGATTTCTAATGATATTCCCTAACCATGGGCTGTCTGGACTACTATCTCAGGAACACCCTGTGCAAAAGAGGGGGAAGGTAGTTTGAGAGGAAACGATACAAGTAATATTGTAAGTATATTATTACGTTATGTTATGGTACCTACCAGCCACGAGGTATTATTTTGAGTTGACATTTCGCAAATGGCAACGTTGCACCGCGGGAAGGAATTTCTCTTCATGGAATTAATATCAAAAAATATTATTTCATGTTTAGAAAAGGAAGGGTGAGAATAATATAAAATATTAGGCATCTGTGTTACCCTGTACCATGTTAGTCTAGAGTTTTTGTTATCTTGTTTGTATATTTGCAGGATGTAAAACATCCCTTCATGTCACGACGTCAGTGAGGCGAAATTTGGATGACAATACTAATTTCTGCGTGAAGCTTTACTCACGAGCCAAGCATGATGGGAACATTATTGGGTTTCATCTGCTCAATCTATTTTAAAACATAATGATGCCAGGGTTTCTGCGCTACTTCCGGAACCACGCTAGGAAGCAGGTGACCTAACTTTTATAACGTTGGCCGTGCAAGGATACACCAAGTATACTACGGGGTGACTCGGAACATCAAAAACTGAATTTAAGCTATGTATTACTCTTGAAGAGCAAAGGTTCTCGTATCTAATATTTGTGAAGAAAGTTTTTAGTTGTAAAATTTTAAAGAGGTAGTAAATTGTAATAATTATTCTCACATTCTCACCTCTGATTTTTATGCTAGTTGCTAATTTTGTTGTAGACGATTTGTTGCAAATCTTTTATTGAAATCACACTGACGTGATATTATTTTGTGCTATATTACCTTGTAGACTCTTATTCTGTCATGTTCAAATTTTGTATGCAAAAGCTAGTTAATTATAATGTTGTAAATCTCAAACTAATTGTATAATTTTTTCCTTGAGAATGATAACTGATGTGGATGGGAGACGGTATGGTGAATTCTGTGCATCAGGACCACACATCTCATGCTTTCCCTTGGGCGATCCGAAGGACGAAGATGTCACATGTTGGCTCATCCAACTCTAGACACGATCACGTCACAACATATTGGTTTAAAAAAATGACACGCGTTTACAAAATAAGGACATGATATTTTATTTTTTATTCGATTTATTTCGATTGCTTTGGCTGTTCTTGTATATATCAAAATACAAAACACACACACATGTTGTGGGTTAGTACCTTGCATATTTGCGAGGGAGGAAATAAAATATAGATATTGGTAGGGGGATAGGTGAATAGAAAAAAAAAGATATTTACATTGAATTCGATCGATTACAACTACATAATCATTAACAGCAGGGTCATCACAATACGGTATCGGGGAGATCTTCACCAGTGTCCATGGGTGGAGCCATAATGGGCGCCGTGAGAGGCAGCGGCCACGGCGGAGAAGTGGGCGGCTTTAGCGTGGGCAACCTCGGGGGTGTCCACAACACGACCGTCATGTCCCAAGGGAGCGGCTCCATGAGCCCCGGCTCCGTGACCAGCACCGGCGTAAGAAAAGGGAGCATAAGATCCATGAGCAGCACCACCGTAGGATAGAGGAGCGTATGCTCCATATGCGGCACCACCGTAAGAAAGAGGAGCATAGACTCCGTGAGCACCAGCTCCATGAGAAGCAGCAGCCACGGCGGAGTAGTGAGCGGCCTTGGCGTGGGCCACTGCGGGGGTATCTACCACGTTACCGTCACGTCCCAGGGGGGCGGGTCCGTAAGCGTGGAGTCCAGCACCAGCGCCATAAGCACCAGCACCATAAGCTCCTGCGCCATAGGCACCGGCACCATAAGCTCCGGCACCATATCCACCAAAACCATGAGCTCCATATGCTCCCGCGCCGTATACCCCAGCACCATAAGCTCCGGCACCATATCCACCAAAACCATGAGATCCATATGCTCCCGCGCCGTATGCCCCAGCACCATAAGCAACAACTCCATATCCACGGTCATACTGTCCATGATCCTGGCTCTCGGCCAGACCTTCTCCCTTCCAGCTGCCGTCCTCGTGTCCACCGTAGTAGGCAGAGACCAGAGCTCCCAGGCACAGGAAAGTTGCGACGAACTGCAATAATTATTACTTTATTAATCACTGTTTTATAAAACTTGTGCTATATTTTTTTTACATAAATATAAGAAACTCAATATAACATTTCAATTCATATTTTTATTTAACGAACTTCTAGTGATTCATTCAATAATATGAATCTAGTAAGATCAATCACATCAGAAATTTATAAAAGTTGTAACAAATACTTTATGAATGAGTTAATCTTTAATTTACTTTACACATTATTTGTAAAGTGAGTCATGTCGCAGAAATACAATCAAATTGTAAAATGTTTTTGCTAAAAAAAACTGTTGAATTTTCAGCACCGAACTATATGATATTAATTATATCACTTGTATCACATAATATTATTAAAGAATATTTGTTGAAAGTAAGGCAGAACTAACTAGAGCGTTCATGATTATTGTCTTGAGTGAGCCTTTTCTGACGAGAAAACTGCTTGTGCCGTGAAGGAGAAAAGACGGAGGCTTTATACTAACTGAAAACCTTCCTTCGTGTGTGTAGAGAAGGGATGAACACACACGGATTGCCGAATCTATTAAATAATTTATAAAGCAGTTTTTATAAAGCAAGGTTGAATGGATTGTTAAGGTCATTATTGTTTCGATGTTTTTCATTATAATAGAACCACATTTTTTTAAATATTGATAGCATTTACTAATCCTTTAACAAACAAGTGCAAAATGAATTTAACAAAAATTTATTTTATTTGTCATAAACTTATTACTACCCCTAAACAGATCTTCATTTATTTTTAATATTTAATTCCAATACATTATAGTTAACTTTATATTTAATAATTAAAGATTTTTGGCATAGAATCTTATAATTAAATACATTTTTAATAAAATATCTACTATACATACTAGACAAGCATTCAACAAAATAATAATACAGAAAACTTCTAATAAATTCAGTAGTTAAACATGATAAATTTATTTTATAATTTGATTTAAAACACTGTTTTATTCCACTATATGTTTTATTGTGTTAAACGATAGAACATTTTCGGTAACATCTTCCCATTATCAATAATATAATTCAACTAAAATTTATTCTAATTAAAATATTTAATTCATATTTAAAATACCATATATTACTGTCCAAAAGTGTTTTTAATTTTAGTTGAATTATATTATTGATGTTCCCAAAAACGTTCTAACGATTAACACAATAAAAAATATAATAGAATAAAACAGTGTATTAACTCAATTTATAAAATAATCATGGAATTCTACAAAGTTTCACCAAATACCTTTGAACAGTTATGATACATTTGATAATAAATATAGTTGTGTATACTGTACTGCTTTTTATATTAAAAAATTATGTCAAAATTTTAAGCAAGCGGCGCTCTCATGGAAAGCTGGTTCCCTGACTAGAGAATGGCAGCGTTCACAGAATAACTACATATACAACAATGGCCGTGACTGAAGTAGTTATATATGTAATATTTATATTTTGTGTGTATATATGTGTGAACTTTTTACTTTTTATTATTTTTTTTTTATTTCTTAATATTTTCCTTGGTTTTCTTTTTCGTAGCACAATATATTTATTTCATAACCTTAATGTATAACATAATACGTATTATCTTTATGGCGAATCGGGTTTAAAAAAAACCTGATCACGCTGGAATAAATACATTATTATTATTTTTAACATAAGAGTCAAAGAGCATTTAAGATGATAAAATAATCGCGTTTTCTCAAAATTTTAGAATTATTTATTAAAAAATGCTTTTGCTAAACATTTTGAGATAATCTATTTTCATCATCCATGCCGATCCTTCGTGTTTGAGGATCGCAATCTCCATGAACTATATTTAACGTGTAAACAATGTTGGTCTGAAATTTAATTTAAACGTGCAAATAATAATAAATATCTTAAATAGCCAACTAAATATAGCCACAAGTTTAATCCTAAAATATTTTCCATTACTTTTGGATCATTACAACATTAAACGAATTCTAAAATACGTAAAGCTTAGTTACATGATGTGTAACGAATGAATGAGGAAAGAATGATATATTATACGAGTGTTGATGGCACCTGAAATATAGATTGTACACTGAAAAATGATCCTGTCTGAAGCCTTAACAATCGAAGACGTTTTATGAAAATATGAATTTATATGAGGGCTCCTATCTCTGTGTCTATTCCTGCGGGGAAACAGAGCGATGGTAAGTTAGTTAGTTTAAATAATGATGTCTAATATTTTTTCAAAAATATTTAAACTCATCTTGGTGAATGATTTGAATATTATGTCCCAGGCTGATATTGTTTTTGAATAACTAAGAAATGAAATATATTTTTTTCATTTGGTATTTATGATTACATTGACCAAGTGGCCGCTTTTGGCAGCAGCGGCATATTATTTAATAATATTTTTCATAACACTCTCGCATTTCAGCAATTTCATTTCGAATATTGTCCTGTAGCATCGGAACTGTTATTGGCTTATTGGCGTAGACCCTTGACCATATCTTTTTTGCCAATCCATTGCGGATCACAGGTATTCTTTACAGTAATCTCGTCAATGGTAATTTTCAACTTCCGGTTAACTTGTGTCATCTTTTTTTTCTTAACTCGCCACATTTAATCAATAAAATAGCAACATTGTTAAACGACAATGGTATTGACTTTAAAAATAATATTATTTAACTTGATTAATGGCACAAATTACATTTGAATGGTGAATTTTCTGTTTAAAAGAAGAAGAAGAATCCTTTATACGGTACTGAGTAATCTTTTTATCGAAAAATACAATATTTTAATTTACATGGTTATTGTGTTAGTTAACATAATAATTAAATATATTAATTATAAAGATATACATATAAAATCAATTTTATCAAAAAACATTGTTGTTGCGCCACCGGGATTCGAACCTGGATCTCTTTCCTAACCGGGGAAGGTGCTTTATCCAACTAAGCTACAGCGACAATACTTTTAGCGACAATTTTCGACCCTATATGTTACCTTTTTGATATTAATACATTTAATCGTTCCAAAATTGATTTTATATGTATATCTTTATAATTAATATATTTAATTCATATTTAAAATATCACAGACCTATGTTCTGAATAATTACAACTTCACAATAAGAATGTGTTCTCCTAAACATAATAATTATTTTTACTATACAGTTGTATTAAGTGTATTTTATACACGCACATATGACTAGATCAACAAAATGTAATATATGTATAGAAAAAAGATGAAGTATCATGAAGATAGCCATATAATACATTTTGAAACGTACCTGCCATACTTAAGATAAATATATCAACTTACTCGATTTTATAAAGGCTGTATTTTTACGTTTGTCAAAAATCTCATCGAGGCATCACTTGAAACTGATTAATTCGAATTGAATATTATTTGTTTTGAAGTGAAATCATTTGCCAAACGAGCAACACGTAATAACATTGATATAAGCAGCTGTATGCATAATTACTTTATTACCTTCTTAAAATAATATTTAATTAGTATTAATCGAATGATTAATACATTTGTGATTAGATTGTACCATCTTGAGGATTAATATTTCGCATTAATCTCGTAAATATTATACATCCTTGGGGATGTTTTTGATTAATTAATATTAGTCCAAAATTGTGCGTGGTATGTGCTCATATGAAATGAATTTACTGAATATACATTTTACAGTACCGTGTAACATTTAATTGCGGAATATTCTGGTCGATACAAAACATAATAATCATGTCCCACAAGTCTTTGTGGTTTTTTTTATATATGCGCAAAATACACTTCACTTTGAATACCGGTCGTGCCGGCAATACTTTATATGTTTATTTTTATCACTAAAATGACACAAGCATAGGACAAGAATAAGTGTTGCGTTAGTTATAATGGGTGTTCAAAAAAAAAATTTCAATATTAAATTATAATTGCTCGTAAACCATCAGGGTGAGGTAAGTGGAAAGGGTATTGATCAACGCGCGTGATTTGCGAGATTACCAGTCGCAATGAGTCACTGATCGGGAGCGCACCGCGCGTTCGCGGTTGAGCAATATTTAAAGTGCGGTGATTCATTGGTTCGTGTGCGTCGCGCTTTTTGTACTCACTTTAGTATTCAAAGAGTGAGTGATAGATAGGCCGAGCACGCAACTTATCTGGTGTTGGGTTCAAAAGTTCAGACAAGAAGGGGCAATGGTTAACCAAACTCAACGTCACCAACCTTAGCGAGAACAATGCTGGAACGTTTTGGAATAGCACGAACGCTTGGAAACATATTGTTTACTGACGAAGCACATTTTCATATCGATGGCTATGTTAATAAACAGAACATGAGATACTGGTGCCCCGACAACCCAAAGGAACGCCATCAAAAACGTTTGTATTGTCCAAAAACGACAGTGTGGTGTGTAATTTCTGCCCGAGGGATAATTGGCCCTTATTTTTTTAACCAGCGTGTTGACATAATGGATCTACTTCTCGTCTCTAGTAACACGTCCCAAACTCATACTCCAGACTACTTATGAATCAGAAATATTTGGCGTATTAAGATATGATACGATTTAACATAGATAAATAATTATTTATCTATGTTATAATATGTAATATAATAAGTTATACATTATAATTGAAGACGTCATCCGAACAACGATGTACGCCACATTTCGATGAGTTTACAGAAATTGAAAAAAACTTTTAATTTTATTTTATGATAAATGTGTTTTTAATACATTATGATAATATACTTTTTATTCAATTGTAATCTATGATGAAAATAAGAGGATTGAAGCTTTTTTTTTTCCGTAGAACAATGCTATACGGCGTGTGCTTGACAGCGTTGTTCCGTAAGGTGAAAATAAAAACAAATTATATTTTAAAATAACAAAGAATACATATTACACGTTTGGTAGATTTTTATGAAACAAAAAATGTAAGAACAATATAATAATTATTTTCAAAATGATGTTTGATAGAGTTCAACGAATAAAATGTGCTGTACAGCGTTATTCTATTCCCATCAGTTGGAGTCTTTTTTGCAGCAACGGCTAACCCTCTCTTCCAAATATATAGTTGACCAGTAGCATTCATCATTTCTCTCTTGATATCTCCAGTGTGACATGTTGTTTTATATTTTTCTTTGTTTATTTAAACATCGAACATCACTCGGTGAGAGATCTGACAAGTCCGCCATCTTGGGTGCTTTACAGCGTTGTTCTACCACAGGGTATATTTCAACACGCCGTAACTCCGTCAGGTAGTAGAATTTCGAACAACGAACTACACCAAAATGTGCGTAGTTTGGCGTTTAACAATATACCATAATCTGCAAACCAGCTAACTCCATTTTTCAAAATTGTTCAGGAGCAACAAAAAACTGTTTAATTTTGTAATTAAACGAATTACGAAAATTTCAAAACACATTTTGGTAGATTGTTTATGAAGAAATAAGGTGACTGAGAAATTTTATTGATGTTTTGATTTATCTCGTACTTATAGGGAATGTTTTGGAGTTTTTCTGAATTTCTTTACCAAAATGGTAAAATATTATTGTGAGTTAGCCGATTTTGCATGATAATGTAGTGATGTCGTGTTTATGATTTCCGCGGACGCCCCCTATTTCTGGTGCCATCAACCCTTGTGTCAGGCAAACATTTAAGGTTCTTACAATAATGAATATAAGGATTTTCAGCACGTATTTTAATATTAATGGGAATCTTTGACTTTTAGTATACCATGGTACAATAAAAGAGGAAAATAATGGTATCAAAAATGGATTTTTGACCACGGGTGGAGTTAGTTGTTTTGCAGATTAAGATATCGAAACTTAACTTAACATAGACCAAAATGTGTTGTACATCGTTTGGTTGACGTCTTCAATTAGTGAGACTCCAGTATGCCACATTTATATACATTTCCTATTTATTTTTAATGTTTGAGGACCGATGCTGGGTAGTTTTGTGCAACCGCTTGTGCCTTTTATTTTAAGTCTGATTCAAGGACTGCACTAATATTTTCTTTCAGCTCTTAGTAAAACTTCAATGCCAAAATATCCGGCTTGAAATTTTTTGAACCACTTTTGACAATATCTATATTTTATTACATCCCTACCCATTGTATTACAAATGTTGTCAATAGCCAAAAACGCATTCTATCAAAGTTGGTAACATTCCTGGGATTTTTTCATCTCCTATGCTATTATAATATGAATCAAAAGTACTCCCAATTGATCACCCATCACTCACATGCTTGTTTGAAGATCGCAGAGTGAATTAAGTGTGTGTGTGTGTGTGTTACCAGAGCAAGTTATGGAACGAAAGATGAAACAGCTTGACAACTTTATTGTTAAGCAAAATTACAGATTAAAGGTATTCAATACACATACAATGAAATAACTACACGCAGAGGCGTTTCCTGGAGATGATAAATGGAAGGTGGTAGCGTGAAGAGTGGCACTCTGAAGCCAGTCTCCAGGAAGGCTGCTGGTCGCATGTTTATTGTGGCGTCGGTATCGGACGTGCTTTTACGGATGTCAAGAGGTAAAAATGGGGTGCATTCAGGGATGATGGGGATGACTCCACAAATGCATAAATAAAAAAGAGAACTCGAAAAGGAATGCAACCAGAAATAGTACGTGTGTGACTATATTTACTGTTATATCTATAATTAGTGCTGATGATTTATTCCAAATTTTTCGATACTATGTAGTACAGGTCAATATCAGATGTTTACAGTTCAACAGTTCGGAGGCAGGAGGCATTTATCTCTTTCACACACTCACTATCGTACCAACCTTCAAGCGCTCACGCATTCGTCCCACAGATATATCACATTTACGTTAAATTGTGTGTACGGGAAGAGGACCTGTTGTCACTAGAAATAAATTAATTCAACATTATTTTCTATTCTCAAAAAAATGCCATAAAAAAGATATAAAACTTAATTTCTGAACGTAAAGTTATCTAGTTATTTACTGAATATTTTTTGCGATACAGTACCTACATATATGCATGAATTAGTTCAGTTATTACGTGTATATTTACACTTTATTTAAACATGTATTTTAACAGGCATTACTACACGATTGAGATTTTTATTAAATTCTCAACTTGTGTTCAAATAACTTCTAACACTTTAAATTTAGGATAACTCTATTTGAGCTCAAAGAGTTGCTAGTAATATTTTCTAATAGTAAACTTCATTTGAACTACTATCTCTAGAAGACTCCATGTAAAAAAGGTGGATTGTAGTTTAAGAGGAAATATTAAAAGCGTCGAGAACGTGTTGGGTACTTTTGTTGAGAAACGAAATTAAAACATATTGTATTATTTTTTACTTGATTTATTTCTAATGGTTTGGCTGTGGTTGTATATATCAAAATACAAAACACATTAAATCATGGGTTGGTAGCTAATAATACATAGGGGAGGAGACAATATATAGACAGGGCAGGTGTACAGAGAAAAAATATATTTACATTGAATAAATTACAACTACAAAATCATAAACAGCAGGGTCATCACAACACGGCGTCAGGGAGATCTTCACCAGTGTCCGTGGGCGGAGCCATAGTGGACGGCGCCGTGAGAGGCAGCGGCCACGGCGGAGAAGTGGGCGGCTTTAGCGTGGGCCACCTCGGGGGTGTCCACCACAACTCCGTCATGTCCCAGGGGAGCGGCTCCGTGAGCCCAGGCTCCGTGACCGGCACCGGCGTAGGAGAGGGGAGCGTATGCTCCATAAGCAGCACCAGCGTAAGATAGAGGAGCATAGACTCCATGAGCACCAGCTCCGTGAGAAGAGGCAGCCACGGCGGCGAAGTGGGCGGCCTTGGCGTGGGCCACTGCGGGGGTGTCTATCACGTTACCGTCATGTCCCAGGGGAGCGGGTCCGTAAGCGTGAAGTCCAGCACCAGCGCCATAAGCACCAGCACCATAGGCACCAGCACCATAAGCTCCGATACCATGAGCGCCATAGGCACCATAGGCTCCGATACCATGAGCGCCATAGACACCAGCTCCGTATGCTCCAGCTCCATAAGCGCCAGCGCCATATCCATGGTCATACTGTCCATGGTCCTGGCTTTCGGCCAGACCTTCTCCCTTCCAGCTGCCGTCCTCGTGTCCACCATAGTGGGCGGAGGCCAGTGCTCCCAAGCACAGGAAAGTTGTAAAAAACTGTAAACATTAATAAATTATTAAAAAAACATATTTTAATAGAAAATTGTACAAATCTTACTTATTTACGTATAAAGTTTAAATTCATCGTAAAATTAAATGGTTAAATTGGTGCAATAGTAACGCATTCTACTAGCGAGATAAAGTTCCGAGTTCGTGTGATGCAATAATTCATTTTAATTGTTATACATATCATTAAACTATAATCTTAAATTGCAACCATATAACAAAAATGTAGTTTCATTATCATATATACAGGGTGTAACAGACCTAGTCCACAATACTTAAATTACGAGTCGAACATGTTCAAGGGATATGTGCCTAATCTCAAAACATGTAAAAAAAATCGTAATAATGTGATTATTTCGATTAATTAAAATATTTTATTGATTCCAAATTATATATTGAATACAAAAAGTTAAAAGTCATCGAATTTTGAGCGGCTAGATTATTTTTTTAGATGATTTTTAGATGCCTGAAGCAAAGATATAGATGAATAATTTAGCAAATATTTATTTTAAACTACGTAGATTTTAAGGTTAACACGATTTTGTAAACATGTCATACGATAATATTTCCCATAACAATGCAGAATTTGCACATGTACCATGAGCATTTTCGACTCATAATATAGTCAGTCATTCTGTATTTATATGCATAAAATAAGTGAACATTTGAAATATTTATATATATATAAACACATCTTGCAAATTAGTAGCGTCCAAAGATTCTCATAAATAGTTAAAGATAAATTATTTAGTTCATATAAATTATTAGCGAATCAATTGAACTTACAAGTGTATACAATCAAACATGATATTACATAATTTAACATTTTAATTTGTACGCAATATTTTTAAACGTTATTTTAATAAAGTCAGTAGTAAAACAGAACTAACCAGAGAGTTCATGATATTGTCTTGAGTGAGCCTTTTCTGACGGGAAAACTGCTTGTGCCGTGAGGGCGACAATGCGAAGGCTTTATATTTGATAACCTTTCCTTTGTGCATGCAGAGGAGGGGATTTACGCGTGCGTTGCCGGACTCTATAAAAAAATACTATGCATTTTTTTACTGAAGGCCGAACGTGTGTGTTGTTATTAATGTAATCATTATTTTTGTGTATTTATTATTAGGACCGTTATTTTTTTCATACTCGACTGCATTATTTTTTAACTTATTTAAAAAATTATTTAGCTACTTCTCGTATATTTGGATATGTTTAATGATTTTAGATTACACAGAGTACTCTGTATTAACCAAGATAGATACAATTTCCATGTACAGAATAATCAAAATATTATACTGTTTGGACCATAGATCATTAATAAAGTGTACATATAGGAGAGGGGTTTAGAATGTTAGTTGTGAGATGAGGGGCATTTTACACACATTCTTTGTGGAAACATAAATGCGATAGTATTTATTATTTAGTAAAACGTATTTTTTACATTAATACATATTATATTGTCACCATTTAAATTTTCGTTCATTTTAAAAAAGTCGCGAAGCTATTTGATTACGTGAGTGGTACCAAAACAGTCACATGGGTGACACTAAATTGAAAATATTGAAACAAGGAATTCGCGTTAGTTTATATCTATATATTTGGTTGTCTGTGGTTTGGACCATAATTTGCACACCGTAGGGATTTTATTTTTTTATTTTACGTATATGCTATACTGCTATATTACGTATACTGCATTAATGACTTATCAAATTGATGTGATAAGTTGTGCTTTGTTATCTCACATCAGAGATGATACGTAACTCATAAATGTTGACATGAATTGAACGTCTAAATCTCAATCTCAAAAAAACTATGATCAATCAAACTACGTCATGTCGGCCGTAGACATAATGTAGTCAGCGAACACAATGCATAGCGCAGCCAGAATGTCTGGTTATTTCTAGTTCATGAATGATTTTTAATTTATCTAGATTATTTAATTCATGAATAATTTCTAATTTGTTGAGCTTGTTTGAGTGAACGGATAGTCAACAAAAAAGTTGTTAGTGAAAGATTAGGTGTGCTTTTTTTTAATTATAGTTCATTTGTGTTTATGAATAAATGAACATAAATGAAGACAAATTGTACAAATTTGCACAACTCACAAAATAAATTATGATTTTTTTTTCACGGAAAACACATCGTTTTAAACAATATTTGAATATGTCCAAGAACATAAAACTACCGAATCTTCATCTACAAAAGTACTGTTATTAAAGAAATAATAGATATTTCATAGAGACGAAGATATTTTTTAGTATATTTAATTGAGAAGTATGGAAATATGGGTAATTACAGGGTTTACGACCTGTTTTTGGCTGGCTTGATTGATTACTTTAATATTTAATGAATATCAAATTTAGTCCATAGATGGTGATAGTTTAGTTGTACTCGAAGTGTTTCCACATAATAACATATATACAACTTCCAAAAATTCGATAGATATGGAGATTAATTAATAGGTGAGAATGGTGAATGTTATATTTGTATAAAGTGATCACTTAAGCCAGCCGAAGACAAGTCGTAAGCCCTGTAATTACCTATACTTCCATATATTTCCATTAAATATAATAGATTTGTCTCTATGAGATATCTATTATTTGTTTTTCACACTATTATGATGTTGTAGTTTTTCAGATCATAGTTTTATGATATTTTTAATACAAATTATATTATCAAAATTGAAATATTTACAGAAAAAGATCTATTTATCGAAAAAAAAAAATTTGTTGCTTCCAATATTGCTCATAAAAATAGATAACAGATGTGTTAATTTGATACATGTAAGTTCGAAAATTTGTCACAAAACTAGTTGATATGGCGAAATTGGATAATGCGTTTCCCCGAATAGGAAAATGTCCAGGTTCATATTTTCTATATATCTTTCAAGTCGACTCATTTAATTTGTATTAATTGGGATTTTATTTTCTTTAAAATCGTTCAAATTTTAATGATATTTTGACGGTTGTTTTGGAAAGGCAAATAGACATACGTTTTTAAATTAAAAGGAAGGGTAGAAAAAACAATATATTATATTATTTTCGATTTATTTCGATTGCTTTGGCTGTGGTTGTATATATCAAAATACAAAACACATTATATCATTGGCTGGTACCAAACAAAATATAGGCATATTTGCGAGGGAGGAAATAAGATACAGATATTGGTAGGGGGATAGGTGAATAGGAAAAAATGATATTTACATTGAAGTTCGATCAATTACAACTACATAATCATTAACAGCAGGGTCATCACAATACGGTATCAGGGAGATCTTCACCAGTGTCCATGGGCGGAGCCATAATGGGCGCCGTGAGAGGCAGCGGCCACGGCGGAGAAGTGGGCGGCTTTAGCGTGGGCAACCTCGGGGGTGTCCACAACACGACCGTCATGTCCCAGGGGAGCGGCTCCGTGAGCCCAGGATCCGTGACCGGCACCGGCGTAGGAGAGAGGAGCGTATGCTCCATGAGCAGCACCACCGTAGGATAGAGGAGCATATGCTCCATATGCGGCACCGCCGTAAGAAAGAGGACCATAGACTCCATGGGCACCAGCTCCGTGAGAAGCAGCAGCCACGGCGGAGTAGTGGGCGGCCTTGGCGTGGGCAACTGCGGGGGTGTCTATCACATTACCGTCATGTCCCAGGGGAGCGGGTCCGTAAGCGTGAAGTCCAGCACCAGCGCCATAAGCACCAGCACCATAGGCACCGGCACCATAGGCTCCAACACCATGAGCGCCATAGGCACCAGCTCCGTATGCTCCAGCTCCATAAGCACCAGCTCCGTATGCTCCAGCTCCATAAGCGCCAGCGCCATATCCGTGGTCATACTGTCCATGGTCCTGGCTCTCGGCCAGACCTTCTCCCTTCCAGCTGCCGTCCTCGTGTCCACCATAGTGGGCGGAGGCCAGAGCTCCCAGGCACAGGAAAGTTGCGAAGAACTATAAAATAAATATAATTTAAATACATTTTCACTGTTTCATCAATATAAAAATATCAATTGAAGTAATACCGATGAAGTTTATTAATTATTAAATAATTGTTATAATCAACCTGAGAATTTTGCAAACATATCAGTATTAATAAGTTTTATTGTATCTTCTGGGTTATATTTAGAGCAAATATTATAAAACTAAATTCATAATATTATTTTTATTGAAATAATTCATTTAATTTAATTGATAACTTATATTTTTTAGATTGTTAACATTGTTTTATTAACCATTTAAATAATTAAATACACCTACCGATTTCGAAAAATAGAATTTTCTTCTTCAGGATGTTATCAACCAACCAAAAATATATATATGTTATATTGTTTTTTTTTTAAAAGAATCTATTTTTAAAAATTTAAAACAATAATAATTTAAAAATAAATTTAATTCTTAACTAAAATTGTTACTTCATGATATAAAATTATTAGAATAATTATTTGGAAATAAATTTTAACTAAATTAGCTGGCTGTTTATAAAACAAAGATAGTAATCTAAAAAATCGATTTTAACCACAAAGTTGATTTTGTAAATATTAAAAATATGATATATAATACACTGCTATATTTTGTATCAATACAAATTAAATTATATTACGATAAACGTACATAAAATATTCTTCAATAGCTAACACAATATTATATTTTAAAATGTGAATCAAAACGGTAATAAAACAGAACTAACCAGAGCGTTCATGATTATTGTCTTGAGTGAGCCTTTTCTGACGAGAAAACTGCTTGTGGCGTGAGGGCGACAACGCGGAGGCTTTATACTTGAAAACCTTCCTTTGTGTGTGTATGTGGGAGGGGTGCATACGCATGCACTTGCCAAATACTGCCTCACAAAAATGCTAAGAAACATTATCGGTTTTTATATTCAAATCAAGGTTACAACTGTCTATTGTTATTAAGGTAGTCTCATTTTTTTTGATCGCATTTTGTTACACAATATTTTATTGGTGAAATATGCGGCGCGCGTTTTATAGTGTACGATTTCGGATGCGAACCATTTTAGAGTTGTTTTTAGCTTACATGACATCACTAATTTTCTTTTGTTGAATAATAATTCATAATTTTGTGTTATTCCAGCGTGATCGGTTTGTTTGTGCAAGACCCGATTCGCCATTAAAATACTATATACAATATAACGCATTCAAGTATCAAAATAATTATGAAAAGATATTAATAAATGTTATGATAAGAAAAGCAAAAAAGATGATGTTCACACACATATATAAGTATAGGGTGTCCAGCGGAAAATTATTAAGTTTAATATTAAATTTCTCACATTATATTTATACAAAATTTTGTTTAACAATGCGGATACGATACGTTTTATAAACCATATCATCTAAATGCCGTCCATTTCTCTCAAGACACTCTTTACAATCGGACTCTTAAATTTGCGAACACGCGAGAGCAAAGCGTTGGTCCAATGGCAACAACTTCACGGCGGATGTTTTCTTGTAGGGCCTGAATTGTTCGAGAATTATTGCTGTAAACTCTCGACTTAAAGTATCCCCACAAAAAAAAGTCGCACGGTGTAAGGTCCGGTGGCCGAGGTGTTCAGGGTATTTCTCCGAACTTGCTGATCAAATTATTGGGAAAAATTCCCCTCGGCTTCTCCATGCCACATTTTTATTAATACAGCCATCAAATGTTGCCCAATCACTGTCGATATTTTATAATTATTACATCCATTTTTTACATCATTGTAACAATGTACACAATGTCTGAATCAATTAGTTACAACCAGGCAATATTGATTTCTACAAAATATAATATTGTTTGAATATTATACACAATGTATGTATATTTTTATTACATATGTACGTGCTTCCAGCGGAATGTTCTGTATAATTAATTAATAAAATATATAACTTATTGCTTCATGATAAGAATTTTATTCACTCACCAATATTTTCCTATGTAAAGATTCATATCATTAAAAGATATAGTTGCAACATTGCAAAACGTTAATGCCAAGAAATACCAAAATACTAATTTAATGTATTAATCATAAATATATACATATAAAATCAATTTTGTCGAAAAATATTTTTTTTGCGCTACCGGGATTCGAACCTGGATCTCTATTTCCAATCCGGGGAAGTTAATAAGGTTCAAATCCCGGCAGCGCAAAAACAATATTTTTCGACAAAATTGATTTTATATGTATATATTTATAATTAATACATTAAATTAGTATTTAAAACATCACAGACCGTCTGTTCTGAATAATTACAACTTCACAATATGAATGTGTTCTCCTTAATAAAATACCAAAATGTTCGTTCAAAATATTATATAATATAAAGTTGGTGGGTGTCGACAACTTCAATGAAGTTAAATAATATAATATTCGGAATAGTGGAGGAATAAAGTAAGGCTGGTTCTGATTATGAAAGAGATTCAATTGTACTGTAATTTTCTCCACCCCATTCGAGTACACCAAACAAATCAATGATCTAAATTTTATTTTATTTTTTAAATAAACTAAACTTTGTATTTCGACTATAGTTTCAAGATAGGCAGTTTATCCAATTTCCTAGAAGTAGAACCTCGTATGTAAAAAAAATCGTTCATTCAGCGTTCGTTTAAATATAACAGAAATAGATTTTTTCAACCTTGCTACAAAATTAAATTTCATGAACCTTTTTATAATTGATTTTAGCTTTTCAATTTACCAACATACACATCTCATTCCTCTCCCTCCACCTTAAATCTAATTTCAACCTCCCCACCCTTTCTCTCGCCAGTTTTTTTCTTGATTGCACTTTTGTTTAATAATGCTCTCACCTTGTTAACGGTTATGTTACTTTACAATGGAAACTGTGACGTTACTTCAATACCAATGTGGTTAAATATCTTCATGGATATTTATTATTAGTTTCATATGCAGGGGCGTGCACTGCATAAAAGCAATAAAGTTGCGCATTACTAAAAATTCTGGTAAGCAAATATAAATTAAATAATCCACGCCACCGAGCGCTGTAGTCCTCTAGTAATTTTTCATTTATTGCTACTACAATATCTAGCCACTGTTTTGATCTATCGTTCTATTCAAGCCATACAATTGCTACCTACTGAATTGAAAATTCCACTTGGTTGAGTCAGAAATGGATCAGCTCATTCATGTTGTACGGAATCCTTACATATGCTGTTTCCTAACAGAATGATATTTGAAAGGTTTTGAACTTGGCTTAGAGCTGATCGAAGTATCTACTTCCACATTTACTAATTCGCAAATTTTACTACATTACTAAAAGTGTTGTTTTCATGATTATTGCGTTCGAGAATAATGCATTTTTATTATGATAGATTCATTTTTCCTAAAGACGTCGGTTAAACATATTACATTATATAGTATCATGGTAACAGCATAATCTAAGTTTATATCTACAGCACGCCACTGCTCATATCCTATGTTTGTATATTGTTTAAATCTCACAATTCATTACATTAACTAAATATGTATCATCATCGAAAGTAAATGAAAACTGAGAGTCTTGACAAAAATTTAAATCAACTTTAGTTTATTTTAAAAACTAAAATAATCATTTTGCGATGCCAATTAACGACTGTAAAAATGACAAAGGAATAAAAAGAATGTGAATTTAAATTTGAAAAATTTACAATGACTCAAATATCATAATTATATTATTGATAGTGTTTACGCGCTTTTATACTTCAATAGGTAGGCCTGATATAAAATTTTGAATGTGTTCTTTTTGTGTGGATTTAAAAACAGAACACAAAAGCGATGCCGCTACTGGAATAGACAGTTTTTCGGTTCGGACGGACTTTTATGGCGGCGATATGAAAACATTTTGTATTGTATATTTTCGGATTATCGGTTGTGAGAAAGTATTCGGAGGCTGGCCAGTAGAGTTAAGGACCACCAGACCTACAAGGAGAGTGACATCGGCGTCTACCAGCACAGGTTCACAAAGGTTTGTTTATTTTGGATTTGCATAGATTGAATTACTGTATTCAACATTACCTATAGAAAATATTTACGGCTACACAGATAGGTACCATTACGAACCTCCTAACCATGTTTCCTTTAATCTCTATCCTTTTTAAAATTTTAAAATAATTGAAATTTTTAAACGTCGACACGACGTGCAGTTCAACTTTGTTCTTGTGTTTCATTAATAATGATATCATCAACAAATCCTAAATGGGTCAAACTTTTTTTAATTTGTATTTTTGTAAACAAACTTGAAAACACCAAACTACCAAATATATAGACATGAACTAACGCGAATTCCTTGTTCAATATTTTGATTTTGGCGTCACTCATGTGATCACTTTAGTACCACTTACGCAACCAAATAGCTCCGCGACTTTTTTTTCATATACATTATTCAATTGGAACAAAAATAATGAAGGGATCCACCGCTAACGCAGGACCGTTTTATCAGCAAAAGCTCCTATATCGGTCCTGCTCATTCACCACTAGGTTAACATTTTTTTATGCTTAACTGGCGATCGTGCATCGCGACGGCAACGCACGGCCGCCAACCAAAACATCCCTCATTATACGTAAGACCCTATATATTTTTTTTTTGTGTAAAATATACAATGCACACACACGACTACCAAATATATAGACATGAACTAACGCAAATTTTTTGTTTCAATATTTTTATTTTGGTATCACTCACGTGGTCACTTTAGTACCACTTACGCAATCAAATAGCTCCGCGACTTATTTCAAATATATGACTCGATTAATAAATAATATGTGTCATAAATGTGCCATAAGCTATCGGATTTATGTTTCCACAAATAATATGTGTAGAATACCCCTCATCCCGAAACTAATGTTCCAAACTCTTTTCCTATATGTTCACTTTATTTCATGTCTATTCATTTACTGGTTTGTGGCCGGGATTCAATTTTACTCCATACATAAGAAAAGAAAACAAATATATTTCAATCGATTTATTTCGTTTGCTTTGACTACTACGGTTTTGATTAATATATTAATAATATACATATATATTATATTTACAGAGCAGAAAGAGAAGAGTATAAGATATGAGTACAAAGAACTAAGATGTGAGAGGAAGATAACATATTGGTAAAATGATATTTACATTGAGATTCATATAATTACAACTACAATAACAGAAGCAGGGTCGTCACAAAGCGGCGCTAGGGCGCGCTTACCAGTGTCCATGAGCGTAGGCGGGGCCATAATGATGGACGCCGTGAGAGGCGGCGGAGACGGCGGAGAAGTGCGCGGCCTTGGCGTGGGCGACCTCGGGAGTGTCCACTACACGCCCATCGTGTCCCAGAGGAGCGGCGCCATGAGCCCAGGCTCCGTGACCCCAAGCTCCGTGCACGGCACCATGAGGAGCCCAAGCTCCGAGAACACCGTGACCGGCGGCGGCCTTGGCGGCGTAGTGGGCGGCTTTAGCGTGGGCGACTTCGGGGGTATCGATCACGTTACCGTCATGTCCCAGAGGAGCGGCTTCATGAGCCCAAGCTCCATGACCCCAGGCACCATGGACGGCACCGTGGGGAGCCCAAGCTCCGTGGGCACCGTGCACGGCGGCGGCCTTGGCGGCGTAGTGGGCGGCTTTAGCGTGGGCGACCTCGGGGGTGTCGATCACGTTACCGTCATGTCCCAGAGGGGCGAGTCTGTGAGCGTAGGCTCCGGCGTAGTGGGCAGCTGGTCCCCAGGCGTGGACGGCTGGAGCCCAGGCTCCGTGGGCGCCGTGGGAGGCGGCGGCGTGTGCGGCGGCGTGGGATGCCTTGGCGTGGGCGACTTCGGGGGTGTCCACGACGCGACCGTCGTGTCCGATGGGGGCAGCTCCGTGGTGGGCGGGACTCCACAGGGCGAGGCCGTGGGACCAGGACGCCGACGCCAACGCGCCCATGCACAGGAAAGTTGCGAAGAACTAAAAAATAAAAAATCAATAATTTATGACATATCTAATTCAACTATTTCACGACATGCTGACTTGCCAGAATGAAACAACGTGATACGCTCCGTTTGTGATTCATTTATGATGTTTGCTTATAGGCCGACCGCGGAATTTTTAATCCTATCAAAATATATTCCGAAAATAACTCAATTGAAATTCAATTACTTAATCGAAACAAGTTCCTGATATTAATTGTGTGTTAATTAAAAACATTAAAAAGAATTCGCCGAATGACATTGAACTAGAGACATTCTCTCGCAAATGCTGTAAAAGAAAACAAATTATTTTGTTTAAAACTAAAACAACATTTAGTTATATATTAATTTACAATAGAGTCCGTTCATTTAACATCGGGCGGTGTTATTATTGTGACATAAATATCAAAGAAACATTCCGAGCGCGTAACGTTGCAACAAAGCAGTTTGAACTCGTCTGTGTAACGTAAATAAATGTAATATTATCTAAAACTCGTTTTGGTCAGTAATCGTTCACATATTATTAAATAACCGCACAGTTGAATGACCGGCGAAAATATATACAATAAACATTTCTAAAAGCATGCGTACTCGATGTTACAGAATGGATGAAACTATTTTGTTTATATTTTTTATATTAAATCGGGCCTTAATCTAATATTTAAAAATCTAGATATTATAATTGAAGGTTATCACGCTGGTTCGGTCACCATTTTGGCACTGACGGCGATGTCAACATCATCAACAGTATTGGCCCCAATTGTGAACGCTGCGTGTATCAACGTCAAAATAAAACAGTTACACAATATTTAAAATTAAGCGAGGCTTTATATATTTATTTATAATTACTCGATATATGATATATTTGACCATCTCAATTTATTATATCAATCCAGTAAACATTAAATAATTATTTTTAAAGATGTAAAAAACACATCGAGAAAATGATTGCTATTTCATACTATGAACATAGATTATTCTATTTGAAGGGCATTGTGCCATCGTAAAAGCTATTTTACTATTTACTATTAATATTTGACTATTTTTATTGAGCTTTGAAGGATCACACGCTCCGAGCCAGTCAGTCTCAAAAAAACTTACGACAATAAATGTTTAAACACAAAATTTTTGAATTAAAAGTGAAACCACAGCAGTAATACATATCACAATTGAATAAGGCGTAAAATATTTGCATTTCACATGACTTTAAAATTTTAATTGTAATTCTAACACAGTTCACTTAATTGATTAATTACTTTTTAAAAAAACACAAACAAAAAAGAGATTAAAAAATCGTTTAAAACTAACCAGAGCGTTCATGATTGTCTTGTATGAGCCTTTTCTGAGAAGAAAACTGCTTGTGATGTGAGGGACTCGACGCGCAGGCTTTATACTAGCCAAAAGCCTTCATAAACCTGTGGTAGGGGTGAGGTGGATGTACCCACGGATACTGTTCGATCGTAGCGAGGGATTTTCAATAACACATTCGCGGACTTATTTGAGAATCAGGGTAGACAAAAACCGGTTTGTTAAATTTATGGGCTATCGAGAGCTTTTGTGAACAACAAAATATAACAAGGACACGAATTTTAAAAAATTGCGTATTAGAGGGTGTTGAAATGTTAGATACAGCAAGAGCAAAAAAAAAAATTTATTTATTTAGAACTTTGATGCGGACACATTAATATTTGTTAACGCTTGTACTGTGAAAAATAGATTATTAAGGACAACACATTCTTATTGTGAAGTTGTAATTATTCATGGTGGAAATGTGAGGAAGAAAGGAAGGCACTCACTTTTCGTCTACCGGATGCTGGTTCATTGTTGATTCCTCTCCATCACAAGTACAAGCGTTACGGCGTGTATATTAACACTCGCGTAAAGAATTATTATGTATTAGCGGAATTAAGGTAAGATTAACTAATTCGCGTTAACGGAGTGAACTGACGGTAGTTGTTCATACAAAAGTTCCGAGCGTACTGAACTTGCTGCAGTTGGAGATTGTTAATTACTGCGATATCTTCTTTCTTCCTTGTGCTTAAGGAGAGGTTAGGAAAGAAATGTGAAACAAACGCCAGATCACATTCTCTGGCGATGTGAAATATTGACGGATGCAAGAGAGAAGATGATTGAAGGAAGTGGATCGGGTGTCCATCCGGAACTCCGATCTCCTCAGCTGCAAAAGGAATCTGGAACTTTTCAGGACCTTTGTGAGAGTTTGGGTTTTTAGGTGGAAATTACTTAGGGGTAATATCAACATCAGTGCTTTCTTTGTCTGTTTCTCCTGCACTGGGAACGAATGGCCAGCGGTGATGCTCTGATGACAAGTCAGATCATAATTATTTTGCTTTGTCTTTTACCCTTTTTTGGAGGCGTGTTTTTTCCTTTTTTTTCCCTCGACTCCCCGACTACAGCTCCATTGACCATGTTGTCTCCCTGTTATGGTTCTTAAATTTTTATTCGCATTTTTTATTTATCTGTTCTTTGTATTTTAGAATTTTTGATGTGATGATATTCTTAAATGTATCTTTTACTTTTCTGAATAAATGAAAAGGTCGAGGACAATGAGGGTGTTTGTGATGGCGGCTGTGCGGCTCCCTTTTATCACTTAAGTGACAGACGGAATTGCACAGCTGCCTATTAGCATTAAAAAAATGCTTATAAACGGTCCTGGATAAGCGGCGGGTCCACCCTTATTGCACTTCAGGATGCTGTAAAAAATCTATTTTTTCTGGTCCGGATTTTTGCGCACGGCGACACTTTCGATGCACAAAAAAAATCTTGTTGATAGGTCCGCGACATAATACAATCTATCCTACCTCAGTCAAAATCCCTAAATATCAGTTGACCTGAAAAGGTCAGATATGTTAAGGTTTATTGGAATGACGGAATGCACATAGAGTACTCGACTTGCGTCGACAGTTATCGTTTAACTGTAGAAGTTTTCATGGTTTAAATTATATTGCGAATTAAATAATGCTAATCTAGACACAGGACGGCATCTATGGGATATAAAGTTAAACTGCACTACATTGCGGCGCTTCACAACGAGCAACTCCATTCTCGGTTTAACTGTACGTTGTCCAGGTGACAGCATCTCTGGTATATCTTTCATCACAGGTAACATGTAGTAAGTAAGTTATATTTAAAACGACAAAACCGTAAATACTTACTTTCTTGCTCACGCGCACCTTTGTCCGCTTTTCGTCTCACCGTAAGCCACGTTGAATACATAAATATTTGAATACTGACAATGTTCTGATTTATGGTGTAATCATAAATCATCATTAAGTTTACGTATCCTCCTGAAATTTAAATTATAGATGAAATTAAGTTAATATTGTATTCTATTTTGATGTGATCAAGTGAACCAAATTCAGCAAAGTTAGTTAATACGGGGAAAAAATTGATCAAATTTTTTGAAAAAAAAAACTTAATGAAAAAATCAAAGTTCCAATCACATAAAACTCTCATCTAACTATTTTTATTATTTTAATAAATGCCGAGTTTAGGACACCCCAGATTATTGATGAATTTATTATACCACAACAAATAATGTCCACGCCTTAATACAGAAAATGCAAGCCTCGCAAAAAAATTCCTGCATTTCTATTAATGGTAGTAAACAAAACGGATCATTTCAATAAGTTGATATAGGATATCTCTCCGTATAGATGCTTTGAATCTCCATGTACGATTTTTGAAAATTAATTTTTATCACGTGGTAAAAAATTAGTAAGTAAAGAAAAAATAAATGTTAGTGTCAAATCAAAAGTTTTCTTTGAAATGACTTTGTAATGTCTTTGTAAAGGATGACTTAGCGAATAAGACAACAGCTATATTATTGATAAAATCGGCGTTAACATTGTAGAGTTTCATCATAATGTATGGATATAAATGAAACGATGTTATTACTCTACTTGAGTTTATTAGCACTACTCTATTGTGACACACATACAAATAACTGTTTAATTTGTATTGTAAACTGGTACTTACGATTACGGTTTTGACTTTCTGGTTATTTGGAATATCTGAGTTAGTCTAGTGTAGCTTAGAGTCAAGGTTTCTCTACCAGGTATAAAGATTTGAAGTACTGTTTAAAGATGCTTCTCTTAAGTCACAGTGGCATAATTATTTCAAAGTATATTAATTATTCATATTTAATCTAACACGTGCACTGCACCTTTACATTGCTCTCCTTGTTGTATTGTATTAAGGGCCTTTAATTCTAAGAGTCTTTCAGGCCTATAGCTAATAGCACAACCATCTTCCAGACCTTTATATCTTGAGCTGTAGTCTCCCAACAGTCCCTTTCAAACATTATCCACCCATGGGCGTTCCAGGAGTAATTCCCTCATAGACTTTACAAAGTACTCTGGAGCTGTTACATCTGACATAATATCATCACTTCTTGACTTGAATATTGCTGAGATATTCAGGTATTGAAAGACCTCGACAAGCTCAACATTTTTGTGGATGCACTACCGACGAGTAATTATTCTTAACTGTTCGAAGAATCATCATCTAACAATGTAAGTTACATAGGTACCAAGTCTATTTTTTAAATATATATATATATATATATTTTTTTAAATAGAATTTATAAACATTAGAACAATTTAACAAATATAGTTTTAGTTAGTTTATTTGACATCAATTGTATTTACCGAGACAGGTTGGTGTATTAAATTCAATGTATAAAATTATTTATATTTTCTCCGAAAAATTTTGTTCTAGAAAATTAAGATATATTTTATTACACGAAACGAGACAAGTAGTGCATAACAGAGTTCTGATACCAACACTAATGTATGGAAGTGAAGCCAGGAATTGGCAAAAAAGGAACGATCGTAGACTGAATGCGGTGGAAATTGAGTCGCTTAGGCGCATATTTGGAAAATCTACATACGATCGAGTTTGTGAAAGATCTGGTATAACCATATAAACTCAGTACTAGAGGTCAGCCTTGTTAAAACCTTCAACAACAGAAGAGAATGTATAAAAATGGACGAGACAAGAGTGATCTGCCTATCCCTGCAGGAAAAAGGGTGATAGCTTATTCGTGCGGTCCCAGATTTCGCATTTTATTGGCCACATTATAAATGCAGAATTTGGTATTCCTCATCGGTAGTTGAATCCAAAAAGACTTTTTTACCTTTACCATACCGTGATGTAAAATACTCGTACGCAGCCATGCTGTCAACTCGTGTTACCGTGAGAAATTAGAGTTCTATTTGCCTTTAAAATGTGAAAAAATAGTTAATGCCATTAAATATACTAAGTATTGAGCATTACATATAAAAAACGTGTAATATTATAATTTGGAGCATTCATTAAGTCATTAATATTGCATTGTATAATACAACCTTTCCTTTTATCTATCTTCATTTAATCAGTGAGAAAGAGATACCATTATATTCGTATGTTTGTTATTGTTTTCACTGCGAAATTAATGTATGATTTTTGGTATTTTTATCAACGTATTAATTTTACAACGGAATTAATTAAAAATAATTATTTTTATAGGATTCGCCGTACATAATTGATTTTTTACTAGTCGTTTCTCAGCGTGAATAATTTCCTTTAAATTAACTAAAATATGAAGTGTATGTTGCGAATATTCACCGAAATATTACATATGTAATTAGAACGGTAGACCTGTGTTGGTTTGGGAAGGGTTAAAGCAAAAAAAGCCTCGTTATTCCCTCTATTTAATACATATAAAATACATATATGATAAAAGTTTCTGCATATCAATAATATACGAGTATGTTTTTCTTGTTTTCTTAATTTAATCCTCACTTTTTGCTGTTGTGCGATTTTTAGATAATTTCTAAAAGTAAGATGTCTTCTTAACTATTAAACTTTTTGATACTTGTCCAGTACACCTGCACACCACCATGATATAGGATTATCTACATAAGAGTATTGAATTATTTACTTTAAAAATAATGCATAGTGATTCATTCAGACACAAAAATACTATTATGCATTTGAGATAAATTTTTTTATCTGCATAATAAACAAGTTTATGTGTTTACGTTTTTAATACCGAAATTAAACTGTTTTTGAACAATTAAAAAAAAAAAAATACTACAAAACAATGTGATGCAATAGTGCCAATATATTGCATCCAAAAATAAGTAAATATTATAATTCGTATAACGAACAAGGACAATGTAGACAGAATACACATGTGCAATAATTATATATATATTTCAAATACAATTCCACAATTCAGTACGAAATTTTAATTATCTAAAGAAAAAATTAAGTTTACAAATTATTTATTTATTTTAATTTTACGTGAGCTCATTTTAAACGCACGGAAGTTCGAAACCCAAATCAGTAAAATCGTTTATATATATATATATATATATTTAATATAGTTAGCGAACCTTTTTTCCCTTGTGTACTTTACTGAAATTATTGTGTTTTCACTCGTTCCTTGACAAAAAATCGAATACAAACAATTAGTACTCTTGAAGTTAAATTTAATGAATGGATCCAAATAATCATAAGGGTAATCGGCTTACAATAATTCGAAGATCTATTCCCCGCACTCCCTGCTTCTCCAAAAGGAAAGTCTCCAAAAGAACAATATCAAATATCTCTAGAATGAGAATTGGGCATTGCCAGGTAGCCTTACATTTATTCAGATTGAACTTAATAGATTTCTTAATGTGTGAGTGTGGTGCCGAGGAAGAAACCCTTGACCATATATTTTTTGCCTCTTCATTGCGGATCGCAGGTTTTTTTACAGTAATCTCGTCAATGGTAATTTTCAAATCCTGGTTAACCTGTGTCATCTTCTTTCCCTTAACTCGTCACATTTGATCTATATAATAGCAAATTTTTTGAACGACAATAGTATTGACTTGTAATATAATATTTCCGATTCTATAATATTATAGTACTTTTTTCACAAATCACTCTCGAAGGGTGGATTGCCTATTTAAAAGAAGAAGAAGAAGTTATATGTAACCATCGTGTGTACATGTGATATGTGTGCAGTTCACTGGGAAAAAGAGAAGGAATAAAATTTGTAACATGATTGAAAACAGTTGTTTAGCATTATGCTGTTTGTAGATGTGTATTATTTTTTTATTTAAATTTTGATGTGGGCACTGTGATATGTACTGAATTCACAAATATGTTATTTACCTACCTACTGAAATGTGAAAGGTCATATTTTGATTATAATACATGTGAATTTCTAAAAAGTGTTAAAACGTAAGTATGACATTTATGGGTACTGAATAAAATTTGTGTCGCACCATGGTAAAGAGTATGACTTTTAGGTCACTTGTTTATCACGTGTTATTTTGAGATTTCTGTTTATTTTTAAATAATTGAAGTATTTTAAAAACATCTATATTGTGTTTGATTTTCATTATTTCTTATTAAATACGTGTATGGGGAATTGGTTTAATTAACATCGCGGTTCACCAGTATGGGGTGATGAGTTTGTGTTTGATTTGATTATAGTTTGTTGGATGTAGCCCGCAAGGAGTGATTGTGTTTGTAGGTTATGCGTTATCAATTAGAAGGTTCTGTTTAATTGATTAATGAGCTGTATAGAGATATCAGAAGGCTTTGCTTTAAGATGAGACTGAGGGGCCCAAAGCTCACTAGATCTCACTGCGTGTAATTGATATCGCAGTGTATATGTATGTGCATGTTAATAACCTGTAACTAAAGTAGACGTATGAAACAAAACATGGACTCACAATTGGTGGTATTTTATTGCAGATCGATGCACAAATTAAAGTACATAGCTCGAAATTAAATTACTGAAGATGGGTCCGAGAAGACAACTAAGATAGAAGTAGTTGCTTCAGGCGAGCTTTTCGGAGTTGTTATCTTGCGATGTATTGTTAACTAAATTTCGGTCGGTACTAGGCGGAATAAAATGGCTGTAAAGTGCCTGGTTACACGGCCTGATACTGTGAAGCGTGATTAATACAAGTTAATATAATTATTTAATATCTTAATTATCGTATATACAGGATGTCCCATAATTCGACGCCATTCCTTGGATAGACAAAATAAAAAATCTCATTTTGCAGTAAAGTAGCAATTTTTTTTTTAAATGTTATACCATTTTAAAAACTACACTAAATGAGCAACTTTTTTTAATAACTTTCTAAGTTAACGTAGTACATTTTTTTACCGTATGAAGAGTAGTAGTTATCTAGTAAATAAAAAATTAACTCATGATTCTGACAAAAATGTTTTTTTTCAAAGTTCTAGCACTATTAATTTTATTTTGAACTGTGATCAATAACAGGGTTGTGTAACAAAAATTATAATCATAGAATAAAGAATTTGAAGTGTGGCACTCGAAAAACTTATCTAAGGTGTCAATTTTCACGAAATTCATAAAAGTGCCAATATCTTGAAAACTAACGATTTTTTTACTAAGGTCATATTTTTATATTCTGGCCAGTCATGAGTTGGTCTATCAGTTCTCCAAGATATGACGTCGACTTATGGTACACACTGTATGTAAATAAATAAAGACTGTCCTAACTAACTAACGCTCAACGTGTATATATATATATACTTTTTTTTATGAACTAGGGACGAGTATCAAATATGAATGTGTCGAATAGGAATCAGGAAGAAAAGAGTTTATCTAAAAAGAATTTTATGAAGAGAAGGATATAAACATGCAGAATCAATTTAATATCAATTTAACTAAATAAATTATTATCGATTGAATAATTTATTATAGGTCCAAGTAGCATTTAAATGGATTATACATATTGTATATAGAAATAACATAAATTATTAATCTAATTAGTATATAATTATAGCCGGTGTAATAATTTGCATTCTAGTATATGATAATAATACCATTTATGCTCACACACACACACACACACATATATTAAATGTACAACGAAATTTGTGAAGAGTGACGTCATAACGTGACCCAAATAATTGCGTACATTTCGTGCCTAATTAAATCACAATCTAATTAAAATATGTAGACCATGTCGATGAATATACAAAGTACAGCTGTAGGGAAAATTTATTGTTTATTTTAAAAAAATTCATTTCGATAGGTACGTAACAATACCTTTGTTTTTAACATTATATTGTGACACCCAGTATATACTAATAGAATGATTATTGCCAAGTTAATAGAATTTATTCAATTCTAACAGTCTATATCTGTTTCAAGATGCGGAGTTCCGTGCGTTAGACGGATGTAAAATAATATACAGGAAAACATTAAATTTAATTTGTTTTCTAGATAATACTGCAGTCAGATGAATCATATACGATACATTTTACAAAATGCGAATGAATGCCAGGGCTGTTATTCAGATCTAATCTCAAATATCGTACTAAAAAATATGATTTTCTAACTCTTCCAATCTTAAGTCAAAATAAAGAAAAGTAGATAAAAAAAAATATTTTGGTTTTGCTTTATGCCTATTTTAGTATTAAGAGTACATTTTAGAATTAAGGAGAACACATTCTTATTGTAAATGAATTGTTAATTCTGGCGTCTGCTATCTCGGTTTACTCATAAGTATTTGAGATTCCGTAAAAAAAAAGTACATGGGTTTTCAAATAATGGAACAGTAGATGTATTGATTTGAAAAATGTAACATGTAGGTTCGAAAATTTGTCAACTTATACTGTCTGCTGTAGCATAGTTGGATAATGCACCTTCCCCGGATTGGAAAGAGATACATGTTTGAATCAACAACAATATATTTTTCGATAAAATTGATTATATATGTATATCTTTATAATTAATACATTTAATTAGAATTTAAAAAAACACATTTTATTTATGAAATTGCATTTTTAGAACATAGTTATGTGGTATTATAATACGAATATAATAATAGAAGTTAAAATTCTGTTGAAAATGTATTCGATTGCTACAGCGAAATGGTGAACGCGCTTCCCCGGATAGGAAGAGGTCCAGGTTTGAATCCCGGTAGCATCCAAATATTATTTTCGATAAATAGATTTTTTCTGTATATCTTTCAACTGATTAATTTCATTTGTAATAAAATTTTATTCTTAACATCACAGACCTATGTTCTGAATAATTACAATTTCACAATAAGAATGTGTTCTCCTTAATATTATAAGTTGTTTCAAAGTGTCCAAAATTTAATAAAAAATGAATTGATAATTCTGGCGTCTGCAGTCGGTTTACTCAAAGGTATTTGAGATTCCGTAAAAACAATGTAGACGGCTTTCAAATAATGGAACGACAGATGTATTAATTTGATAAAGTGTAATATATAGGTTCGAAAATTTGTCATGAAAAATACTGGCGCTATAACACAATTCGTAGTGTACTTCCCCGGATTGGAAATAGAGATCCAGGTTCGAATCCCGGTAGCGCAAAAACAATATTTTTCGACAAAATTGATTATATGTTTACATATTTATAATTAATACATTAAATTAGTATTTAAAATTTTGTTCACCCGTATATAGTTTGGTGAAAAGAATTAAAATTTCAAGATCAAACTGACAATTTTTAAATCTTTAAATGGTTGCACTTTAATTTAGGTCAACATGTATTGATTCTTGTGGAGATATTCTTAATGGGCAGCTAGACGCAAAAATACCTCCATTCTGAAGGAACTGCACATCAGGATAGATCTCAACCATTTGCCCGAGTGGAATCTTTTTATTTTTGGACATCTTGCCAGTAGAGAAGATGGCTTAGAGAAGCATTTTGACCATGTAAAAAAAATCAACAAGCACTTCTATGCTGTCAGGTCGCAGATTAACATGGATGGCAATATTATACGAAAATATTAAAAAATCTATTTTTACATATTTTGATCACGCATTGAACGAATCATACTTGCTATCTCTGATCTAAGTGAATATATTATATAGACAATTATACGCGTAATAATATTAAACAATTAAATTATTATATTAAATAGGTTAGGTTGATTAAATAAGTGACCGCTAAATACGACCTAAAGGGAATTTCCTTGTGCATTAAAATATAAATAGCAGATATTACGATATTTCTGCAACGCGACGCCTTTCTCCATATTTATTTGAAGGTTTCGCGACCAGATTAACGTAAATACTAAGAATGATTTGTCTTTTTTGAAGCCGATAGGAATTTAGATCACTTGTGCGTGAGCGTAAATCGATCCATTAATCAATGCAATATTCTCATGTTATTTTCTGTAAATATGAGACAACCTTTATTTTAGATGTGGTCTACAACAGCTGTTACAATTATTTCAAATCTAATACCGGCAATAATGACAGAAAAAGCCTATTATCTAATTTATTATAATTAAATTATTAATGAACACGAAGGAATTAGGTACCCATCTTGTACATATGAAGAATAAATAACATTCTATACATCTTTTAATATAGAGAAAATTAAGGGTAATAATATTCCACCATTCAATATAGAGAAAATAGAGGGTGACGTATTTTAAAATGATTACCTGACAATGATTTCTTAAATAATTAATAATTTTCCTACATAAAATAGCTAAATAGCCAGCCAGGTCAACCAGAACTAATCTTACATTTAGCCTTCCACATTGCAACACCAATGTCAAACACAACTCATTTTTCTACCGAGCCCCCCTTTATTTCAATTCACATCTAAAAGAATTAGACATGTTTAATACTCCAGTTACATCAATTAAATCTAAATTCAATACATAAACTGTAATGGATTATTATTTTATTTATATCACACAGATTTTATTCTCTATCTCATTTTCCTTTTCCTTTCCCTTCACCCTCCCGTTCCCCTGGAGTATTTTCTTCTTTATAACTTTTATCTTTCCTCTGTTTATATTTCTATATTTTTACTTTTAACTTTTTATCTCACTTTTTTTCTGCATTAGAGTAGAAAGTGCATTTAGTTCATTTTTAAATTGTCCTCACTGTTTAAAGTATACTGTATTTTTTGAAAAATTATGTAACTGGTTAAATTAGTGTTTCGCTTTTATTATAATTTTTATATTTACAGATATACGGTATGTTTTCTAATAAAAATTTTTTTAAATATATTTTAGGAACTTTACAGTTGATAACTACTCTTAAAAACATGTTTGTATATTTGAAAACCATATTAATTTTAAAATCTCCGTTCTGGCTATAAAATCACTTACAAATTTCGTGGCGGCGTTGTTCTATACCATACACATTTATTTATTCATTTTTGATCTAGACCTCACATAAAAATATATATATAAATATTTTAAAATCAAACTTTAAATTATCTTGCATATATTTACCAAGTTTAATTTTGAATTTATATAATTAATCCATCTAGCATTTCATTGAAAATCTTTATCACACATCTTCATCGACTTCGGAAACTTGTAAGTTTTGCTCAATGATATCACTTGTTCTGTTAGGACTTGTTCAATTTATACAAACACAAAAAATGCGGATGGATACCTGCTTATCAGAGAATTCAAAAAAAATTAATGTGTTGTGACAAATTAGTCAAAGATGCCACCCTTTCCGGAACACACCACAGAAACCACTGTACAGAATATTTACACGGCTAGAAACTCTTGATAAGAAAACGAGTACTGCGGCGTACTATCGTTTAATTTTTAAATCGTAATGTTACTAGTCTTACAATTAGAACTTAAATTTAGATGCGTCCTTTCAAGATTCATTATTATAAAAAGCGGGTCACTTAAAATCATACTCTGGTGGTGCTATAATCGTAAACACTTACTAATTCATCAAAGGCACTCTAATACAAAATAATATTTTACTATGCATGCCTTTATAAATAGAATAAATGTATTTTATAAATAAAATATTCAAGGTATGGTGAACAACTAAATAAATAGCTGTATCCTGTCAGCCTTTCTGATAATGTGTATTGAAGTACGAATAATGGTTTTTCTAGTCGAGAAACAATTTGTATACCTTAACACGTTCAAGGATATTGTTGTATTAAATGACTTATCTTTCTAGGTGTTCAAAGATTATTAATGTATTGATAATTATACAGGATTCTTAACCGACGAGGGTGACACAAAAGGTTTAATTTGAGGCGGATTACTGTGGAATGTAGACAGTCTATCAACAGTATACCAGTATGGTCAATGTAGCTATTCAAAAATCAATTGAAAACAAACACATTATTTATTTTATGTCGATTTATTTCGTATTGCTTTCATCACAACATAAATATGTCATATATAAGAAAAAATATACAAAAAGGATTATACAGGTATAGAAAGAGCAGAAAGATAAAATTGAAACAAAAGACAACAACAGAAGGGAAGAAAATTGATAATACACAATATTCTTATGAATATTTACACTCAGAGCTGACGCTCTCACTGAACTAATCTAATAGGTAGTGAAGATGTGGTGGGTTGGGAGCGGTGAGCGAAGAGTTACCAGTGGGCGGCGTGACCATAATTATGACCACCGGCGGGAGCCCAAGCACCATGGGCGGCACCGGCCCAAGCACCGTGGGCGGGACCTGCCCAGGCACCGTGAGCACCATTAGCGGCGGCAGCCGTGGCAGCGAAGTGAGCAGCCTTGGCTTGGGCTACCTCGGGGGTGTCTACGACGCGACCGTCATGTCCCAGGGGAGCGGCTCCATGAGCCCAGGCTCCGGCGTAGTGGGCTGGGGCGGCCCACGCACCGTGACCGGCCCACGCGCCGTTGCCAGCAGCCCAGGCATCGTTGCCATGGTCCCACTGTCCATGGTCCTGGCTCTCGGCCAGACCTTCTCCCTTCCAGCTGCCGTCCTCGTGGCCGGCCCAGCCGTGAGCGGAGACCAGAGCTGCCATGCACATGAAAGTTGCGACGAACTGTCGAAAATAAAACGTATATTATATAATAGAATTAAGTTTAAGTACTAATTCAATATTTATGCGTATATACAAGAGCACAAATCTTTCAGGTACTTCTCTTCTAAGAAATATGATATTATGGCTAGAAGTGGAATGTTTGGAAATGAATCTGGTGCTGATTTATATTTTTGATATAATTTACATGTAAATGAGAAATAAAACAATTATTATCAAAATAAATATATAATTATATTATTATATTATTAAGGAGAACACATTCTTATTGTGAAGTTGTAATTATTCAAAACAGACGGTCTGTGATGTTTTATACTATCGGTTTACTCAAAGGTATTTGAGATTCCGTAAAAACAATGTAGATGGCTTTCAAATAATGAAACGACAGATGTATTAATTTGAATAAGTGTAACATATGGGTTCGAAAATTTGACATGAAAAATACTGGCGCTATAACACAATTGGTAGTGTACTTCCCCGGATTGGAAATAGATTCAGGTTCGAATCCCGGTAGCATAAAAACAATATTTTTCGACAAAATTGATTTTATATGTATACATTTATAATTAATATATTAAATTACTATTTATTATTATATTAATAAAAAGAAATAAAATACTTATATGTAAGGTTTATATCTATATTTCTATATTTATAATGGCAAAGTGTGTCTATTTATTAAAATTCGATAACAGTTTAACTAATTTGGTTACGGTTTTAACGAAATTATTGGATAAATCTTGGTTTTATGTTATTATCAAATACACTGCAAAAGTTAATAAAACCGTTCAAGTAGTATATTAGGATTTAACCGGCGTGTCTAAACGGCGGTTAAATAGTAATTAAAGAGATTTATGGAAACAATATATGACAACTGTTAAGGTTTATGGTGTTTTATGGTATTAAGGTTATATGTGTCCTAGATTAATAAATTAAAAAGCTAATTTGTCCGCTATATTGAATATTATTTAAATGATTGACTTGATTTTATAATATCACTACTATTTTTTTATTATTAAATTATTGTTATACGGAGTTACTTACTAAATATTGATTTTTATGTTTGATTAAAAAAAATATTTTTTTATACACAGTACATGTTAAATATGTTGACGATGCTGATTTAAATATCCCCCATACGTTAGAGTTTCATCCCCAAAGACCCCTTACATAGTGAAATGATTTTGTACGTCCACCGCTAGGATTCAAACACAAGTTTTCTATTGTCGAATTTAGTGTATTTTTGGGTGAGATCATTTAGACATTTTTTAAATTATCAATGATAATAAATAATATCCAGCTTCTCAAAATTGCAACCTATTTTATATAAAAGGAGAAAGGAATTTCACGGAAATTTCTCTACCTACTTTTCTTAATTTAATGTAAAAAAAATTATATTCAATGAACATTGAATAATTTCGAAACAAAAAATATTATTAGTAAGTACAAATATTATTAATGGGGTGGATAAATTAAAATAATGTTTTAATATGTTTATATTATACACACCATTGAATTCATTTTGAGTTGTTTGTCTTTAACGAAGTAAATCGACTGGACTGAACTGAACTAAGTCTTTTCTGAAGAAAACTGCTTCTGTGCTCTCGATAGGCTCACCATAGTGTTTTATAGTCGAGTCCAAGGACCTGATATCGCAGGACACGGTGAACAGGGTGGGGTTGTGGACTGGTCAGATAAAGATCAGAAGATTTGCCGTGTTGCCCACTTTGTATGCAAAGAGAATGCGACTTGTTATGCATGGTATTTGGTGACGTGATTTTGATATATACAACATCATAACATGACACTCCATTTTTTAGCAAAGGCAAACGTAGATTAATATTATTTCGTACTTCCGTGTTCAGTAAGAAGTAAACAACATACAAGCGTTGCAGCAGCATAATTAGGGAAGTCCATCCTCATTCTAGCAGAAAAGTGGAATGATTGTATAAGGCTACAGCAACAACGGAACCATCCCTTAGATAAAGAAGACTATAAGACACTGTACATCCTTTTAATTTATTATTCTGTGTTGTTAAAAAGAAAAGAGGAATATTAATCCTAATATCATTTATAGAACCCCAAATCTACCCTAATTTACCAACTCCAATACTAGTTGACGATTGCTTCTTTGAAAAACTTTTTTTGGGCTGGAGATGGGTGTCAAAAGATTCCACCTTTTCCTGGAACTGCTATAAAAGTAGTTACTTCGTATCAGTTCCACTTATTAAAGCATCTATTGAATTTAAACTAGACCAAAAGCAATCATTTTAAATTAATTAAAATACTGATATTGACAAATTAAGAAAAAAAATTAACATAATATATTAACTTTTGCTTTTATTTCATTATTAAACAAATTAATTAATGTATTAAGAAAAAACAAAGTGTTTACATAAATGTGGTAATTAGATGGCAATAAAAGTTAAAACTATATATATATTGGGAAAACAGGTTTATCAAAATTTTCTAATCATTTGTTAGAAAATGATCATACTTTTGATAGAAATTTGGAATTGTCTATTTTACATGTAAACAATGTTGGTCTTAAATTTAATAATTTGGAATGATTGGAAATTAATAAAGCGTATACAACTAACCAAAATACTATAAACAACCAACTAAATTTAACCACAAGTTCCATTCACAATTAAAAATTGGTACTAAATCTTGTTTTTTTTTTTTTAATAGATTCTGTTAAAGAAACAATACAACATATGTTTTTGATTAGTTAATAACATCCTGAAGAAGAAAATGATATTTTACGAAATCGGTAGATGTATTTAATTCATTAGGTGATTAACAAAAACAAAGTTAACAATCTAAAATAATGGATTTTAACCACAAAGTTCCAAGGAGGAAACCCTCGACCATGTCTTTTTTGCCTGTCCATTGCGGATCACAGGTTTTTTTACAATGATCTTGTCAATGGTGATTTTCAACTCCCGGTTAACTTGTGTCATCTTCTTTCCCTCAACTCGCCTCATTTAAGCTATGTAATAGCAAATTTCTTGAATGTCAATGGTATTGACTTGTGATGCAATGTTCTCTGTTCTATAGTATTGTTGTACTGCTTTCTATGAAATGATGTTTGGACTTGTTTAATGGCACAAGTCACTCTTGAAGGGTGGATTGCCTATTTGAAAGAAGAAGAAGAAGAACCACAAAGTTGATTTTGAAAATCTTAAAAATAAAACAAATTTACACATCAAAATCACTACTTTTAATGCTGTATTTTTTGAATACTCATATTTCATTCGGTATCAACCTTCCAATAGTTTTTTTTTAATAAGTTGTAAATCGTGTCATCTTGTTTATTATGTATCAAATAAATCTAAATGTATGTAGGCTAGAAAAATAAATTTTACACATTCGTTGGCCATTCCTCAAAGGCTTTATACCGCATGTTCCCACATGACCGTTGAGGATCGTAGATATGCCGGCCAAAATAGTAACACCTGATCTAGCACCAATTTATGATATGTAAAATAATAAAACAATATATTCTTAAGTTTAGTAGTATTTATTTTAGTTTAAATATTTAAGGATTATGCTAGAATAAGACGGCACTGTACAAAAAGAGTCGCGCCTAATTAATTTGAAATACTTAACTTCCAGTAAATTGTTTAGAGGGTTTTTATCAGTAATTTTTTACCCTTCCAATTCATGTATTAATATAAAATACTTATGATGTTTATAATAATAAGGTAGTTTGTAAAAGTGTCAAAGCGATTAGCGCTGATGCACTTGTAGTAGTAGATTAAGCGGTCTAGCCGCATGTAGAGTACTCAGAGTATCGTAGACTCTAAGGAATTGGAAATTGGAATAACACATGATCTAATATTCCGAAAAAAATAACTGAAATAATAAAAGAATTATTGATATATGAATACATTCAAACATAAAAATATGTATGTTATTTTTTTTTTATAATTTACTATCGGACGTACAGCAATTATAAATGTATAATATTGGGCAATATGAAAAATTCACAATTAATAACTGATCTTGGAGACACGTTTGTACATTTTTAAACCATTTTATCAAAAACACAATAATTTAAAAATCTGGCTATAAAATCAGTTATAAATATGTTTATCTCTAACCAACTTACTTACTTACCATCACGCTGTTTTTGCCGTGGTTGGCAGAGAGGATAGTGCGTCACATACATCTTCTCATACAAGCTCGCCGATTATTAAAGCTTCTAACATGACCATCCACCAAGTTTACCTGGTCGTGTCAAGTTTTCCGCAGACGTCCTTTATTTCTAGAGCCATCAACACTTGCGTCATGTCTTCCTTACTATTCTCTCCTCAAACCACCTTAGTTATCATGTTTATCTCCATTTCGTCAATTGAATAAGGGCGATTTTTTTCTGTGTCCCTCATAGTTTTTTATTAATCTTTAATCTAGTCTATACATATGTGTGTGTACGTATATTATAACCATATTCGTGTATATATGATTACTGTAATTTCACGTTAATCTTATGTTGAATACAGTCTGTAATGGTGTAGGCACGACGACACACATATTTTCAGGGGAAATGGGGTATATGATATTACGAAATACCGCCGTGTGATTTGCAGCATGGTATCATTAAATTTTATTTTAATAATGGTATTACTACGTTAATATAAATTAGTGTATGTTGCGAGCAGTGTGAAGGACGCTCGGAGGGGGTCATGCTTCCGTCACCGGACGCGCACGGTACAGTATCAGAGTGGGTCGGCCGTGCGCTGGCCACTCGGTCGAGTGGCCCAAATCGTTCAGAGGCCGCTTCTTGAGAAATTTATGAAAAACTACTTCGAGTCTGAAAGGCTAAATTATCTTTTACTGAATTATCCTGAATATTGTTGCTATTATTGAAGATCTTATGAAAATCGACCAACAATGGTGGAGATATTGGACGCTTGCCTAACTATGAATGGATATTGGGATACTGAGTTCTCATCTCAGATCCCAGCATTTGATTATGGACCTGGGAGGAATAAGGTGACAAAGACAATGCAAGTTAAGTGAATAATTTTTATTTTCTACTATCTTATACGATCTTACTTGTAGTGGCATAAGATTTGGAGTAATTTTGGTTTATACTTACTTACTTACCATCACGCCATTTCTCCGCGGGGGTGGTAGGCAGAGAGGATAGAGCGTCACACTCTTCTGTCCTGACACACAATTCTCGCCTCATCAGCGTTCATACATCTTCTCATACAAGTTCGCTGATTGTTGAGGCTTCTAACAGAACCATCTAATTCTAATTCCATTATCTGGTTTACTTGGTCGTGCCAAGTTTTTCGCGGACGTCGTCTATTTCTGATGCCATCAACACTTACGTCATATATCTTTCTTACCATCCTCTCCTCATTCATCCATTCCATATGACCAAACCACCTAAGTGATCCTTTCTTAATCGTACTCACTATACTAACATCTGCTTTAGATTTTTTCCTTACTTCTTCATTCTGGTCTATGATTTTATTTAATTGTAAAACAAGATTTAACTTATTTATAATTTATTTTTGAATACATTATTATTGTTTATACTAAAAATTTATTTTATTGTTGGAAATAACCACATCTATATTTTAAAACACATAAGTATTTAAACAAATAATAGATATCTTATAGAGACGAAGCTATTTTTTATTATATTTAATGGAAAAATATGAAAATATAGGTAATTACAGGGCTTACGACATGTCTTCTTTATATGATCGTTATATTTGTATAAAGTGATCACTGAAGCCAGTCGAAGACATGTCGTAAGTCCTGTAATTACCCGTACTTCCATATTTTTCCATTTAATATAATAAAAAATAACTTCGTCTCTATGATATATCTATTATTTGTTTAATAACAGTGCCTTTGTAGGTGAAAATCCAGTAATTGTGTGTTCTTGGACATATTCAAATATAGCATCATTATTTATTTGTTAAATTTAATAATACTTTCCTCTAGTGATGATCGACAAAAAGCGACAATGGTAAGTAGGTAATCTGAATCTTAAAAGTGCCCACATTATCTCGTGCTCTATACTGATCCGGTCGGTGGAGGACTCCCAGCCTCACAATATATATATCTTCTTATTTTCTCATTCATGCCAGTATTGACATATAGTGGCCGCAATCAGATGACATTCGACTCGTAATGCATCTCCACAAATCCCGGTTCTGGGTCGTCCGCCCAGTCTGTAGAATTACATAGTATATAATACCTTTGCACGCAGTTTTCAGTCAAGATAGTCCCTATTTACACGCATTATTACTTCGGTCGGCACCACTGGGTTTCCTGGTTGATAATAATGTTCATGTATGTGCGTGATTATTGCCGCCTATTATCGGAATCGGAGAAGACGGAACGAAGGCGTGATTTTCATCACCTCCGATGCTTCGACCAGTCCAGCAGTTCTAAAACCACCTAACGACAGCAAAAGTAACAGGTTAACGCAGTTCATGTATCATATGTGTACTTATAATTAATCGGAAACCTGGGAACCAGCGATCGAAGGCGTTTACATAAACAATCCCTTTCGAAAAAACAGTAAGTATAGTATAGTTGCTTGAAAACTACAGAAAATTGACTCCTAACATTCACACAGCTTCAGTAGAGATATATTAGTTCAATAAGATTATTATGCGGATTGAATAAATTAATTAGATGTATGCAAATAAGTGATTTCTCTCGACGTTGCATACGAAGTACTGTCGAAATTAAAACCCTAGCCCTTGGTTACATTAATCCGTGAAATAGCGCCTTGAATTTTATATGATACGGATCTTTTAATTTGTATTTTGTCCCCAGAATTTAGTTAAACACAGCTTTTTTGCTTATATACAGTGCACACCCCTGATAACTGGCATCTCTACTGGGCTTGAGCGCGTTTATTGATGGTTTCTGAGATCGACGTTTCGGCTTTGTGACTGGTGTAATTTTTTATGTCAAAATATACAGTACAACAGTACGTGCCTAGGATATGTAGGGCTTTTGAGAATGCCCTGGATTGATTTTTATAGAATTTTCTTCTATCTTCAAAAAATTACTGCAGTTCCTGACAATAGAAAAAATGCTGCGGCGTACTAGTGTTTAGATGTGGAATCATAATATAAAACATTAAAACAAATATAGATGATATAAGAAGTCATAGAATTCTTCAGGTCAGATTTAAATGCATTATTTTATGATTTATCATCTTAGAAAGCAGGTCACTTAAAATCATCCTCTGGTAATGCTATAGTCGCCAACACTCCAATACTAAATATTATTTTACTGTGCATGTATTTTATATGTAGAAGAACTGTTTTTTTTATATAATACAATATATCCAAGGCATCATGCATAACTAAATAAATAGTTACATACTATCAGCTTTTTTGATAATTTGCATTGAAGTATAAATAATAGTTTTCCGTGTCGAGAAATAATATTCATACCTTAGCACGTACAAGAATATTGTCGTATATATTGAATTACTTTTCTAGGTCTTCAAAGATCATTGATATATTGTTAATTAAACTGGATATTTAACTGATTTGGGCAACACGGAGTTAGGAAATATTTCAACTGTATAAGTATTGATAATTTGTTCATAAATCTTAATTTGATTGAAAACACATTATATATTTAATGTCGATTTATTTCGTATTGCTTTCATCACAATATAGATATATCACATATATAAAAAAATATACAAAAATGATTATACGGGTATAGAAAGAGCGGAAAGATAAAATTGAAACAAAAACAACAACAGAAAGGAAGAAAATTGATAGTACACAATATTCTTATGGATATTTACAAACAGAGCTGGCGCTCTCACTAAACTAATCTAATAGGTAGTGAAGGTGTGGTGGGTTGGGAGCGGTGAGCGAAGAGTTACCAGTGGGCGGCGTGACCATAATGATGACCACCATGAGTGGCGGCGGCCACAGCGGCGAGGTGCGCAGCCCTGGCGTGGGCGACCTCAGGGGTCTCCTGCAGGTACTCTGCGCCATGGGCGGGGGCCCAAGCTCCATGGGCGGCACCGGCCCAAGCACCGTGGGCGGGACCGGCCCAGGCACCGTGAGCACCATTAGCTGCGGCAGCCTTGGCAGCGAAGTGAGCAGCCTTGGCGTGGGCTACCTCGGGGGTGTCTACGACGCGACCGTCATGTCCCAGGGGAGCGGCTCCATGAGCCCAGGCTCCGGCGTAGTGTGCTGGGGCGGCCCACGCACCGTGACCGGCCCACGCGCCGTTACCGGCCCACGCTCCGTTGCCAGCAGCCCAGGCATCATGCCCATGGTCCCACTGTCCATGGTCCTGGCTCTCGGCCAGACCTTCTCCCTTCCAGCTGCCATCCTCGTGGCCGGCCCAGCCGTGAGCGGAGACCAGAGCTGCCATGCACATGAAAGTTGCGACGAACTGTTTGAAATAAAACATTTCATTATATTATTTTTATCCGTATTTAAATTTAATGAATGAAAATATTATTTTAGTACTTATACCAATTCAATATTTATGCATATTTAAAAAACCAGACATTTTTCAAGAGCTTATCTTCTAAGAAATGAATTATCGTGCCTAGAAGTGGAAAGTTTGAAAGTGCAAAATCAAAATCGGTATTCAATTCTCCGCCAAAGAGATTTCTTTATTTTAATTAGAATTAATTAACTGATATAAAAAAAAAAAACAATTAAACATGTTTTAGGTTGAAGTGGGGTGACACGTGTATCTGGGTTATTAACGAGATAATTTATCAAACTTTAGATATTTAAATACTCTAAAAACTCTATACAATTCAATACATGGGGCGAAAATATTTATATGTGGTAACACACAGGTAATAGGAATGAAGGACGTTCGTGAAAGACTTAGTATGATCAGATAAATTAGATATTAGAAAATGTCTCCGTCAGGGTCTTAAATAATCGACGAACGTGCATGACATGATACACGAAATTGAACGAGGCAAGACTGGTGTGTCAGGATATAAAAGTGTGACACTATCCTCTTGTTAGTTTTTTACATACAAGCAATTAAATAGAATGATATATCATTTGAAAATATATATACATTATTATCGTAGATCAAACGATTCTAATCAAAATAAAATTAATATCAATAAAATGATGATGACGTTGCTGATTTAAATGTAACAACCCCTAACAAAATAACCAACAGACGACCCTTAACAATAACAAATTGGGTAGTTTTCATCATACAAATAGGTGCCGATGCTCTTACGGCTATGAAATTACACAAAATAATAATAATAAATAATTTATTAAAAAACACATAAATAAATTTAATTATTCTAATCGTCCGACAAAAAACTACCGTGTGATGTACAAAGATCAGTGGTCTGCCGTATGACAATGTATATGCCATATGATTCAAATACTAGTTCAAATATTTCTTAAAATCAAAATAATAATAATAAACTCTACTTTTCAAAAATGACACATATAAACATATTAAATATTTATTTTTAATTTTGACTTTTTAAATTAAAAATATGTTTTTTGTTTTTAAATATGACTATTATCAATAGAGTAAACAATTTATTATTATAGTTTTAAATATTTAAAACGAACCATTGAATTCATTTTGAGTTGTTTGTCTTTAACGAAGTAAATCGACTGGACTGAACTGAACTAAGCCTTTTCTGAAGAAAACTGCTTCTGTGCTCTCGATAGGCTCACCATAGTGTTTTATAGTCGAGTCCAAGGACCTGATATCGCAGGACACGGTGGACAGGGTGGGGTTGTGGACTGGTCAGATAAAGATCGGAAGATTTAGCCAGGTCGCCCACTTTGCACGCCAAGAAAATGAGAATTGTTATGCACGCTGTCTGGTGACGCGATTAATCAGATCAATATTATTACTTACTTCCGTGTGCCATAAGATGTAAACAACATACACGCGGCGCAGCAGCAGCAGCAGGATTACCGAAGGCTATCCTCTGTTACTATAGATTCTAGTAGAATAGCGGGGTGAATGTAGGGAGCCACAGCAAAATCGGAACCATCCCTTAAATAATGAAAAAAACTTCAAGGGATGCTGGGTATTCATTTAATTTATTATTCTTGGATTACGAGTACATAAACATAAATAATACGTATGTTAAGAAACTAAATATCAAAATGTCAATTAAAGTTAAATAAAAAATGTGTCAATATTAGGTAGCCTGGTTAGAAAGATTGTACAGCAGGGCAGCTTTATGGATCAAAACAACAAAAACCAAAGTGGGAGACAGAAGGATGTGTTATCGGTCTGGCAGACTCACTCTCTATAGGTTACAGTAACCTTTAAATAGCTGCTACTTCTCATAATACAACCATACCATTTAGAAATAATGAAGGAACCCACCACTTACCCAGCACTGTTCTATAAGCAAATTCCCTTATATCAATTTTACTCATTCACCACTAGTTGGTATTTTATGTATGCTAAACTGGCGAATATGCAACACAACTCTGCGCATAAGTGTCCAAATGAAGACGCAAGCCCGCCAAGCAAAACATCCCTCATTACACGAATGACCCCATATAAAAATCTTTATCGTGTAAAATATACAATGCACAGAATAATAATACAGTAATAAAACACAAATGCTATGGGACTTAGGTGCGACTGAGGGAGTACACAAAATACTCCCTAACGGGAAACAAGACTAGCACAAAAAAAAAATTGTGAATTCACCACTATTTAGATATAAGCATACAAAATTAAAAGTACCCTTCTAATTATTTCATTTTGTGGCAACAGCCCTCAAATCTGCAGAATGCCGAGAAATGTAATGAAGTCAAAAGTGCGGGAGATCACGAAGGGACTGTCATGTTACGAGTGGGACCGACGAGGAACAAGAATAACAATAAAAAATAAAACAAATTTACACATAAAATTACTTAATACTTTTAATTCCGTATTTTTAGAGTACTCATATTTCATTCGGATTTCAACCTTCTAATAGTTTTTTTTTAATAGGTCGTAAACCGCTTAATCTTATCAGTATTATGTGTCAATTAAATCAAAATATATGTAGACTAGTACAATAAATTTGTATAGATTTATTGGTCATTCCTCAAAGGCTTTGTACTGCGTGTTCCCACTTAACCGGCCGTTGAGGATCGTGGATATGCCGGATAAGATAGTTACACCTGATTAAGTTCAGAAAAATTTATTGAAAATAAAAGGAATGTTGAACGCACATATAAATCTTTGGGCTACATTTTGAAATGAGACTTCTAAAACGCGCGAAGCTTAATCAAAGTATATTAAATTAAATATTGAAATTTTAAGAAGGACACATTCTTATTGTGAAGTTATAATTATTCAGAATATAGGTCTGTGATGTATTAAATACTAACATATATGTTCGAAAATTTGTCATGAAAAATACTGGCGCTATAACACAATTGGTAATGTACTTCCCCGGATTGGAAATAGAGATCCAGGTTCGAATCCCGGTAGCGCAAAAATAATATTTTTCGACAAAATTGATTTTATATGTATATATTTATAATTAATACATTAAATTAGTATTTAATATTGAAAGTTTGAGCGACCATATAGTGGCCTCCATATGGCAATGACCATTGACTGAAATAGAGTTAACAGTAAAGAGTGCCATCTATGTGTGTCTTGCATCTCTTGTGCAAGATAAGACTGTAAGAACTTTGTTATAAGGCAAACAAATAAAATAATAGCCAAAAGTTATTAGTTTTATTAAATTTCAGATTTGTTGAATACTGTGTAACATACTATGAATCACATTGTTGACATACACACACTGCAGTTTCATAAATTATTTATTAAAACCTCACTTTATTTTTCGATTAGCCTAGTTTATCATAAAATTAATAAAAATATTTTAATACAAACTAAATGCATGAAAGATATGCAAATAAAATCAATTTACCAGTTTTGTTTCTGTACCCCTCGTAGTTTTTTATTAGTCCTTAGTCTAGTTCATATATATATGTGTGTGTGTGTGTGTGTATATATATATATTCATGTTTACTCTCATTTCACGTTCATCTTATGTTGAATATAGTATATAATGGTATAGGCGGTGCACCGACTATTGATCCCCCGACAGTTGTTCTCACGGACAGTTGTTCCCTCCGACAGTTGTTCCCTCGGACAGTTGATCTCTCTGCCAATTGATCCCCTGGACAATTGATCCCCTATGGCCTAAAGTATTTATATTCGTCAATACTAGCATCTGTGAATGTTATAATGGTGGGAGCAAATTTATAAAAACATTGCTCTCATACAAAATTTCACATTATTCCAGATAATTAAGAGTGTTTTAATATTTACGCTAAATCGTTTTTTATGTTAAATATTATCACTTTTACGATTTGTGATAAACCATTTTTAATTGATTGTTTAATTATTTTAGTTCATAGTAAATTTTTATTTTATTTGCATTTTAATATAATTATTTGAAAATAAACCTAATGTTAATAATTATAAACCCATAATTTAAATCGTTTAATTTGAATAAATAAATTGTGTACTATATTTTAAGTTAATTATATTAAAATTCAAATAAAATTTAAAACAAAATGTCAACACAATCAATTAATTAATTTTATAGGATCTTTTAATTTATATTAATTCACCAGAATTTAGTTATATACAGTTTTTTTGTACGCAGTGTAGTGCCTCTGGTAACTGGCATCTTTTCTGGGTTTGCAAATTGCTTGCGCACGTTTCAGCACGGTGACTGGTGCAATTTCTGAAGTATTGTCTCAAAATATACAGACAATATACAAATATACAAAATGTACGTGCGTGAGATATGTTGGGCATTTGAGAATGTCATGAATTGATTTTTTTAGAATTTTCTTCCATCTTTAATACTGCATCTTCTGACAATAGAAAAAGTGATGTAGCGTACTAGTGTTTAGTTGTGGAAAAACAATATGAAACTTTAATACAAATTCAGGTAATTAAAAAGTCATTGGATTATTCAGATCAGATTTAAATACATTCCTTCATGATTCATCATCTTGAAAAGCAGGTCACTTAAAATCATCTTCTGGTGGTGCCATATACGCCAATACTTACCAACTTACAAGACACTATTTTACTGTGCATACTTAACTAGCACAGCTGTATCATCTATCTTTTTCAAAATTCCATCACCACAAACTCGAAGAAACATGGCCAATATCATTTTTCTACACAAAATAGCTAACTCCAAAGTAGAATGTCCAGATTTACTCAGACGCATATCTATTCGAGTGCCAGCCAGGTCAACCAAAACTAATCTTACATTTAATCTTCCACATTGCGACACCAATGCCAAACAAAATCCATTTTTCTACCGAGCACCCCTTTATTTCAATTCACACCTAAACGAACTAGACATTTTCAATACCACAGTTACCTCAATCAAATCTAAATTCATTACATAAACTTTAAAGGTCTTTATTTTTGTTTTTGTTTTTATCACTCAGATTCCCTTTCCCATTTTCTTTTTCCTTTCCCCTCGAATATTCCCTTACTTTCTTTTCATAACTTTTTTTCTATGTTAAAATTTTTATTCTCACCTTGCGTCTTTTCTCACATTTTTCTGCTTAGTCCTTCTTAAAACTCAAATTGTACTTATTTATGTAAAGTATTTTATATCTTCAGATAAAACATGTAATTGGTTTAATTATTGTTTACCTTTCGCTGTAATTTCCGTATTTACTAATTAACTGTATGTTTTCTGAATAAAATAAAATAAAATATATTTATATATAGAAGAACGAGTTTTTATATATAATACAAAATATTCAAGGCATTATGCGTAACTAAATAAATAGTTATATCCTGTGAGCTATTTTGATAATTCGCATTGAAGTATGAATAATAGTTTTCCTTGTCGAGAAATAATTTTCATACCTTAGCACGAACAAGGATATGGCTGTATATATTGACTTATCTTTCTAGGTGTTTAAACATTACTGATGTATTGTTATTAAACAGTATACTAAACCAATGTGGGCAACACAACATGTTTAATTTGAGGCGGATATACTGTGGAAGTTAGACAATATATCAAGTATGCAAGTATGTGCATAAATGGTTAATAATTGAAAACACATTATTTATTTTATGTTGATTTATTTCGTATTGCTTTTATCACAACTTCGATATATCACATATGCGAAAAAATATACAAAAAAGATTATACAGGTATAGAAAGAGCAGAAAGATAAAATTGCAAGAAAAACAACAAGTAAAGGTAAGAAAATTGATAAAACACAATATTCTTATGAATATTTACACTCAGAGCTGGCGCTCTCACTGAACTAATCTAATAGGTAGTGAAGATGTGGTGGGTTGGAGGCGGTGAGCGAAGAGTTACCAGTGGGCGGCGTGACCATAATGATGACCACCGGCGGGAGCCCAAGCACCATGAGCGGCACCGGCCCAAGCACCGTGGGCGGCACCGGCCCAAGCACCGTGGGCGGGACCTGCCCAGGCACCGTGAGCACCATTAGCGGCGGCAGCCGTGGCAGCGAAGTGAGCAGCCTTGGCTTGGGCTACCTCGGGGGTGTCTACGACGCGACCGTCATGTCCCAGGGGAGCGGCTCCATGAGCCCAGGCTCCGGCGTAGTGGGCTGGGGCGGCCCACGCACCGTGACCGGCCCACGCGCCGTTGCCAGCAGCCCAGGCATCGTTGCCATGGTCCCACTGTCCATGGTCCTGGCTCTCGGCCAGACCTTCTCCCTTCCAGCTGCCGTCCTCGTGGCCGGCCCAGCCGTGAGCGGAGACCAGAGCTGCCATGCACATGAAAGTTGCGACGAACTGTTGGAAATAAAACATTTCATTATATTATTTTTATCCGTATTTGAATTTATGAATGAAAATATTATTTTAGAACTTATACCAATTCAATATTTATGCATATTTATAAAACCATACATTTTTCAAGAGCTTATCTTCTAAGAAATAAAATATCGTGCCTAGAAGTGGAATGTTTGAAAATGCAAAGTCAAAATTATTTTTACATTCTTAGTAATAAATAAAAAATAGGTAACTCTGGCGAACTTTGCAACAATATATTTGCTTTATATATTTATAAACTGATATTTTCATATGCAGCATATATTTTTTGGTAGTATTGGTAAGAATCTCTACTTGTCACGCAGGCGATCGGTATTCGATTCCCCGCCAAAGAGATTTTTTTTATTTGTAATTAGAATTAATTAACTGATATCAAAAAAATAAACAAAAAAACATGTTTTAGGTTGGAGTGTGGAGACACGTGTATCTGGGTTATTAATGAGATTTTTTTATCAAACTTTAGATACTTGAATAGTCTAAAAACAATTTGCAATATGCAATTCAGTGTATGTGGCGAAAATATTTATATGTATTATGTTCTGAGAGCAATAGGAATAAAGAACGTTCGAAAAAGACCTACTATGATCAGATAAATTAGATATTGGAAAATGTCTCCGTCAGGATCTTCAAAAATCGACGAACGTGCATGACGTGATATACGAAATTGAACGAGGCACGACTGGTATGTCAGGATATAAAAGTGTGACAATCTATCCTCTTGTTAATTTTTTTACATATAAGCAATTAAAAAGAACGATATATTATTTGAAAATATATATACATTATTATCGTAGATCAAACGATTATAATCAAAATAAAATTAATATCAATAAAATAATGATGACGTTGCTGATTTAAATACCCCTGATTTTGAGATTTTCCACCCAAAGACCCCTAACAAAATATCCAACAGACGATCCTTAACGATAACAAATGGGGTAGTTTTCGTCATACAAATAGTTGACGATACTCCTACAGCTGTGAAATTTGACAAAATACTAAATAATTACTATATAATGTTACTATATATATTTAATTATTCTGCTCGTGCGATAAAAAAAAACTACTGTATGAATTACAAACTGACATTGTACGTCCACCGCACGGTTCAAACATCTCTTAAAATCAAAATAATATAATATAATTAGATTTTTTAAAGAAAAAAATAAATTTATTTTTATATATGACGATTATCAATGGGGTGGATAAATTAATATTACATTTGAAAATATTGAATACAAACCATTGAATTCATTTTGAGTTGTTTGTCTTTAACGAAGTAAATCGACTGGACTGAACTGAACTAAGCCTTTTCTGAAGAAAACTGCTTCTGTGCTCTCGATAGGCTCACCATAGTGTTTTATAGTCGAGTCCAAGGACCTGATATCGCAGGACACGGTAGACAGGGTGGGGTTGTGGACTGGTTAGAAAATGTTCGGAAGATTTTGCCATGTCGCCAAGAGAATGGGAATTGTTATGAATGCTGACCGGTGACGTGATCTGACACTCGATTTTTTAACTAAGGCAAATGCAATCAGATCAATATTATTTCGTACTTCCGTGTGCGATAAGATGTAAACAACACACATGCGGCGCAGCAGCTGGATTACGGAAGGTAATTATCTGTAACTATAGATTCTAACAGAATAGCGGGGTAAATTTAGGAAGCTACAGCAACATTGGAACCATCCCTTAACACATCCTTTGCGGTGGTGGATCAGATTTGACCCGGGTGTTTTTAAAAATATGAATTACGCTACAAATATTCGTTTAATGCTGTTTTCTGTCTAGCTAATCTTTTATTAAATATTTCCAAATAATTTAAGATTCAAATAAATATCATCAGACGAGATTCAAATGAGTTATTGATAAAAATGTGAAAAAGCGCTCAATAATCATTCGCTTTTACGGGATTGAATCTCAGCGCTTACAGCGAAATATATATTGTCAACATTTTGAGCAGGTAGACAAAGGATACCAGGTATGCTATGTATTTGTTTTTACTTCTTTCGTCTGGCAGCCTCTAGACAATACCAGTAACATAACTATCTGATGGGCGTTGCGCCTACTTGTAAGTTATATGACACTACCTTATATGTTCGGGTTCCGACGAGAAGATTACATGCTTAGTGGATGGTTGTATTTTGGCTGTGTAGGGCGTCTGTAGATGCATGAGAATATGTATATTACTCGTAATATTTTTTAATTTTTAACATTTATTTTTAGCAGAAACATTACGGCACATCATGCCATTTCATTAAATCACATTTTAAATGAAATATCTATAAAAAATCTCGCACAAAACGGTTGAAAAACTGAAAACTTGAGATGGGTCTAAAATGACCCACCACCGCCGGACGTGTTTTGTTTTGATCCACTGGGTAGCAAGTGTTAAATAAGAATAAAGAAGACTCAAAGATACGTCATGTATCCATTTAATTTATCATTCTGTATTGTTAAACAGAGAAGATGGAAAATAAGATTAATGTGAATTCTAATTTATTCTTTAGAATTTAACCAAATCTACCCTAATGTAGTAATGGTCGCAATTGCTTCTTTGATAAACATTTTTTAGCCTGGAGACAGGTGCCGAAAGGTCCCACCTTTTCCCGGAACTGCTATAGGAGTAGGTAGTTAGCTGATATTACTTCCACTCATCAATTGAATTTAACTAGACCAAAATCAAAGATTAAACATATGAAAATGAATTGAATTACTGGTTATAATAATAGTAAATAAAAAAAAAAACTATTTCGACCTTTGGAAATGTTTATTCTTTATTTCATTTTTAAATCATAATAAGTAACAACAAATAAAATGTCATGAAAGAAATTAAAAATTAAGAGAACAACGAAAAATAATCAAGAACATACATATTGAAAACAAATACATATTTACGGAAACATATAAGATGATCTACGAGTATATAAACATAAATAATACATACATTAAGAAACTAAATATGAAGATGGTAATTTAAGTTAAACAAAAAATGTGTCAATATTTGGCCTGGTTAGAAAGATTGTGCAGAAGGGTAGCTTTAGGAATCAAAACAACCACCCCCAAGTGGGAGACAGAAGGATGAGTTGACGGACCGGCAGCTTCACCCTGTATAGATTACAGTAAATTTTAAATAGTTGTTTTAAATATATTCATTAGAAAGATATACATATAAAACCAATTTTATCGAAAAATATTGTTGTTGCGCCACTGGGATTCGAACCTGGATCTCTCTCCTAACCGGGGAAGGTGCATTATCCAACTATGCTACAGTGACAATATTTTTAGCGACAATTTTCGAACCTACATGTTACCTTTTTGATATTAATACATTTAATCGTTCCATTATTTGAAATGTTATGTTCTGAATAATTACAACTTCACAATAAGAATGCGTTCTCCTAATAATAAAGTTGTATCAATGTGTCCAAAATTTAATAAAAATGAATTGATAATTCTGGCGTCTGCTATCAGTTTGCTCAAAGGTATTTGAGATTCTGTAAAAATAAGGTAGATGGCTTTTTCAATTTTTTTAATCCTTAATCTAGTCCATACATATGTGTGTGCGTATATATATACGCACACTTAATTCATTCACTTAATTTTAAAAGTACATATATATATATAAATGTACTTTTAAAATTAGCAATATTAACTTTGTGGTTAAAATTCATATTTTATTTTTTATCTTTGTTTTATTAACCACTTAATTGAGTTTAAATAAATCTACCGGTTTCGAAAAATACCTAATAACTAATCAAAAAATTAAAACTAATCAAAAAATTATAAACAACTAAATTTAACTGCGAGTCCCATTCAAAAAATTTTTCCTAAAAATTATTCGAGTAAATTTGTATTAAGTAACAATTTGAGTTAGGTACTAAATTTATTTATTTAAATAATTGTTTTTTTTTTTATATATTCTGATAAAGAAACAAAAATATATGTTTTAGTTAGTTATGACATCCTGAAGAATAAAATGGTATTTTTCGAAACCGATAGATGTATTTAAACTCAATTGAGTGGTTAATAAAACAAATATAATAAATAAAAATGTATATATATATATGTATTCATGTTTGACATGACAATTGCTCCCATGGACAGTTGTTCCCTCGGACAACTTGTCCCCTCGGACAGCTGATCTCTTTGCCAATTTTTCCCCCGACAATTAATACCTTAAAGGTTCAAATATTTATATTCGTACTTTAACATCACTCGTGAATCTTATAATGGTGGGAGCAAATTTATATAATTCCAGATAATTAAGAATGTTTAAATAATTACAATTAATCATTTTTTATGTTAAATATAATTACTTTTACGAACTGTAATAAACCATGTTTAATTAATTGTTTTAACATTTTAGTAGAGTTTTTAATTTTATTTTATTTAGAATTTATATAATTATCTTAAAAAATAGTGTAAATAATTATAAAACCATCATTTATTCAAATAAAATAATTTAAATTATAGTAACAAAATGCAAATAAAATTAAAATTAAAAATTGTACTAAAATGTTAATAGAATCAATTAATTTAATTTATATTTATTCCCTAGAATTAAATTATACACAGCTTTTCCTTATATGCGGTGCACGCCCCTGGTAACCGTCATGTCTTCTGGGTTTTAGCTCGTTTGCAGTTTGCTTCCGAGGCTGACGTTTCGGCATGGCGACTGGTATCATTTTCGAAGTTTTGTCTCAAATAAAGCAGTACAACTGTACGTACGTGAGATATGTTGGTCTTGGAGAAAGTTCTGAATTGATTTATATAGAATTTTCTTTCATCATTAAAAATATTCTGCAGCTCCACACAATAGAAAAAGTGCTGCGGCGTACTAGTGTTTAGTTGTGGAATCACAATATGAAACTTGAAAACAAATACAGATAATAAAAGAAGTCGTAGGATTCTTCAGGTCAGACTGAAATGCATTCTTTCATGATTTGATCATCTTGGAAAGCAGGTCACTTAAAATCATCCTACGGTGGTGCCATATTCGCCAACACTTAATAACTTACAAGGAACACTCCAATACTAAATAATATTTTACTATGCATGTATTTATATATAGAAGAACTAGTTTTTATATATAATACAAAATGTTCAAGGCAACATGCGTAACTCAATAAATAGTTACATCCTGTAAACCTTTTTTATTCGCATTGAAGTATGAATAATAGTTTTCCATGTCGAGGAATAATTTTCATACCTTAGCACGAACGAGGATATGGCTGTATATATTGACTTATCTTTCTAGGCGTTTAAACATTACTGATGTATTGTTATTAAACAGTATACTAAACCAATGTGGGCAACACAACATGTTTAATTTGAGGCGGATATACTGTGGAAGTTAGGCAATATATTAAGTGTGCAAGTATGTGCATAAATGGTCAATAATTGAAAACACGTTATTTATTCTATGTCGATTTATTTCGTATTGCTTTCATCACAACATAAATATTATGATATATAATATATAAGAAAAAATATACAAAAAGAATTATACAGGTATAGAAAGAGCAGAATTATAAAATTGAAACAAAAACAACAACAGAAGGTAAGAAAGTTTATGATACACAATATTCTTATGAATTTTTACACTCAGAGCTGGCGCTCTCATAAAACTAATCTTATAGGTAGTGAAGGTTTGGTTGGTTGGGAGCGGTGAGAGAAGAGTTACCAGTGGGCGGCGTGACCATAATGATGACCACCATGGGCAGCGGCGGCTACAGCAGCGAGGTGAGCAGCCCTGGCGTGGGCAACCTCAGGGGTTTCCTGCAGGTACTCTGCGCCATGGGCGGGGGCCCAAGCTCCGTGGGCGGGAGCCCAAGCACCATGGGCGGCACCGGCCCAAGCACCGTGGGCGGGACCGGCCCAGGCACCGTGAGCACCATTAGCGGCGGCAGCCTTGGCAGCGAAGTGAGCAGCCTTGGCGTGGGCTACCTCGGGGGTGTCTACGACGCGACCGTCATGTCCCAGGGGAGCGGCTCCATGAGCCCAGGCTCCGGCGTAGTGGGCTGGGGCGGCCCACGCACCGTGACCGGCCCACGCACCGTTACCGGCCCACGCTCCGTTGCCAGCAGCCCAGGCATCATGACCATGGTCCCACTGTCCATGGTCCTGGCTCTCGGCCAGACCTTCTCCCTTCCAGCTGCCGTCCTCGTGGCCGGCCCAGCCGTGAGCGGAGACCAGAGCTGCCATGCACATGAAAGTTGCGACGAACTGTTGGAGATAAAACATTTCACTATATTATTTTTATCCGTATTTAAATTTATGAATGAAAATATTATTTTAGTACTTATACCAATTCAATATTTATGTATATTTGAAAAACCATACATTTTTCAAAAGCTTATCTTCTAAGAAATAATTTATCGTGCCTAGAAGTGGAATGTTTGAAAATGCATTATTTTTACATTCTGGTAAACTTTGCAACAAGCCCGTATTAAAAGACCTTAATATATTTATAAACTGATGTTTTGACATGCAACATATATTTTTGGTAGTATTGGTAAGAATCTCCACTTGTCACGCGGGATACTGTCATTCTATTGCCTGTTTTTTTTCACCATTATTTTTAATTACAATTATTTAACTATGTTTATATAAAAAAAAAAATTAAAACGAAATGAACATGTTTTAGGTTGGAGTGATATGATGCATGCATCTGTGTCATTAGCGAGATTTTTTATCAAACTGTTACTATAGATGTTTGAGTACTCTGAAAACAATTTGTAATATGCAATTCACTATATGTGATAAGTGCTGAGGGCAATAGGGATAAAAAATGTTCGTGAAAAACCTGGTATAATCAGGTAAATTAGATATTGGAGAATAGCTTTGTCAGGAGCTTCAACAATCGTGACAATATATGCGAAATTGAACGAGGCGAGGCTCGTAAATAAAATAGTTTTTCATATATAAAGTTTATAACATAAATATATTTTTATACATAATTACTATATTGATAAAAAGCAACGTGTGTCTATTTGTTAATATTCGAAAATGGTTGAACCGATTTGGTTAAAGTATTAATTGCTATTTTTTCAAAACATTGTTCTGTGGTATTTTAATACAAATTAAATGTATCAACTAGAAGGATACACGTAAAAACTCAGTTAATCGAAAAAATATTTTAGGTGCTACCGAGATTCGAACCTGGATCTTTTCCTCTCCGGGGAAATTCGTTACCAGTTACATCACGACAACCTAATAAGTAGACGACACATTTTCACTTATATGCTGCAGCTCTTTCAAATTGATACACAATTTTTTCTATACATATATTTAATTTGGATAAATTTTGGTTTTAAGCTATTATCAAATACATTACACAAGTTGGAAAAAATCATGCACGTAGTATATTACATTGGATACAGCGGTCAAACGGTAATATGGGAGATGTATGGAAACAATATATTAGAACTTTTATGGCTTAATAATTCTATAAAAAATTATGAATTGATGTATTCTAAATTAAAAGAGTAAAAAAAAATAATTTTCTGATTTTTTATATTTTTAATATCTAATGCAAACACGCTGTTGATTATTAAATATTATTGAAGGACTGTTATGAAGTTATTTACAAAATTTTGATTTTTAAGTTTAATTAGAAATTATTGTTTTCCTATCTTGTATAACATGTTGACGTTGCCAATTTAAATACCTCCGATCAGCGAGACTTTCCGTCCAAAAACCCCTTACAAAATGAAACTATTTGGTAGGTCACACTGATATCGGATCCTTAACGATAATAAACGGGGTAGTTTTGATGTAGATGAACAAAGTTGGGTGGTCTGCCTTATGACATTGTACGTCCACTGCGAGGATTCAAATACAAGTTTTCGAATATCTCTTTAGTTTTAGAAAATATCATTAATTCACTCTTGTAATTATTAAAATTGACTATTAAAAATCAAAATGGTAATAAAATACTCTATTTCTAAAAATAACACAGATTTTATAAATAAGGAAAGCGGAATTATACGAACATAAATCTTCAATTTTTTAAATATATATATTTTTTTAAATATATGACTATTATCAATGGGGTGGATAAATTAATATTACATTTGAAAGTATTTAATACAAACCATTGAATTCATTTTGAGTTGTTTGTCTTTAACGAAGTAAATCGACTGGACTGAACTGAACTAAGCCTTTTCTGAAGAAAACTGCTTCTGTGCTCTCGATAGGCTCACCATAGTGTTTTATAGTCGAGTCCAAGGACCTGATATCGCAGGACACGGTGGACAGGGTGGGGTTGTGGACTGGTCAGATAAAGATCGGAAGATTTAGCCAGGTCGCCCACTTTGCACGCCAAGAAAATGAGAATTGTTATGCACGCTGTCTGGTGACGTGATTAATCAGATCAATATTATTACTCACTTCCGTGTGCCATAATATGTAAACAACATACACGCGGCGCAGCAGCAGCAGCAGGATTACCGAAGGCTATCCTCTGTAACTATAGATTCTAGCAGAATAGCGGTGTGAACGTAGGGAGCCACAGCAACATCGGAACCATCCCTCAAATAGTGAAGAATACTTCAAGGAACGCTTTGTATTCAATTAATTTATTATTCTTGGATAACGAATACATAAACATAAATAATACGTATATTAATAAATTGTGATCAAAACAACCACCCCCAAATGGGAGATAGAAGGATGAGTTGACGGTCCGGCAGCTTTACCCTATATAGGTTACAGTAACTTTTAAATAGCTGTTACTTCTCATAATAAAACTGACCCATCTTAGAATAACCGCAAACCCAGGATCGCTTATAAGGACAAGCTTCTATATCGGTCCTGCTCATTCACCGCTAGGCTGGCATTTTATTATGCTTAACTGACAACCGTGCAATTCAACTCAGCGCATAAACGTCCAAGCAACGATGCACAGCCGCAAACCAAAACACCCTCATTACACTATGACCCCATATAAAAATCATTTTTGCGTAAAATATACAATGCACTCACAGTCTACCAAATAATGTATCAATATTTTGATTTTGGTGTCACACACGTGTTCATTTTGGTACCACTTACACAATCGAATAACAACACGATTTATTTTTAATATATGACTTGAATGGATTGAAAATTAAATCGCTGACAATATAATACGCATTAATGTAAAAAATACATCTTGTTTGCACAATGAGTTGCATGAATATGTCATAAACCATCGAATTTATGTTTCCACAAAAAATGTGTGTAGAATGCCCCTCGTCCCGCGACTAATATTCCAAACCCCTCTCCTATATATTCACTTTATATTATGTCAATTCATTTACTGGTCTGTGAATGTACAGAACAACAATAATAATAATAATAATACAATATTAACAAAGATACAATGTTGACGCATGTCGAATACCTACTCCTTGTGCATTTTGTCCTTCCAATATATATACCTTAATATACCTGTCCCGCTCTGACCAACTAATGACTTAGAGATTTCGCCGACACGGGAATAGATTGCCTTCCGACAGCGAACTGTCAAGATCTGTATGTTTTTTAACGTTCGAAAGTAGCGCCGTGTGTACAAATCCTGACCACGAAGAAGCGGTGTTCTAAACATCTTCGCAAGTGCAGAAAATGTGCGAGTCAACTGGAGGTGAAAACTTGAAGTCCAATCCAGGATCGAGATCAAGATAGGCCAGATCCAATTCGGATTGCGTCAACTAACCATTAATTTAATCGATACAGTCCGCGGGATCTTATCCCACTATACAGTAATATCACACATAAGCCTGGAGACAGGGGCAAAATGTACCCCTTTGTCTTTGATGCCAATTTAGGAATAGTTATTTTTCCTGTTCCTAAATTGGCATTAAACGTAGAAGTTTTCAAGCTAATGGGCACTTAGATCATGATACTTTTTAAGGCCACAGTGCTTTAAACTTTGTTTAAAATTGTTAAATGGTCCAAATTCTCATTTTTCCTGGCAAAACTGTTTCTATTTTTAAAAAACAGTTGACACACATTTCATAAGAAAACTTTTTAGAAATAATAATCAACAAACAGAAAGAGATATTTTTCTAAGGTTTTGAAATGACATTAACCTTTACCATACCATGATATAAAATACCCGAATGCAGCCATGCTGTCAACTCGTGTTCCATTAAACTGTTAGAAAAAATGTTTTGATTAGCTTAAATGGTTTTAATAGCACGAATTTACTCTAAATATTCAGCATTCAATTTTGAAAAAATGATTAATAATATAATTTAGAGCTAATTTTAATGTATTTATTATAAATATATACATATGAAATCAAATTTTTCAAAAAATATTGTTTTTATATGTATATATTTATAATTAATTCATTAAAACATTTAAAACATCACAGACCGTCTGTTCTGAATAATTACAACTTCACAATAAGAATGTGTGCTCCTTAATTTAGAGCATTCATTAAGTCCTATACAATGTATCCTTCCTTCTTATCTCTCTTCATTTCATTAGTAAGAAAGAGACAATTATATTTGTTGTTCTTTTCACCGTTAAAATAGTGTATTAATTTTACAACGGATTGAATGGAAAAAATAATTGTTTTTGTACGATTCCCTTTTCATAATTGGTTTTTCACTAGTCTAAATTCTTAAACATTAATATTTTCTTTAGAATTATCTAAAATATGAATTTTATATTGCATATATTTACCGAAATATTACAGGTTTAATTATGATGGTAGACCTGTGTTACTGCATGTTTTGGAAATGGTTAAAAAAAGTAATAAAGGATATCAATTATTCAAAGATTCATAAATGTTGTGTGACATTCATTAAACGTATGATGTGTTATTTTGATAGGTTATGGTCTCAGCTATCGATGGTTTTCGTTTGGACTACTATTTATAAGACACCCGAGTGTATACAAAACTATATATATGTATATATGTATTCTCCTTTCTTATGTCATATATTCATTGAAAATCTTCATTGCATACTGAGATGCATCATAACTTTCTGAGATTTGAAAGTATAGCGCAACAATGAGATTATTTATTATATTAGGTTTAACCAGCTCATCAAGGAATTCAAGGGAACGATTTCTTTCCAAAAAACAGAGTGTAATTAGTAAAATTGACTTGAAAATGACAGACCTAATATTCACACAGGTTAATTAAGAAAAATTCAATTCAATAAGTTATAAGAATTGAAGAAAAAAACTGGATACACGCAAACAACATTGGCATAACATTATAAGCAAAGGAGTGTCGGAATTAAAATCCTAGCCGTTGGTTACGCAAATCCGTGTAATAGAGGTTAGAATTTTATAGGGTTTTTCAGATGATAAGAATTGTTTTAATTATTATATATTTATTTCTTAGAATCCATTATATTAATATACAACTTTTATCAAGGTGAACACATTCTTATAATTTAATGTATAAATTATAAATATATACATATAAAATCAATTTTGTCGAAAAATATTGTTTTTGCGCTACCGTGATTCGAACCTGGATCTCTATTTCTAATCCGGGGAAGTACACTACCAATTGTGTTATGGCGCCAGTATTTTTTATGACAAATTTTCGAACCTATATGTTACACTTTATCAAATTAATACATTTGTCGTTCCATTATTTGAAAGCCATCCGGAATCTCAAATACCTTTGAGTAAACCGACTGCAGACGCCAGAATTATCAATTCATTTTTATTAAATTTTGGACAAATTGATACAACTTATATTATTAAGGAGAACACATTATTGGTAGTGTACTTCCCCAGATTGGAAATAGAGATCCAGGTTCGAATCCCGGTAGCGCAAAAACAATATTTTTCGACAAAACTGATTTTATATGTATATATTTATAATTAATACATTAAATTAGTATTTGCAACTTTTATACTTATATGCAATGCACGCCCCTGGTAACTAGCATCTCTTCTGGGTTTGAGAGCGTTTGCAGGTAGCTTCCTAAGCCAACGTTTCTGCACGGTGACAGGTGCTATTTTCAAAGCTTTGCCTCAAAATATACAGTATACCACACATGTGCGTGAGAGATACAAGGCTTTTGAGAATGTCTCGAATTGATTTTCATATAATTTTCTTCCATTTATTTTAATATTTTAACTCTTGACAAGAGAAATAGTGCGCAGGGTAGCAGTGTTTAATTTTGGAATTGCATTGTTACCAACCTTACATCATGAAGATGATGAAAAAAGCCCAGATATTTAAATGCTTCATTTTATCATAAATCAACAGGTCACTTAAAATCATCATCTGGTGGTGCTATAATCGTTGATACTTACCAGCTTACCAAAAGCACTCAAATGCAAAATGATGTTTGACTACGCACGTAGGAACTCATTAATAGAACCTTAGATATGTTTTACTTATAAAATATATGTGGCATCGTGAATAACTAAATAATTATTTATATCCTGTCAGCCTTCCTGTTAATTTGCATTTATGTATTAATAATTATTTTTCTTGTCGAGAAATAATGTAATTAATTTATATCATTGTATTTGATGGCTTCTCTTTCTAGGTTTTCATAGATATATTGATAAGTATGCAGGATACTCAACCGACGAGTGTGACTTGAGTCGGATATATTATGGAAGGTAGTATAATACAAAATGTCTCAAGGGTCTTTTAAAATAATGAATGGGTTAAATAAAAAAAAACATTCATTTTGCATTTAAGTACAGTCTCTCTTTCTTAAAAATGATGTTTTCTAAATGTGATCCGTTATTTTGTTAGCACTCTTCTAAACGGGAGGCAAAATTTCTAAGAACTGCTCGGCACATATTCTCCGCGATCGCTGCCATTTCTTCTCGGATATTTCCTTTTAATTGCTCCAGAGAGGGAGGATTTTTACTCTATACCTTTGATATAAGGTAGAATCATAGGAAAAATTCCATTGGTGTCAAGTCGGGGCTTCGTGGAGGCCAGTTTATGTCACCTCGTCGGGATATCAATTTTCCATGGAAATTTTCACGAACAACTGGTAACACGCTCCATAGCGACTGAATTCCCAAGGACGCGGCTAGCGATCGGCATACCCCCCGCCCCTTTACCGCTCGTTGCGTTGGTGGTGCAAATGAACCAAAATGAAAAAGACTTTTAAGACACACTACATATCAACAGTGCAAGTATATTGTGCCTATCAACAGTGCAAGTAATATATGCAAGTATTCGGATAAAAACACATTTTTCATTTTATGTCGATTTATTTCGTATTGCTTTCATCACAAAATAGATATATCATATATAAAAAATATACAGAAAAGATTATACAGGTATAGAAAGAGCAGAAAGATGAAATTTAAAAAAAACAACAGGTAAGATAAATGATAAAACACAATATTCTCATGAATATTTACACTCAGAGCTGGTGCTCTCACTAAACTAATGCGGAAGATCAGTCAAAGACATGGTCGTGGAGATGTGGTGGGCTGGGGGCGGTGAGCGAAGAGAGTGAAGAAGTTACCAGTGGGCGGCGTGACCATAATGATGACCACCATGAGTAGCGGCGGCTACAGCAGCGAGGTGAGCAGCCCTGGCGTGGGCGACCTCAGGGGTCTCCTGCAGGTACTCTGCGCCATGGGCGGGGGCCCAAGCTCCGTGGGCGGCACCGGCCCAAGCACCGTGGGCGGGACCGGCCCAGGCACCGTGAGCACCATTAGCGGCGGCAGCCTTGGCAGCGAAGTGAGCAGCCTTGGCGTGGGCTACCTCGGGGGTGTCTACGACGCGACCGTCATGTCCCAGGGGAGCGGCTCCATGAGCCCAGGCTCCGGCGTAGTGGGCTGGGGCGGCCCACGCACCGTGACCGGCCCACGCACCGTTACCGGCCCACGCGCCGTTGCCAGCAGCCCAGGCATCGTGGCCATGGTCCCACTGTCCATGGTCCTGGCTCTCGGCCAGACCTTCTCCCTTCCAGCTGCCGTCCTCGTGGCCGTCCCAGCCGTGAGCGGAGACCAGAGCTGCCATGCACATGAAAGTTGCGACGAACTGTTGGAAATAAAACATTTCATTATGTTATTTTTACCAAATTTAATTTTAACGAATAGAAATATTTGTTCGTACAAGTACTAATTAAACTATAAAAGGCCATCAATTTTGTGGCTAGAAATAAAATATTTTAATATGAATGTAATCCTGATTTAAAAATTTGATATACTTGTTTATTAACAATCTCCGCGACTTTTTTTTAATTTATGACTCGATTGGAACGAAAATATCTTCAATGTTCATGACAAAATTCATGTCTATTTATTTACTGGTCTGTGTTTACTATTGTTTATACATTCTTAATAATATTTAATTTTATTAATTTAACTTAATATATCTATAAACTGCTTTTTTCACATGCAGCGTATATTCTTTGGCAGTATGGTGGTAAGTATATCCGCCTGTCAGTCAAGGGAGACCGAAGTTTGTTTCTTCGCCGGAGAGATTTTTTTTATTTTCACCCTTATTTTTAATTAGTTATTTAAGGATACTTATGAATATTTTTTGTGACCATAAAACATGTTCCGTGTAGGGGTGATAATTTTTCAGTACGGCTCTTTCTTTTCATGCAAAACAAAACACAAAAAATTCTCACTACAAACTCTATATACACGAAAGCGTATCATAAATTGAAATCATATATAATATACGTTTGTATAAGATAATAAAATCAACACAATACAAGGATATTATGTTCTACATCACATAAAAATACATTTAATAAATTAATAATACACGAGCTGTTGAAACTGTTACAACATGAAATATATTTAACGTATTAACGGTTAGTTAATCTGTTCTTGTTTAGCTAAGTGGACACACTTTATTATTGTCATAGATAGCTGAATTATTAGCGACAATAAAAAATGTTAATCTGACAAGCCTAACGACGTGTTTCTCGGTATTTGTGTTGTAAGATCGAGTGATGTATTGAATTCTAATAGTCCAATCGAAAATATAACAGTCCATTTTATAAAACTAGTTTTCGCTGTGATTTATTTTTAATTGCGGCATATTTTAATATAACGGTTCAATATCTACGTCTGTGACTTTCCGACTTCGGCTTCGGTGGTGTAATTATGGCTGTTTAGTGCTTGCTTAAACGGATAGGTCTGTGAGACGCGATCGTGGCACAAAATAACGTGTTTTTAATATCTCTAGATTAATATTACTTAAATGTTTAAAATTAAATCCGCGACACCGTATTACGGCTGTCATCTTATCTATCGCATAACACTCTATGGTAGAACAGTCAAATTATACCATATGAATGATTTGTTCATATTTTTCGAGAATGTTTTTAAGTGGATTTATACATTTCAACGTATTAACTATATTTATTAAAGTATTAATGTAAGAACACCATTTGTACAATTCCATGGACATTGCTCAACTGCAGGTTTAGATATTTTACATTTATGTTTACATACAGGACTAGTGTTAAGTAATGAAGTCCTAGCGCTAGCGCTGATGTATGGAAGTAAAGCCATGCATTGGCAAAAAGAATGAACTAATTAGAAGTAGATATAGTTAGATCTATTTGCAGCGTTGTTAATAGAATATAGAAAGGTCGCTGAGACGGTTTGGGCATGCGGAACGTACGCGTAAGAAGATGATGGTAACATAAATATATGAGACGAATGTTTAGGACAACAACAACAAAAAAGTACATCCGGAAAAACCCAACATGGTCAGATAATTTAGATATAGACAAGATGTACGAAATTGAAGGAAGTAAGATTGATATGATAGGATACAAAAGTGTATATTAACGTAGATCAGAAATGAAATAATTAATATCAAAATAAAATTAATATTCAAAAAAGATAATAAAATAAGATTTAACGGTTTGATTGATTTGATTACAGTATTTTTAGCTTATTAGATCAATTTTAAGTTATACATCATCGCGGTACATCAAGTATTTTGCGAGTAGGAAAATGTCGAGCTTGCGACACATTATAATCGATACGGCGGAAAGCTGTAATACAAGAGATTTATAGAAACAATATATTAGAACTTTTAAATGTTTTGTAATGATTCTATAAAAATTCCAAATCAATATATTACTCTTAAAATAGTGTGTATTTAAACGATTGACTATTGAATTTAAAATACACTAAAAATAATAGAGATTACTTTTTTTTTTAATTCTGTATTGTACTCGTATATGGTACATATTAAATATGATGATGGTATTGTTTTGAATACCAATTATTTTTCTGTGTATCCACCCAAAGACCCCTAACAAAGTTAAATGATTTGATAGATATCATACTCCTGTCATTAACGAATGCTGTACGCGAATAGTTGACGATATTCTTGTAGCCAAGAAATATTAAAAAATAAGAGATAAAAAATATAAATTTAATGTTTTAATTCGTGCGTTAAAAAATAATGTATTATCTACAAAACCGGGTGGACTCCCGAATGACATTACAAATACTGCAATAATTATCAAAATTATAAAAAAAAAAATTTTCTTAAAAATGACATATTTTATATATTTATATAAAATTTTATATATTTATTTTTCTTGATAAATATGAATATTATTGATGGAGTGGATGAATTATAATAATGTTTTTAAATATTTATACACACCATTGAATTCATTTTGAGTTGTTTGTCTTTAACGAAGTAAATCGACTGGACTGAACTGAACTAAGCCTTTTCTGAAGAAAACTGCTTCTGTACTCTCGATAGGCTCACCATAGTGTTTTATAGTCGAGTCCAAGGACCTGATATCGCAGGACACGGTGGACAGGGTGGGGTTGTGGACTGGTCAGATAATGATCGGAAGATTTAGCCAGGTCGCCCACTTTGTACGCCAAGAGAATGGGAATTGTTATACGTGCTGTCTGGTGACGCGATTCTGATACTAATTATAACACGACACCCATTTTTTTAACTAAGGCAAAATCAATCAAATCAATTTATTTCTTACTTCCCTGTACGATAAGATTGTAAACAAACATACAAGCGTTGCAGTAGCAGCTGGATTGCGGAAGTTTATACTCTGTTTCTTAAGATTCTAGCAGAAAATCGGGGTAAATAAAGAGCATTAATGAATCTATCGATCGGAAAAAGAAGAAGAATCCATGACAAGCTATATATCCATTTAAATAATTGTTTTGTGTGATGAAAAAGAGGGGATGGAAAAGTAGATGTACAAATATATTCATCAAATCCAACATCGTGCCGACATTATATCTATTTTTTTTTTATATATCTCTCGATTCACACAAGTTTATCATAAAACGAATACAATAATAATATTATTAATTAAATAATAGAATATTTAGTTTTAAACCACTTTATGTACATACACTAATGTCAACTAGTTTCAGTTGGACCCAACCTTCTTCAGGACAATATAGTATGGACTGTCAATTCTATATTGTCTATTTTATTTGTAACTATATAATACAATGTTAAAATTTGTTTGGACTGTGCCTGAAGTTCTGTGTCGAGACGGGCATAGCCTACAAGCAATTGTTCGATTAATTTTAATTACAAGTAGTAGATAGAATTACATTTATTACTATATAAAAGGTGTATATGAAGAACAATTTTTAAAGTGGACAAATTTTTTGGATCACTTTGTAGCAATAATTAATACAGGTATAAGTCAATATGTTTGGGTGAGTGCACCAATACTGGCTCTACCAATATTATGAATCCAAGTTTTAATATATAGTTTCATGTTCTTGGGATGATTCAATTGATTTAAATCTTTTAACATTCTATTAAATAATTTAGGTCCAAAATATTTGTTGTTTCTTTGACCATATGTTGTATGTACTCTTGGGGTTTGTATGTTATTTGTATTTTTCCGTGTGGAAATTATATTTTGAGTTGTTTTAAAAAGTGTATTTTTGTATTTATATATGTATTTAAGAGTAGTATCTATACCAGTAAATTGAAACTAAACATTATATTATTTAAATAGTTAGAGAAAATACTTTGTGTAAACCACTGATAATTCAACATGTTTCAATACCTATGGTATCTTCTTCAGGAAACAATGTATACTGAAATTTAAAATACAAGCATTATATTTCTATATCGTTATTATAAATATATTGCATTTTATTTTATTATGAGCTAGTCATTGTAAACAATAATTATTAATATGTAATCCTTTTCTCTGCATTGTGTTGTATCATTGTAATTATAATAGACTAATAAATAAATAAAAAATAATTAATAAATACGATAAAAACAAAACTATAAAATGGTGAATAATTAAGAACTGATATGAAAACAAATTTAAAAGGTGACTATTTGTAAAGAGGATTTAGTTATTTATAATATTTAGCTTGCTATTAACACATTTTCTTATTTCTAAAATTTCAAATATATTTACTGTAAACCCCTAGTATTTGTATGTATAATTTCTAAACCCTTGTTAATATCAAAATAATGGTTTATTTCCAAAAGGTGATTTGAAAATTCTGAATAGTCGTTGCTACTTAGGCATCTCAAGTGTTCCTTAATTCTAATATCAAAATGTCTGCAAGTTTTACCTATATAAAAATAACTGCAATCATTGCAAATTAATTTGTAGACTCCAGATTTTTTTTAAATGCCGTCCTTATCCTTGTTATTTATTATATAATTCTTTAATTTGTTATTAGTGTAAAAAGCTGGTTGTATAAAATTTGTGATATTTTTTATAATTGTATTTGTAATAAGGTTATTTAAAAACACGATTTTTCTCCACTGCTTTGCACTATCAATAATTGCTAATATTGAAGAAGTGATTTTATTATTTAGTTATAATGTCAAGCCACAGCGTATTTGCTTTTATTGAAAATTTAATATTTTTCTTTTTCGGCGATCCTTCGTTACGAGGATGACGTCTGCCATGGTTATCGATTGTGAGTCCGAGAACTTATGATAGAAATATGAGGAAGAAAGGAAGGCACTTACTTTTCGTCTGCCGGGTGCTGGTTCGTTTGTTGATTCATCTTCACCACTAATACAAAGGTTGCGAGGAATATACTAACACTCGCGAAAATGATTACTATGTGTAAGCGGGATTAAGGTAAGATTAATTAATAAGCGTTAGCGAAGTGAAGCGACGGTAGTTATCCGTAAACTCTTCCACATGATGTTCACGTGCATCCGCTGGGCAGGAAGATTCTGAGGGATGGATCTTCCTCCTTTTATTTCCTCTTCTTTTTTCAGTAATTACGTCAGTCCTCTTCCATTCGCAAGTTTCTTCTGCGCAATGTATTTTTTTGACCCCATTATCCTCGATCATAGGCTCCGGTTCTCAGTGTTCAGAATTTATGCCACATCTGCTCAGATTTGCTATTGTGTACTTAAATCTTTTCCTTGACCCACCCTGTCTTATTTTGCCGTGAGATAGCTGCGAAAACATAACTTGATTGGGAAGCCGTGTATCATCCATATGCACACAATGACCTACCCATCGTAGTTAGTGCTTCAGAACACATATCATATCACATCTCTAAACTTGTTTGTTAAATAATGCCTGCCAGGCTTAAGGAAATCATATAGATATATGATGTCCTCATCAGGAATCGAACCCGGAACCACCGTTATGAGAAGCCAGTATCACGCTCACTAGACTACAAAGGCCGTCATAGTTCACGCAAGTGCGAATGGCGCGCCTCGATCAAAATTTTTGATTAGTATCGAAATATTTTATTTGTATTTATCTTAATACCATGTATTTCTGATCAAAATTACAATATTGGAGCTAATCCTAAGATTTTTCTGTAAAAAGATATGATCACATATGGGTCAATCCATATAAAATAAACCAGCACTAGTTGCTTGACCATTTATTAAAATTTCATTTTTTTGTGCAATCAATTAATCAATTTGGTAATTCAAAATGACCTTTATTTTTTTGATTTTTTCGTGGCGGCCATATTAGTTATCGACACGTAGCGTAATTGCAATGTAAGGGGTTTTCAGAAACTGAAATATCTCAACTCCTATTTGTCTTATCAACATGGGGTTAAAACCATTTTGTTTAGAAAAAACAGGCTATATGACTGATTTTACACATTTTCAACTACGTACATTCCCACACTGTGAAATTTCAACCTTAATTCTTTGCTTTCGTTTTAAAAAAGTCCCATCTTCACTTCTCAGATCATTTCTTAATCTTACTTACTATACTAAGATCAGTTTTACATTTTTTAAATTTATTTTAATATTCGGAAATATAATACAATTTTGAATATATATATATTGATATATATATTTTTTAACATTTGTTTCTTCTCTATGAGAGTAAGACTCGTGTATAGAGAAGGAGTATATACGAGTTAATTTATGTTTCAGTTAGTCTGTGTACATATTTTTTTTACTTCAGATACAAATTTATGATAGTCCGTAATTTTTCTAATTGTGATGGGGAGATTGTTAAAAAATTTGATACCTTGATAAATATAGTGATTTTGAGTTGCGGTATATTTTAGTTTTGGAATATCAATTTGATCTCTATATCTTGTAGATCGGAATTCGCTTCTAAAATATAATTGATTTTTAATTTTGAAAATATGTATTATTGAATTTTTTTGGTACTTTAAAATCTGTGAAAAGTTGTATACTTGGATAGTCTTTTTTTTTTAGTGTTTTCTAATTGTGACAATGAAGTTTAATATGCACCTCCCCATCCAATAATACCGTATTGCAAATGTGACTGTACAAACGCGTAATATTATTTATTCCGTATATCTTCATTCTGTCATAAATATATCTGCGACATACACGCCTGAGTTTAATAATTAAATACCTTTATTAAGGTGATCGATTATTTTTCTCTAATACATCGTGTAGCTTGACTTACATAATCAAAAAAAAATTGCACAATAAAAACAATAGTTTTTTGCGTAATTCGTAGTCACAACCAGTTTTTGCGAACTCCATAACAACGGCATTCCTTCAACGCACACCTCCAGCAGTTCTGTTGTTATGACCTGTGCACGGATCTACTTTTTATTATGCATGTCACTTCCATGGTCAATCGTCAAATTCATGGTCAACTATTAGTTTCATATTGATATGAACACGGTAACATATAGTTCGATTGATTTTTTTTATCAGTAGTACGGGGGATGGCCTCTGATGCCTCCTAGAAAGATTTATATTTAGACCTGATCCATATGATTTATGTAAATCATTGCGGAATTGATATCACGGTCTCTAAGTGATCTGATATAACCTTCTCTCAAGCTATTTATATTAACACCGTTTACCGATTGTCAATTTTGGTTGGTCATAAATTAAATAATTTGGATTCGTTGGAGATAAATAAAGCGTGTAAAACTAATCAAAAAATCATAAACAATTAACTAAATTTAACTACAAGTCCCATTCTAAAAAAATATTCTAGTACTTTTGTATCAAATAACAATTTAAGTTAGATACTAAATTGAGTTATGAAATAATTATTGTTTTTTAAAAATAGATTCTGTTAAAGAAACAATTACGTATGTTTTTCATTAGTTATTGACATCCTGTAGAATAATAGTGGTTAATAAAACAAAGCAAAAATAAAAATAATGAATTTTAATCACAAAGTTAATTTTGTCAATTTTAAAAATAAATAAACCGTACAATGTCTTTATAATGAGTAAGAAAAAACATACCTTAATTAAATCGTACGAGTTTTGACGACTGGAAAGTATATTGAGCATATGGCATAAAACAAGTGACGCTAATAACAGATGAATGTTTGTAATGTTTACGTTACATGATAGCAGTTTTTTTAATAATGTCTTTAAGTGGATATATATTTTTTGAATACGTAAGAACACCGTTTGTACAATTTCAGGGAAGGCAATACAGAATACAAGATTGCCTTTCTGCTAGTCAACTATGAATATTCTTCTAAATCTGTAGTATGAAGATTGTAAAGCTGATTTTGGAGTAAATGCTAGTAAAACAAAATACACGATAGCTTCCAAAATGACGTGCAGCAACCGTTGAAATGTGCATTGGAGATAGCTAGGACCTTCATGAAACATGTTATCACATATCTGGACCCAGTTGTCATTTTGGCATTCGATGACTTCTGAAGACCCACTTGATGATCCAGAAAACTAAGATTTTGATTTAGAGAATACTCCTGAGGGCGGTTTTCATATATAGAATTGGATGATGAGTACGCAGTAAAAAAAAAAATCACTACCGGTCTTCTAAGTACCGGTAAGATTCTAAGAAAAATATTTGTAGCCAAGAATGAAAACGGGGTATGACGTATATGCTACAACCACGAATTAGTCGCAGAATTTGGTGAACCTAACAATATCCAAGCTATCAAGATAGCATAGCTGAGGTGGCCTGGTTGCGTTCAACGAATGTATTCAGAACAACCAGCAAAGAAATCATTTGAAGCTATACCCATTTATCAAAAGAGTGTTGAAAGAGCCAAGCTGCGATGGTTGGATGGAATTACTCAGGACTAGGGATTATTTATTCTCATCTTTTTCCAAATCCCGGGACTGAAAGAGTCAAAATTTTCATGTCCTGGGAATTCTCGGAAATCGAGAACATGAATTTTATTTTATAAGAAAGAAAACATATTTTTAAATATTCATACGTATGATGCACGTTCGCTATTAAGGATATGATCTCTGTAAAAAAACATACGTTAATATTAATTTTATAAACAAATAAAAACTGATTAAATATGTATTATTTCATAATATGGCATTAGTTTTTTTTTAAATTAAATTAAGATTATATATATTGTGATATTTGAATTTGCTCGCCGAGGTCTAGGTAGCCTACTTTGCCGACTTATAATGATTGGCCGTCTAAATGGACGAATCAGGGATGAGAATCCGACTCTGACGGGCAGCTGAGCAAAACGTCATTTTTGGGGGGGGTACTCTCGAAAATAGGCGCGTCGGTGGAGCCACGCTCCGGAGGGGTAAGGCGGTGATTACGAGTAAGATCACCACGGTGGACCTAGAGTTGGATGATCCTAGTCCACCCGCGAGTTGAGGAGAGGAAGAATAAAGGAAGAGATAAGCGAGCGATGGGCGATAAATGAGCATTATGGACAAGGCTGAGACTAGATGGCGTCCGGTTCATCTCCTGGAGCAAGAGATAAATCCTGGCGCGAGCGTGTGTCGATCCGGGTCTTCAGCTGCATCGGCATTCCACGGCCGCGTTGGATGATATTAGCAATAGATAAACTCCGTAAATAAAAGAAATTAATAAAAAGTGACCTCTCCCACAGGAATGTTGACCTGAAGAAGGAAGATCTAAAGAACATTTTTGGTGCATCCAATATCGGGATTATTTGTGTTTAGTGAATAAATGTGTAAAGTGAAAATCAGAGTGTCTTTGAATCAATTAGCATCCCATTCGAGGTAGCAGGCGACACCAGAGCATACACACACACTCGAGCACCCAGACTGGGCTTGATCGGTGGTGGCCTTCATGGCTTCCGATCTGTAACAATACATTGAATATAAAAACACATAACCATAAAAATCACAAAATACAAACAGTTTAATAAATTTAAAAAATAAAAAAATTGTATCTCGGAACTAATTTTTCTTTAATGCAAATCTTTACGGCTGACCGTATAAACTATGGAAACTTTCCTTTTTTTTTTTTAAATATTCGTACACATCCACAGCTCGTCGCTGGGTTACTACCTGCTGTATGTCAATGAATAGTAACATTAACTCTTGCTTAATATGAATAATATCAAGTAAAATTAAGAATTTCAGTTTATTTTTTTTTAGTCGAGACTCGAGACAGCAAAAAATCATGGAATTTATTCCCGTGCTATCTCGACATAGAATCTCTATCTAGGACGCTCATGCAGTCAGTATCGCGATCTTGAAAAGAATGGATCGGAGTGGCAGCAATTACTTGAGAAAGCCGGGCTGTTTGATGATTGAAAATGATCTCTACAAATCAAAAAACTGCATAGTTCACTGAATATTTTTATCTTTTTTTTTATTAATATTAAAAATATAATACAATTTCAATAATCAGTGGATATATATACATATATATATTAACATTTGTTTCTTCTCCATGAGAGTAAGACTCGTGTATAAAGAAGGAGTATATTCGAGTTAATTTATGTTTCAGTTAGTCTGTGTACATATTTTTTTAACTTCAGTTACAAATTTATGATAGTCCGTAATTTTTCTAATTGTGATGGGAAGATTGTTAAAAAATTTGATACCTTGATAAATATATTGATTTTGAGTTGCGGTATATTTTAGTTTTGGGATATCAATTTGATCTCTATATCTTATAGATCGGAATTCGCTTCTAAAATTTAATTATTTTTTAATTTTTGACTGTAACATCCATCGCCAATATTCTCTCGACCTAATTAACGTGTCTAAATCAGAATACCTGCATCATATGATATGTTCTTATATTTTAAAAACAATTTTTTGTCCGTCTACTCTTGTCCATGGTCTGTTTTTTTTTTGTGCGTCTGTATTCAACAGACACAAACTTTTACTATTTGACAGCCAAAAGTACGTTAGCCAATCAATTATGAATTATATTTTTCGATAAAATATTGACAGTGATTGGGATAAACGGCTCAATAGGCTCTGTCAGTGATATGGCTGCCCCAGTAGGTCAAGCATGAAGCCTTTTACCGCAGGTGATAAGTATAATATGAAAAAATGCACCAAATTCAGCGGTCAATGGCGCCGTTCAAATTTTTTTTAAATTATATTCCAAATTTATCGTCACAACATATGTTGTCACAATTTATCGATTATCTCAGTGTATATTATAAGCTATTAAAATAATTATTATATGACGCCACATCGATTAGTTTAAGCTTATAATAAATAACCTCACTACTTCTGCCGTGATTGACTACTGGTAAATGTGACTGCATCGTGTTACACACATGTTCTGCTATACACAGCCTGATTCCCAACCAAAGGGTGACGGGTTGACCATTTACTTTTTAAAACCAGTTTAAATATATTTTTTATAATCTATTACTATCAAAAAATGTGTAAAACAAATTGAGTAACCACAGTACAACTAAACTTAACCAATTAACGTAATGTCCCATTCCGGCGGTTAAAACATATCCGCCAGGATTTATGTCCAAAAGATAAATGCCGTGCTGCCGTTTTACAACGCGACTCTGCTTTACTTGGTATTTTTAATGGTAATACAAAATGTACACCACCACTACTGTCATTTGTAAAATCTTATATGATGGTATTGTTTTATATGATGTTTGTATAAATCTAGTATCTACTTGAAAACAAGTAAATAATAATATTTATTTTAAGTTACTTGAATTCAAGACCCTTGAATTAACTTAATTTGTAATTAGGCGCTAATATGAGTATTTTTATTTATTAACTTTGTTTTATTGACCACTTATTAAGTTTAAATACATCTATCGGTTTCGAAAAATACCACAACGTTAATTTTGCTAATTTCAAAAGTATGCCAATATGAGTAAATAGAGAATAAAAATAGTTATAATATAGGTTAGGTATTCAAATTAATATAAAATATTTGCCGTATTTTATTGTGTACCAGTGTTTTTGTTTATCACGATATTATCATATGTTAGATATATAATTAAATAAGTCCGACCGTTGAGATCTCCAACTTCGTTTTATTGCAAGATTTATAACACAAATCTCGGTTATTTCATTCATCTGCCAAAAAATGCGTTGATATTTTAAAGAGATTTCATCCATCTAACTTGGACACATTCTTCATGACAAAGGTTCTATTTAAAAGCAAAGTTAACACCCCTTCGATCGCGTATTACAGGGCTACGCATCGGGAGAAAGTGGAGAAGTAGAAGTGATGACATTGTACAGATTTATGCGTGCCGTTTTTAGTATCAGTTATTTCTTATTCTGGTGAGCATCGCGCTTTTGTTAGGAGTTGTCTAGGAGTTTAATAGAAATGGTTGATCGCCGATAGCAACACAGCGTGCATTTTGCATCCAATTTGCGCACCAAGTCATCAAAGAAATGTTTCCTGGACACATCTGGTGATGTCGGCTGGCCTCCACGCTCGCCAGATTTGACACCCTGCGGGGCTACCTCAAATTCAAGGTATTCCAACATCGGCCTAACAATTGAGTACCTCTCAAAGAGGCGATCACCCAGGAAGTTGCTGACAATCCACCCGAAATGCCTCGCAGAGTTATGGAAAACTTCCGAGAGAAACTCGCCGAATGCATTAATAATGGTGGCCGAAACATAAAAACGTGGTTAAAAAACTGCATTATGTGGACTTAACATAAATGAAAGATCTTTTTGGTTGGTTTTTTTTTCATTTCTATTCTTTAGGTCTCACCCTGTACATGCTTTACCAAATTCATAATATTGCAATAACACAATTTCTGACAGTGCTGCGCCTTATCAAATGTCGCGTACTTCTATATAATTGTCCTTGGATGTCATGCACCTTTGCTTTGCAATAATTGTACTTTTATTTTATTTATTTTATTCTCAATTGCAAGTTTTTTTAAAACCATTTCCAATTGTTATTAAGCGACTTTTTAATAATCTGTTTAATAAAAACTAATAATTCATTGCTGGATAATAAATTAATTTTCTATAATAATTTGGGAGTAAATTGCGCACAAGCGGATTTGGATTAAAGTTATTTTAATACAAATACCTTTTTTACTGACAATATTGAGTAATTCTAACCACAAGATGAAAGCCTAGAGATCTAGTGGTCGGGGATTTGCGTCTCGTTTCAGGACACCAGACGTTAGTCCTATTTTCATAGTACAAGCGTTTAGCTTAGTTCGCAAATAGTAAGAATATTGATGTGACGTGTACGTATTTCGCGTACGCATCTCTATTTTTTTTTTTTAAAAGTAAGTTCTTGATTTATAATAAAACCGTTAAATAAACTGTAAAAATGTAGTCTCACAGATGCGTTCGTGAAAACCCAGCTTAAACCTGACTATAGTCATTGTAGTATTATGGTAGCAGTAGTCAATTTTCTTATATTTAAATATTAATAGATTACCTTCTTGTGTTAAAGGTACATATATTTCATAACTAGTAAATATATACATCTAGTGTCATAAATTTCAAAATTGGAACATCGTAATGTTACTGTGCTAGGTAATTATTTATATACATAGTGGTGCAGGTTTTTCAAATTCAAAACTTCAAACTGTTTTTAGTAATTAATTAATAGTGCTATTTATGGTGTTAAATAGAGTTCTAGGATACTAATTCTATTATTTTAGGTTAATTAATTATCTAAATAAATAAAACTATATATTATTTTTTATTTTGCTTTATTTTATATTGCACTCTTCACACTATTAAATAATAAATACACGTAATGGAAATTAAAAATACAGTCCATAAAAAGAAAGAGAGAAAAATGTAGATGTAAAAGGTAGTATAAGAAAATAAAGGGACTTATATAATAAAGATATAAGAAGAATATAGAATGATAGTAGATATAGATATAAAATTATAAATGAAAGAAAAAATCTATTGTTATATACAGAGCAGCGTTATAAAACTTAAAAAATCAGTCATATGTCACGTATGAGAATATAAGATAATGAAAGAAAAAGAAATATAGTCTATATCAATAAGTTCATAGTAAACAGTGTCTATAATAATGACAAAGTTCCATTGTGAGACCGTCAAATCAATCAGTTTTTTGGACTGCTACGATACTTGAATGTGGAGCACGGATTTAGATAGATTTGTTACACAGTAACTTGTGCTTTGATTTGAAACGTAGAAATTCATAAATCTGATTGGATACTCTTAAAGCTAATACGCATTTTCTTGTTTCGGTGGATGAAGACCATTAAAAGGGTCGAGTTTACCAGTGTCCGTGTCCATGTTCATAGGCAGGTTCGTGACTATATTGGTCGGCCGAAGCGTGGTGTGCAGCGGCAAGAGCGGAATAGTGCTGCGCCCTGGCGTGAGCCACTTCAGGAGTGTCCTTGACGTACTGTCCATCATGTGTGAGCTCGATGTGAGCGATGGGGCCGTGCCACTTGGGGACCTGCGCGTCGTGAGCGGGAGCGGGGGCCCAGGCGTGAGCTGATGGGCCCCAGCCGTGGGACGCCGGAGCCCAGGCGCCGTGCGAGCCGTGCGCGGCGGCAGCCGCTGCCTTGGCGTGCGCGGCGAAGTGCGCCGCCTTGGCGTGCGCCACATCAGCGGTGTCGATGACCTTGCCGTCATGGGCCAGCGGGGCGGGGCCGTACTTGTGGATGCCGCCGTGGGACCCCTCCCAACCGTGCGAGAGACCAGCGTCCCAAGATGCAGAAGCCATCGCCACAACACTGAGGATTACCACGAAGTACTGTAACAAATAAAAAAAGAATAATTACTCACTAACACGTGACTACAAAGAGTAACTCTTGTTATTATTCCTGACATAAACTGAGTCAGCAGAATTTTATTTTTGGCTAATGAAGAAGAAATTTAAAAGAATAATTGATTCAATTCAACATGAGCACAAACATCATAAAAGAGAAAAAGATAAACTGAAACTGCCATTCAGGAAGAAGGCTAAATCTCAGAAATTGATAATGTACAGTACGGTAAAGATCTTCAATGAAATGTCAGATGATGTAAGAAAGGAGGAGAAACTACATAGTTTCAAAATGAAACTAAGCAAATATGTGCAAGATAAGTTTTAGTAAAATAAACATTTTGATATTATCTATATTAGAGCATATAGATATTTACATATGTATGCAGTATATTAAGAAGAAAAAAATTAATATATAAACATCACTGAGTTCATTTAAAAATCACAAACACAATACAATGCACGGAGCACATCAAATCTATCAAAAATAACGTAATGGATAATTTGCTGAACATTTATATTTAAACATAAAATAAACATTCAAACATGGATAATTATTACAATATTTTAGACTAAGTAAAGCGCTTGTGCTATTACAAAAAATATTAACATAGTCTTTCAGGACGTGGTTTTGTCAGCGACCACTTGAGCACTGAGCGATTGTCTTACCACTAAACCAAACAAGCACCCTCTTAATACATTACATTATTTCTGTATTTTATTATCGTTCTTAAAACTTATCCGGGAAGCCTCCGAATATATCTTAAGCTATTTTTTAAATAAAATTAAACATTAGTATTAATTTGATAATTGTTCAAAAGTTTTTGGTGAAATTTTATAGATTTCTATGATTATTTTGTAAATTGAGTTAAAACACTTTCTTTTATTTCACTATATTTAACGTTGGAAAATTTTCTGTTGAATTTTAGTATTAATAATGAGAAGATATTCCCGAAAACGTTAAATATAATAAAATATGATGGAATAAAACAAATTGTTTCAACTCAATTTACAAAATAAAATTAGATGTTTAGAATGTAAACAAAGTAAATTTAATCAAAAATATAAATCATTGAATTTGACATAGTTTATTAAAATACCAGAATATTTTCTTAGCGTGTGGGAGGTGTTTGGTGTCCGGTAAAGGTAAACAAAACACAACGTTAAGAGTATATAAAAATATTACGAAATATTCTAACGCATTATAAACTTTACGAGGGAACGTGTTGAATAATATATTCTAATACGTTTAAATGTCCTAATAATGAATGAATTAAAATCACGTTTTAAATTTTGTTAAACCTGATTTAAATTCAATTCGTTTCATTAAATTGTTTGCGGTCGGTATTAAACAAACTATTTACCGGCTATCGTTCGCGTTCTTTTTTTTAACCGCTTGAGTTCACTTACAGTCACTTGCTAATGAACGCATTGGATCTATCTGAGGTCGAACTCTGGTTTATGTAATTGATTATTTATGATCAATTTCTCGCAGCAGTCGTGACAGAAGCAGTTATAAACAGTGTTCGCGGGCGTGTCCAATGTGCCCAACAAGAAACACTACAATGTCGCCGTACTTGCTGCAAGTGGGCACCGAACAAGTCACGAACTCGTGAAGCGGTTCGTATGTCATCTGACAATTTTGACATTAATATATTCGAGGTGTTGAACAATCAAAACTGCATGCCAATATTTTGATATCATTTTATATATATATTAAACGTTAGATGCCTTCGAGATGCGAGAGCAAGTCAAAAATGATCTTAATATTTATTTCGTTCTACAATTTATATACACAAAACTTAACGGAAGCCTAATTTGTCGTGGATGTTTTGATGAGCAGTCATTCAAAGACGACGCTGGTAATTCGCTTATTCGCTAGAACCATCTCTCCAGCTTTCTGAATCTTGCCGAATGGTGGAGGTTGACGGGCGTCCTGCTCCCTTTTCGTGCATCACACTCGTCCGGCCACTTTTAAACTTCTCGAATCCATAAAAAAAATACTTTTACGTGATAAGGCACTGTTCCTCCTTGCTGTAAACTGCTAGCGGAGCGAACATGTTTACACCGTAATAACTGAAAGGCAAATGAAGCGATCTGGATCATTTTACATACTTGACCGCAGTCATACCAAGTCAGACAACCTTTAAGGTATGTTATGGCAAAAGTGTAGATAATTTTTGGCTCGCTCTCGCATATGAACTGCAAGATGTACAAACATATATATTCTCCAGAACATTCGACAATATGCAAGAGAATAATACTTTGAACATGTTGTCAGACGAAATGATGATAGTCTCGAGAAGCTTGTGATCCCAGGAATAATTGAGGGAAGAGTACGGTCTCCAGCAAGATGGATAAACCAAATAAAGAAGTTAACAGAGTCTTCTTTAAACGCTGCGATCAACATGATTCAAGACTGTGAGGAACGGAATATTATGCATCAAGTACCAGATAAACACGGATACTTCAGGAGACGGCGACGCTCAGCATTGAGCGTATGACAAAAAAAATGATGCATTCGATACTCTCCCAATTTTACCAGATAAAATTCAACTTGTCGCCAAATAAAACTTTCTTCCAAGCGGCGCATTCCACCCGCTCCATGTCATCTCACAGTTTAACCCGCTTTCTGCATTTGCCACCAGGGGACCGATCCACGCTTTTCGATTGGCGCGATGATTTTTTAATGCTCAATCTACACTGCGACGTGATTTGTCACGTGACAATATATTATACAATACGATTCTGTATAATTTTAGAGTACATTTAAGTTATATACATGTATGTACAATTTATGGAAATACGATCGATTAAAGCTAAATATAGAATGGATCGCATTCAATATAACATATGACCCAGGAGAGAAGGGAGTATATAGTAACTGCACAAAATTTGGTTTGGATCTGTCAAATATTTTATAGTGAACATACAAACATTCAATTTTAAATATGACCCACAAATACTACCCCAATGATAAAAAAAAAACAATTTTTTGTACATATAAAAAAACTATATTTATGTTTTGTCATAAATGATGAGCTTGCCGCATAATATATAATGTACTGTACAGTCACATGCATGCCATGAGAAAATAGTTAAAATTTTTTTTCACTGATATCTAAATGTATATTGCTTACAAGGACGAAAGCAAAAACAATCATTATAATATTATTTAAAATTTAATGTAACCTGCTAATTGTTTCAATATTGTAGGCTTTTTTTTCAACTCAGTTGCGAAGAATTTTGCAATCAGTTTGTGGTGCATTGATTAATTATCTGTACAGACTTGATAAATTAAACAACAGATTTAATGTCCGACACTAATCGAGCCTTACTTTTCATTGATGTTTTCACTGATTAAATGTAATCGCATATGTAATTAAAAATTCATAAATATTTACTTCTGCTCAACTGTCATCAGCTCATCTTGGGAACGAATGCCTTAGTAAAGTGAGAAAATCTTATTGAATAGCATAATTGTTTTATAATTGAGCTTGCATTTATTATATTTTTAAAAATTACATCAGATTTTTGGTCCTTATATAAGAGTGGATAAAGAACTTGTAAATTTTGTAACGGTAAAGTTGAAAACGAAAGTAGATGTGGCTCGAGAGGAAGACCGAAACGTAGAGAGGCAGGTAATAACAAGACGGTCAATAAGGTGTAGAGTTTCGTGAGGCCGTAAAAGGAGCTAACAGGCATGAGACCACGGAATATAGGTAGGCAGTGTAAGAATGTAATAATATTTTGTATTGCCAACTAGGAAAAGTATCTCTTTACAAGATGCCTGGAGGGCAGTCGTTAAGTTGACCCTGGACCTTAATGGTCCGCAGAACTAACAGATTAACTACTTAAGTAATATATTTTTCTGTGAGCTGTTAATTGCATATCAATGTAACTAGTGCCCAGTGCCTTTACATTTTAAACATACAATTATATATTTTTTTTTAATTTCCGATATAGAATTAATCTATTTTATAAATAGGCAAATTGTACCGTCGTCATCACAGACCAGTAAATTAATAGACATGAAATAAAGTTTACATGTGTAAGAGGGGTTTGGAACATTAATAACAAAACGAGGGGCATTCTACGCACATTATTAGTGGAAACATAAATTCGATAGATTATGACACATTTATACAACAGTAAAAGTATTTACTCTTCGAAAATTAAATATTTGTGTATTTTTTACATTAATGCTATAATATTATCGACATTAAAATTTTCGTTCCAATCGAGTCATATTTTTTTTAAAAGTCGCTGAACTATTTGATTGCGTAAGTGGTACTAAAATGAACACGTCCGTAATACCAAAATCAAAATATTGAAACAAGGTATTTGCGTTAGTTCATGTCTATATATTTGGTGGTTTGTGGGTGACCACAAGTTACCTCACGATAGTCTTCCTTCCTTTATGATGTATTAAGTTACATTAAGTTGGTTAGGTTAAGTTACGTTAGATCGTTTAATAATAATAGAGTAGAGTAATTATATAATAAAAACAATATTTGAGTATGTCCAAGAATACACAATTATTGGATTTATGACTTCCAAAAATTTGATAGATGTGGAGGTTTATTGTGGGTAAAATTGGTGAACTTTACATTGTGTAAAGTGATCACTTAAGCCAGCTAAAGACAGGTTGTAAACCCTGTAATGCCCATACTTCTATACCAAAGTGGTGAAAGCCTAGAAAAGGAGATAATCCTTGGAGCAATCTTGGACCAAAGAAAGCCTGGAAGAACGCCAGAACAGTAGATAAATACGTTGCATCTGGCTGAAAACCCTGGAATCATCTGTAAAGGCAATCCAAGACCGAGATTTTATGTGTGCGTTACGAGATGAATCTCAATAATGACATGAAGTTGATAGATTAAAAAGAATTAAAAATTATAATAAAAATGTGCATTATAAATCATAAATATCCCTAGTAATTTAATAATAGAATAAACAAATAATAGATATCTCATAGAGACGAAGCTATTTATTACATTTTAATGGAAAGATATGGAAGTATGGATATGGGCTTATGACCTGTCTTTAGTTGTCTTAAGTGATCACTTTATATAAATTTGTTATATATATGTTAATAAATAGAAACACTTTGTAATTGTGTGTTCTTGGACATATTCAAATAAAAGAATGTTTAGTTTTAAATCACTCTATTATGCACTCATGCAATTAATATGCAGTTGGACCTAGAGCTTACATTATCGGTTTACCGGCAAACCGGTAAATCAACCAAAACGCAGAATAAGTCATTTCCTAATTTACCGGAAATTATTTTACCGCCAATCAAAGATAGATACAGGTATATTATTACGAAAGTTTATTATTTTTTTAATAAATTCAATAAAAACATTCAGTTGTAATATTATTTTATTTTATTTTAATTATGAATTTATATTAGCTGTATGCAAAGTATTCATACACCTAATGTATGTTTTATATACATTAATAAGTTAATGGATAAACTAATAAGTTAATAATATTAACTCCTTACAGACAGGTAAACCAAATATTATACAGTCGTAATTCAAATTAACCAAGCTCGATGTGGCATATACATAAGTGATTATCTGATCTCCCATTACCATATCTCAGTAAAAACAAAAAGGACATCATATACATATGTATGTATTTATAGACATTTTTCACCTGAATATTTGAAATTATTTAGGTTTTAATCTAGGGTACCATTTTTAGTAAAGGTTACCACATACAGTTATACTTTAATCATCTAATCTACGTCTATTTTCTTTTCATTTACCGGTAAATAACCGGTAATAGGAAGAATTATTTATCGTTTACCGGTAATTGCAAGTTGACGGTAAATTGCAAGCCCTTGTTGGACCCAACATTCTTCAGAACAAAACAGTATAGACTAATCTAAATATTTAAATAGAAGATTAAGAGAACAGAGCAACCGTATATCAGAGGGTGTCTAGTATTTTATTAAAAATTCTTTAACAATAGAAAAATGTTATCATGTTTTACATTGTACTACACATGTAAACATTTTTAAATAAAACACAAAAAAAATATACTCAAAAGATCGCGGGCATATTAATTAGATCGAATAATTGAATATTTTAGACTGTACAACGTGTAAGGAAGTGAAATATCCTTGAACGAGTTCAAACACTAACTAAAGAAATCAGTAGAGTGTTACGAGTACCGGCCTTGTCCGAGCGTTGATATCTTCAAAGGGCGAAATAATCAGCGCTGTCGACGGGCCGCTTTCGACGCTCGCGGCGCGCGCCTGTACGGGCACAATCGTCGCGTTTGTGATGCCGGGTCGTGTGCGCGCTTTGTAATATTTTTTTTATTTACACACAAGCATTGATACGATTTCGGCTGACTCATGTCACACAATAAGCTCGGCTCGGCGAAACCGCCGAGTCACGCCGTTGAAATTATCGTACAATTGAAATGCCGCGAGACATTCATGTTATTTATTGACAGAAAATAAATCACATTGAAATACTTTAACTAGAAAAATGTTACATTTCTCAGTTTTTATTTAATTGTGATCGCTTAGATGGTTCGGTCATATGTAACAAATAAATTTGATGGCACCAGAAATAGAAGACAACCAAATAAACTAGATACTGATAGATTAGAAGCCTCAGTAATCAATGTGAATGAGGAAAAAATTTCAAGACAGAAGAGTGTGGCGCTCTATTCTCTCTGCTCACCTCTGCGGGGAAACAGCACGATGGTGAATTAATTAGTTAGTTAAGATAATTTATATAATTTAAATACCACTATTTTCGTGCCACGGCGCATCAAACTTATTTTTAAATGCTGGAAAAATAATTTATTATTAAAAAAAGGAAATTAATTTACCATAGTAGGTACGATCCAATTTAATTAATTAACGCAAGAAATATCCAATCAGACATGTTTTTATTTATCTGAAAGGTTTGTTCGATGTTTTAGCGGTAATACTATATGAATGAATGTATGCCTACGTATTCTCTTTATAATCCAACACCCTTTGACCGATCTAAACCGAATTCCTTCCCCTAGCAACTTCACACTCTCATAAGATATAAATGTGTATCATATTTAATACCATTTGTTCCAAATTACGACAAAAATTAATGAGTTAATATTATAACTAAATCTGCAACCCCTGGCAACTGTCATATAAATCGATCTAAACTAAATTTTGCAGTCACTCTTAGGACCCTGTACGAAACAAGGTCAACACCCACCCACTAGTCATACAATATTGAATGCCAACCGTTCATAACTAAAATATACCGCAACTCAAAATCAATACAAATTTTTTAACAATCTCCCCATCACAATTAGAAAAATTACAGACAATCATAAATTTGTAACTGAAGTTAAAAAATATGTACACAGACTAACTGAAACATAAATTAACTCGAATATACTCCTTCTCTATACACGAGTCTTACTCTCATAGAGAAGAAACAAATATTAATATATATATATCCACTGATTATTGAAGTTGTATTATATTTTTAATATTAATAAAAAGAAAAAAATAATAAAAAACTGACAAGAAATTCATAGTCGGGGTAAGAATCAAATTTTCGTTTGTAACTTTAATTAATTTTGAATAATTTCAGCGCCATCAGAGTTCCGACACAAATCGTACTTCATAATGCTTTTGTATTAATAAATGACGAAACTAACCCAAGTTTCATTGAAGAAATAAATTGTATTGAATAATACGGCAGGCTGCAATTTAAAATGTTACAGTATCAAGTAAAATTATTTTAATAAGGTAATATGCTTTACGTGGTCGGAAATGATTGTATAATAGTGCTTGACGCCACGCTAATAACAGTCTTCATATAAAGCCTTCAAAAGGACAGATAATTATATCGCACACTGTGGTATACATAATATAACGGTTAAATATTTAATCCAAATTAAATGTATTTATTTGAAAAATATACAGTAAAATCAATTTATTGAAAAAATATTTTGGTTGCCACAGGAACCCTTCGTATCTGAGGAAATGCGCTGATCCACACAGTTAACGACTAAATTAATTTTATCTATACATCTTTCTTATCGATACATTTAATTTGTATTAAAAATATCACAGAACTGTGTTCTGAAAAACTACACCTTCACAATAATATGTTTTCTCTTTGATAAAATATTTAATATATTTACTGTTTCCGAGGTAAGTTTGTAGAATTCCATAATCACATACGTGAAAATGAAACACTTGTTTTTCGAATATGCTCGTTTAATTTACTTGAGACGCGTTTCGCCTTGTAAAAGCATAATCAATCTACGATATCTAGATTAATAATGCCCTTATATCGATAATATATCGATGGAATCTTTGTTTTAGCAAAAACTAACGTTTAGGTAAAAACAAACAAACAAAACAGAATTTTCCCATATTTGGGATATTTCAACATTTTAAAATTTTTGTTATACATAGTTAATGGTCTTGCGATTGCAAAGGTTACAGGTTTACGCCAAATAATCACGATTTCATAAATAAATGCGTGCGCAAGTAATTTTTCTAATCGCAATACACCGTGATCTTGGAATAACGAGGTATCTGACATTTTAGTCAAAATTTAATTTTTGTATCAAAATTTTCAACAATAATTTTCTTTTTAATACTGTTACAAACATGTTAAATTTCATAGTAATTCAATGGATAACGAGAAAACAAAGTTATATTTTAGAAACGTTTTTAATATTTTTTAAAACAATAAATATTGATTTGAATACAAATTATGCACGAGTTTTATTGTGTAGATATAAAACGTGCTCGAAATTAGGAATCGATTTATTTTTAACTATAATATATATAGCGCCATTTTTTTATAATTTCACTTCTTGGACAAACTCCATCGAAAAAATGCAGAAATTAATTTTCAAAAATTTGAAGCTTAGTTTTGTATAAATGTCAGGTGATACCTTAATGTTACAAGAATACAATATGTTAACACTCTTTGACGTCAAATTTTATGATGTATCATTTTTGATTTGACTTTGTTCAAGACAGTAATAATAAAATAAAAGTTTTTGTATTTTATCGATATGATATTAATAAAATCCATTTCCTCCCAATACGTTTCCATATATCAATATAAATTTAATTCGACATTACACTGACAATAAACCCCAGTCTGATGACAGGTGTCAACTATTTCATGCATCAGATTAAACTTAACTAATAAAGTTCAAAATCATACGCCGTTAACTTGCAAGTAAACTAATTTTGAGCTACCGTACTAAATAGTTACTTTTATATTAAAAAAAAATGTAAAAGGACCGGTTCTTAGTCATATAAATCTCCATTCACAAAATAGAAAAATCAATTAAATATCATTTGCTTCATATAACATGTAAGATAACGGAGAAATCCATTAAACGAGTTAATTTTTTAAACTAGGTTTAACAATGTTACAGTCCAGCTGTTACGGAAGTAATTATTTTATTATGTATTTATGTCATTTACAATCTCTACCGGTATCGGAATGGTTCGTGAACCTCGCGTAGTTATCCCCCACGTGGGCAAGCTACTCGAGTCGCCAATAGTTATCCGACAAAAACATTGAGAACTTGTGTTATTACACAATATTTACGATCATTCGCTGTGCGCATGTAAGTTTTAAACTGCAAGATTAACTAATATAGGCTAAAGCCTTCGTGTACCTGGTGTTATAATTTCCATTTATTGTTAACGTAATTAACTGTTTTAATATTTGATTTTCTTCTTAGAGGGTATAAAATTCGCTATTTATAATTCACACCTGAATCAAAAAAAATCGATCAAGTACCTGCGTTATTTTTACCGCATTTAATTTTAAAATTAACCTGTTACTTATTACATTTAATAAACATACAAAATAAATTAAAATTTTAACACGTGTTTGGTTTATTTAAATTATTCCTCGTGTAATGAAAAATATAAATTTACCTGAATATCATGTTATTTAAAATTAAATTAATTTACATTTATTACGATATTATCTTACGTCTTTGCTAAGTTCAATGACCAAACGTGAAAAATAAGATTTGTATCACTGTACAACAAAGTAAAAAGTTTTTTTTACAAAACACCACGACCTTCTATTTTATTCGATCTTTTTTTGAATCATTTTTTTTTAATAGTAATTGAAATTAATGATTTAAAACGTGTATCAGCAGGGCGGGTCTTGTGATCTAGAAAGAAGGTCGAAATCTATCAGCTTCAAGAGTTGAAATAACAATGGCGACGACACTCGTCACCCTAGACTAATACTTATAAAAAGTCTCGCATTTCTACTATTAATCGCTTGATAGATTCTATGATAAAATATGCTGGTTTTGAATGAACACACCATTTTGAAATTCAGTGCTGCATTCCATAACTGAGGTCCAATAACTAAATAATCAATAAAATATCACCCCTTCAATAAAAAACTATCCCTTCTTACACTCTTCTACATAATTTCTTACTTTCACCACTACCATATTAAAATATTGAGTAAGTGCTTCTAATTATTTATAGATGTATTTTTATTTTAAAAAATTATAGCATTAATTTCAGGCGTTTTGATCGTAGTTATCTAGATTCAAAAAGGGTAATTTAAAATTCCTCACAGCTGTAAAGGTTTATTTAAAAATAAATAAATAATATATGCAACAAAAAAACAACGATAAAGTTCCACTCACCATCATCTTGCAAACACTTGTTTTTAGATCGCTACTGGAATTTTCCAGAACTCGTATCTACACACGTTGAGCCTTTTCAAAGGTGAAAACTGCTTCTACCTTGGTTTGGGGTTCGGGCGGAGATATATACAAAACACCCCACCAGCTCATGGTATGGATGCAACACTATCTCTTGCCTGGGGTGGGGTGGACCCCACTGTCTTTCCGTCATTTTTACGGTACCACGGACCGACTGCTGGCCGCACCGTATGCAATACACGTTCACCCAACGGCGGTCCAACTTTCTTTCAAGTTTGACGTTTATCTAATTACAGTTTCTGTAACACCTCTGCGTGATCTCGGATTAAGACTGGAGCTAATCGTTGCTGGCTTTTTTTAAACTTTAACCCTAGATTAGATCGTTAAAAAATACTACGTGGTTGCTATCGATACGTAAAATTTACATGTCTGGGTATAAATATAATACATTTGGAACTTGGTCATAAATAAGAAACACATTAGAATTAGTTCAGGAACATGTTTATAACACATCAAATTTACATACGATACTAATCTAGGGGATGAAATTTCTCTCGGAGATTCAACTCGATTGCGTGTAAAGAACAGTAGAATTCAGCGCGAAAAAATCTTTGAATCATATACTACATGTGTTTGGTCGCAAATTAAAATTATGCATCTAATATACATGTGTAGTTTTACAGACTCGCACATTATAAATCAATATCTCGTTGAGACATTATTATAACACCTACGAGTTTGATATTAACCTTAACATTTTACTTTAATATGATGTTTGTTACATTTTCCGGTTAAGTGACATTTTTACATAGTCTTGGAGCAAGAGCGGTATTCATTGCTGGCTTTTTTTACTTTCTTCCGAGTTTAATGTTAGCCTTAACATTTTGCTTAAAGTTATAAAAATCACTATTCATTGCTTGATAATGAATTTTTTAACATAAATTGTTTAACCAAATTGTCTTTTCTGTTTACATTATTACGTCGTCTGGTTAGCTGACATCTATGTATAGTCTTGGAGCATGTTTATCAATTTTTAAGAAATGTTTTTTTTAAATATTTTATTTCGTCGTCATCGTTAATTAATCAATTTCAGGATTAAGACTTCTTTATGACTCTGGCGCTCTATTTTCTGTGTGTCGTACTATATGGTCGGCCCATTACCATTTACTCTTTTCAGCAGTGACAATGACATCTTTTACCTCGGTTTAAGTTCTGCCTTTTGTATTTCATGTATGGTTTTTCTACTGATCCCGGCATACTTCTTTCTATACTACGCTGTATCGTTTCGAGCTTCTGATTGGAATTCACAATCAAGATTTCGTCATGTGTGTGGGAGCGGTGATTCAAATTTACCCGCACCCAGTTGACCAACGACACAGGTGACATCTGCACCCAGTGACCAAAGGCGACATCTGCATCTGCATATACGATTATACAAAAAACGCTCGTTTCATTTTACTACCAACCTCGACATATATAAAGATTAGAAAAATTCACTACAAGCATAATAGATACTTTTAAAAATATTTTTGAAAAAATTTTTGAATCTCTAATTCTATAATAAGCCTCTGATATTATATGTTGTAATGTTAAATAATTTTTGATCTTTCTACGTCGTTATTATGACAGATTTTTTTTTCTTTGATGGTTTGAATTATTACTACGGACAATGTGCTTTCAAAATTTTAACATTATGTAATTTTATTTTAATTAATTTATATAAGATATCGTAGCACCTTATTTAATAGTTTTTAAATAAAGGCAGCTTTAAAGGTTCATTCCGATCGCAATAATTTAATATTTCATCTCCTTGACGTCACGTAATATTCCTAATTTAAAAACTACTCAAATATTTTATTAGAAAAGTTGAAGAACCACTGTAATGTACTTAAAACGGGAGCAAATTTACCAATTACTTGGGCTTTGGTGTACGGCTGATACGATCTTGCTAAATTTGAGTAAACAATTTTGCTAAATGTAAAACGTTAGATATTTCGTTTTTTTTTTGTTCAAATACCAACATTGCACACGACTTGCTTCCAGAGCATTGTGTACTTCAAATACGAAATTATTTTGGGAATTGTTGAATACAATACTTGTGTCGAAATTGGCCATAAGTATTTTCGTTTATGTATTTATTATTTGCAATACTAGGTACTTGTACATTGACAGTAAAGCACCCAAAATTATAAAAATATCAGTGAGCTTATATTAACCTTATGTAACCTATGAAGATTTAAAGTTGTTAAGAAGTTGATATAAGAAACTTTTTTTTATATCTCAGGTATAAAAAATATTAATATTTTCATAAACCTTTAAGTTAACGAGAATATGGAAAGATAGTTTCATATATATATATAAATACAGGGTGTAACAAACCTAGTCCACAATATTTTATGGGTGGACACATGACCAAATTGCGAGTCAAAAATGTTCAAGAGATGTGTGCCTAATCTCAATCATGTCAGAGATATAAGCATTTTTAAAAAATCTCAATTACGAAAAATATTATTTGAATTTTTTACAAGATCTCGTTAAGTTTTATGTCTACGTACCTCGAAATAATATTTGAGAAATGTATCCATTATTAATCTGTATCTTTGCTTCATACCTTAAATCTTTAAACATAAAATAGTCTATATTTTTATTTATTATCTTTGTTTTATTAATTGAGGTGAATTATTATTGAGTTTAAATACATCTACATTTCGAAAAATACCATTTTCTATTCTATTCAATCCTGGCAAATTTTGTGCTGGCGGCGTTCTTTATGGGGCAAATTCTGCGATGTCGACTCCGAGTTCCGGGAGCCGATCCTCATTGACCACCGTCAGCTTGGATCACCAGATCTGGTTTGCGATGGACTTTGTTAAATACGGCTGCGCGGTATCGCCCTGTCACTGTGTGCGAGGCGCTATAGAACAGCAAAAATAGAAGCCTTGAGCTTATTTAACGGTCCTGGGAATGTGGCGGGTCCGCTCTCTCAGGGCCTCAGGTGTACAAAATGTCATCAAAGAAGAAATAGTGCTAAAAAAATGTCATGTGAACTAGAATTAAATTGGAAATGTCAAGAAAAATAGTTTGTGCGTATCCTCAAATAAAGATAATAGATATACGTGTATAATATACAGTCGATTCTGCTTAATCGGGACACAATTGGCTCTATTAAGTGGCTGCTCCGATTAACTGGCGGACCAATTAAGCGGATTCGATTGTATATATATTATGTGTGTTGCAAAATAATAAATAAATTATGTAGTTGAAAAACAATCGCATAAAATCAAAAAAATATGTAAATAACCTTTGCAACATTTTTTTTTAAAATTAACACTAGACGTTTGTCTGCTGATACATTTATATTCATCTGTTACATTTAATAAACTCAAAAACATAACAATTAATCAGTCACCGTTTATACAATACAAACATTTTTTAATAATTTCTTCCGAATTATGAGAGAGTGTGCTCTTTTGTAAAGAAAAAAAATTCTATTATTCATACTTGTTAGTGATTTTGGGGATCGCTACCCTATTTAGGGCATCGTTATTACAGTTTTATTTTATTAAAAGGAACAGTAACAGCCCGTGTGCAGGAAGAACGTTAACAGAAGAATATAACAGTTTTAGATTATGCCTCAATTTAAATGCTTGTAATTTTTTTCACTATGTTGAATATTTAAATATCGTTAATAAAATTTTCAAGACTAATTTATAGTCGTTAACCCCAAGCCCTGCTTCACAATAGCGTAAATAGTATTCACACGCAGATTATAATATATAATGAACATTGATTACCGCAACACGTGCCGCATTTTCTAGATATCTGTCTTGAATTGTGTGTATTCGGTTGGCCAATGCTAACCCAGATATGAATATTCATTGTTATAGGAAATACACGTTGCCTGATAGATTTCGAATTGGTTTTTTTTTTTAAATATTTTATTTAACTTCGTTACTTTCTTGTAACGTCTGTGAAAGCATGTGTCCAACATTATTTGTTACTGATTTAATTCGGGTAATTTCAATTTATTTCATTTACTGCATTTCATTAATTTTGGCATTTATGTGTATATTACGAAATTCAAAATTAGCAACTGATAGTTTTGGAATGAAATGAATAAAGGCATGTGGAGTAGTGCCAACAATGGAACACCTGAGGAGTGGTTCAGTGACGATTGATCCTCCGACAATTGATTCCCCGACAATTGATTCCCCGACAATTCGTCCCCATTAAATGATCCCCCATAAATAGAGTGGGAGCAAATTTATAAAAATTTTGCCCACGTACGAAATTACATATAATTCTAGATAATTAAGAATGTTGTTACCCAGTGCGTTGGCACCGGTAGATCGAACGCCAGCGCACCACGCCACCGGCTAGACTCAGTCTGTAGATAAGGTATACATGGTGTCAATATGCCTGTGTTGGAAGGATGGGGATGGTCTTCAACAATAACAACCCTGATTCACACATTAATAACACTATATTTACACATAAATTAATATTACGTAAATTGCAATTAATTCTCAACGACTTCGCTGTAGAATGTCGATGTTAAAAGCACGGATAGTGGCGACGGCCATTGGGTAGCCATTCCACGCCCAATCCAGAACTCTGATGAATCTGCACCATCCATCCAGATGCCGGGCGTGTGATATTTTGCCTCGCCACGGGTCAAATCTGGCACCTAGATCTCGTCGGAGCTATCCTGACGTTGGTTCCTCTGCGTGTATAAAATGGGGCCCAAACTCTCCCAATTTACCACGGGTCTCCAGGCTTCATAACTTTGTATCCGCCGCCATTGTTTTCTCCTGCGGCTCTGGCTCTCGCGCCCGACCTCCTCCGCCGCCTGTCAAAAAGTCCCCCCTTCCACTCTCTCCTCAACCGCGTCTTCTCCGGTCGGTAATGCAGCACTCAGTATGCCGCGCATTTTGAAATGTAACATCACAATGTTTTCATATTTTCAAATCGTTGAAGAAAATAGTAATTACACATATTTTCATTAAAATGCTTTTTCAGTTATGAAATAATGTTAAATTATATTTTAAATCATATAATTTAAATAAATGATGGTTTTCTAATTATTACAACTATATTGTAAGTCAATTATATTAAAATGCATATAAAATTAAAATTCTTTGGAAATTAGCAAAATTAACTTTGTGGTTAAAATTCATTATTTTTATTTGTTAACTTTGTTTTATTAACCACTTATTGAGTTTAAATACATCTACCGGTTTCAAAAAATACAATTTTTTTCTTCAACTAATAATATACTAACTTATTTAGTATTGACATCCTGTTAAAAAAAGTTAATAAATAAAATTAAAATTAAAAACTGAACTAAAATGTTAAAACAATAAATTTAAAATGGTTTATCACAATTCATAAAAGTAATAATATTTAATATAAAAACGATTTATTGTAAATATGAAATCACTTTATCTATCACATTCTATCTCACTGGTTGTCTTTTCACGATCCTGGGCCTTATTTAGAGCGAAGCGTGACGAGGCTCCAATCATATCTCGGACTTGGTGTGAACATCTTGTCAGAGATCGACCTCTTGACCTCCATTATTGTGCCCAATACAATTCTCCACACAGTATCATTTCATCTAGCAACATGTCCAAGTACGAAATAATTTTTTCCTTCACGTTATAGAAAGCATTTTTTTCAATTCCTGAAAAATTGTGAAATTCATTTCAGTATTTGTAGCATACGACGCCAACATCACTTGCATTTTATTTATTTTCATTTAATTTCTACAGAAAATACCAGGACTTTAACTGACAACACTTTCACATTCTTCGGGATGGAGTAATTTTCCTAAATTTTAGTCAGCTTCGTCTAAGCAGACTTGGTGTTGTCGTAATTAACTTCTGGATTTTCTATTGGTTTGTTGAATATCCCTATTGAAATGATGTAAATAAAAAACACTTATCTTTGTAAGACTGATTTGTAAATCGCCGATTCTTCTATGAAGCTCTAAACTCTGCTGGCAGTCTTTGATCTTCTGAAACTCAGCTGGCCAGCCTCCGAACAATCATCAAACAATCATCTCCAACGCCGTCTCTGAACAGAAGCAGTTTCGCTTTTTTTTCTGTTTTTAATGCAATTTATAGAACGATAATATATTATTACCTTACATCGACGTAAATTCAAAATAAATAAAATTTATTTATTAAAATATTGTGTGAATATCTAGTTTCAACCACTCGGTATGTTAACAGTAGTGAAAGATCGTAATCCGACGTGCCAGTGAACCATTTTCTTTATACAGAATGCACAGATTGCGTTTGAAATAGTATTTCAATTATTTTTTATAAATATATATTTCATATTATTAACTTCCTAAATTGATTTACTTTCAAATATATAAAGTTTTGCACCTTAAGTAAACCGATTCATTACAAATTTATGAAAAATTCATAAATGAGTACACATCTTAATATTGTATCTGTAATTGAGTGTTATAATTAAATCAAATAAGTACCGAGAAAATAGAAGATGATGAATCTCTGAAAAAGCCATTTTACTAGAAAGTCAATTTAGACCCATTCGCATATAAGAATGATATCAAATATTACTTTTATTAAGTGAAGTAGAATATTAAAGTGAATACAAAACGCGCGACGCGCACGAACCAATGAATCACCACACTTTAAATATTGCTCAACCATGAACGCGCGATGCGCTCCCGACCAGTGACTCATTGCGACTGGCAAATCCGCAAATTACGCGCGTCGAACAATACCCCTCCCGCTTACCTCGCCCTGATGGTTTACGAGCAATTACAATTTAATCTTGAAATTTACGCTAGATACCATTTACTTACAATATTTATGAAATTGGTATATTCTACCCTTCTGAGGTAACTAATAGTTGTATATCTGACGAATTGGATGGATTTTGATTTTATATTTAAAAGTAAAAGTTTTGCAGCACGTTCCACCTCAATAAAAAAATTGCTGAGCGCCAACTCGGTGCTCTCCGACCCGACTATACCACTGATTCAACATGATTCAATAACAACTGCACACAAGATAGATGCACCCATTGATAACTGCACACAAGACAGATGCACCCACAGATAACTGCACACAATCAGCTATTACTCTGCTGCCTTGTCTTGGTATTAATATGATATAATAACCTATCTAACTTTCACTTATAATAATCTTCCTAATATTGTATTTCTTTATGTGCAGTTGTCTACGTATACAATTATATATATATATATATATATAATGCACATGTCTTTTGTATAATCAGTTGTCACCGTCAACACGTATTCCGTTAATGTAAAAATAATAACAATTGGTTGAAGATACTGATTTGAATTTCGAAAGAGTAAGTGACGGTTGTTGATTCACTAACAAGGTGATTTTAAACCGATAAAGTAACGGTTCTATGGTGTGGTTTTAATAATGACGTATGTCGCAATCTCTCCGTACTGTCGAGAGATAATATTCAGGTGAGTTAATTATCATAAGATATATCTGAGTTTATTTATAACCTGCTTAGCATATCATATACATAATATGTCAATGCCCAACCTGGCATGTGATCATGATTGACACCTAATGGTTCAATGCTACCTAGACTACGATTTATGACAACATGATTAATGAATGGCATTGTGAGTTTTTAAATATACCATTATTTATTTATTTTATTTCATATTTTACCACTTGTCCCAGGAGGGTCGGGGGACCCCCAAAACTGACTGCAAGCTAAGCCTCTCTTTTGCTGTTTTCCGCAACCCTCTTAAGGGTAACCCACTGAGTATAAAATCGTTTATTAATTAATCCATAAAATTAAATCACATATTTATCATTAAGGAAAACACATTCTTATTGTGAAGTTGTAATTATTCAGAACATAGGTCTGTGGTGTTTTTAATACAAATTGAATGTATTATATTAATTACAAACAGATACATACATATAAAATCAATTTTATCGATAAATATTGTTGTTGCTACCAGAATTCGAATCTGGATCTCTTCCGATCCGGGGAACGTGCATTAACCGATTATGCTATAGCACCACAGTGCACTTTTCAAATTAATACATCTATCGTGCCATTATTTGAAATTCATCTTCTTTATTTTATTTATGATTGGTGTAGCTGTCACTAGGGTAGCTTGGGATTATTGTTTAAAAAATGTCAGGTTTCATTGAGTGGTTTTATTAAAATCTTAAGATTTATAGTAGTAGGTGCGGATATTTATTAGTGCATTTAATAGTTTATTTATTTAATTAAGGCTTATAGGCACATACAAGTATGTAGATGTTCACTGTCTTCTTAAGAAGACCGAAGTATATGCTAAAAAAAGATAGACTCACCCGTATATCTAGCAGTCAAATCAAAAAATTATAAAAAGAAAAAAAAATAGAAAAAGAAATAATAAACAAAAAAATTAAAATTAAAATAAAACCATTATCATTACCACATGTTAGTGGTGATGAGAAAAAATGCTACTCATGAGTCACTGGTGTGATTGTGATTGATATTCGATAATATCAGTGATTGAAAACTGTGACTGTGATCACAGTTTCATTACTAATATGCATCAGCCGCACGATATCACAATATACGAGATAATTAAATTAATATAATTTTGAGCGTATTTACTTATATTATTCAAACTTCATTGTGGCATACTAGCATATATAATTAATATATATCTAATTACTCAAAAATGTGAGTTTATTTTTCAGATCAAATTTTTACCATTTCTGGTCAAATGCGTAAAACGTTTTGGCAGAATCTACTAGATGGTGTTTATCACAAATTTTAACGTCATTCCTTCATTAATATTTTTGTTTCATCACTGTTCACAACCAAATATAAAAATGAATCATGAATAACGATATTCCCAAATATTCAATCACTGATAGTGAGTGTGACTCAAATATATCAGTGATTGACTACATGTTAGCACATTGCATCAACTATTTTAATGGTATGTATCTAATATGAATAAACATATAAAAATAATTATTTTTAATTCAAAATAAAGTGAAACGAGATGGATTTTTCGGAAGTATGAGGGTAGCGAACCAATTTACGAGTTTGTCTAAGGGCCCGGCAATTTTATACCACGCCACTGTCGTTAATTCAGCTAGTTTAAAGTACTTATTAACATTGTTAATGACTTCTAACAAGACATATCGATAATTTGTTCCCCTTCATAACAGGGTCAAACTAAATCTATCATCGATATTCATTATAGGGTCTTAAACATGTTCGAGAGGTAAAAAAATTAATTTAGTTATTTAAAACTAATTTCCATTTTTAGAAAAGAAAACTAAGTAAATCAGAAAGGTATTTCTTTGAATAATTAATTGAGCAGTACATTCAAATTCTTTTGAAAATATGCAGTAAATCAGATAAGCATCTCAAGGTTTTTTAAGATAGGAAGTCATTGCTGAATACATGACCAACTGGGCGCATGACCTTGGGAATGCCAAGGTATGGTTAATGTCTTCAAAGTAATACCGAATAACATAAAATGTAAAATGCATGTTTTTTCCTATTTTGTGATGTCTGAATTCTGTAGTGCGTCTTACAATCGATGGCGTCTCAAAAATCTCCGTGAGGTGGGTGGGGTTGTCGGTTAGTGCGTGAAGGGGAGGGGGTAAGGGATGCGGCGGAGCAGGTAGTTGCGGTACAGTTGTCACTACCTAAACACATGGTTTTTAATAAAATTGTTCTCGTTAGTTTTTGACATCATGATGCTGCTTTGAAACGAAAAATTATTATGTATGCACAAGAGCACTGATAAAAGTGTCAGACTCTGATGGTGATATTCCAGATGAAAGTATACAAATAATATTATTATTTTTACTCTCTTTATAATAAAGATTTTATGATCATTTTAATTATTTGATATTATTGGTTATTTAAAAAATAAAAAAACCCTCCATAGGTTATTGAACCAATGGTGTTGATGATATGCAGTAAATCAACTATAAATATTTTAAATGTACAGGATAAGAAAAAAAACTCATTCTTCAAGAACTAAATATCTGTATTGAATTTTTCACGTTCCTACAGCTCTTAATTTTTTTTTAAATATGTCGTTGACTAAAAAACGTACTTTTTGGAAAAAGTTACAGAATTATGGATATTCTCTGTAAAATTTTTACAATGAAAATAATTCTCTCTAGAATTCTTTGGTCAATCTTATGATCAATGATTGATGGCCTGTTAACACCGTCTACTAGATCTTCTAATAGCCTAAAATAGTGTTTATTACGAGATCGAGAAGACTAAGACGTGCACGCCACGTTGTAAAAAACGAGAAATCTAAAAATTTACTCCACACCTAGTCCGCTTAAGAAAGAGACGGGCGACGTGCGAGTTAAATTCCTTCAATAGCAGATCCTGAGTTTTCTATTGATAATAAACTTTCTTGATAACGGACCGATTCCGACAGCAGCTGGATTGTTTCTGTCAAGTCAAGTGGCGGTCCATCCATAGAGTAAAAACAGCCATTCCAATAAAGATGCAGATATATTGCAAGGTTCGGCTTGAACATATGTGCAGTCGGCCTTAGATGTGGTAACGCGAAATGATGAAGATGATAAATAATCAATTTTTGTAATTTTGTGCCATAAATTGTATATACCCACGCGTATTTGAAAAGGTCCACCCGTCACGTCGACCTTGCAATTTTTTCTCACACCTCTGATAAAGGAATCATAAATTATTTTCCACACGAAAAAAACACAACATATAATATTACGGACGAAATCTAATATTACATATAAATTTATGCACATATTACATTATCACCTACGTAATGATAATATGTACATGTAGGTATGGAAAATACGCCCGCCGGCGACTCGCAACGTAAGGTCCATTAATTCCCATAACATACATATCCACTTTCGCCTTCAGAAGTGGAACAGACCGCTCGCCTCGAGACATGTGGACCGGTGCCGGTCTGACATTGACATTGTTAAAAGTTCAGCGAAATGGTTCGAGAACACAACACCATGTGTGCGTTCAGTGAATTACCACAGGGTGCTTGGAAAACAAAACATGTATTTATATATAGGACAGGGTGTAACAGACCTAGTCCACAATTACTAGTGAAAATGCTCAAGGGATATGTGCCTAATCTCAACCGTGCATTTAAAAAAAATCGTAATTATGCAATTATTTCGATTAATTGAAATATTTTATTGATTTCTAATTGATTTAATACAAAAAATTAGAGGTTATTGAATTTCGACTATTTTTTGTTAAATGATTTAGGGCCTGAAGCAAAGATATGGGTTGATTATTTCGCAAATATTTATTTCGATGTACTCGATTTTTTCAATAATATTTACCGTAACAGTGCAGAATTTGCACATATTCTTCAAACATTTTCGACTCCACTCATAAAATATTATGGCCTAGATCTATTACATTCTGTATATGTATATTAAACAAATACATTACTAAATTACTAGTCAGTTTAGGGCAGGATTCAAGTTTAAAGGCCCTTGTGAATGAGTAATGTTATTTACTCACAACGTCGAGAGTGTAAAAGTTTTTATATATAGGTTTCAAGTAAATAACATTACTCATTCTCAAGGGCTTTTAATCTTGAATAAATATTCAAGATATATATATATATATTCAACGTTTCTTGGTTATTAGAATCAAAAATTTCTCCAAATCCGACATTTATCTTGCAAACAAATAATGACAATAATATTTAATATCACAGAATAACCAGAAGCCAAATACTAGGTCATAAATATCCTAATTATATAAAGTAAGGATTAGTGATTTTACTTAGCGCTGAACTGCCGGCTTAAAAATATGTGTTTCATAATCATCTCAGAGCGACGCTTATCCCCGGCAGTAACAATTATTATTATTACCAGTACTGTACTTTGAATACAGTCTATAATTGATGAAAAAATGCATTCAAGAAGAATAATTACTCGATAAATTCTTTTTTTTTTTAATTCATCAATAAATAAATAATCTGTAAAAAAAAGTTACTTATTAAAATTATTAATGAGCACGAAAAGATGAAAAAAAATTGCGGCATATGTTAATCGATGAAAGTGATATTTATTATACAACACTCACATGATTAAAAGCTATCTTGATTGAATCGATCTCCACGTGTGGGATCGAACCATTGACCTTTGTGTCCGTGGGCGTATGAAACACCTTGCCATATAATTGTGTGTGCATTATAAACTTGTTATTACAAAACGAACGTACACTAACAAGGCATTGTGAAAACACATTTAATCCTACGGTTTACCGATATTTGCATGATTAGTCGCGTGTCGTAATACGACCTATTTAACGTTTTTCTAATAAATTAAATTAATCAATTAGAAAGATTTGTAGAAAAAATCAATCATTTGAAAATACACGAATCCGGAGCTTTTTTTGTCCGTTACCATTTTTCCATGTCGACCATTTACATTTCCGATAAATTTTAAACTTATATTACGTAATCTTTTTAAATGATACATATCTAATTCCATTTGTAAAAGCAATCAACTTTATATTGCAATGAATCCCAAAACGTTTGAATAATATATATAATAAAATAACCTGCTACCTAATATAATTCAAATAGTACAAACGCAATTTTTTTTTAATGTTTAAAGTACGCGAGGTTGCGATACATTCATATATATTAAATGTAAATTGAAGTAAAAAAAAGTTGTAAAAACTATAAAAAAATTCAATTATCCAAAATTTTTAAATGAAATGTTAGAAGCTAATTCCGATCTACAAGATTTAGAAAACAAATTGATATTCCAAAACTAAAATATACCGCCACCTAAAATCACTATTATTATCAAGGCATCAAATTTTTTAACAATCTCCCCATCACAATTAGAAAAATTACAGACTACTATAAATTTGTATCTGAAATCAAAAAATATGTACACAGACTAACAGAAACATAAATTGTACACTCTCATATATATTTCTCTAAACACGAGTCTTACTTTCATAGAAAAGAAATAAATGTTAAAGGAAATATATATGATTATTTTTAAAATGTATCATATCTTCAAATATTAAAATAAAAATAAAATTTTAAAAAAAGCATGTTTGTTAATTATGTTATGTACATTATTATTTCTCATATCTTGTTTATTTTCTCATTATTACTTCGATTTGTTTGCAACTTTAATTTGATTTAACTTAATGTTTATTTAATCTTATTATAGTACATTTGCAGTGGCGTGCAGTAGGTATAGATTTAGGTTACGCTGTTACCAATGATATTATACAATCATATATAATATATGTAATACAATATATGTACTTTCGTTTAACCAACGTCTTTAAACAAAATAAATCCGTTGTTTATACGACCCTATCATGTATTTATTTATAATTTTAGAGTATTATTAATAGTATTTTTAATGTTTAAGTTTTAACGTAAAATAATACTTTCTTACCCATATAAAAATGTATGGACGTTTTTAAGAACACTTTCTATGACTGAACATGATTCATTTATTGTTTGAAAATACTTCACGTAATAAGTAAAGGAAATAATTATTTTTATTAAAGGTTAACGTAGAAAATGGTTATGCCAATTGCTTTTTGTTTTTCTCAAATCAAAAATCAATCTATGCACCAAATTTAAAGAACAATCATAAAATTAACAGGTTAAAAACAGTAAGATAGTAAAATTCGCGAATTAGTAAAAGATAAAATAGACACTTCAATGATTTGTACGCAGTTGTAACGCTTTCTAATGTTATTCTGTTAACGTAGGTAACGACTCCATACAAAACGGATCAACCGAAAAGAATTTTCAATTCAGTAAAGAGCCATTTATATGACTAGAGTAATTCACTAGCTTAAAGACAGAACTGAGTAATGTAAATAGCACGATGCGGCGAATAAAAAAAGAGCGCCATGAGTACAGCGGTAAGTTTTTAGAACTAAGCAATTAAAGTCTCTACTGGTACACAGATGGCACTAATTGCAAAATAATATTTTCGTTAATGTTAATCCAATTTTTTAATTTATATTTGTTTCCCATAATTTTTAGTTATGCACAGCTTTTTTACTCGTATGCACTGCACGCCCTTGTACATATGTACTAAAATATTTTATGTGAAAGGTCTTTGTACCGTAAAAAAATATTCATTTATACACATTTTATTAAATTTTGTTCATTTTAATATAATTTTCATAATGAACACACGTTTTTATTGTGTAAGTGCAATTTCAGAACATAATTCTGTGAAAATATAAAATATCACAGGACCGCGTTCTGAAATTACAACTTCAAAATAAAAATGTAATCATTAAAACATATATAATATTTAGTGACCAAATCTGATTAATCATATTGATTTATTGCCTCTGCCTTGGACAACGTAATGTGTGAGAGAAGAGAAGATAAATATGATCGGATGTAATAGATCTTATCTTAATGTAAGGAAGTAAATCACGTGTAAAGTAAATAATACTTATTAATACGTTACTTACGTTGCAAATCTAGACAATTATTATTATACTAAAACTGTTTGCTTTTGTACATATTTAAAGTATTTCCCTTATAAAATGTTTATTATGAATTTCTTGATTAATTAATTAGACTCTACGCGTATGCTAATTGTTAACTATGTAAATTTTTATTTTTGATGGACGATCGCAGGCGGCAGCTTTGAGAACAACTTTCATTTTAGACGCGATATTACTCATAGATTAATACATTTGTAATGAGACAATTATTCAATTCGTATTAGAGACGTATTTTAAAGCTTAATCAAGATCTTTGCAATACAAACTAAATTAATCAATTAGAAATATATGCAGAAAAAATATTTGGTCACTACAGAGATTCAAACCATGACCACTTGGAATGGTAACACGTTTCTCCGGATAGGAAGAGGTTCAGGTTCGAATTCCGGTAGCAATCAAATATGTTTTCATTATTAGGAGAACACACTCTTATTGTGAAGTTGTAATTATTCAGAACAGACGGTCTGTGATATTTTAAATACTAATTAAATGTATTAATTAGAAAGATATACGTATAAAATCAATTTTATCGAAAAAAATTGTAGTTGTACTATCGGGATTTGAAACTGGATCTCTTTCCAAATCGGGGAAGGTGTATTATCCATCTATGCTACAGCGACATTATTTTTGACAACAAATTTTCGAACCTATATGTTACACTTTTTGTTCGAATCCCGATAGCGCAACTACAATATTTTTGGATAAAATTGATTTTATGTATATATCTTTCTAATTAATACATTTAATTAGTATTTAAAATATATTTTCTATAAATAGAATTTTTCTGTATGCCTTTTTAATTAATTCGTTTGATTTGTATTAAAAATATCACAGAACTTATTGCAACTTTACAATCAAAATGTGTTTTAATTTAAAAAAATTATAATTGTTTCTATTAATTTCAAGAACTGACGAATTTTTTTTAAACCTTTTTGATTTATTTAACATCGACCGATTTCGACATTCCTGTACCTTCGTCAGGGCGGTCGTCATACTAACTAATCCATAAAATAATAATATATACAAAAGAACAGTTGCAGCTTGAATAATAAAAAAAATGAACCGGTATTATCAAAACATGGTACCTTTTTAAATATGAAAAATATATTGTCTATAAAAAGAGATGTGTGATAGTATTATAAAAGCACACTTACAGGGGGCATTCACACTAATGAAATTTTTGTTTAGAAATTAAATGGCAGTACAGAGTTGTGACATGTGAGTTGTGTATTTAAAAGTATTTATGATGACGTTGTTATAAATAAATAGATTAAAAATGATTCAACAAAACAAACTATCTAAGAAGAAATATAGATAATGCAAAACTTCGCTAGTAAATTATTTATTTACTATTATTAGTGTCTTAAAAATATCGTAAAACAGAAGATTACGACGCGATCGATCAACCGCTAAACATAATTTCTAAGGTCACGTGTGTTGCGAACGATATAGTAATTGGAAGTTTAAGAATTAATTTATACTTTGAATTTATATATTTTATCTAAAAATTGATTATATCAATTTTTTATTTCACTCTTGGATACGTAAATCAATTTTTATATAGTGTATATAAACAAATCTACAATTATTTGCATGAAAAGTAATGAAATCACGATTTTTATGGATAAGGAGATATAATTCTATAAACAGTTATTGGCCCCCGAATCACATAAGGGAGCCACAATATAATAAACATATAATAATATAATAAACAGTTATTGGCCCTCGAATCACATTGGGGAGCCAATAACTGATATTTTTCTAAGTTTATTGAAAAAGGATGGCAGAACACTTTAATGTGTTACATAGTAAGAAACAGATAGGCAAAACCTTCTTGTGGTTTGAACTTGAAATGGCAAATTACTATAACAGGGCCAATTTCAATATCAACCACCCTACTTCTCTAATTATACATCCAATATTTTGGTACTGCCACTTACACCCAAATTCCAAAAAGCTGCTTTTTTAATATTCGAACAACAACAACGACACTCTCATTAAAATAAAACAAAAACAAGCTCAAAAAACTATTTAATAAATGGACCCAAAATTTAAAAAAAAAAAAGTTGATATTTTCTCTTGCGTAGATATTAAATAACAAGTGTACACTATTTTTTTGCACGATAACCTGCGTTTTTTTTTTCTCTACACAAACAATAACAAAAGTGAACTCATTTAAATAAACAAAACAATACGAAGCCTAAAAAGCGTCAAAAAAAAATACCGGATATTTTCGCTTGGGTGTACGCTTTGAAGTGCACGCCCATTTTGTAGGTACTAATAAAGAACTGAAAAAATCTACAATATAAACCAGTTATGCAGTCATGTTTTTGCTAATCAATAGTTTAAAAACTAGTTAAACACTTGACGAATATTTTTCAGTGATTTTGTAATAACATTTAATTTGTGAAGTTTATTTTTTCAATACGTAGATACTTGATAATTAAAACAAATAGAATGAATCGCTTAGCAAGATTCACATATATTGAAAATAGCTGTCTCATGAGGGTCAAAGATGTCTACCAGCAATATAAAATCCCGGTGGTATATTCTGGGTCAGTATTCTTTATTCTTAAATTATTAGTGGTACTGCTTACCGTATATATATATAAATAAAAAATACAATTTAAATTGAATGAATCCATTAGACAGATTTGCAGAAAAAATCTATTTATCAAAAAAAAAATCTGTTTGTTACCGGGGTCTATCTTCTGAAATTGTCACTTCACATTAAAAATGTGTTTTAATTATAAATATAAATAAATACTTTTCTTTGTTTGACATTATTTATTTTTCCACGTGTCTCAATATATTTTACCCAATATTTTACAACCCACTGCATGATAACTTAACTGGAAAATATAGGTGATTAAAGATCTTGGAACTTCAAAGTGTGATATGACTACCCAGATATTCTAAAGAAGGTGAAATCAAGAAGGCTGCAGTGGGCGGGATACAACGAGAGCAAATGCGTCCCGTAACATGCAGAGTCTCATACATAAGCCAACAGAATCAAGACACAGCGATGTCAAGGAGGATGAAACTCTGTAGTGGTTGCGGATGTAGACATTCAAATCCTCTGAGACTCTCGTACGTCTTTCTAGGTGATTCAACTCATCTGTTTGAATTATTTCTCATAAATATCATTTGTTCGCAGCTTACATGGATATATATCCTACACATAGGTATATAAGAATACAAAAAACATAATTTTACTCTGTATGTACTACTGAATCATTTAATGAATTAGTTAATTAATTAGAATATTAATTAGAAATATGTACATATAAAATCAATTTTATCGAAAAATATTGTTGTTGCGCCACCAGGATTCGAACCTAGATCTCTTTCCAAACCGGGAAAGGTGCATTATCCAACTATGCTACAGCGACGATATTTTTAGCGACAAATTTTCGAACCTATATGTTACCTTTTTGATATTAATACATTTAATCGTTCCATTATTTGAAAGATCAATTTACCTTATTTTTACGGAATCTCAAATGGATAATGCACCTTTCCCGGTTTGGAAAGAGATCCAAGTTCGAATCCCGGTGGCGCAACAACAATATTTTTCGATAAAATTAATTTTATATGTACATCTTTCTAATTAATACATTTAATTTACATTTGAAATTAGTAAATTATTGAAATTAAATATATAGAGCTACACAAACATGGAAACGTAAGGGTTGGAGCCGTGTGAGATACTTCTGGCACGACATTGTGAGTAGACGTCCATGAAAATAACTTAAGTATGCATATCTCGTGTGCAGTGCGCACATAAAATATTATAATCTGTAATTTGTAATCTGATCAAGAAATAAAAAAAAACCAAATCATAGTCTTCACAACAAACATTTCTCATGAATAGCGAATGGCATTTTTTTTTTTTGCATCAACATTATAATACATGTGAATTAATGGCGAGACAGGTGTCGAGATAACATTGCAGGTACAGAACTCTTGGAGCTTGAAACCTTTTACGGGTTTTTCGACATTAGTGTCTTACCGACTCAAAAAAGGTCTAACTAATAATATAGTATCGACGAACTCACTTTTTTTTTATGAAGTTGTCATTTTGGAATATAGTTATTTGATAATGAAATTAAATTAATCACTTAGATAGCTATATTGACACATCTATCTATCTATATAATAAATATATATTTATATCTCTTCTTCTTTTTCTTTTTTTAAACAGGTAATCCACCCTTCATGAGTGATTTGTGCCATTAATCAAGTTAAAACATTATTTCATAGAAAGAAGTACAACAATGTTATAGAATAGGGAATATTACATTACAAGTTAATACCGTTGTCGTTCAAGAAATTTGCTATTATATAGATTAAATGTGGCGAGTTAAGGGAAAGAATATGACACAAGTTAACCGGGAGTTGAAAATTACCATTGACAAGATTACTGAAAAAAAAACCTGCGATCCGCAATGGACAGGCAAAAAAGACATGGTCAAGGGTTTCCTCCTCGGCACCATACTCACACATTGGGGAGTCTATTATATTCAATCTGAATAAATGTGAAGCTACCTGGCAATGTCCAATTCTCATTCTAGAGATATTGTTTGATATTGTTCTTTTGGAGACTTTCCTGTTGGAGAACCAAGGGGTACGGGGAATAGATCTTTGGATTATTTTAAGCCCTTGTGATTATTTGAATCCATCCATTGTGTAGACCAGATAGAATTCGTACGTTTTTTTACCATATTAAGTCTGTCATACATCGGGATATGAAATTGATGGGGAAAAACTCCGGAAAGAGTAGCCTTTATCAGCACATTCATATATATATATATATATAAATATGTAGAACTTTCTTGCCAGGAGAACTACACAATAATAATTATTTATTTTAACGTCATTTAATATCTTTTAATTCATTGATAAAATATCAATCTACTTTTCCACTATAGAAAGCAGTTTACACGCAGTATAGAAATATTTACGACTATATTTATATACGCTAGAATTGTCAAATTTATTATCTTTATTATTTGTGTAAAACGCAGGTGTCTATTTGGTGGTAGGTATTTAAATATTCGATTCGAAAATTTATCTTTAGCTGCGTCTAGTAAAATTCAATTACAAGACTTTCATACTTTCTCATATAAAAATAAAAGCTTCGTCTCTGTGAGACATTTTAATCTTGATGACAATCCGTCAGGGGATAAAACCCAGTAATTAGTTCCTACAAAGATTTGGACATACTCAAAATATTGTAAAAAATATACTGGTCTAAAATATGAAGATAAAAATTAAAAAATACTATATTTTCAGACTTATTCTAGTATAGGTTAATAATTCGATTGAATTTTCTATACAAATAAAGGATATTGCCTCCACTTCAAATTAAGTCTCAGCTTCAGCAACATCTATACTATTACATGAGAAAGAATATCAAATTTTCTAAAAATGTCAATAGATGACGACAGCATAATTGGTAATAAATAAGTGAAACGATCCATTTTGACTTAATATATATACAACTTCCAAAAATTTGATAGATGTGGTAGCGTGGGTAAATAGGTGAACGTTACACTGTGTAAAGTGATCACTTAAGCCAGCTGATGACATGTCGTAAGCCCTGTAATGCCCAAGGATTACATACTTTCTGATATAAAAATAATAGCTTCGTCTCTGTGAGACATCTTAATCTCAATTATTAATTGGCTAGTAATATTTTTCTTTAATTTATCTTTTTTTTTAATTCGGGTATTTTATTTGTTATTAAAAATTACTTATATTATTGTATTTTATTCAATTTAAAATCTGAATACGACAATATATGAGTATAATCAATACTGTATCATTAAATAGAAAGTTGAATGTTTAAATGATAGAGAATGGTTAGATTTACTATTATTATTTACTTTATTAACGTCAGTTTTGATGAACTTTAAATTCCATTATATTATTAATTAAATCTCTGATAATACATTGTGTTTTACTTTATGTTAGTATTAAATAAATAATTGAACAAGAAAATCAAAATACTGAGTGTGTTAACCTTTTGTTCCTTCTTAGCCAATATCTATTTTAAATTACATAATAAAAATAATGATAAATTACACAAAAAAAAAAGATTTTAAAACCGGATACAAAAAATGCAATATTTTCATTGTACACGTGTAATTAACATAACTTACGTCCATTTTTTGCATACACACATTGTGCTACTACAATTTTTTTTAATAATATTCAAACAATCACAATTGCACGATCATATCAATGTAAAAAAAGATATAAAACAACTTTTGTAAAATGCTATAACAAATCGGCAATTAATTATTAAAATTTCGTGCACTGGATACAGAGCGGATTGACGTTTATAATGGCAGCGGAATTTTAGGATTATAAGTGTGCCGTAAAATGTTATCCGTAGGCTGTGTATTTGCATACAACGGGCTGTCGGGCTGGCAAGTGCCATTGCGGAGTCAGCCAGATATGCAAATAGCCTGCCTCGACTACGGTCGTTCAACGACTTCCGACTGGTTAGAGTTCATGAGCCAATAAATGGGCAAAAATGTGGCGTAATTCACGATGTTTCGTAACATTTCACTTTACATTTACGAAAATAATATTGATTGATATTATATTGATGTATATTAATTTTTTAGGAGAACACATTCTTATTGTGAAGTTGTAATTATTCAAAACATAGGTCTGTGATATTTTAAATATGAATTAAATATATTAATTATAAAGATATACATATAAAATCAATTTTATCGAAAAATATTGTTGTTGCGCCACCGGGATTCGAACCTGGATCTCTTTCCTAACCGGGGAAGGTGCTTTATCCAACTAAGCTACAGCGACACAATTTTTAGCGACAATTTTCGACCCTATATGTTACCTTTTTGATATTAATACATTTAATCGCTCCATCATTTGACAGAACCATCTACCTTATTTTTACAGGGACATATAGGGTCGAAAATTGTCGCTGAAAATGGTGTCGCTGTAGCTTAGTTGGATAAAGCACCTTCCCCGGTTAGGAAAGAGTTCCAGGTTCGAATCCCGGTGGCGCAACAACAATATTTGTCGATAAAATTGATTTTATATGTATATCTTTATAATTAATATATTTAATTCATATTTTTATTAAATTTATATACTTAATATAATTATATATTAAAGAGTCAATGCCTCTAGAATTAGACAAATCATTTTGTTGAGACTCGTCATTTTTTCACGCTAACAACAACTCACCGAGCAATAAAATCATGGAACGAACATTACACGCCAGTTCCGAGGAGCAAACAACGTCATTTTATCAAGAGATTCTTACTTTTTCTTAGCTCCGAATCTGTACAACACACTCAGTACCAACTGGAAATCGTTCAACTCCAATAATATTACATAAATATGGACTCAACATATGATCCAATCGGGTAGAGAGCAATCAGAAGATGGTCTTTCAAATTCTCACATATTCATTATCAGTTACCTATATAATAATTCACTAATTCTACACACTCCCACTACATTTTCTTTTATTTCTGTATATATATTATTTTTTTTTATCTCTTTTTTTATTCTGTCGTATCTTAAATAAAGCCAGAAAAAAAATACTGGTACTTTAACACAGACTTCAGTCTGAACTTGCGCAAGCCAAGGCAACGATATATACTATCAGAGGTGGAGTCTATTCCATCCCACACAATAAACATATTACCATGTTATATTATTATATTTTCACCTCTGTTATAACAAAAATATGTAAGATAAAGATAAATAAATATTTTAATGCAAACACATTTTTATTTTGAAGTTGCAATTTAGGAACATATTTCTGTTGTATTTTTTAAATTAATTTAAATTAATCAATTAGAAAAAATATTTAGTGCTACTGGGATTCTAACCTGGAACATTTCCTATCCTTTTTTTATGGTCACATTCAGTATTTTTGAGAAACAATTAGGAATTTATTTTTTTCTAATACAAATTAAATTAATCAATTAGAATGGTATATAAAAAAAATCTATCTATGGAAAAAATATTTCATTGTTACCGGGATTCGAATCTGGACCTCTTCCTATCCGGGGAATTGTGTTCTCCGATTTCGCTATAGTAATCGAATACATTTCCGACAAATTTTGAATTTATATCCTGTAATATTTCCAAATGATACATGTGCTATTCTATTTTTAAAATCAATTCCCTTTTTATGTATATCTTTTTCTCCTTTTATAGACTATTTTTTTAATATTTTAAACTAGTTTTTTTTTAATATTTACTATTTACTAACATCCATGAATAGTTTTCACACTGGTTAAATTATATTGCAGCATTTAACATAAACTTAACGCTAGTTTAGTGCCACACACTTGATAGGGTAGAATTTGATTATTTTTTTCAGTGGAATGTTTAAAGATTTACACGATAATTTTCAGAATGAATCTTCACAGAATAATAAAAAAATGTGAATGAAATAATTAAATGTGATAAATAAATAAAAATAAATTGATTATTTCTCTGAAATATATGGTTTTATACAGTGAGTCATTGTTAAATATTGTAATTCAATAATGTTGAAACATAATTATCCTAATTTTACTACAAAATGTAATAAAAATAACTTAAATAGTTCAGTGCTCCATCTTAAATTGAAATTGTAAATTAGGAGTTTTCAATCAAACAATAGAAATCACAATATAAACCAACCCTTAACACCGCGGATACAAACTAAAAACCGTGTAAAACGCCATCTGTCTTATACAATTGTATTATTATTTACATATATTAAGCGCTTTATACGTTTGGACGAAACACTTGACCTGCAACTTGTGGAAGACCAGCTCGTCTATCTTCACGGCCAAGGAAAAAATTTTTATATACGGTATTGAAGCGATGTTTACTAGCAATGTGAAATCATGGATAATAACAATTATTTCAGTTACGTATTCCTATATTGGATAAAGAAATAAATTGTGAATAATATATAATGATTTAAATTAAATTAATATATACTCGTATATTTTAAAAAAAAACACATTTTATTGTGAAGTTGCAATATTAGAACTGTGATATATTTTAAATAAATTATATGAATCAATTAGAAAAAATGTATAAAAAAAAATTTGGTATAAAAATTGAATTATTTATAAAAAAATACATACTTACTTATCATCACCCCGTTTCTCCGCGGGGATAGGTAGAGAGAATAAAACGCCACACTCTTCTGTCCAGACACACAATTCTCGCCTCAGCCATATGCAAATATGTTCTCATACAAGCTCGCCGGTTAGTGTGACTTCTAACAGACCATCTTCCAGTATCTGGTTTACCTGGTCGTGCGAGATCATTGCCTTGCGTCATATATCTTTCTTACCATTCTCTCCTAATTCATATGTTCCATATGACCAAACTACCTATGCGATCCTTTCTTAATCTTACTCATTAACGTTACATAAGGGTAACGCGGTTCCCTCGGCAAGAGAAAGTTCCTAGTTCGTATCTCGATGGTATATACAAAACAAATTATTTTTTTGATATATAATTTTTTTCTGTACTTGCATCTTTCTAATTGATTCATCTAATAAATGTAAGTATTTTTGCTGATTCGCGCTCTATATAAGTGAGCTTGAATATTAAAAAGTCTAACCACAAATTTATTACTACAAATATTAAACATATGTAATAAAATGTTATTAACACTAGTGTTGATGGCACCAGAAGTAGAGGACGTCCACAAAAGACTTGGCATGACCATGTAAACCAGGTTCTGTTAGAAGCCTCAATAATCGTCGAGCTCGTATGAGAAGATGCATGAATATGGATGAGGCGAGAATTGTGAGATAGGACAAAAGAATGTGGCGTGATGGTAAGTAAGTACATAAGTATAAGATAAATTATTAAGTAATCATAATATTTGTTGTTCCTCAGTAAAAATCGCTTTCATTCATAGTTATTAAATAGATTGAATAAATTTATTTCTAACTGAAACATTCTTTAATAATATTTTTACTAAAATATTGATATATAGACAGTTTGCACGTTGGATGATAATGTAATTAGTGCGACAAGTTGTGTGTAGTCGAATATTTCAGTAATCACTTATATACAATAGAAAATCTTATATGGCCCGCAATTAAGTTGTTCCGCCCATATTATTAATTGTTATTTCACTACTTAAAACATATCACTAAGTAAGTGGGTGTCGGAACATGTTAGATTAATATTTTGTTTGCTATCTTGTCTTATCCTACGTTAATTATATTGTTCACAATGTATCAGAGAAAACCACCACTGTCTGAAAGTGATTACCTGGTGACAGTTTTAATGCTATTGAAAGCATTTTTATACGCTTTAGAATAATTTTAACAAATCATGGATTGCAAAACGGACGAACGTCTCCACTCTTCAGAAACTTCGTACTGTGGTGGTCCTACTCGCACCTTACAGAGATAGCCACGTAAGGAATCACCGTGCTAATTCACGCACCGACTAATAGCTGATTTCAATACATCGTGATGGACGCGTCCTAGGAGCTAGCCAACCACTTCTCCGCAGATCGTTATTTCGTCAACATCTCAAGGAAATTACTGCAGTCTTCAACTTTATTCGCGCAATTACCTTTGTACTCGTTGAACCTTCCATTGTAAATCATCCCGCAATAAACGCCAACTTTTGCAAGTTTTGTTTCATTTAAATACCTTATTTTGTAAATTGAGTTAAAACACTGTTTTATTCCACTATATTTTATTGTGTTAAACGTTAGAAAGTTTTCGGGAATATCTTCCCATTATCAATAATATAATTCAACTAAAATTAAAAACGCTTTCAGAGATATATGGGGTGTTTGGAGTTAACGGGGGTGGGGGTGGGGGTGGAGTTAAAATGGATATACATAGTGGAATTATAATGGATACACCATATATTATAGTTTTATTAATTTTAGTTGAATTATAATATTGATAATAGGAAGATGTTCCCGAAAACGTTCTTACGTTTAACACAATAAAATATAGCGTAATAAAACAGTATTTTAATTCAATTTACAAAATAGTCATGGAATTCCACAATGTTTCACCAAAAACCATTGAACAGTTAAATACCTTGCTCTATACACAGCATAAATATTCTCACGCACATTCACATACATTACGACATGCACCAACACAGCAGTCTCACCGTGTATAAAACCTTCTGATCCGAATCGGATAACATGCATACAAACGTCAGTCGCTCCATCCGAGTGACTCGATAACTCAGATCACATAATTATGATCCTCACGAGTCAGTGAGTCTACAACGGCAGCCTCTACAGCAATAAAGAAAAGCTCTCTACCCATATGCAGGAAATAATTCTTTCATATTTTGGGCATGTTGCTAAAATAAATAAAGATAGCCTGGATAAGTTGGAGATCACGACAGTGTACAAAGACGGAGGGCGAGTGGTCGATCTCCAATAAAATGAACAAACCATCTCCGAGAAATGACCGGAGGCTCTAAAGAGATCCGAGATCACGATGAGGAGGTAAGCAAGATAACCATGATGCTCAGTCATGAGCACATCATCGAGAGAGAGAGATCAAAAGAACATATTAATAGAAAATCAGTTACATACATATTGCGCATACTATGACGCGCGAGACGCTCAAATGTCCCCATTCTACAGCAGACTCTAAACCATTTTCTTGAAACGAATCCTTCAATTTTTTAAGCATTTTGCGAGAAGGGAGGATAGCTTGGAGACGCTTGTTGCGGTAGGCCACGTCGAAGGACAAAGAGGAAGATGATGATATACCTTAAGATCTGCTAGATGACGAGAAAAGCTGAGGAGCATAATCAAGAGGGTGGGAGTTCATGGAGATTATGAGGGATAATTAGGATGATGATGGCACTTCAACTGCACGGGGAAGACTTAAAAGAAGATGTTGAGAAAGATTCGAAAAGCTAGGCATTTACGAAAACTCATTGAGAATACAAATATCCTCAATAGATCGTAGTAACGTGATGATGATAACAATGTATTTACGATCCACCGGCTCATCGGGATTTCTCCCGGTGTTCTGCCGCTGCGTCATCAGCTATGTGCGGAAGTAAAACTGATCTAATTTTAGCTACACATGATTATCAGCTAAATACCAGAACTCGCATTACAGATACTCCTCATAGACCCAATTAACAATTTGATTGTATTTTCGGCAGACCACTTTCGAAGCTCCAGTTCCGCTCGGTTGGACTGGGTCCAGCTGAGGTCTCAAGGTCTCGAATATTCTAGAAATGCAACGGAAATTATTGGTATTCTACGACCAATGTAATTGATTAATTGCATAATCAATTGGACCAGCTACGCAGCGCATGATACGAATCAGATATTTAAGACATCATTGATTAAATCTTTATATCTCTAATACGATTAATTTTTTATTTATTTATTTTAATATTCGAAAATATAATACAATTTTGAATAATCAGTGGAGGTATACATTTTTTTTAACATTTATTTCTTCTCTATGAGAGTAAGACTCGTGTATAGAGAAGGAGTATATACGAGTTAATTTATGTTTCAGCAAGTCTGTGTACATATTTTTTTTACTCCAGATACAAATTTATGATAGTCCGTAATTGTGATGGAGAGATTGTTAAAAAATTTGATGCCTTGATAAATATAGTTATTTTGAGTTGCGGTATATTTTAGTTTTGGAATATCAATTAGATCTCTATATCTTGTAGATTGAAATTCGCTTCTAAAATATAATTGATTTTTAATTTTGAAAATTTGAATTATTGAATTTTTTTTGTATATATCTACTATTTTTGGTACTTTAAAAAAGTTGCCCTGTGAAAAGTTGTATTATTGTAATAAGCCTAAATAAATACTTATTTGAATAATTTTGAGTGGTTTGATATTGTCATTATAAACGTCTTGCATCTTAGTATCACGCCACTGAAATATCTAAAAGAAATTATCCGTTAATCCGTAAATATGTTTTCAACATGGAAAAACTACCCACCGAGCGCGAAACGTGTGCCTGGCATCAAGCATCGATGATAGCCGATTATATTTTGCTAATCTTTATTAATTTCAGTATTGTACGATTTTTAGATATCTATTGCATATTTATGAAAAATGTCTACATTTAACACATTACATGCGGTACATTCTTATCACGTTCTGTATCTTCTTTAATTACATTACGAAAAATTGTAGAGCAGACCGTTGCATGCGATATCGTCTACGTTAAACTGAAACGTTACACATACGATTAAGTTACAGCGCCTGACTTAATTTCACGCAACATTAAATACGTTACGCAACATAATATAGTATGTTATTTGAACACAAAGAAATCTGAATTAGATTTAATTTTGTAATCGTACCCTCTAATAAATTTCTAAATTACGAATGCTTAATTTTTACAATAATGAATTTATGTTGAAATTCTTTAAGTGGTTACAATTTACTTTTGAATTGTGCTATGGTAATGATATTTTTAATATATTTTAATAATGTTTTAATTTATAATAAATGCATACAATGCAATAATCGTTTGACCATTGTTAATAAATTGATATTTTAACATTTTCAATGTTAATAGTATACATTATAATTTTCCATATTGGACCCGTTGGACATATTGGAGTGGCTAAAATTTTCCCCACGACACCTAAGATTGGAAGTTTTGTTTCCATTAATGCTATTTTAAGCTAATTTTCTGTAACACACCGAGAAATATAATTAAATAACTATGATTTCAAACTGAAATTTGTTCACGCGTAACATACAGATTATTATGGTGATGATCATGAAGATGATCGTGATGATGATCATGATGGTGATCGTGATTATGATTGTGATGATAATCGTGATGATGTTGATGATAACGTTTATAACCATGATTTTGACTATGGTGGCGATGATCATGATGATGATCGTGATGGTGATCGTGATTATGATCGTGATGATAATCGTGATGATGTTGATGATAACGTTTATAACCATGATTTTGACTATGGTGGCGATGATCGTGATGATGTGATGATGATCGTGATGGTGACCGTGATGATAATCGTGATGATGTTGATGATAACGTTTATAACCATGATTTTGACTATGGTGGCGATGATCGTGATGATGTGATGATGATCGTGATGGTGACCGTGATGATAATCGTGATGATGTTGATGATAACTTTTATAACCATGATTTTGACTATGGTGGCGATGATCGTGATGATGTGATGATGATCGTGATGATCGTGATGATGATCATGATGGTGATCGTGATTATGATTGTGATGATAATCGTGATGATGTTGATGATAACGTTTATAACCATGATTTTGACTATGGTGGCGATGATCGTGATGATAAAGATAAAGTTCATGACCACGATATTAATGATCGTGACTATGATAGTTATCATGATGATGATAACGTTTATAAGCATAACTATGATGATCGTGACTATGATTATCAGTTAATACCCGTTCCTCGGATCGGAAGAGATCCAGGTTCGAATTCCAGTAGCAACAACAATATGTTTCGATAAAATTGATTTTATATGTATATCTTTCTAATTAATACATTTTATTTGTATTTAAAAATATATCACAGACCTGTGTTCTGAATAATTACAACTTCACAATAAGAATGTGTTCTCCTTAATAATGTATAAGTTTATCAATGGGTCCAAAATTTTATTAAAATGAATTGTTAATTCTGGCGTCTCCTATCGAATTACTCAAAATTATTTGAGTTTTCGTAAAAATTAAGCACATAGCTTTCAAATAATGGAACGATATACGCATCAAATTGAAAAGTGTAACATAGAGGTTCGAAAATTTACTATGTGCTGTAGTATAATCAGTTAATGCACGTTCCCCGGATCGGAAGAGATCCGGGTTCGAATTCCGGTAGCAATAACAAAATTTTTCAATAAAATTGATTTTATATGTATATCTTTCTAACTAATACATTTAATTCGTATTTAACATAATTAAATAATTACTGAATATTTAAAATAAACTATCGAAATTATACCGGCTACTATTATTACTCAAGCTTTCATTATGTATAAGGAAAGTATATAAATATTATAATAGTCATTTTAATACTTATAACCGATTGGCTTTCAACACAAAAATCGTATAAAAATAAATGAAAAATAATGAGATAATTTTTTACTCACTAAAAACATTGTTACCACATTTAATTTTCCGTCGCGCTATATTTGCTTAATGATTCAAAACAAATACGAATGCATCCGCCTGCAGCCGCCGCAGTCAGGTGGCAGCACTGCACGGTGCGCCTGGTGGGCGGACCTGGAACTAAACATTTGATAACAATTCGATATTCAAATTCCTGCCGCGCCTTTCGACTCTACCAACTTGAAAATAATTGCGGTCTTTGTTCAAAATGGGCGACGCCCTTTCGATAAATTTGCAAAGCCACGATAAGGCCGGTCCGTGGTTGCAGTAAACCAATTATTTCATCACGTGATCTAGTGTAATTATATAAATAAGGGAGTTGCCGGTAGTTAGAAAATTATTCGTCTGAATAATGTTGTGTCACGAAATTTGTAAAATTGTAATTTAATTACGCTATTTTACACATTTCAATTTCGAGCAATTGTCTAAGTAGATTTCAGCGAGAATTTGGTCAACTTATTGGTTCATCCCGGCATATTTAATTTATTTAGACATATATATATATATATAGCTGCAAAAAAAATACAGTTTGTTACATATATTTTATACACGTTTTAAAATGCAATGTCCGTTTTAGGGCAAATTGGTAAAGAAATACATTTTACAAAACCAAAACTCATTGAAGGCAAAACACAATAAAATCGAATACGTAATATAAAAGGCATGAAAACTTGAAAATATTTAAAAAAATATATAAATAAATGTAAATACATATAAGGTAGATGAAAATATGCAAGTAGTTATAAGAATTATTTCATTATATAATAAAGTTTACTCTCAGTATCTACTCTTCCTTATTTCAACAACTAATTTGAAACATTGCCTGTCATCTGTCGCCTGTCACTTGAAACCTGTTGCCTGTCGCCTGTTACCTGTCGCCTGTTGCCTATCGTCTGTTAGATAGAATTGAGGTTAGATAGGTTTGAAGTTAAATAGGATTGAGATCACCTGTCGCCTGTCACCTGTCACCAGTTGGAAAATATTCAATTGGGGATTCTTTTCAAATTTGATCAGATTATTAATTATATTTTAGTTAATATTCCCACTTATTTATCTCTAATACTTCTAAATTGTTCATCTTCGCAAGTTGCTTGTTAGTTATTGCATGTTATACATATATTGCTAGTTACTAGCTGTTATTATCGATTATACCTTTATTGCTTATCGCTAATTGTTATTTTATGATACTGAGTTTGGCATCGATATAAATACACTTTTTCTATATTTATGTTCAGTATAAGAAAGCGTACAACATATTTAACAAAAAAAAAACAGGTAAGGACGTTTTTGAACCACGCTAACCATTAATAAAATGGCGATCTGTAATACAACATCGTGCAAGCGTTTAAATCGGAAATTCCAAATAGACCAGAGTTCTATTAATACTGTTTCATCTTTGACATTTTTTGTTGTATCGTGGCGTGTTAGATTCTGTTATGTGGAATTAATACTAATTTACAAATGCGGAAAACTATTCTGAAAATCCGCGACAGCATTCCAGTCACAATAGAACAATGGCTGGTAATTAAAAAAATAATAATAACTAAACTACATAATATAATAACTACAACCTATCGATTAACCTTGATTCATTTACTAATCGGTTCATGATAGAAACAATAGTTTATATCAAATGTCACGGGTCAAAGTTGACGGTTTATATAATGCACATGTAAAACACTTAATTGTCTTCGATAGATACGTGTCGAGGCATATGAATCGAGCACGATAAATAATTACAGAATATAATATATAATTATTTAATTATTGGCAACGCACGTTTTTCTAACTGTTAAAAAAACCCGAATTATATGTATAATACATAAATATTTTTAATGCTGCATTATTAAAAATCGCTTTCGGTAGTGATAAAAAGATAGATTAGATAGATTCGTCTGTGAGTGTAGGTGCGTTATTGGTTTTAATTGAGAATCTCTACTGAGTAGATTTTGACTTTGAAATACGAAGGCAGATCAGGCTGATATCTACTAAGTTAATAATTCAGAAAAGTTTTATTGAAATCTGACAAAAACTATAGGATGTATCGTTGCGTATATTTTAGTTGCGTGATACAATATGTAGTAATCTAATATATGTAGTATTTATGTCAAAATCTACCCAATTGAGATTCGTATACGAAATAGTTTCACAATAATTTTTTTTGTATTTTCTAACTAAGTTAAGCAATGAAAATAGGATTTTAAATATGAATTAAATATATTAATTATAAAGATATACATATAAAATCAATTTTATCGAAAATATTGTTGTTGCGCCACCGGGATTCGAACCTGGATCTCTTTCCTAACCGGGGAAGGTGCATTATCCAACTATGCTACAGCGACATTATTTTTAGCGACAATTTTCGACCCTATATGTTACCTTTTTGATATTAATACATTTAATCGTTCCATTATTTGACAGAGCATGTTCTGAATAATTACAACTTCACAATAAGAATGTGTTCTCCTAATAATAAAGTTGTATCAATATGTCCAAAATTTAATAAAAATGAATTGATAATTCTGGCGTCTGCTATCAGTTTACTCAAAGGTATTTGAGATTCTGTAAAAATTAGGTAGATGGCTCTTTCAAATAATGGAATGATTAAATGTATTAATATCAAAAAGGTAACATATAGGTTAGAAAATTGTCGCTAAAAATATTGTCGCTGTAGCATAGTTGTATAATGCACCGTCCCCGGTTTCAAAAGACATCCGGGTTCGAATCCGTAATAATAATATATTTCCATAAAATTGATTGTATTTGTTATATCTTTCTAATTATTACATTTGATTTGTATTTTACTAAATATTTTCGGCTAATAATATTCACGCCGAATGAGACATTTCAGCTTTTCAAAATACACCTCATTTTCAAAGTTACTGAGGTCCGAGGCGTGGTCTCATTTTTGGAATGTCATTGTATCGGGGGTTTTATTGCCGGACCAAGGTTGTTTCGGCAAAAAACTGTTTTGTCAAAGAGTAGAAAAGGAGTTGCAGTAATTACTGTTTAGACTTGGTAAATACCTGGTGGCGGGCCAAGCGCGACGAGCAGGATCCAGATTCTGTTCCGAGATTCAGCATTATGCTAAGGATAGCGTAAAAAATTGTTTTTTAATCTGATAATTATTCGAATTCCTGCGAAATCCGATGCATATTGATAATTTACGATTTCCTGATAAACAAGAAGATTAAAAATCTGAAATGTGTTTTGTAAATTGGATGACTTGTATTTTTAGAAAACCACTCAATTGAATTCATAATAACACATGTCTCACTATAAAACGGAACTTGTGAAGTTAAAAATTCAAGTTATTCAAAAATGACATCAGTCAGGAACATAATGTTCATTTTGTACCTGACAGTCTGACATATTTATTATACATTATATATTATACATTAGTATGTCACATATACCTAATAATAATTTTAAATACTAATTTAATGCATTAATTATAAATATATACATATAAAATCAATTTTATCGAAAAAATATTATTTTTGCGCTACCGGGATTCGAACCTGGATCACTATTTCCAATCCGGGGAAGTACACTACCAATTGTGTTATAGCGCCAGTAATTTCCATGACAAATTTTCGAACCCATATGTTACACTTTTTCAAATTAATACATCTGTCGTTCCATTATTTGAAAGCCATCTACATTGTTTTTACAGAATCTCAAATACCTTTGAGTAAACCGACTGCAGTCGCCAGAATTATCAATTCATTTTTATTAAATTTTGGACACATTGATACAACTTATATTATTAAGGAGAACACATTCCTATTGTGAAGTTGTAATTATTTAGAACATAGGTCTGTGATGTTTTAAATACTAATTTAATGTATTAATTATAAATATATACATATAAAATCAATTTTGTCGAAAAATATTGTTTTTGCGCTACCGGGATTCGAACCTGGATCTCTATTTCCAATCCGGGGAAGTACCCTACCAATTGTGTTATAGCGCCATTATTTTTCATGTATATATTTATAATTAATACATTAAATTAGTATTTAAAACATTACAGACCTATGTTCTGAATAATTACAACTTCACAATAAGAATGTGTTCTACTTAATAAAATTTTTTTTTCCGTCAATTCATAAATGGAGAGATAGTATGATTTATTTATTTTTAAATATGTTCTATTAACATTTCTATGGAAATAACACTTATCAATAATAGGCGGGTGTAGAGTTTATACCTTCAACCTTTAGATTTGTAAGAAACACCCACACAGCCATACTATAAGCCAATTAGGTATACATAATATTGATTTGGGCTACTATTATTCCGTTTAATCCTGTTTCAAGTTACTGACTTAAGTGCATTAATTTGTATATTATAGTAATAAATGTCACACTCAATTCTCCGTGTTGGCAAATTTACCATGTGAATACTTACCACATAGGGCCTAGACAAAATAAAATACTGAAATCAGAGGTGTGATAGGCCGTTCGCTAAAATTTCGTCAAAATTTAATATTATCTCGGTATTTACCGATGAAAAGAAATACTGTTTTTACTCGTGTCTAATTATTTTTACAATAAATAACTCTTCAATTGTATATACATATTTATATATTCATAATTATATCACAACGCCATTATCGACTATTAGTGGCATTTTCCATCAAGAAAATAATCTGTCGCCAGGCAGCATCGCAAAACGGCAACATATATATGACACTTGTGTGTCACTATTGAAATGAAACAGAACGTTTATAATTACGTACTCAAATTATTTTAGGAATATATTTAATTGGCTAAATTTGGTTTAACTGTTATATGCTACTTTCTTTTTTGGGAAATAACGAATATTTTTAAAATTGAAAAAAGTTTTCACAGAAATACCGGTCGTAGACGGTCAACGGCTACAATTGACCATGAGGCGACCACTATATATTATTAAGGAGAACACATTCTTATTGTAAAGGTTAATTTTCAGAACATAGGTCTGTGATATTTTAAACACTAATTAAATGTATAAATTAGAAAGATATTCATATAAAATCAATTTTATCGAAAAAGATTGTCGTTGCGCGAAAAATATTGTCGTAGATGGCTTTCAAATAACGGAACGATATATCTATTAATTTGAAAAGTGTAACATGTGGGTTCGAAAATTTGTCGTAAAAAGTACTGTCGCTGTAGCATAATCGGTTAATGCACGTTACCCGGATTGGAAGAGATCCAGGTTCGAATCCTGATAGCAACAACAATATTTTTCGATCAAATTGATTTTATATGTATGTCTTTCTAAATAATACATTTAATTTGAAATTTATTTAATCTCACTAAAGACTTTATGCTTGATTTGAAATAATTACTATTATTAAATCAATACGCATAAACAATCTTACCGAACTGTATATTTTCTCTACTGAAGTTGTATTAAGTTTTTTCTTACTGTACTCAGTTCTTTTACATTATAATATTATAATAGATTATGTTATAAGTTTTAAAACGACCACCGTATACAGTTTCTGCACAGCGCATACCTAGTTAACATCATCGGTGTCAACATAACCTAAATTTATACCTACTATTTAAAATCAATGTTGTCGAAAAATACTGTTGTCATTACCAGGGTTACGGGGAATGTGCATTAACCGATTATTCTACAGCACACAGTACATTGATGACACATTTTCGTACCTACATGTTAAACTTCTACGCCATCTACGATAGGAGACGCCAGAATTAACAATTAATTTTAATTAAATTTTTGACACATTGACATAATTTATATATTATTAAGGAGAACATATTCTTATTGCGAAGTTGTAATTCAATATTTTAAATATAAGAAACACATGTTCCGTTGTCTGAACATAGTTCTGTGGTATTTTTAATACAAACTATATGAATCAACTAGAATACATAAAAAAATCTATTATATAGTCAATTATAAATGTTTCAATTATAAAAATATACAGATATATGTTCTAAATTTGTCGTAATCGTGATCGATGTATAGAAGTGAAACCTGGAGCTGGCAGAAGTGGAACGAAAGTACACTGAATGCAGTGGAAATGAGATCACTTAGGCATGTATGTGATAAATCTATTTATGACAGTATCATACAAAGATTAAAGAAATAAGGAAAGAACGTAAAGCTGATATTAATATAATAGAAAAATATATGACTCAAGTGTTAATGGCACCAGACATAGAGGACGTCCGCGGAAGACTTGGCACGATCAGGTAAACCAGATAATGAAGGATGGTTCTGTTAGAAGCCTCAACAGTCGGCGAGCTTCCATGAGAAGATGAATGAATGTGGATGAGGCGAGAATTGTGTGTTAGGACAGAGGAGTGTAGCGCTCTATCATCTCTGCCTACCCCCGCGAGGAAACGGCGTGATGGTAAGGTAAGTTAAATTAAGTCAAGTTAAGTAATCGATTGCTGTAGTGGAATGGTAACACGTTTCCCCAGATAAGAAAAGGTCCATGTTCAAATCTCGGTAGCAACAAAATATTTTTCGATAAATAATTATTTTTCTAATATTTTTGAGTATGTCCAAATCTTTTTAGGAACCAATTACTGGAATTTTATCCCTTGAGGGATTGTCATCAAGATAAAGATGTCTCACATAGATGAAGTTTACATGGGAAGTATGGAAGTCTCGGGCATTACAGGGCTTACGACCTGTCATCGGCTGGCTTAAGCGATCACTTTGCACAATGTAACGTTCAGCTATTTACCAATGCTACCACATCTATCAATTTTTTGGAAGTTGTATATATGTTATCATGTTGGAACATTTCAATTATTCATTACCAACTATGGTTTTTTTGAAAATTTGATATTCATTCCCATGTAACAGTATAAATGTCGCTGAAGCTGAGACTTTTTTTTTCTGAAGCCCTGTAATGCCCAAGACTTCCACACTTTCCATGTAAAAATAATATAATCGATATCTCGATTTTTTCTGTATATCTTTATATCATTTGTGTTCGGATTAATTTTCTCTATTCTTCCTAGCATTTAAATGAACTTGTACGTAAATATTATATAAATTTATTTATTACGCATATGTATGTAATACATAATATTATAAATAAGTCGCCACTCTTCATACATAATTTGCATTACTTTACATTTAATATTTGTTAATTAATATATTATTCAATCAAGATGACTCTCGTTGAATAAATCATGAGTAATAATATTTTAACCATGTATTACAAACTTTATTTTTAATTTTTTTTTGCTATTTTCTCGGATATCGGGATACATTACGGTTACAAACAATTATAATTCTTTCTTACCTGTATACTGTTCAGTTTAAATTTAAATTTTACTTACACCACTGGCAAAAGTAGAGTTGGAACCATTGCTGAGTGACAGGATTTTATTGGTGAGTTATCTGTATATAGGCTCTGAAGTATTGAATATGTCTTTTTGATCGTGGTCTCTTCAAACAATAGAATCGCCTAATAGTCCGTGTTCATTTCTCTCAAAGATTCGACTCGTGTTTGAATAATGGACAGTTTAGCGTTCGGCGTGACACGATTTATGAATCATCATCCCGAACGTTTTGCGTACCGATTAGAATGACGCACCCAGCTCACACATACCTTTACTTTTATATTTACAGAAAGTTCATTTTATTATCAATACAATAAGCCTTCGAATTGATACGTCAATACTATTAAAAATTCTGGAATATTTTCTTCAAAATCAAAATTCAGAGCCCTGCTGTACCATACCCTCCCCGCCACGCCACCGACTCTATTTACAAATAACTCGGTTTACGAATAAAAATCGTGACGAAAAAATGCTTCAAATTACGAACAGAATTTCAGTTTACGAACTGGCAGGCCGTCTCAGAACCCTCTACGGAAGAACAGATTCTTAATGAGCAGTAGAGTAAATATTATTTTCAGAGGCTGATGAACAAATTGAAAATGTTCCTAGGTTTTGTGGAAAAATATCACCCTTATAAATATTTATCAAATCGTGTTATAAATCTGTATAATGATGATGTCTTGTCTCATTTCCGCAACATTATAAAAAGCAAGAAGATACTAATATTGTCGGATAGGTTTTTCGTGAGACAGAAACCTCATGAACTTCAAACCCCCGATGTTTTCATAGAAGGAGAGGTTTCTTCCAAACAATAACACTTTACTACATATTTTGTAAGATAAGTTTAAATGAAGTTTGTTTTACGTTTATTCTTTTCGTTTGATTACTTCCCATTCCGTGTATGTTAAAACCATTAATGCGTATTACTTTAATGGGATTTTAAGCAAGAAGTAGAAAACGAAGACGATAAAGAACCATTTTATTAGAGTCTTAAACAGATTAATACAACTATTTCGGTTTACGAACAACTTAATTTTCGAAAATTTTAAGAAACGAATTAAATTCGTAAACTGAGGTTTCACTGTATATATAAATAACGTTGTTCAACCACCGTAGTATCTTGGGTGTTTTAACATACCTCCAAATAAAAGTCTCCGGTACTTTCTTTGCTGATCGGTCCAAATCCATGCATTGAACCCCATCAGCCCGCCTTAGTCGCGCAATTTTGAAGAATGTCAGGTTAAGGCTTCAGAAACGTCACGACGTTGATTTGACAGATATCGTGGACGCTAAGGATTGCACGGTGCTAGTATAAATATGCTTACTGTTGGATCTGAACCGTACTCTGACCTTTTCAAATCTATTACTGCGCAATACCAAGCGATGTGAATATCTATGCGGTGCGAAATTATGTGACACAATACTAAGTTGTTGTGAAAAATTATTTCGAGATACATCATTATCATTAAGTAGATGAATTATAACAGCTATCTGAATCACAGCCCGAAGAGAATTGTCAAGGACATCAACAGGTCACCGGGGGTCATAGTCTTGTCATAGTCAGTAATAATTGAATCGACTAGAGTAGAAGAGATAAAGTTATATCTTTCACTGAATCACTATTCGTAGATAAAATAATATCAGGAGGATATAACGCCACACTTTTGAGGATTCAAAGAGGGCCATCATTATTCAATATCAGATTTTTTCAAGGCTTTTCTGGACCTACATATTCTCCTTTTGCCTCCAACTCTATCGTACATAATTTATTTACATGTCTCACTTTATGCAAGTGTATATTCTACATGCCTGAACCATCTTAGCAATCCTTTCTTAATTTAAACTATACTACGATCAAAATTACTTAATTATTAGTTTCTAATATGTTTATTCTTCAAATTTGTGTAAAATCGTATTCAGCTACTTTAATCTTTATTATTCCAAAGTGCCCAAAGTTCACTGTCTACTGAACATAAACAGTTAAATCATTAAGCGGTGTGACATTGAACTTTTAAAGTATTAATTGTTTTTACTCAACTAGCTGAGTCAGCTAATTTCTTGATATTAATTCTAGTTTTTTGTTTGTTTTTCTTTGTGTTATTTTATATACTCTTGTCTTTTTAGTACTGTCAACCAGGACCCATAAAATACGGTTTTTTAAATGTTTAACAAAAAATTTACTAAATGATGCACCCACAATATCAACAAATAACTCTAAAAGTATTTACTGGAATCACACAAGAGGAAAAGATAGACTGAGACTGCCATTCGGGAAGAAGGCTAAATCTCAGAAATCGATGATGTACAGTGCGATGAAGATTTTTAATGAAATGCCATTTTATATGCACTATATTAAAAATAAATAATAATATACCCTTAGTATGTACTGAGATACATTCACCTCAACATCTGGTTAGGACTTCGGGGTTAAAAATAATATGATAATTAATATTATTATTAACAGACTGTCACTTTAATTGCAGCAAGAATGTTGCACATTTATTTATCTCTCTGTTATGTATTTAATTAAGCAAACCCAGTTTTATTCGTCTTACTACAGATCAATGAAGAAATTCCTATTCCACTCGAGGCACATTACACACAGTGGAAATTCACGGGCGTGGCTGCAACTAGCAAGACATAAATGAACAATGTGCAATTGACTAGAATCAACCGGAATATTAAGTTAGCTTCCGTCTCAGAACCAGTTTAATTTTACAACTATCAAAAATGAATAAAGCCGTGTTTTATTATAGCCGCAGGGCGTCCGAATTGGCTCCTGGTGTTGCTGCTATTCTTTGAAATCGATGTCGTTATTTTCACACCTAATTGGCACATATTTATTCAAGACTAATTTCCCGTCACATATGGGTGTTAAAATAATTTTCGCGGCCGTTTTATCATCATCACCATCTGAAGATGTTTATCCTTCGCAATTGTAGATCCTCGCGTTGCTGAAGACTCTAATCCTGAATGCACAAGCCAAACTCTCCTTCTTCCAGGGCTCCGATTTCCAGCAATCTTTATAAGGTGCAAGATCTCGTACATCTCGTAATATTAACGTTTTCGTATTTTAATTGTTTTAAATACTCATTTTTCTTTATTCATCCGAACCATAACATCACCAGCATTCTTCTGTAGATCCACATCTTAAATGTTTCAAGTCGCTTTATCATTTCTTTAGTATGTATCCATGTTTCCATTCCATAAAACAAAATCGAGAACACGTCATTAATATTTTATGAATTATATATTAAATTTCGTTTATATGTCGTCAAGTCGAAAGTCATGTACACTGGTTTGCGTTTTTGTATCTTTCTGTCGAGTTTATCTCTTAATTGTGAGATTTACTTAGTTCATGTGATTAAAATATCAACACGTGTATATGGCATTAAGATATATCACAATTAAATCTGAGATTAACTCATCCTGTTTCCTTCTGTCACCAGAGAAATTCTAGCAACTATAGCTAGTTTTTGGTGATTTTTTTCTCTTCCTATCCATTCTTCGACATGGCTCACCATAACAAACTTCTTCTAGCTTCCTTTTTCATGAGATGTTCAAACGATTCGCTTCAAAAAAGATTGCTGATATTCTATTTTTGCAGAATAGAGACATTAATAAAAGTAAATTGTACAAAAATTCTTATTTTGTAATATTTTTACTTTTTACAATATTCTTGTTTTATTACACACTCACGTTACGAATCTTGTAATGTAATTGTAATAAGCATCATGTTTAAATAGAAAATACTGCATGGGAAACGATGTGGGCATATTTACAGGAATGTACGGCATTCTATTTCTACTGTAATAATTAAACAAGATATAATAAACCGCAAAACAGATATTTTATTATAATACAATTCAGATCAACGTGAATTCAGCGACAGCTCTCTGTACCCGCATAAAAAAGTCAACTCTTGTTCCATAATTTTAAAATTATTTTTTGTGTGGATTACAGGGTTTCTGAACCGGGTCGACCCGGGAATGGATTCCCGGGAATACTTGGGGTTTTCGATGCAACGCGTCACGGTAATGCTTATCAGTGGCAGTCGGTGACTTTATGTTGAAAGGATGCTGGAAAACAAGTTTATACCTACTATCAAATATAACATATATATAATCAAAGGATATTCAATAGTTCGGCTTCATGTATTCAAGTCAAACTGTCAAAAATGCGTCACACAAACAAATTTCTCAAAACAATCCGCTCGCTTCGTAATATGTATGCTATTTTGTGCATTATACCCATAAGCATTAAAGTCGTTTTTTGTACGTTGATGCTGCTAACAAATACGTATGCAGTATTCGAAAACGTTGACAGGCGGAACTGAATACGCATGCGCGATAGTCGAATACTTTCAAACTTTGTGGATACGGAACGTATAATAGAGTTGTTGCTATGTATATAATATATATACTGTTGAGAATGTATATGTATTTCTACTCGCTCCGTATGCGCTCCGTGTCGTATCTTAAGGACAGGATGAATTTATTTGCAGCAATGCTTTTTTCGGTAGAAACAAAAAGTCCACAGCTTTTTGACTCTAGAACACAAGGGATGCGGAGCTTTCAGAGCATGTATGAAGTGACCGCGCCTGATGCTTATGTCGAGTCCCGGGATTTGTAATAATTTCGTTCAATTTTTTTTGTCTTACGAACGCAGTTAAAAAGAAATGTTCGGGTCAAAACAAAAAAAAAAACATTATTTTCGAATGGGTTCCAGAAAACAATAACAAATGGTTCAGGAAACAATATATCATTTAGTCGCAAAATACAAAGTTACAAATCTGACGGTGAAGTGCAATAAAAATATGAGTACATACATGAGTGAGTACTTTCGCTGACACAAAATTTTATGCCCTGGCTTGTAACGGTTTCGAAATCATTCAGTAATAGGAATTCTTAGCCGTCGTACTATCGTAGCACAAATTTGAAAGTTTTTACAATTGCTGGAAATTTATGTACAAAATCGAGAAGCGGGATATCGATGTAAATTTGAAAGTTTTGGTATTTTTAAAATGCTATTTTAAATAAAATTGTTTTAATGTGTGTATTTAATTTAAATATTTTATTTTTGTTAATATAATAAATAATAGATTGTTTGTAAATATGTACATACAATAATATATTTCATTCAAATTAGATTTTTTTAATGTTTTTTTTTTAATATTAAGAATAATATAGTATTTTTTTGCCAATACGTGTTTAATTGAAAATTAACAATGTTTATGAAAAACAAACAATAAAAAAATTATTTAAAAAAAAAATTATTCACATATCACAAGACCCGGAATCTTGGGAATGATCCAGGGCTGCGAATCGAGTCCCGGGAATGAAAAAGTCCAGAAATAGAGAAACCCTAGTGGATTAGATAAATCAAAATGATGTTCAATAAAATTATTCCTAACAGATTACTAATGCGGCAATCGAAATAACTTAAAAATATTAATTAGAAAGATATACATATAAAACCAATTTTTTCTAAAAATATTGTTGTTGCCACGGGGATTCGAACCTGGATCTCTTCCCCGATTATGCTATAGCACCGCAAATTTTCGAACCTATATCTTTTCAAATTAATACATCTATTGTTCTTTATTTGTACGAAATCTCATCCGATAGATGTCAGAATTAACAATTCAAAAAGTAGGTTATTTATTAAATTAACAATTATGTCTAGCCACAATGTCGACGTTATAAAAATCAAAAACAAAACCAAAATTTGAATTGAACCTCGACTGCGGCGGTGTCCTTTGCGTCACTCAATAATTACACCAAAAAAAGAGGTGGTGTACTTTTTTAATCAACGCCTAAAATATATTACGAGATAATTAAAAACTAAATCACCGCTATTGGCCGGCTTCACTCGAAGGTAGAGTCTAATGGCTGGCCGCGCGTAGTAATGTCTCCATCATTATAGCTAATAAACACTTTCTCTAGGTCAATTGATTTTATAAAAACATATCGCTACACTTAATTAAATATTTATATCTAACAGGGCAACCTTGGAATAGTTGCGGGCATGTGTTTTATTGGGTGGCATTATACACAATTTGTTTTGTGTGTAGGAGTGGCCGGCACGCAATATTCTTATTAACCTTTCCTCTACGATGATACAAACTGAGTTGACATTGCCTCTAATTATGTGAATATCTCTGTAAGTATACTAAATACAACGTTCATATTTTAGGTATTCTTTCATAATATATTTATGTATAGGTTAAAATAATTACAATATATATGTATTTACCATACGCAATAAAAAAAAATTGTCAAGACGTGTGTGTGCACGTGTGGAAAAGTGCGAACGACGCAGTGCGCGGGGCGCGAGGTGCCGGATGCCGATGGTCACTTTAATGGCAGTGGCAGAGCGTGCACTGGCCGAGATAGACGTGTCTTATGCGTCTTTATGCTGTCGTTCATGATAGTCAATATTTTTTCTCATTTTTAGCACTTTTACACAATAATAATTAATATAAGTAATAAATGTAAAATATTCAAATGTATCCGACTTAAAAATCGCAAAAGTCTACATGTACACTGAGTTTACAGCACCGGAATGCGCGTTTTTATTTTAACACCGCAAGGGAAAGATTAATTACTAGTAATTTTTTAATTTGTCAATACCAGTCGTTGCCCAAGATTTAAAGTTAAATGTTATGTAAATAGTTATTTAAACATGATGACGTTTACACTCCCCTTTTGGGGGTGCATGACTTTTAAAGCCTCTCTCTAAAACCTTCTGGAATCAATATAAAAACAAGTCTCACATCAAATTATTACCATACGGATGAATGGTGTACCTACAGGTATAGCTTTCGTACTATGATACCAGAATCTATATCAGTAAATAACCAATTGTAATTTCTATATAATAAAGAAGAAAAATCTCCCTCTTTATGTGTATATATATATATATGAGTGCACTCTTTTTATATTTATGATTAGTTTCAAATACGTCCTGATGACGCTTGATGTGTAAGCGAGACCGGTTGACGTATAATAAATTTCGTAGTTTCATACAAATTGATTGGTATTTTATTTAATAGTTTATTTATTATCTGGATTCAAGTGTCAATTTACCATTAATTACGAATTAGGTGAATATTTTTGGTTTTGAATTGACATTTTTCGCATAAAAAGCAAACGTGTCCATTTCTAATCATAAATTCGAAAATTGGAAAACTCTAACACTGCTGTACTAAATAAGTATTTTTTTTATAGTTTTTATACATTTACAAATATTTTAACTATGCAAACATCTTATTTTATTTTATTTATATTATTTTTCCTTGTTTAATTATCAAAAAATTTACTTATTACTCAAACTGTTCTAGCCTGACTATTGTCATGTAAACCTATTGCCCCGAACAGAGTACAACCTAGTGAGAATCAGTGATATTTAAAAAATTCATGATTTCTCCTAATGAGGAGTTAAGTTATTTATATAATATTATATAGTATAAGTTATTGTTAATTTTGATTTAATACATAGGTGTATATAACAATCAAATTTGGGTTATGAAGGAGAACACATTCTTATTGTGAGATTGTAATTATTCAGAACATAGGTCTGTGATGTTTTAAATAAAATCCCGATAGCGCAAAAACAATATTTTTCGACAAAATTGATTTTATATGTATATATTTGTAATTAATTCATTAAATTAGTATTTAAATTTAGGTTAAGCTACAAACTAAACATTAACTTATTCTCATCCTCCTATTATATTCCTATTATTAAAATTAAAAAAATATCCCTATTGTTAATCATTTTAATTAAATTAGATATATTTTATACATACACAGATAAAAAAAATATATATATATAATTTTTTAGCCAAAATATTTTTTGTTGTGTAATTTTAATATAAATTAAATTAATCAACTAGAAATATATACAAAAAATCTAATCATCTTGGTAGCAATCCAATATTTTTTCGATAAATAGATTAATTTAATTTGTATTAAAAATAAATACATTACTTTCTCCTTTACCGGCATTCTCAGGAACGCATTTAATTTGCAATGTCGGGTCGGGACTTTGACACGCCTTCGTGAAACTTTTGTATTTTTATTACTATCAACAATTTAAAAAGGAATATTATGATTTACGTCACGTTGCACCTGATTATACTATATTATAGCAAGGTCCTTTTTTCACCGCAGCATGCGGAAGCGTATTCGAATGCTGTACGAATTGTTCCTTTTGATCGAGCATTTTTTGTATCGTAAATCTCGAAAATACGTATCTTAGCATTGTGTTATCCTTGACGCGTGAAATCCGGCACTTCGTGAAATGCCCAGTTATGAGGTAACTAAATGTCATTGAAGACAGTTTCATCCACCATATATCTGCTCTAATGGCATGTGTCCACGGACGAGACACAATGAGATTAGTCTAAGAGATTTATTTGTATAGTATTGAGATTCAGATCAGGAGACAGAATTCCGAGTATTTTTTTGAGATAGAGATGCGTACGCGGAATACGTGTCACATCACAGAAAGTAAATGAATAGACATGATATAAAGTGTATATATTGGAGAAGGGTTTGGAACACATTCATACATTCTTGATGATCCGATAGATTAAAAATATTTACTCTTCGAAAATTAAATCTTTATGTAAACAAAACGTATTATTTTTACATTAATGCATATTATATTGTCCGCGTTTAAATTTTCATACCAATCGAGTCATATTTTTAAAAATGTCGCTGAGCTTTTTGATTGCACGAGTGGCACCAAAGTGATTACGTGGGTGATACCAAAATGAAAATATCAGAACGAGGAATTTGCCTTAGTTCATGTCTATTTATTAGATGGTCTGTGTATAGCATTAATATTCTTACTATTTAAATAGGACTAGCTTGCTGGTCTCCAGGAATGATGCTCGATCCCCGACGACTGGATACATAATGTATATATGGATACACAATAGTGTAATCACTGACGAACTTTTTCGGAACCTTCGCAAATCTACATTTCCGAAATTATTAAGGTGTATAAAAATCATTTCATCACTTAAAAAGGAACTTCAAAATGTAGATTTTCATGCGTATGAAGACGGGTCAGTCCTGATTTTCAAGATATAAAAGAATATTATACATAAAAATCATTCTAAGCTTTTCAATTCTCATCTTTTATAAATTTGCGTCCAGCGTTGAATATTGTCTCAAAGATTATAGAGAAAAATGTAAAATTATATAATATTAAATAATTTAATATGTGATATGATAATATGAATAGATATATAATAATTATTATTTTTGCTTCGTAGTCCAACTGAATTTCAGAATTATACATGCAACTCCTATGTATCCTGTAAAACGCCTACATTGTACACTTTAACTGTAACATACATATAAATGATTATATATGGAAAAAAAACGAATAGGTTTTTTTCCTGAATTATCCTATGCGGTTTTTTGAAATTCAAAAATGAGCAACTCAACATTATATTATAATTGGACGGTTCTAAGAAAATAATTGTTTCAAATATTTTTAATATTTTTTTTAGTAATCCCCCACCTTTCGTTTTAGATAAAATATATATATATATATATATATATATATATATGAACGTAGCGGTCGTTTTTATTGATATCGTTAAAACAAGTGAGCAAAGTTCGTCTGATATACGTCTAATTCAGATAATTTTTTAAAAATTTTGCTGTTTTTATCCTATTATAATGACGTGGACCCCATACAAAATTTTGTTACATACTACAATACAATGCATGCATGGCGGACTACTGGCGCCATCTGTGGATGGCCCAGCGGCAGACATAGAATAGCTATACACACTTGTTCAATACGTTAATAATATAAAATTATATTAATTGATTATCTTGTGATTTTTCGCTAACATAATTGAATTTTTTCATAAACATAGATTTTTTTCCCCTCCCCTCCCAAGTATCACTCCTGGATGACAGAATTTGTCCAACGAATGTCCGTCCTCCGAATGATGTGGTCGGCGCCCCGCCGTTTAATGTTCTTGGCATGTTCAATTACGTATGATATAATTGTGATTTAAATTTCAAGGAACAATACGTTTTGTCTAATAATCGCAACGTTAACAAATTATCTATTAAAATAAATTTAATCGAACCTTGGCATCCTTAATTGTTACCTCCACGATACTTGGTCTTCTGCTGCTCATTTCAAATTATTCACAGGTCCTTGGTAAACTTCTACACATTATTATTAAATATCATGAATTAAACAATATCTCTGTATAAAATTAGACTTATGAATCCTGGCGCCATCTAGCAAATTTCTTTCTAACTTATTAGATTATATTGTAGGTATATGAGGAATTTTGTTAATCTAATATATATTTTTTGTTTTTTATTCCGTTTCTTTGATATGCTCTTATTTTATATTCTGTTCATTACTTCTTACACGACTTTAGTCTGTATCAAAATTTTTACTTTGTTCCATTTATTTTTCTCTACTAGTACTTAATTTGTTTGAATTAGTCCTACCTTACTTACTACTTATACATATATCAGTTTCAGGAATAAATAAATAAAATAAAAATACCTGGCTACCAATCTCAGAACAGATACTTTATATGTACCTAGCGAGGTAGGAAGCGGCTAACTGGCTTGCATATAAATAAAATGTAATATTTAATACTTATTAAAGATTATTAAGGAGAACACATTCTTATTGTGAAGTTGTAATTATTCAGAACATAGGTCTGTGATATTATAAATACTAATAAAATGTATTAATTAGAAAGATATACATATAAAATCAATTTTATCGAAAAATATTGTTGTTGCTGCCGGGACTCAAACCTGGATCTTTTCCAATCCGGAGAACGTGCATTAACTTGCCATCTACCTTATTTTTACGGAATCTCAAATACCTTTGAGTAATCTGATAGTAGACGCCAGAATCGCCAGGTTCGAATCCCGGTGGCGCAACCACAATAATTTTCGACAGAATTGATTTTATATGTATATCTTTCTAATTATTATATTTAGTCATATTTAAAATATCACAGACCTATGTTCTGAATAATTACAACTTCACAATAAGAATGTGTTCTCCTAATGATAAAGTTGTATCAATGTGTCCAAAATGTAATAAAAATGAATTGATAATTCTGGCGTCTACTATCAGATTACTTAAAGGTATTTAAGATTCCGTAAAAATAACATAGATGGCTCTTTCAAATAATGAAACGATTAAATGTATTAATATCAAAAAGGTAGCATATAGGTTCGATAATTTGTCGCTAAAAATATCGTCGCTGTAGCATTGTTGAGATCCAGAGTTCGAATCCTGGTGGCGCAACAACAATATTTTTCGACAGAATTGATTTTTTATGTATATCTTTCTAATTATTATATTTAATTCATATTTAAGATTAAATTTTTTATATTAAAAAATATCCTTTAAAAGCTAGCAAAATCTTGCTTTCTTCTAGAATAGACGTATTGTGGTGCAGCATAATAACATTTAAATAATATTTTCCACGTTAACCGATTGCGTTATTTGCGCAATATTATTTTCGGCACCACGCCGTGTCGGCACTCGGCGTGAATTACCGATTAATTCCGTAAGTGGTGTGAAAATCAATTTTCCAGTGGGCCAACGCTTCCAGCCACCTGCCGAGTTACCCCAACTTACCTTGGCAGTGAAATGCGGGCTGGCTTTACCTCGCCGGACCAACGGCCCGAATTAAACAATCAGGTTTCTCTTTCAAGATCATAAAACTCGATTCCAAAATCAGCGGCTCGATAAATTTAGTCATATTTTTTTTTATGCTATTAGAACAACGCGAAGACAATTAGTCTTTTATACGTTCGGATACTAGATAATTTTCATCTATCGTTAAAAAAAATAAACCCGTGTATTTCGCATAGAACAGTGGTTTCCAACCTTTTAAGTGTTTTTTTACGCCTTTCGTCTGTGGGGAGGCGCTTGATGGTGAGAACAAAACGCGAGATTTACCTTAATAGAGTTGCGTGCAATATTTTATTAAATCTTAAAGCTTGTTTACGAACTATATTTTTAGAACAGTTAGTTAAATTCCGGCAGTTACTAAAACATTGTGTATTTCTTTCAAATTAACTTATTTTTTCTTTTCTTTATTATTACAATTGATCAATATTACAATTTTATTTTTTTATTATTACATTCAGTTGTTAACATCTTAATACCACTATAGATTAGTTCAGGTAACATCGCACCAGGGTCACACCTGTACAATTTGACGTGAGATGCGTTATCATATTAAATTCAGAAGGCAGCCGGAGAGAAACTATAGATCATGCACCTCCAAAAGGGAAGGGTAGACGTCGCAGAACTCGGTCACAGTCCAGCACAAATTCACTCTGTCTAGGTCGCAAGAAATACGAGAGAGGGCCAATGGAATGCTCCGTTAGGTGTCTCTAGCCGGAAATGTCCGAGATTCCTTTCGTTTCTTAATAAATCAACATTTTGAGTCAGAGTCATGGGTCATGAGTCATGAGATAAGAGATAAAAAGTTTACAAAATATAGCGGACCATGAAGAGTGAAGAGTGAAAGGAGAGAAGAACTCTCATCGGGACGAGCGATCGGGCAAGACTGAGTGTGGTCTCTATCCACTGAAGTCTCTCAAATTTTTAACACCGCTCTCATACCCCCATCATGTAGTCGATAGTCTAGTTTTAAGATTTTGTTTATTACTGAAGATGACGCAGTGAGCGTCAAAAACATTAAAAAAAATTAAAGTTTTTTAAAAGTTAATCATAATAATTTATCTTATTCATTGTATTTGTAAGAGTAATAAAAACGTCTGAATATGGCATGTTCCATAGCAATTAATGGTGTTAACAGCCCAGAATGGGCCCTAACTTCCTCACTTCGCCACTCTGATCTGTTTTTCAGTTCTTGATGCCGACTGTACTGGCGTCCTGGATAACGCCATCCAACAACGGTAACTTGGCTCTTCTAATACTCCTGAGGCCAATAGTTTTGCATAAAATAAAGTTCATTCGCAGAAGATAACAAGCCCACCTCGGACAATGACGGGTTCACCAATTTCTCCGTCTAATTCATGGTTGTAGAAACAGGAGATGTAGAAAGGGTGAAAGTAACTTGGGAGAGGGACAGAAATAGGGAATAGAAGGGCTGAAATACCAACCAGAACCAAGAATAAACACGACCCACCTGAGAGTTGCTTCTTTAGGTATCTGGATTTTCTTCTTCTACAAGAGCCACAGGTCTTCTGGCTTCAGAATACATACTCCGATGTTCCGCGCGAAATACTCTTGAACACATACTTCGGTGATGGCGCAAAGTATCATACAAGCACCATGCACAATAGCAAGATGTACAAGTTTCGGGACGCACAGCGAGAAAACGAACACACAAACAGTACACTATCAGCAGGACAATAATTTACACAGTTTTCACAGCCTAACGTACCCCTAGGGTAAACGATAACTGCCAACTTAAACATCTCAACAAGTCCAAAATCATAGACAACACCACAGAAAAGGGTTGTGCTCTGAGTATAGGAGAGAGGGTAATAGGAGGTAGTTGACAGGAACCATTATATCTACGTTTACATGGACGCAAGACGGCAATCGGCGATTTATAGAATCTTGGTGTTGTGCTTATTAATATTATTATTAACAGTTTATTTCAGAGACTACTCGGTACTTCCCAATCGCTCGCGGCACACCGGTTGAAAACCACTGATGTAGAATAATAATTATTGTTCGATATCTACGCATAGTTATCTGCAACACTGAAAAAAAAACACCTGTTTCAAGTTCAATTTTTAGTGTTTAAACTTTTTTATGTTATACTAGTAAATTGTATAATAAACCCCATTTTTTTTCTGTTTTATTTTATGCGCGCTGTAATTATTATACTTGAATTGTTATTATAAATCGTCGATCATTTTTATAGCGTTTAGTTTTCAACAACCAAATTATGTATATGTAGTTTTATTTCATCATGCTCTGTATATTATGTTTTACATCCTTGAAATAGACATAAAAACAACCTTAAACAAGTTATTTGTTTGTACATGTATACGGTACGGTACCATTAAAATAAATGTTATAAAATCAATAATATCTTTACGTTCAGATTATTAAACAAACATAACATAGATTATTTACAGAAAATTGGACAAACATAACTTTAATATATACTTTTAAAATCAGCAATATTATCTTTGTGGTTAAGATTCATATTTTTATTTTGTGCTGCATTTTATATTGGTAAAACGGGTAGAAATTTTAATATAAGAGTAAGGGAGCATTTGAGATGTTTGAACAATAGTGGGTTTTCAGAATTTTCTAATCATTTGATTGAAAATGGTCATGATTTTGATAAAAAATTGTGATTGTCAATTTTGCATATAAACGGTGTTGGTCACAAATTAAATAATTTGGAATCGTTGGAGATATATAAAGCATGTAAAACTAATCAAAAAATTATAAACAACCAACTAAATTTAACTACGAGTCCCATTTTAAATTTTTTTCCTAAAAATTATTCGAGTAAATTTGTATTAAGTAATGATTTGAGTTAGGTACTAAAAAAGTTTTTTTTTTTAAAAATAGATTTTTTTAAAATAGATTCTGTCAAAGAAACAATATATGTTTTAGTTAGTTATGACATCCTGAAGAAGAAAATGGAATTTTTTGAAACCGGTAGATGTATTTGAACTCATTTTAGTGGTTAATAAAACAAAGATAATAAATAAAAATATAACATAAAAAAGTAGAAAACCCAAATATTTGGGAAGTTTATCAATTATTAATCAACATATTTGCTTCAGGCTCTAAATTATCAAACAAAAAATAGTCTTGCTACTCTAAATCCAATGACCTTTAATTGTTGTATTCAGTTCGTAATTACGATTTTTTTTGAAATGTCGATATCTCTGACATTGTTCAGATTAGGCACATATTCCTTGAACTTTTTCTACTCGTAATTTAGTCAGGTATCCACCAATAAAATATTCTCGACTAGATATGTTACATCATGTATTGTGAAAATAAAAATAAAGTAGAAACATAAAATAATATTTTGATAACTTAGTTTTTTAGTGAACAGAATAATTATAAAATGTTGCCTATAAATGTGTTAGTTTTTTTCCATCCACAAGGTGAATAAAATCTATTTATTAGGTATCTAATTAATATTCCCTCATCTTATATATATATAAAAATGAATGTTTGATTGTGTGTTTGTCCCGTATGCATTCCTATACCGTTCATCCGATTGCGATGAAACTTTGGTGAGTTGTTGTGCACACGCCCGCAAAGGTTTCTGAATTAGTACAACCATTTTACAATAGGTGGCGCGCGTGTCGTTTCAACAAATGTGAGTATTTCATATAGTTTATTGCCATGAAACAAAGGTTTCCAAATTAGTACAACCATTTTACAATGAGAAAGCGATCTGCGCGCCACGGCTATATCAGTTTCATGGCAAACCATACGTCGTAAAATGTGAAATTCGAACACGTTGATTGGCTATTTTTAGGATTCTCTGTGGCGAATTCTCCAAGAATTATCGCTTTTTCTAGCGACTTCTTCGTATACGCACCAAACGGAAAAACAAAAAATATTGTGTATCCAAAAACACTTCAATAATCAGAATTAAAATACATACATTCTCTTGCTTTGAGTGGCATTGCAACGCACGCCGGGTACTCGCTATTTGAATATTAAAATATTACGATTTGTAATGATTATTGAGTCACATAATTAATACAAAAACTATCATATTATGATTACCATATTGAAACAGGCAACACTGGGCAAGTTCTTTGTTAAATAGAGTGCTACTGAATCATCGGCAAACGAAAACCACCACCAGAATTAGAGTTACATGATGTTAAAATTGTCTCCTTCCTAATCTTAGTAATTTTCCTCCTCTTCAGCTTCTACCATCATATCTTCTCAGTACAATAAAGTTTATAGATAGTTTTCACGTCAATTTTTGGGGGCTGAGAATTAATTGAATTTCAGATATTTATTATAGGAAAAACTGTTTCTATATTCGTCAGGCCCTCAGTAATGGATTAATGACGAATATAGAAGTTCCACTAGATCATATAATAAAATTCTACTAAGAAGTATATTATTATTAGCAGAACACATTCTTATTGTGAAGTTGTAATTATTCAGAACAGACGGTCTGTGATATTTTAAATACCAATTAAATGTATTAAATCAATTTTCAAATATAACAAATAATATATTTCAAATAATGGAACGATAGATGTCTTAATTTGAAAAAGTGTAACATATAGGTTCGAAAATTTGACGTCAAAAGTACTAACGCCGTAGCATAGTCGAATAATGCAACTTACCCGATTTGGAAAGAGATCCAGGTTCGAATCCTGGTAGCGTGACAATAATATTTTTCGATAAAATTGATTTTATACGTATATCTTTCTAATTAATACATTTAATTAGTATTTATTACAAATTTTTGATAATTTAATGTATTTAAAATTGTATTTTTTATTTCATTTATTTAACCGACTTTACAAACGATTTCGATCATTTAGAGATACAGAGATGCGTATACAGAATACGTTACGTGCCACATCATTCTTACTATTTTCAAACTAAGCTAAACGCTTCTGCTCTGAAAATAGGACTGACTTGCTCCTGGAATGAGACTCAATCTGCCGACCACTGGATCACTAGGCGAGTATCTAAACCAATAAACATGTCAATTCTAACACTGAATTTTAATTAATATATTTTAGTCAAATTTATTATCAATTTGATTAAATTCAACACCAAATACAATCCTGCAGTCGCGCAAGATTTTGTTGAAATAATCTCTTGCCAGTTTCCGCCTAGATTAGTGTGTTTACCTGTTATTTGAACAATTCTTGTTATAGAACACTCGCGGTCTTGTCATGCTACAATTCGTGAACACGTAAAGGTCACACCACCATAAAAGTGCATTGATTTATCTGACGCATTGTTCCATGATCTTTACTCCAAATGTCGAAGGTCTTCAACCGACTAACGCCCAATGGCTGATAGATTTATCTGCATTCCACTGTCTGCATTTTTTCCTCATTGCATTGCTTCGTGACGTCTGTTTGGTCCATTGCTGGCCGGTTATCGTAATTGTTATCTCAGCGGGGCACTTTGTACCCGAGTAACCAAGTTCTGCATGGTGAGGCAGAATATCTTGTTTGATCTTTATGAAGGCTAATTAATATTGTTATTGTGTATAACGTCTTACTAGAACGATTAAGTAATATGTCTTGCGCGTGAATTTTTTTTATAAAACACATTTTTTATGCTATTAGGAGAACACATTCTTATTGTGAAGTTGTAATTATTCAGAACATAGGTCTGTGATATTTTAAATACTAATTTAGTATTAGAAAGATGTACGTATAAAATCAATTTTATCGAAAAATATTGTTGTTGCGCCACCGGGATTCGAAGCTGGATCTCTTTCCAAACCGGGGATTATCCATTAACCAACTATGCTACAGCGACATTATTTTTAACGACAAGATTTCGAACCTATATGTTACCTTTTTCATATTAATACATTCATCTTTCCATTATTTGAATGAGCCAAGAGTAAAAATAAGGTAGATGGCGCTTTGTAAATATAACTTGTGCAATAAAAATAAACCCTGAGCTCGAAAATGTAATTGATTAAGAAACAACGCGATGGGCTTGGCTATGTTGAAAGAATGCCAAATGATAGGACTGCGAAGATCATGACTAAGTTGATAGCCTAAATAATTCCTAAAGGTAGACCAAGGAATAGATGGGTTGACTTTATGGAAAAGAACTGAAGCAGAATGGTAGAATCGGGGAATTGGAGAATAATGGTCAGATTGACTGTTTCCGAGATAAGTTTGCAGAACTCCATAAGAACATAAGTGAAAATAAAACGCTTGTTTTTTAATTCTACGCATTTAATTTACTTGAGACGCGTTTCGCCTTGTAAAGGCATTATCAACCTAATTATTTAACTCCGCGACTTGTATTTATATCTATAGTGGAGGAAAGATGAAAATGTATAACATTATTCATGGGAATTTTGAAGATTTCCATCAATTTTTAAATGCTCCAAATTATTCAATTTTGAAACATCGCTATCCAACATTCTAACATAATCATTATACAGTGCCTATATTATTAATTCACTACATTTTTTTATTATTCTTGTCTAATCTTTGTCTTTCTTGAATTAAATAACACCACAACAGCGCGAAAAAAAAACTGGCTACTTTAACACAGACGGCAGTCGATCAAATTAACCAGGACAATGATGTATATATCAGAGGTGGAGTCTACTCCATCCCGCACAATAAACTGCAATATAATTGTATCTTATGTTTATCATGTTATACTATAATATATTCACCTCTGTTACAACAAAAACATGTATGTCAATAAAGTCTAATGTGTAATTTCTAAGTGATCATTAACATTTCTATTGAAATTCTGATATTTATATAATGTTTACATGATTCTGGATAATAATTATGCAACAATGTTGAATTAGTGATCTTTTTCATATCCTCGGTAGATCTATAACAGAAAAAGGTTTCGGCAGAATCAAATTCATAAATTGTATAGCTGTTATTATATCTATTATTGATATAAATACAAGTTGTCGAGTTAAATTGTTAAATTGACATGAGAGTTTTGACAACCAATTAAAATACTTCATACGGCCCTGCCTGTTATAGTTGTATTTTACTGTTATTTATTTTCAGTTTAATATTAGAATTCATTTCAATTATAATCTGAATATTGTAGCGTTAGCGTGTCTATTATTAATATTTTATATGTGTAGCTAACTCATTACTACACCGCGGCGTCAATTATTTGTCGCGAGTAGGGTGGCAAGTCCTGCCGACCGTCAGACGGAATGAGAATATGAAGAAACTATTTCTGTCGGTTATTGTGTTGCGAAATGAATCGTGAAATACCTTTGCGTGCAATATAATTACCGTGGGCTTTGATTGGTCCAGATTCATTAATTATACGACCGGGCGTGGCTCGCGAGCGGCGATGAGCAAAAGGTGAATTTGGAATCGACAATTTTTTCGAAATGTCAAATTTTGCAATTTTGTTTGATTTCGACGTAAATACTACCTTTGTATTGCAGAAGGTCTCATGATGTAATTTCTGAAAAATTTATACACATTTTCTTTGGTCGTAACCAAAATACCTAAATACATATGTGTGTGTATAGTCATATGGAACGGATGAATGAGGAGACTTACAATTTACCAACCCAAAAAAATAGTATTTATGTAATTTAAAAAAAAAAAATTATTATCAAATGCACAAAGACCCAATTGTATCTACGATAGCAATTTGGAACATTTAGATCTTATTAAAAAGGGTTGCATATCTCAGACACGTAACCACCATATTATATAATATATCATTTTGGTTTACCCAACCCCAATAATACAGTTTATTGTAATTTGATATGATCTGTTCAAACATTGTTACAATTTTATTAAAGATCTGTAAAGTAGACTAAATGCAATGGAAATGAGATCACTTGGGCGTATATGTAGCAGATCCATTTATGACGGAGAATGTAAAGCTGATTTTAGCATAGTGAGTAAGATTAGGAAAGGATCACTTAGGTGGTTTGGTTAAATGAAACGGATAAATGGAGAGAGAATGATAAAAAATATATATGACGCAAGTATTGATGGCACCAGAAATAGAGGACGTGCGCGGAAGACTTGGCACGACCAGGTAAATTCCTTTACTGGAGGTGGAGGATCGAGCTTGTATAAGAAGATGTATGAATGTGGATGGGGCGAGAATTGTGTGTCAAGACAGAGGAGTGTGGCGCTCTATCCTCTCTGCTTACCCCCGCAGATAAACGGTGTGATGGTAAGTTAGTTATTTAGTTAGATGGGATACAATTGTCGTTACGATGTGTCCCGTAGTTTTTATAGCAAATTTTGATCAAACTTTTTCGAAAAATTTACCCGGTTAATATCTCGGCTAAGTTCGTTAACCAGCCTGATCCGCAATCTTGCGAATATATCAGCTGTTCGAAAATCATAACTATTACATCAAATTTACAAACGTTGAGATAATCTCACAAAAACTTAAACGCACGCAAAACCATCATAAATCACTGAAAAGTTAAATATAATTCATTAAATATTAACATTTATAGGGGAGATTTAAATTCACTCAATTAACGAATAAAAATTATATTTGAGTTCAACTTTCGACAAGTATGAAGTGACACACGAAACGGCGAATCTCTGAGACATGGTGTATACACGGGGACTGCGAGTGTCTCCAAAGTATCTCATGGGAGCAAAAATCTCTTTCGTATACAGGGGCAATATTGACGTCGGTCTAAATTTCAAGGTAAAATCGGTTTTACAATTTTTTTAGTATCATTATTTATATTTCAATTTGAACGTTGATATCGCATATAAAAAAAATCTAATACACAGGAAGTGCGATAATATAACTGGTGTATAAGAAAAATGAGAGCATAACATAATTTTTTTATTTTTTCTTTATACTTTATCGACATCGTTATACACTGCGGGAGGCATATATAATGTGAACCAGGTTCACCGGCGGCACTCCTTTAAAAAAGATTTTGTCCAAGATAAATATTTCAATTCGGTGAGAATTCACAGCGAGGTGATTTTTTTTTCCTCCATCAAACGCCATTTCGAAAATCGTGTGCCAATCAATCAAGATGTAAATAGGAAGTGCGCCCAGTACATGATGTCTTATTGTATATAATATCCTTATTGTTGATAATGTGACATCAAATAAATAACGTTACACTTAAATCCGTGCCCCGGAGTTGATAATCTGTCCATTAAATGTTACAAACGCCTCGGGACACATGTAACAAATGATCGTAATAAATAATCCGATTAAACATGCTTTGCTTATTTAATTCAAAGATTAATTCATAAATTACGATACGGTGCACGGCTGACGCGATAATAATAAAATTAACAAATTATATTTATGTCATTCGGTGTCTATTTGTAATCTTTCTCTGCGATTCCGCGTATATTTTAAAAATTAACACCTGTTTATTTGTTAACAGGTAACGCTGTATTTTTCAAACATACAATGAACAAGTCATCTCGTTTTTAAAGTATATCTAAATGTCTCTCTCAGTCTATGTATTAATCTCGCAAATTTTTTAAAGTTGTATATATGTTACTATGTGGAACTTTCTTCTTCTTCTTCTTCTTTCAAATAGGCAATCCACCCTTCGAGAGTGATTTGTGCCATTAAACAAGTTCAAACATTATTTCATAGAAAGCAGTACAACAATATTATAGAATAGGGAATATTGCGTTACAAGTTAATACCATTGACATTCAAGAAATTTGCTATTATATAGCTTAAATGTGGCGAGTTTAGGGAAAGAAGACACAAGTTAACCGGGAGTTGAAAATTACCATTGACAAGATTATTGTAAAAAAAACATGTGATCCGCAATGGACAGGTAAAAAAGACATGGTCAAGGGTTTCCTCCTCGGCACCACATTCACACATTGGGGAGTCTATTATGTTCATTCTGAACAAATGTGAGGCCACCTGGCAATGCCCAATTCTCATTCTAGAGATATTTGCTACTGTTCTTTTTGAGACTTTCCTGTTGGTGAACCAAGGGGTGCGGGGAATATATCTTTGGATTATTTTAAGACGATTACCCTTGTGATTGTTTGGATCCACCCATTGTGCAGACCAGACAGAATACGTATGTTTTTTTACAATATTAAGTCTGTCATACATCGGGATATGGAATTGATGGGGAAGAACTCCGGAAAGAGTAGCCTTCTTGGCCAGTTTATCAGCACATTCATTTCCCTGAATTCCCTTAACTATATAGAACTATATGGACTAAATTTGATATATATGCGACTGAGCGTTATGTAGCTTCCAGTCATGCAACGGACTTGGTCTGTTCATCTTGTTAGAAATCGAGTTCTCGCCCTTCATCTTTGTACATTCCCAGCGATCACAATTTTCTTCATCTCTTCTTAAAGTACATGGGCTAAAAAAACGAAATAATTATATTCCTGCACGCCATAGAGTGCCATTCTTTAATTGAAAACGTCAACCGGTTTCGGAAATCATCATTTCCTTGTTCAGGATGTCTGATTGGTGTTTGAAATTACCCATTGAGTGATTGCTGTAAACAATATTAAATAATTTATAAAAATCAACATAATAAATCACAAAGTACAATTTACAAATATTAAAAATATATAAATATTTCATTATTCTCACAGTCCGTAGTACACGCAGCATACAACGCCATCATCACATCTCAAAGGTGTCGAGCGTGTGTGAGTGTGTGTGATTATGTTTGTGTGTGTTTGTATACAATTCACAGGGAAGAAAAGAAGGAGGGAAATTTTATTACATTTATAAATAAATAAACAAAATGTGTATATATCAGTGGCGGTCAGTGACTTTTCGTAGAAGGGATGCTGGAAAACAAGTTTATATCTACTATAAAATATACAAATACAACACATAATCAAAGGATATTCGATGTTTCAATAATTTGGCTCTAAGTATTCAAGCCAAACTGTCAAAAATGCGTCACACAAACAAATTTTCTCAAAAACAATTCGCTCGCTTCATAATATGTATGCCTTATACCCACAACCATTAAGGTCGTTTTTTGTACATTTTATGCTGTTAACGAATACGTATACATCATTCGAAGACGTTTATAGGTGAAACTGAATGCGCATGCGCAAAAGTCGAATACTTTCAAACTTTTTGGATACGGAACGAATGACAGAATCCACTATTGCTGGTATTTTAATTCGCTCCGTACTCGCGCCGTGTCGTAGTATGTGTTATGACTGGTATGTAAAGGGCAGGACGAATTTATTTGCAGCAGTGCTGTTTCCGGCTAAAACTTCGGTGGTCTCCGAGAGAAAATGATATATATATATTATATAGATATGTAAAATATGTATATAGGTCCTAGGTATGTATATCTAGATATTTAATTTACAAATAAGTGCGTTAGTTACCTGCCAGGGCATGACGGGAAACATTTTAATCTTCAAACATGAGAGTGTTGTGACTTATCAAACAATTTTTTACTCACCGTCACGAAGTTCCACCGCGGGGGTAGGCAGAGAGGATATGGCGCCACACTCTTCTGTCCTGATACACAATTCTTGTCTCATATATCTTTTCTTACAACCTGATCGACTATTGAGGCTACTAACAGGGCCATCTTTCAGTATCTAGTTAACCTGGTCATGCCAAGTTATCCGCGGATGTTCTCTACTTCTGGTGCCATCGACACTTGCATCTTATATCTTTCTTACAATTCTCTCCTCATTCATACATTGCATGCGACCAAACCAATTAATTTTTAATCTTACACTAACTGGTGGAAATATGAGGAAGAAGGGAAGGCACTTACTTTTCGTCTGCCGGATGCGGGTTCATTTGTTGATTCCTCTCCACCACTAGTACATGCGTTGCGAGGGGTATACTCGCGAAAAGGATTATTATATATAAACGGGATTAAAGCGAGATTAATTATAAGCGTTATCAGAGAAAAGCGGAGTGAAGCGACGGTAGTTACCCGTACAAAAGTTCCAAACCCACTGAACTTGCTGCAGTTGGAAGCCTTTTAATCACTTCGATATCTAATTTTTCCTTGCGCTTAAGGATAGGTTAGTAAAGAAAGGGAAGAATATACGCAGGTTAAAATTTAGTAAACCGCGAATGGAATGTATATATGAGGCAACAAGTCAAAAGAATTTAATGAATTTTTAAACGGCGCTAACACTAACAGTCTTAAAAGGGTCAAAACATAAGTTTGACGTTTTGAATACTGAATAAAATGTGCAGTCACCGTAATAACGAGTATGACATATAGTTATTTTTTCTTCATGTCATCAATAAATCTGGTTGTAAAAGAAATTCTTTACAATTGATTAATTTTCTTCATTTCTTTGTTTCGCAGACAAGAGCCTTTATATTTAGCCGATTGGGAAATTGAGGAGTGCTCCATATTATTTGTTCTCGAATCACGTCCGAGTTGGCTAAATGCCATGTGGCAAGGCGTGGTGGTCCTTTCACTTTGTCCAGGATGTATGCGTGTGTGAAGCAGGTATGTGCGGGCGTCAGGCCGTAATCAGAGTATAAACAGATAAAGCGGAAGTACACGTTTTTTTAAATAATTAAATGGAAACAAAAAACATTAATAAAACGGCGAATATTGAAAAAGCCTCAATCTTCTTCTTCATCATATGCTCAATTCTGAGCGTCGTGATCCTTTGAAGTACGAGGGTGGTTTGATAAATAATTTGTATTATTTATAATAGATTTTTAATTTGTTTACTTTATTGTGAAAAGCTAAATATGTAACTTTTGATTATTTTTCATTTTCAGTGCCGATAAATCGTTAATTTTGTCGGAGTTTATTTTTATAGCAACATTAATTTATAGTTCGCATCAATATAAAAATCCTTAACATGCAAGCCGCTAGGCTACCTCGCTAGGTTCATATAAAGTGTCTGTTCTGAGGTAGGCAGCCACAAGGTTCCAGGTAACAAATTAAATTAAATCCTAAAAAACAAAAATATCAAAAAGGAGACATGTAGGGAATAAGTAAAATTAACAGAGTAAAATTTTTGATACAGATTAAAGACGTGTAAGAAGTAAAGGAAAAGAATCAAGCAGGGAGCAAACAAAACATGACAAGTACGAGATAGAATGTAACAACAAAAAGAATTACATAAAATGATTAGTTTTCATCATTGAAGTAACTCTCTCAGCTGACTTCTTCTAGCCATTCCTCTATAAGCACGCAGAATTGAGGATACGACACCGTCGCCATCTCTTGTGGTAGCTTATTGTATATCCGCGGTCCTATAAACCATGCACATCTTTGAGCAAATGAGGTTTTCATTAACGGGACAGCTAGTTTTACTTGAGTTTTTGCCCGAGTACACTTAGAATGTGTGATTAGACGCAGGGTTGTTTTCATGTATGTCATTAACCAATGCCTGATATTTAGCACCTCAAGTTTTTTGAATAGTGGCTCTGATTCATGCTAAAATGATTGATTGGGATTGATTTTAAGTGGATCGAGTATTGTGATAGCGGATTTATTGTGTAATTTAAAATTCAGTTATGTCAATTACTGTAGCGGAAATCATTTGGTACTCATTATTTTCATACTTTGTGCAATAAAAAAAAAATAATAGTTTTTGCAGGTACGTTCAGATACGCGCACCTTTTATAAAAACAATAGAGGTCTATTTACAGAGATTATGATGCGGAAAATGCAAAATAATATAGATACCCCGTCAAGCCGTGCATTTCTTAGGAGACATGACGCAATCAATGGCTGCAGACTTGTATAAATAAACAATATACTTACCGAGGTGCATTATTCGAACAGTTGTTACTTTTCCTGCAATTTAATAATAAATTTATGGGAATCTCGTGATATTCTAAATTTTCTGAATATATTTATTTTAATAGGTGTACTCTAGAACTAACGGCCATATTGTGATAATCGTCATGTCGGCTAGAATAAGGCCACTCGGTACTGAGCAGAATTGACACAACGCATGTGAAACTTACATCAAATTGAGATGTGTAACTTGACCCTTGACCATGTCTTTTTTGCCTATTTTTTTTACAATAATCTCGTCAATGGTAATTTTCAACTCCCGGTTAACTTGTGTCATCTTTTTTCCCTTAAAACTCGCCACATTTAATCTGTATAATAGCAAATTTTTTGAACGACAATATAATATAATATTTCCTATTCTATAAATAAATAAAGTTTTAACTTGAGTAATGGCACACATCACTCTTGAAGGATGGATTGAATATTTAAAAGAAGAATAAGAAGAGATATAAAGCTTTAAAATTTTGAAATATATTTAAACGCTGATAATATATTATGCATTAATGCATAAATGTGTCATAATCTATCGGATCCCCTCGCCCCTTCAAATAATGTTCCAAACCCTTATCTTATACATACACTTCATATCATGTCCATTCATTTAGTTACTACTCTTTAGAATTCTTTAAAATGTCTAACCACAAAGGTGCTGCTTTAAATACTGCCAAAAAAACTTTGATTTCGCGGCCAAAAATGTGTGTAACAGAGAGATCGTAAGATGAAGTCATTCCTCGGTGTGGTGTATTTACGCAAAACAGCCGCGAAGCGCGAAAATGTCTGTTGGCTAATGGGCCAATAATTCAGCGCTGGCCTTGAGGCGGCTGGCGGGCGATCATGGTGGTAATTAAACTGACTATTGGTCCACGGACCCCGTCTGCCGACCCGCCCGGCTGTGAAGAATGAAGCAAAAACAGGCGCGCGCTTGTCCGCGTTGCGTGTCGTTTCTTTAACGTCCGTGAATCACACACATTTCTACAACCGTTTCTTACACTGTACAAGGAGTACCTTTTTGGTACAAAAAAATACATTTACATTTTTATTATCACTTACTGTGAGAACTATCACATTGTAAATGTATGTGCGTGTGTGTGTGTGTGTCATGAAAGTGAGTAGATGAGTGTTGGGAGACGAACATTATAAAAGGCCGTATCTGGGGGAACAGGTACCTTCCATCACAGCTTCTTCTGAATAACTAGTCTATCTCTGAAGTGTATAATTTATATTTACTGTATAACGTGTTTCAATAAACGTATAATATTTTTACCTGGAAAGACTGAGTTTCACTTGCAATTAGACAGTAATGAGAGGATAGAACCTCAAGTTTCCTCAAGAACCTCGTATTATCTGTATGGCGAATCGGGTCTTAATTAAAAAAAACCCGATCACGCTGGAATAAACGCATTATTATTATTATTATTATTATTACCTCAAAATAAGTGTGCAAGTATCAAATGTTGAAAAATATTTTTATGTATACATTTACGAATAATGCTTCAAACATATGGAATATTTATTGTAAAAAATAAATCCGCGTACTTGAACGATAACTACTACAAAAAATCAACAATTTCCGACGTGTCTCAGTAACTGGTAAATTTAATTGTTCGTAAATTTTTAATTGTATATCCATACGTGGACCCACAGCCTGTGCGTGATTTATTGTTAAAATTGTAGTCTAGTATTTCCTAGATAAAGATTTAAAAAATATTATTAAAATACTGCTAATAAATATACGAGTATGTATATATATTAATTATCATATTTGTGTTAGTATAGCGAGCTCAAGTAAAATAAGTTTTTGGAAACTCAGATGATTATACTATTACTTTATGAAGATTTATTAAGATGAATTCTAACTGCAAATTTTGAAGCGAAATTAAAGGGCACTCCGACAAAGCCGCGCAAAAATAAATGAGGACAAAAAATCACGAATTATGTAAACAAAAAATTGATTTGAAAAAATTAAAACATACTCAATACACAGTTTCAATCTCACTAACTTAACCTAACATAACATAACCTAACCTAACCTAACAAAAATAACTTTTTTTTTAATTTCATTTAATTTTTTACTTTTGTTCCGCGCGGCATTGTCGGCGCGGGTTTGTCGGCGCAACATTGACGGGATTGTTCCGCGCGGCAACGACTTGAATGGCTTTTTCAAATTAAAGAATTTTTTTATAAAAAATGATATGTCTAAAACAAAATTTTTGTTTTATCATTTTAAATAATTGTTAACAGTATGTGAATATGTCCAAGAACACACATTTACTGGATTTTTACCTACAAAGGTATTGCTATTAAACAAATGAATATCAAATTTTCGGACCATACATGACGACAGTGAAATTGTAGTTAATACATTAAGTGTTTCTACATGGTAACATATATACAACATCCAAAAATTTGATAGATGTGGAGGTTAATTGAGTGAAATGGTGAACGTTAAATTGTGTAAAGTAAGCCGAAGATAGGTCGTAAGCCCTGTAATACCCATACTTACATACTTCCCATATAATTCAATATAAATAGTTTCATCTCTACGAGATATCTATAATTTGTTGAATAATTGTGTTGTGATATGTTGTATATAAAAAATCTATTTAAAATTCGCATAAAAAAGTATCATACAAGCTCGATGATTATTGAGACTTTTAACAGGACCGCCTATTTTCCAATGTCTGGTTTACCTGGTCGTGCCACATTTATTTCTGACTCTATTTCTGGTGCCATCAACACCTGCGTCATACATATCTTTCTTACTATTCTCTCCTCATTTATACGTTCTATATGACCAAACCACTTAAGCGATCCTTTTTTAATTCCCTACATCATCATCATTAAGAAATTACGAATACATCACATTACATTTACAACATTTACAAAACCATCCTATATTCATTTTTCACGCCCATCCCAGGACGGGTTTTAAACACTTGCTTTACATATTGTTTTAGGTGGATTTCATTGCTAAATAGAGAGAGCATCGGGGTCGGCGCGCGCACCTCCAGCGCCTGCGCCTACTGTTGACGGGCGGTAATTGCAGACGGCCTTGCATTCGTTCATTAAAATAACTACACCCTTTAAAATCAATTTAAATGCGCAGTATCAGGACTCATGATACGCTGAAGTCAAAATTGTTTCCACCAATCAGATTTAATGTGAGAAAGATTTAAATTCAAGGTATCATGTTTCATTGGCTTTTCTTCACGGTAAAATATAGACAACAATAGCAGCTCGAGAATTTAGGTTTAGGGGTTAATTTTTATTTATTTATTTAATTCTTAGCATAGTACATACATAAACATTTCTATGTATGCTCTTCTTCTATATATTAAAGTTTTTTTTTACTAAAACTTATATTTTACATATCTGGTCAGTTTCACTTTAAATCTATTCAATTTATATTGGCATTTCATTAAAAATCTATACACCATCGATTTCTGAGATTTGGCCTTCTTCCTGAATGGCAGTCTCAGTCTATCCCTTCTTCTTGTACGATGCTCGTGCTCATGTTGATTTGCATCAATTTTTTGTATAAATTTCGACGATATTTTCTTATTGAAGATTTTATAAATAAATACCATTACATTAAAATATATTTATATTCTGATTTTTTGCAACACTGACAAATGTTGCATTTCCTCTTCATTAGCCAAAGACAAAATGCTGCTGCAGTAGTTGATGATGGTGAGGAATAATACCAGAGTTGTATACTACTTTACAAGACTCGGTACTAATTAATCTTCTGATCCTTCCCAGAAGCAGTCTTTTTAGTCATGTATCTTGTATTTTGCGATAGATTCAATTTTGAATCTATTATGACTTCCAAATATTTTATTTTAGTCACTTCCTTCAGACTTTCTCCATCTATGATAATTGCTGGTGTGGTTGGTATTCTTTTATTTCCAATATTCATGAATTTAGTTTTGTTTTCATTTAGTTTTAGTTTATTTTTCTTCAGCCATATTGCTATATTATTTAAGTCATAGTTTAATTCATTTAGTACAGTGGCATAATTGTTCGCCGCGATATATATGAGTGCATCGTCGGCAAATAATCTTGTTTTGCAATGTTAGTTTAATTAAACTTATCTGGCCGTAAAAAATATAAAACGATAAAATAAAATATTTTAAATACGTATGTTTTTACAGAAAAACATTAACTGATAAAATGATTAAGAACTTAATCAAATCATGCAATGAATCATATCACCTTTTTCAACCACTTGAATTAACTTATCTTGCGTATTTAAACTTAAAAGGTAACCAGATGCAATTGTATGTAGTAAAGATTTGTCGTAATAGCAAAAAATAATAAATTCTAACTTCACATTCGAACACAAATTTTCATGAACTTCTGGAATACGCATTTCGCTGCACAAGATTTGTTAAAGTACAAGAAGAAGGCATAAATTTAGGTTATGTTGACACCGATTGTGTTAACTAGGCATGCACTATACAGAAACTGGATATCGTGGCCTTTTAAAACTTATAACACAATCTATTATAACATTATAATGTAAAAGAACTGAGTACAGTAAAAAAAACTTAATACAACTTCAGTGGAGAAAATATACAGTTCGGTAAGATTGTTTATGCGTATTGAACAAACAAGCGAATTATTTCAAATCAAGCATATCACAGATATATATGTCGCAAAGCATTCCATTGAAATAAAAAAACTCTAGCCGTGGGTTACGTTATTGTAATATTGGAAACAAAGTGTTTAGTGAGATTAAATAAATTTCAAATTAAATGTATTATTTAGAAAGACATACATACTCGTATAAAATCAATTTGATCGAAAAATATTGTTGTTGCTATCAGGATTCGAACCTGGATCTCTTCCAATCCGGGTAACGTGCATTAACCGATTATGCTACAGCACTCAGTACATTCGAAATTTTAATTTTCGAACCTATATGTTATACTTTTCAAATTAATACATCTTTCGTTCCATTATTTGAAAGCCATCTACTTAATTTTTTTTACGGTATTTCAAATACCTTTCAGTAAACCGATAGGAGACGCCTGAATTAACACTCCATTTTTATTAAATTTTGAACACATTGATACAGCTTATGTATTATTAAGGAGAACACATTTTTATTGTGAAGTTGTTATTATTCAAAACATAGGTAAAATAACATATGTTCTGAATAATTACAACTTCACAATGAGAATGTGTTCTCCTTAATAAATCAATTTCAATTATGTAGAAGACCAAGATGTAGACCAGCAGACTGAACCACAAAAACAATGGCATGGGATGGATCTTCAATATGGTGAAAGAAAAAGAAGAAGAAGAATATTAAAAAATGAGACTGTCGATATTATGCTTCCATCTAATATGTGCATCATCTAATTAATCATTTACTAATCTAGTAATCTTAATAATCCTACATATGTACTAGTAAGTGTTACATTAAATGAATTTTATGTTTCTATTACAATATGTCGGCGTAATCGCAACTCGCTGCAAGAAACCATCCATTGGAAATGGTTTCGTTTTTTTTTAATTTGCCGCTCCGTACAAATTACACATGTCCGTTTACGATTATTTTTGAATTATTATTCGTGGCATAAGTCAATCCAATCGGCGAATGTAATTTCCTTTTTTCCTGCTAATGGAATTGGACACGACAGTGCGGATCGTAAATATTTGAACCGATGCGCTTAACTTTTTTGAATGATACGATACAGGCACGTGGCCGGAAAACCTTCCCCGCGGGAGACACGAGTTCAATGCTGTTCAAAAAGAGGATAAAAAAATTGCCGCGATCGATAAAAATATAAAATTCAGCAGCCTTGGTGCTTGAACTCCGAAAAATTCATTTCAAATGTTAAATAATAATTTGCAGCACGAATCAATTTATTGCATTTTTTTGAGTTATTGCACGCGGAATCGCCTTTATGCGAGGAATGATAACTGCATATCGTTTGATTTAATTTATTGGACTACATTCATAAATACATACTTCTTTTTTTTTAATGTTTGTATTAAATATTTGTATAGCTCGAGTAAAGTATTATTATCAATACAAAGTTTTTAAATATATTAATTAGAAAGATGTACATATAAAATCTATTTTATCGAAAAATATTGTTATTGCGTCACCGGGATTTGAACCTGGATCTCTTTACAGCCACAGCGACAATATTTTTAGCGACAAACTTTCGAACCTATATGTTGCCTTTTTGATATTAATACATTTAATTGTACCATTATTTGAAAGAGCCATCTACCTTATTTTTACGGAATCTCAAATACCTTTGAGTAATCTGATAGCAAACGCCAGAATTATTAATTCATTTTAATTAAATTTTGGACACATTGATACAACTTTATTATTAGGAGAAGTTTTTAATATATTGTACGTTACGTAAAATATATAAGATATTTTAATGTTACCACTCGCGTTCCTGAATATCCCTGTATTTGCTGTTATAACTTGTAAATTACACACAAAACTAGCTTATCATCACGCCGTTTTAGGCAGAGAGGATAGAGCGCCACACTCTTCTGTTCTGACACACAGTTCTCGCTTCACCAACATGCATACATCTTCTCATACAAGCTCGCCGAGTATTGAGGCTTCTAACAAGACCATCTTGTTTACCGCGGATTTCTTCCACTTTTGGTACCATCAACACTTGCGTTATATATCTTTCTTACCATTCTCTCCTCATTCATCCGTTCCGTATGAGCAAACCACCAAAGTGATCTTATTATTTATTAGTTATTTCTTCATTCTTTAATCTTTCATAAATGGATCTGCCACATATACACCTAATTGATATCATTTCCACTGTATTCAGTCTACTTTCGTTCCTCTTCGTACACACAAATACATGCATATATTGATACATATATATAATCTTTTTTTTTTACATGGAATATGTTTTAATAATATTTGGCCTTAAGTGTCGATGTGTCGCCCTACAGCATGGCAACAGATAGTTTGGTGGGGTGGGTGGCGTTTACAACTGTCGCTTTTATTCGCTAATAGTATTTTAATTTATATTATATAAAATTATTTACTGCATAAACTACCGAGTTTATAATCTCAGCCATTTTTATTTCCTTTTCAACACATAGGTTAGGTTAGGTTAGGTTCAATTATAGGTTAGGGTAGAATATACATTTGCTGAAACCTGCTAGTGAAGTTATATTTCCACCAGTAGAAATATATTTCCACTGGTGGAAACGTATTCGAATATGATTTCACTGAAACCTCAGTGAAAATATATTCTCACTGGGGTAATACACATCGATTGTAACATCGACAAATATATGAAAATTGAAAAACAAAATCCCAAGTTCCAAAGCGATAATTGTGTGTAATAAAAATAATCCAGGTATAAACAATCCGTGAAAACAAATCCAATAAAAAACATTATTATTTCTTGTCAACACTAGTGTCCAGTACACCTTTTCGTGAAAAGCAGCCCTTGTTCAAGTTTCAACAAAATAACATGGCACATGGGCGGCTGATTTAGTGGGCGGCCAATTTATGGGGATGGTTTCATAAAAATTGAAAATATCATCATCACTTAAATTACTGGGGCGGAAAAAAACCATCTAGCCTATCGCCGAGGCTGGTTGATATTGTCATGTTTTCCTTTCGATACTGCATACACCAACCTAACATATGACATATATCACATTTTGACATAAGATAGGGCAATATGCAGAAAGGTTAATTTATTTTTGTATACAGTTGTACAGTTGTGTTTAAAAAATAGCACTCACCCATATTTACATATTACAATACTTTATTGTTTCCTGTATTGTTTCAATTATGCAAAAAAAAATTCAAACCTTAAACAATAAACACATAATTATCGAGGCACATGAAATAAAAATATATGTATTCATTTGAAAATGTGTAACATATAGGTTTGAAAATTTGTCATCAAAAATAATGTCGCTGTAGCATAGTTGGATAATGCACCATCCTCGGTTTGGAAAGAGATCCAGGTTCGAATCCCGATGGCGCAACAACAATATTTTTCGATAAAATTGATTTTATATGTATGTATTTTTAATTAATACATTTAATTAGTATTTAAAATATCACTGAGCTATGTTCTGAATAATTACAACTTCACAATAAGAATGTGTTCTCCTAATAAATAAAAATAATTTGTTTTCTAGTTAAACTATTCTATGTATTGAATTGTAAGAGATTTGAGCACGCTCATTGAGAAATAGTATATATATAACCAGAATCAGAGATTCAAAAAAAAAAATGTATGTTTAGAGTATCAAATATATAGACATAAACTAACGCAAATTCCTTATTTAATAAATATGTTCATTTTTTAAATATATTTTTTTAATAAATACGATTATTGAGTTCTGATAGTAAGATTAATAGATTAAAATTATATTTTTTAGATTTCATGGAGTTCTACAAACTAAACACAATAACAATAAATAAATTAAAAAGTATGACTCGATTGGAACGAAAATTCAAACGCTGACAATATAATATGCATTAATGTAAAAAATACGCCTTGATTTAATTTTTGAATAATAATTACTTTTACTGTTGCATAAACGTACATACAGAATACTGTTCGGATTGGCGCGTTATTGCAGCGCATCTACAATGTTCCGCTTCTGAGACATCGATTTGCGTGCGTAAAGCTGCGGCTGAAGATCAGCACCAACTCTCTGGTGTAAGCGGCGCTCTCACGGAAAGCTAGTTCCCTGACCAGAGAATGGCAATGCCTACAGAATAGCTACAGATACAATAAAGGCCGTGACTGTAATATTTATATTCATATATATATATATGTGTGAAATTTTTATTGGTTTTCTTTTTCATAACATTATATTTATTTCGTAACTTTAATATATTATATAATATGTATTATCTTTATGTCGAATCGGGTTAAAAAAAACCTGATCACTCTGGAATAAATACACTATTATTATTATTATTATTATAAATGTGTCTTAATCTGTCGGATTTGTGTTTCCGCCAAGAATGTGTGTAGAATACCCCTCGTTCCGCAACTAATGTTCCAGACCTCTCTCTCTTATATGTACACTTTATTTCATGTCTATTCTATGCTGATCTGCAAGAGCGTCTTTATTAAAATAAGCAGTATAGTACGCGAAGTGGACTCAACCGAAGAACTGCTCCCGGGCCCCAGACGGTCGCAGGTTACAGGTGCAACACCACGCTTTGTTTACAAATACCAGATCGTAAACGAGTTATGTTCCTAGAAACCTTGCGACTTAAGTCATGTCGAAATATTTAAATCGAAAAGTCTGTCGGCATCTGTCGGCATCTGTCGGCATCTGTCGACACTGCTTCAACGAGCACCCAGTCCGAGCGTGTTCCATTTTGTCACAGATAAAATATGCATTGCGTACGGAATTCGTGCCGAACTGTGTAATAAACAATTTTATTTAACATGCCTATATTTTCGATCATACTTTTGTTTAATATATTTTTTTTTAGCATAGAATATTTTTATATTTTTATTTGTTAACTTTGTTTTATTAAGCACTTAATTGAGTTTAAATACATTCGAAAAATACAATTTTCTTATGATTGTTTCTTTACCAGAATCTATTTTAAAATAAAGCTACAATTATTAACAAATAAAAATATGAATTTTAACCACAAAGTTAATTTTACTAATTTCAAAAGTAGAATATATTTATTCAGTCGATCGCCCAGTGATTTCCCATCTCAGCTGCGCTTTCAGATCACAGATGGTGACAGCAAAATTGTAGCTAATACTCGAAGTATTTCTACATGGTAACATACATACAACTTCCAAAAAATTTAATAGCTATGGAGATTGATTAATAGGTGGAATGGTGAACGTTACATTGTGTAAAGTGTTCACTTAAGCCAGCCGAAGACAGGTCGTAAGTATATTTTCCCATTTAATATAATATAAAAAGCTTCGTCTCTATGAGATATCTATAATATGTTTAAAATATTATTCTTAAATCTAATTCGTACCGTATAAATACAGCATTAAAATAATTATTATCTTATTTTTACAACCTCCATAAATGCATTCGTGTCATCTCACTATCAAGGTCATCACTTTCTTCGTCTCTTTAGATATTTGAGAAAACTGCATAATAATCGCATATCATACTCACATGACAGAAGTAGAAAAATGAAGATTACGAAGGTCTGGTTAATAATTCAACGTCTGGTTCAGAGTGCATACAAAAAAGCAAAAAACATGCGAGTGATATTGATTTAAACATAAAAAAAGCACAGCCTTGAACTGATAGCTTTTTGGAACCGTTCACCTTAATGCAATTGAAATACCTTGCCGTGTGGCCCTTTTGAAAAGCGATCATAATCTATATGGTGTATTTCTATCATGACCTCACCTACTAACCTCATTAAGCTCTCTCGAATGACATGCCATAAACTATTTGATTTATCTAGACTGCGCCATGTGTCTAGGAGATGACTTTAGCTATCGTTCACAGCCGTTGATCAGGACAATCGTGTAATATTAAAACGCTCCTACATAACAGTTTCTATTTATATTCTAGTCTCTAAATGTATATGATAAGTAATCTCGGTAATCCCTCTAGCGTATGTCGCGCAAACAAATAACAACAGTCATATTTTAACTATCATATATTATAATGTAATCCTAGAAGCTAAAAATCAGGTTGAAAATATCATTATTATACAAATGATATGGTGCCGAACTGCCGGCCTGAAAATACGTGTTCCACGATCACGACACTTTACCGATAAGGCACACTCTGTAGATGGGTAATGAGATTTATCCAAGAGGTTGGGACAACAATGAATTTATGGGTTCCTCTCTAACATATATATTTAATGACCATAGCCAGGATACCACTCTCTTTATTAATAATTATTAATAATTATCAATAATCTCTTACCACCTCCCACATCTTATATCTATTTTAGAATGTTCGTGTATCTAGCTTTACGCGATGTTGAGAGGTTCTAAGGGCGCAGTAAAGGGCTTACTAAGTATATTTTTTCACAGCGGATAACATGGGCTTGTCGGAATGGATTTCATGGTGCGAGGAGGTGCAAATTTTTAAATAGTTTTCAAGGGTTCTTAATGCTAACTTTCTACCGAATAACGCCGGGAACATTTATTAGTAGCATTACTTAAAATGAAATCACTGTCTAAGAGCGACATATTCCATATAAAAATATTGTAAAAAAGGGATCTTGAGTTAAAAATTATATAATTTATTTAAGAAATATTGCATCACTTCAAATTAACAAAAATATATTTATGGAAAGCCAATCATAGTCAAATTATATAAATTCATTTACACATAGCTAAAAAATACAAAATGTAAAGGAAGGTTAGAAGACGGTAAAATCTTTATGATAAAAAGTTGGATACGTATTTGAACGAAACAGAAATTTTACAACATTCCGATCCAAAATCAAAGTTACAGCTCCCGCAAAAAATATCACCTTGAGTCTTGCACGCCAACTATTCCGCGAAGCAACGACAAAAAATTTAGCCGAAATCTATCTCAATTTCCCTGTATCCCAGAGTACGAACGCCGACCACAAAATTGTCGAGCACGTAACCCCAGTATTCCGTAACACAGAGCAGGTACCTACCGGCGCTACCGAACCTTGCAACATTCCAATAACCATAGACAATAACGACTAATATACATAGATAGAATAATCATATCGCCGACTGCTTTTTTCCACAAAGGCAACCTGGGTGTGGCGACTACGCTGAGAATGCTGAGCCTTAAATGGTTATCCAGTTCCTGTACACTGTAAATTACAATGCACTTAATTCTTCCAAAAGGCCTTTAGTGTTGTTGCAAAGGACGTTCATTATCTGTAATTACAGGTACCCACGCTTGTGATTGAAGCTGTATCGGTCGGCAACATGAGAAATTAACGAGGTATTAAAGAAGTAAGTGGAATACTTAAAATACTCTTGTTAACGTTATGCTTGCATGATTTGTTGAGGTCCAAATACGTCCTAACAACGAGGGCGGACCCACCGCTTACACAGGACGACTCGGTCCTACTCATTCGCCGCTTAGTTGGAATTGTTTAATGCTACTAGGAAGCTGCTACACCGCACACCTGCCAAAACAAGATTTGCACTTTATTAGTAAATAAATAAATAATAATAACAATGCATAACATAACGATAATATAAAATAATGCAATTAATAAGGCCGGGGAACAGAAGGGAAGTGAAGAGGCACTCCCTTCAGGGAAACGAGACGGCACAAAAGAAAAACATACAAGAGACTCACCCTCCACGCACCACTGTCGGCAGATTTAACTCACAAGAACAGTACATCGCAGATCATATTTGGGCAGAAGGTAGAAAAAAAAAAATAATAATAATTATGAAGTTACTCAGCAGTTCTCCGGAGAATCTCCCATCTGGGGAGACCCACTCTCGAAGCCTTAATACTCCCTGATTAAGTTAAGAACGTTGTCTTATTTTGGCAATTCGTAACTTCATCAGTGTTGGACCTAGAGAAAAAATATACTTATTCACACAGCCGAAGTCTTTTTTTTTGTACCCATCTTGTTTTCAGTGAGGGTGTGTTTTTGTATACTCCTCTAGTTACCCCTCTGCCTTATATATTTTACATGGGGTAAGATTTTTATATAGGGTCATGTAGTGAGGGATGTTTTGGTTGGCGGCCGTGCGACATTGAGCTTCGGTGCGCGGTCACCTATTAATCATTAAAAAAATGCCAACCCGGCTGTGAATGAAAAGGATATTGGAGCTTTTATTTATAAAACGGTCCTGAGTTAGCGGTGGGTTCCTGGGTTAACTAATTCTTCCGCCCTTCGAGTGCCGGAAAGGATTATTTTTATTAACATCCCTATTTTTATATATTATCTAATTTTTTATTTTTAATACTGCTTGGATCGTTTGTTTTTTTAGCGTGTATACCATTTTATTGACTTTGTACTACAAGTTGACATAGTTTTCAGTATAAAACTAACTTTTTAACATGTACCAGTAACTTTATTTTCACATATTAATTAAAAGAAAAGGTTATGACAACAGCTTAATGATAAATTATCTCCTAAAATTTATAAATCATTCAAAAGTATGTTGAAAAGGGATGGTAACATAATATTTTATAAAAAAAAAACCGACCCCCATAGTAGGATATTTATGAATGTTTACAAGACGTCATTTTTAAGTGTGCCAAACAATGTCGTGGCATTATTGTAATTTTATTATTTTTCTTCTTCTCTCTTAAGGGACATTCCCTAGAGAAAGGAGAATGTAGCTCTCCTCTTCGATCCATATTCTACGCCAGGATTAATATACGCATTATACGTTTAAAATTATATTCATCATTGTGCAACAATGCCTAAATGTACAGTTCTCGTGAGTTAAATCTACCGGCAGTGGTGCGCGGGGGCTGAGTCTCTTATATGTTTTTCTTTTGTGCCGTCTCGTTTCCCGGAAGGGGGTGCCTCTTCACCTCTCTTCTGCTCCCCGGCCTTGTTAAATGTTAATTGTATTATTTTATATTATCTTTATGTTATGTATTGTAAATATTATTTATTTATTTACTAATGAAGTGCGTCAACCGGGGACAATGAGGGCAAATCTTGTTTTGGCAGCTGTGCGGTATCGCCCTGTCAATATGCGGGGCGCTCTCGAACAGCTGCCTAGTAGCATTAAAAAATTCCAACCAGACGGCGAATGAGTAGGACCGAGATAGGAGCCTTGAGTTTATTGCATCGGTCCTGGGTAAGCGGTGGTACAAACGCTATTACCGTATCGGATAAATAAAAAATAAAAGATGACACAATGTATGTATCAATGGAAAATATTACACATTCGCGGAGTAAATAATTGTTAATAATAAAATTATGTATCGTTTCTTTTTTAAATAACCTTTTAAACAACCTTTTAAGCCCTTAGATTGTCTATGTAGTGTAGCAATATATGAAATAATATGATGGCTGTTATAAAGTACACTCTTGCAATATCTAATTAATATAATATTATTCTCACATTCTTCATAACTGTACTCTTTTACAATTTAATTGGCATAGCTATGCGTATATTTTAAAATGAAAAATGCTTCCTTATATTTCATTGTATTGTCTTTATATCAAGACCTACCTATTTTCATAGCGAATAGAATAGCACAGATACACATTAATTGGACTGGTTTATATTTAAATCATTCAAATAACAAACATTTCTGTCATTGTTATGATTCGGACAGAGTCGGATGTCGGATCTGTAATTTGATTATTAAATTTATGAAAATTTTTGTCGTTTTATCACATCTTTAAAAAAAACTATTATTTTATCAAACCATAAAAGATTAATTGTTAATCTTTATTTTTTAAGGAGAACACGTTTATATTTTCAGAACATGTAAATTAAATTAATCAACAAGAAAAATGTATCTATCGAAAAAATATTTAGTTACTACCAGGATTCGAACCTGGACCTATTCCTATCTGAGCGTTCACCATTTCGCTATAACCATCGAATATATTTTCGACAAATTTTGAACTTATATTCTGCTATCTTTTCAATTTGTATATCTATTATTCCATTTTTGGAAGCAATCAACTTTATATTGCTGTTAATCTCAAATACCTTTGAGTAAAATCCGCTAGGAGATGCCAGAATTTATTTGACATCCTGATGAAAGAAATGGTTTTTTCCGAAACCAGTCGGTGCATTAAATTATTTTTTTAAGGAGAACAGATTATTATTGCAAGTTTGTTGCATAGTTGCAATTTTTTAACTATCTTATAATCTTGACAGAATAGGAAGTCAGTTAATTTTATATTTATAGGAGAACACATTCTTATTGTGAAGTTGTAATTATTCAGAACATTGATCTGTGATATTTTAAATATGAATTAAATATATTAATATGAAAGATATACATATAAAATCAATTTTATCAAAAAATATTGTTGTTGCGCCACCGGGATTCGAACCTGGATCTCTTTCCAAACCGGAGAAGGTGCATTATCCAACTATGGTACAGCGACGATAAGTTGTATCAATGTGTCCAAAATTTAATAAAAATGAATCGATAATTCTGGCGTCCGCTATCAGATTACTCAAAGGTATTTTTGAGATTCCTTAAAAATAAGTCAGATGGCTCTTTCAAATAATGGAACGATTAAATGTATTAATATCAAAAAGGTAACATGTTGGTTCGAAAATTTGTCGCTAAAAATATCATTGCTGTAGCATAGTTCGATAATGCACCTTCCCCGGTTTGGAAAGAAATCCAGGTTCGAATCCCGGTGGCGCAACAATATTTTTCAATAAAATTGATTTCATATGTATATCTTTCTAATTCATATTTTTTAATTTATATTTATAAAATTGTATATATTGTATTACTTCACTAGCAGAGGTGTGCAATCAGTTCTTGGAAATAAACCGTAATTAATAAGAATTTCTGGGGAAAAAGTTGAAATAAAATATATATCTCGTATTATATTACAACTATTATATTGTCATATTTTAATATATCATAATATTCTATCAGAAATATAATTAAACCCTTAATTTACCAAAATATATAATTACGTTTAGCATATTTCAATCGCCTGCTCACTAGTCACTTTTGTATCGGGGCTAAGACTTATTTTAAATACATTTCCTTCACATTAATACGCCAAATTAATATTAATAATCTCCTTTTATGTCAAGGTACAAAACGGCCGTAAATAATTATAATAATATATGACAGTGTCACGCAAATCTGACACTTGCTAAATTGCTTCGTGTGTCGATTAAATAAATGAACGAAATGTATTTTTTATTTATCACGAACGAAACGTTTCACCGCTAGGCGATACGCGTGACGTTTGACCCGGCGATTTCAACAATAATTGATCTAACAATCAAACAAGGATATATCAAGCTATCAGCCATTTAGACAGATAGTTTGAAATGTCAATAAAATACATAAAGCATAACTGATTAATATTCAACACTTAAATATATAACAATGTGACGTGTTTGAAACAGATAACGTCATGATTGTTAATGGACCACTTTCAGATGCATCCGGTCAGTCAGTCGGTACTTGTTCGTACCTACTAAACACGTCCTCACCATATACGTATAAAATCCAAAATTTAATAAAAATGCATTGTTAATACTGGCGTCTCCTATCTGATTACTCAAACGTATTTGAGATACCGTAAAAATAAAGTAGATGGCTTTCAAATAATGGAGCGATAGATGTATCAATTTGAAAAGTGTAATTTGTATTTTACTTTTGTATACAACTGTTTTGTTATCTAAAATTTAAATAAATAAACCATTTTTACTTGACAATACATACATTGACGATCAATGAAACATCAAACAATTTCCACTAGGCTAGATATTTATAATAAATCCAAAGGATATATTTAAAACAAATAATTTAAATATAAACAGGTACTGAAATTAATAATACGTTTTAAATAACATATTCCTCATTTTTATACATTATCGACTTAATTTAAAAAATTAATTAAATATTTAATTACTTTTTCGTTTATTTATACTAACAGTAAAATCTTTAATTCACTCTCCTATATAATTTGTAAGTAGCTTGTTGGTTTAGTGTTTAAGACGCTGGCCTAGTGATCTAGCGGTCGGGGGTTCGCGCCTCGTTCCAGCAGATCAGCAAGTTAGCCCTATTTTCATAGCACAAGCGTTTAGCTTATATTTATGAGACAAGTATTCCGTGTTCACATCTCTATTTTTAAATATATATATATATATATGTTTGTATTCAGTTTTGACTGTAGTGACAAATCTGAAATTTTATCTGCATACGTACGCTAATTTAGATGTCTTTGCATACTCTTGAATAAGTAGGTTAATAACAATATCATATTACAGTGTTATATATAAAATATCAAATTATAAAATTATTAATTATTATTAATAATATAAGTTATAATCAATGTGTCCAAAATTTAATAAAAATGAATTGATAATTCTGGCGTCCGCAGTCGGTTTACTCAAAGGTATTTGTGATTCCGTAAAAAACAATGTAGATAGCGTTCAAATAATGGAACGACAGATGTATTCATTTGAAAAAGTGCAACACGTAGGTTCGAAAATATGTCATGAAAAATACTGGCGCGTATAACACAATTGGTTCCCCGGATTGAAAATAGAGATCCAGGTTCGAATCCCGGTAGCGCAAAAACCATATTTTTCGACAAAATTGATTTTATATGTATATATTTATAATTAATACATTAAATTAGTATTTAAAATATAAAATACTTATAAGCTCATTGCTTAATTTTTTTTACTTTAATTTTACATATTGTTATTAAAAAAATCTATAAATTTCGTCACGCTTAAACGGCCGGTAATTTTTAATTGTTTAGAAATAATTGCACATTCGTGCACTGCACGCTTTATGTCTGTTCGTTGTTTTTTTTTGTTGCACATTTAATATATTGTTTTTGGATCAAGATTTAAAAAAATATATACTGTTGATTAATTGCACCTACGTTATTAAACATTAAGAGTTCGCAATTAATAAGGTGAGGGTTCCCATAGAAGCCTTGAAAAATTAAATGATTACAATAATCGTGACCATGTAACTATAACTCTAAAACTATAACCAAATTTACAACATTATAATTTATATATACAAACCAGAAATTGAAAGAATTGATTTTAAGGAGAGAGAAAAAAATTGATAAATTAAACAAAAAAAAAACATTAATAATTCAGGTTTAACACAGAATGCTCGAGTGCCAAAATCAATAATACATTTAGGAGAACACATTCTTATTGTGAAGTTGTAATTATTCAGAACAGACGGTCTGTAATATTTTAAATATTAATTAGAAAGATATACATTTAAAATCATCAAAAGGGATCCCGGTGGCGCGACAACAATATTTTTTCTAATTAATATATTTAATTCATATTTAAAATAATACATTTGACTCAGAACAGCATCAAAAACAGCACTCTTATATTTAAACATTGAATATCGGAATATATATATCTACAAGACCAAAATTATTCCCAAGCCAGTGATGTCTTTGTGTGGGATGCATTTACATGAGACATATACTTTCGTTGACGCGATAACCGCACACTTTTACGTGATATAATTGACAACCGATCAATTTTTGTTTTAAGATGCTGTTAGATGTTAATTTCTTTACAATCATGATTAAGTTATTCTTTTTTTTGGTGATGTACAAAAAAATAACAGCGTTAAATTTTTCAACGTGAACGATATACTCCAGTCGCTACCGCCTGGGATAAGCGCCTGATCGGCTACTGAGAATGATAGATCCGAGACGCATTTTTATCTCGTCTTTTTTTTTTGTTCCTCATTTTCACTCCACAACTTCTCCATTGACTGCGGTTCACCGGCCAACTCTTCCGCGTTTTCCCATTTCAATCCATGTCTCATAGATTCGTCGAGTACAACATGTGTATAGTTATTACGGGACATGGACGTCAATGGATTTAATCTTCCCACAGGCATTCGCAAGACGTGTCTTGATTATTGATAAGATTTAGTCAAGAACTAAACCATATTCGACGCAAAAACTGTGATATAGATCAAACCTTATCGAATGCGCAATGCACAAGTGCGCATACCCGCTGATAATGCATTTGGGTCACTGCGGTACGTGTTCAGGTTTACGGGCGGGCGGTCGTGGGTTCTTTCCCTGCAGTGCCGGAAGAATTAACGTTAATAGAAGGCGTTAACATTGTTGTTATTATCAAACCGAACACCGGGCACACTCCGCCCTCGCGGGACCCATAAATTATGGGTGGCGCGCTCTGCACGAACTGAACCCTGGACTGACTGCACCGAGACAATAATGTACCTAGATAAGTTTTATTTATTTTAAAAATTCATAAGATATTCCTTCAATATTTGCAAAATTACTTTGATATTATAATTAAGGAGCACTTGAAATGTCTAAATAGCAACAACTATTCTGAATTCGCCAAACATCTTTTGGATACAATTCTTTTGGCATAAACAATCTTAGTTTAGAAATTTTACAAACAAATACTAGAGGTTCACAGTTAGATAAATTAGAAATTTTAGAAATAAGTAAAAGTGTTAACAGCAAATTAAATATTATAAATAACCAAATCTTTTTTGCAAATAGTCACCTTTTAAATTTTTTCTCTCATTAATTCCTAATTAGTTACCCACCACATATACTAGTATAGTTTTGTTTGTATCTATGCTTGAATTTTTAATTTTAGTATACATTGTTTCCTGAAAAAGATACCATAGGTATTGAACAGGGGCGTGCAGTGCATAAAAGTAAAAAAGCTGTACATTAGTAAAAAATTTAGGAAACATCCGTAAACATATATTTACGGATTAATTACAATTATCGCTATCTGTGTGCCAGTAGAAACTTTAATGGCTTAGTTATAAAAACTACCACAACAACCCACTGCTGCAGCCGTAGCACTAGCAGCTACAATCGACGCGCTGTAGCTATTCACATTACTATCGTCTACTTTTAAGCTAGTGAATTACTCAAGTCATACAATTGGCTATTTACTGAATTGAACATTTCTTTCAGTTGATCCGTTTTGTATGGAGTCGTTACTTATGCTTTTTTTACTAGAATAACATTAGAAAGGCTTACAACTACGTGCAAATCATTGAAATGTCTACTTTATCTATTACTAATTCGTGAATTTTACTATCTTACTATTTTTAATGTGTTGAATTCATGGTCCTTCCTCGCATTCGAGGTGCATTTGGTGCATAAGCTTGTTTTTGATTTGGGAAAAACGAAAAGCAATTGTCAGTATTTCCTACGTTAACCTTGAATAAAAACAATTATTTAATTTAGTTATTATGAGAAGGATTTTCAAACAATAAAAAAATCATATTCTTAGTGTTCTTAATCCATACATTTTTTTATATGGATAAGAAGGTATTATTTTATGTTAAAACTTAAACTTTAAAAACACTATTAATAGTACTCTAAAATTACAAATAAATACATGGTAGGGTCGTGTAAACGACGGAATCATTTTGTCTAAAGACGTTGGTTATAGTACATATATTATATATGATTGTATAATATCATTGGTAATATAATAATCTAAATCTATACCTACTGCACGCCACTGGTAATAACAATAAATAGTGGTTTTTCTTATTAATAAGATATTTTAATTTATTTTTTTATCCAATTCATTAGAGTCTACAGGGGTCTACTCTTCTGAGTACTCTGCACGAGACTACGCATTAAAGGGATATCTCCAACAGATAAATCTTAGTTATCAATCATCGTTAAATCTCAGTTACGAATCATCATCAAAATCATAGTCACACAACGGTTTACCGTCACAAGTCTATAATACGAAGTTGATTTATTTTAAAAAACATAATTTTAACCAAACAGTCGGTTACATTGTTATTTGCTTCATTTTTTTCAGGTTTTCAGGCTGTTGCAGGGTTAAACTGCACTTGGCTCGATAAATTATCGCCCCGGGTGGGTTCAGACTTCCACAAGCAATGTGCGATTTATCCTACTCGAAAACTTTTGGTCGGTAAAAAGGTGACCGCCATAAAATAATGAAGCAATTTATTTTTTAAAAAGTGATTTATTGTTTTTCGCCACGGCTAACACGAGATAGGCATAGCAAAATTGTTTTCACGGACGTCCACTTGCAATGCCTTGCCGGAGGTATCACTCGCGGCTCCAACCCTTCCTATTTCATGTTTGTTGAGCTTTACATTTTTATGTAAATTTTCTTTTACATTTAATTTATTCATTATATAATCCAATGATGTATACAAGGTGAAATCATTTTTTACGTATACACAGGGTGTTACAGTCTTAGTCCACAATATTTTATATATGAATATCTGACTTAATTACGAGTCTAAATTGTTCAAGGAATGTGTGCCTGATTAATAAAGGGTGTCCGGCGGAAAAATTTCAAGATTAAATTGTAATTGCTCGTAAACCATCATGGTGAGGTAAGTGAGAGGGGTATTGTTCGACACACGTGATTTGCGGATTTGCCAGTCGCAATGAGTCACTGGTCGGGAGCGCACCGCGCGTTCGCGGTTGAGTAAGTAATGGGCCGATCACGCAAATTATCTGGTGATGGGTTCAAAAGTTAAGACAAGAAGAGACAATGGTATCCAAACTCCTCCGGGACCATTAACGTCAGTAGCGACGCCAGAACGTGTGGCTCAAGTTCGACACGTGAAAATATGCGCAATCCGCGTAAATCGATAAGAAATATTACAGACTATACTGGAATAAAAAAATCAACAGTGCACGTTATTTTGAAAAATAAACTACAGTTTCACCCATACAAACTGCAAATCGTGCAGTTTCTCAACAAAAATGACTATTCTTTACGTGAAACCTTAGCGATAACGATGCTGGAACGTTTTGGAACAGCACGAACGCTTGGAAACATATTGTTTACTTACGAAGCACATTTTCATATCGATGGCTATGTCAATACACAGAACATAAGATACTGGTGCCTCGACAATCCAAGAGAACGCCATTTGCATTGTCCAAAAACGACAGTGCGGTGTGCAATTTCTGCCCGAGGGATAATTGGCCCTTATTTTTTTAACCAGTGAGAGACAGTTACTGCTGACGTCTATTGCCGAATGTATCGCAACTGCAGCTCTTTCCTGGATTCAATAACAGAATACAATTTCAGCAAGACGGGGCCACTCCACACACAGCTAGAGTTTCAATGGAGAAGCTGTGGGAAATTTTTTCCAATAAATTAATCAGCAAGTACGGAGACATACCCTGGGCACCTCGGTCACCGGACCTTACACCGTGCGACTTTTTTTTGTGGGGATACCTTAAGTCGAGAGTTTACAGTAACAATCCTTGAACAATTCAGGCCCTACAAGAAAATATCCGTCGTGAAGTTGCTGCCATTGAACCAACGCTTTGTTCTCGCGTGTTCGCAAATTTAAGAGTCCGATTGCATTAAGAGTGTCTTGAGAGAAATGGAAGACATTTAGACGATATTGTTTATAAAACGTAAAATCCGCATCGTTAAACTCCATTTTTTATAAATAAAATATGAGAATTACATGGTAGTTTTTTTTTTAAATTTAATATTAAACTTGAAAATTTTCCGCTGGACACCCTTTATCAACCATATCAGAAATATAAGCATTTCAAATAAATCGCAAGTATGCTACTATTTCGAATAATTTAAATATTTTATTGTTTCCAAATTATATATTGAATAAATGTCGTATTTTTTGCAACTTTTTTATCACATGCTTTGAACCTGAATGTCGTATAAATTTCAATAAAGGATTTACACCAAATATCTAATTTATCAATGACTTTACTCTCTATAGTAATTTTAATATTTGCAATTACTGAGATTATGACACTAATTTCTATGATATTTACAAAGTTACGGTCCAAATAACTAAAATATTATTCGTAAATTAGCACTCCTTGCGTCGTATTATTATACTGCACTTAGTTTCGTCGATGGACGACAGATGGCCGCTATTAGACATCACAATTTTAGTAATTCGTTTTACCGGTAAAATATATAATTTTATAGTGGCTAGCGCATTAAGCGTATGTATTACTGAACCGAAATATTGAAACCTCATAATATTACTTCTGAAGTACTGTCAGTTATATTTAGCGCAGTAGTGGATTATTGTAATTTCATCACAAGCAACCTGATAGATCACAGTTCACATCCACCTATCTAGTAATCGCAAACTATAAACTTAACACGCCCAGCTGCAACTCATGGGAAATGTATTTTTTCAGGGAATGTTGGTCACCCTGAATAAGTTAATCGATGTAAAATGCGGATTACATTCTAATTAGTGTTTAGCAACAAACGCAAATATGAACCATGAGTTGGGAATTAAAACATATTCACCGGCATAATATCCATAAAATTCTCACGCGACTAGAACTGGTTCATGAAAATGATAATACGTCATCCACAAGCTTGTACGTAATAGTCTACGCCTGGCATCTATTCCTAGTGGAGGCGGGTTGGAATGCGGATGCTGAATGTGGATGCTGTAATATAATAACACGAGTTACATGCCTCGGACATGAGTAGCATACCACCCCTGTATAGATTTTTTTTCACATTATGCATTTCTCATTAGTGTCTACAAAGTTACTAAATACTCGTAACGATGTTCTAATATAGTACAGTTCAACATCGAAACTCTTGTAAAATAAAAATTTCTAACTCTATTTCACGCGCGCTATTTCTATTGTTTTTTTTTATAACGTTCTGTTGGAGCTTTAATTAAGATTTAACTGTTGGAAGTTTATTTTCTAGTACACCAGTGATTGCTAATTAAGAGTAATCAGTTACCAATCATCATTACAATCGAACGCAATCCCAGTCACAATAACTGTTTAAATAACTATTTAAATAACTGTTTAAATAACTATTTAAATAACTGTTTAAATAACTATTTAAATAACTGTTTAAATAACTGTTATATGACCGTTTGAATAACTGTTTAAATACCTTTTTAAATAACTGTTTAAATAACGGTTTAACTCTCGATATAATATTACATGATAGCGTATATATAATACTTCTAGAGCAGTACAGCCTTGTTTAGCGGCAATATTTAGCAAATTTATAGCAATGATTGCATTTTCCATCGGTAATTTTCCATGAAGCACGCAAAATATAATTGGAGCAATTTACAATCAAAGTCATAATATCCGACTCGATGCGAGGCATGTAGCGATTATGCAAAACGTCATGACTGTGAAAGCTTCAAGGTGAGGTGAGACGGGACGCCCACTCGGTTTCCTAAAACACAGGCGGCCTGGCCGGGCCGAATTCCGAACAGTGTGGTGTAGCTTATTTCATTTTTTTTACAGTCCATAACAATAATAATTGTACACGACGAGTAATGAATTTTAAATTGATCTTAATGGCGTGTTGGCGGTTCTCAAAAGTTAAAAAATTTCAGAAGCTTAATATCATTAATTGACGCGGCAATTACTAAACTAAGCTATTCTTTGTACTACACTGTGGTTTCGAAAGGTGCAAGCCCCTCTCATCATCGCGTGATAATACACACATACTAACATATATACTTTTTTATTTATTTGATAAATGTATAGATAGAAGGGTGAGAATTGGTGATCGATATACATATATATATATAGTGATCACTTAAGCCAGCCGAAGACAGGTCGTAAGCCCGGTAATTATCCCATACTTTCATATATATTTTCCATTAAATATAATTTTTAAATATTTAGACATCTGATATTTGTTTAATAACAGTGCCATTGTAGGTAAAAATCTAATAATTGTGTGTTGTTGTTCCATAAAACTATTTGTGAACAATTTTGAAACCGTTAAAATAATTTTAATTAATTAAAGCCTACTTCATAGCACCACATCCCCTAATATTTCACTTCTGTTGTCTCTTTGTTACCAAACTGTTTTTAGTTTAATTATCACCTGATGATGAGAGTAACTACACATCTTTCAACCACAATAGTGACAGTACAAACCAACGGGTGTGTGATACAAAGTTTAATTTAGTGAAAAATTGAAATAATCTTAAACGAATCGGAATCTGAATCTGAAACGAAATTAAAAAATTAAAACAACGACGCATCACCCGTGTTTTACATTTTAGTATATTTAAAATAGATAACGCTATTTATTTATTTATTCAAATTTTGTTTGATTAGCTTACTACTTTTACTTTACTTACTTAGCTTACTTACTTAGATTACTTTTAATTAGCTAAAATCTTGTTTTCCTCTTTTTTGAAAACTTGACAATGTGTAGATAGATTTTTGTGATATTAAATCATCGATTTATTTAAATGACTTGCATCAATGAGACACTAATCTCTAAGAGTCGCTAATGATACGTGTGTAATGAATACGTCATTCTAATCCATACGCAAAATATATGAAATGATGATTTATTAATTGCTGTTTTGCTGACGCATCCAGTTGACACGTACCTTTACAGATAAGACAGAATATACACTAGGAATATCAATATTTTGATGGCTTTGTGGTGACCCTACTCGCGCCCGTAGACATGGCCGGGTAAGGGCTCACCTATCAACCATTAAGGCCCAAACCATAGAGACCAATGAGCACTAGCAAATAAACATTATGTACCAGATACGGTTACTACCAAGCAATAAGCGATGATTTCTCTGCAGGCCGTCCCAACACCAGCATCACTAATCAACAGCACCTTAATAAACGAAACCTTGTAAGTGCACTTTAATTTATATACCCTGCTCTAGTTACAACAGACACCCTACACTGAGACTTACAACCAACACGCGTGAGACAAGAAGTTAGAATCTTCTGCCAATCATAGTTTGATTAACTTCAACTAACACACTCTTACAGCTTCATAACACAAAAACGTATCTACAAAAAATGGGTTATTGAGTAAACACGTACCTCTACAGACTCTCAGAGATCGAGATTATCGAGGAAACGTGCCTTTAAAGTGGTACTTCATCAGAACGATCATGATATCTGTAGCCTGAATTATTTCCTTTCTTATTATGAAGTTGTAATTATTCAGAACATAGATCTGTAATATTTTAAATATGAATTAAATAACGTCTGCTATCAGTTTACTCAAAGGTATTTGAGATTCTGTAAAAATAAGGTAGATGGCTCTGTCAAATAATGGAACGATTAAATGTATTAATATCAAAAAGGTAACATAAAGGTTCGAAAATTGATGCTAAAAATATTGTCGCTGTAGCATAGTTGGATAATGCACCTTTCCCGGTTAAAAAAGAGATCCAGGTTCGAATCTCGGTGGCGCAACAATAATATTTTTCGATAAAATTGATTTTATATGTATATCTTTCTAATTAATATATTTAATTCATATTTTAATTATTTCCATTCTATCGATACAAATGATGGAGAAGTAATTTCACACGTCGAAATGCTATCTAGACTTCATCATAGAACGATAGGACCAAAACAGTTTATATTATATTTTGATGTCTTTAAATTTATTGCTCCGTCGATATTACAGTAGATACTCTACTCGACTCTTCCAAATACCACAGTTTTCCAACCGCTGGTGACGTTATTTCCATACATAATCGCATTATGAAACATTCACCATACATTTGAACAGTGATTAATCGAACCGAGGCGATACTAATTTAACGGAAGTTGTGAATATGTGTGTGTGTATTAAATTATTTCAATTTTAAGGCTTTATTAATACTTCCGGAAACGCCCGACAAATTTTAAAAAAACTCGCTTAACTCTAAGTAAACTTTAATTATAAATTGACTCAGTAATTACTGGCAACCAATTAATTATTCACATTTTTTCATCGTATCTTGTGTCTGTTTATCGTAAGCATTACGAACTCACTTAGCATTGTTTATATATATATATATATCACATTTAATCATTGTTTCTAAAATACATACAACTTCTTTTTTTTTAAATAGAGATGCGTACACGGAATACATGTCACATTAATATTCTTACTATTTTCAAACTAAGCTAAACGCTTGTGCTATGAAAATAGGTCTAACTTGATGGTGTCCTAGAACGAGGCGCGAGCCACTTGACCACTACACCAATAAGCTATGATATTGAAACATTGTATTACACACACAACTGAGTTTTATTATTGTCACGACTAGTTTCGAGGGGTGCAGTCTATCTCATCAACGGTATTTATTCTAACATATTATTATTATTATAGAAATATCTGCGCGTCTGTAAACTCCACCTTATATATAAAGTAGGTTTCATTCTAACATTGACAAATAAACATTGTCTGAACGTCCCTTCGAATTTCTCGATGACGTCACTCGCCTTGAGAAATATCTGTTTCGTTTTGTAGAGCAAGAATTTTATTAGCAATCCGGATAAATGAAATTCTAATTGTTCGTATTTCTCATAGTAAGTTATGCGTGAAAACTTGCATTCGATTCTTAATTTCAACCTTTATTTGAAATGGTTTATCTTTGTAATAACAAGTGCTAAAAATATCATTTGATTTCTCTACGGGGGTAGATAGAGAGAATAGACGGCCACATTATTCTATCCTGACACAATCCTCGCCTCATTCACAATCATATATTTCATAATCATAATCTTTCAATGCGTGCTCATCGATTTCCTTGTCATGCCAGGTCTTTTGCAGATGTTCTTTGTTTCTCGTGCTATCAACACTCGTATCATATCATTCTTATCACTCTCTTCTCCATCTAATTAGACTTTTTTTAATCCTGTATAATGTCTAAAATCGTGTAAATTTGTAACACATATATATATATATATTATGCCAATATTTATGTGTATGTAGGGATGTTATGGTAAAAAATTTAAATAGATTCAAACGTTATGGTAAGAATTGTAAGTAGACAGACGTTTTACAGTAAGATTTGTATATACAGGATGTCCCAAAAAAATGGAAACACTGTTTAACGGGTCATAACTTTCTGATTCTGTGGACCAAGATTAACTTTTGAAAAAATAATATTTATTTTAAAATGCTATTAGAAGTATGAAAATTTAGCAGAAGTACAATATCGCAGGCAGTTTCTGACAGACCCACCCACGTGGGACTTCGAATTAATTGGAAAAAAAAAAGTTTGAAATGAATTAAACTGTTCAGGATGTTCATAGACAACGTTTTGGAAGACCAAGAACATCAAACGGCTTCACCAGCCAAGAAAGAGTACTGGAAAGTTATTGCGAAATATCCTAAAAATCTGTAAGACAAACAAGTCGTGAGATTGGCATCTTAAAACGTTGTAAATGAAAAAGTTACATTCCAACAATGATATATGCTAATAATGAAGGTGATCCAGATAGTATAGAGCACCTCCATACTATCATCATGATGTAAGAGCATGTCTTGATGAGAATCTTCCAAACAGATGGCTTGGACGAAGGGGTCCCATAGAACACCCTGCCCGTTCTTCAGATCAGACTCCACTCGACTTTTTCTTGTAGGAATACTTTAAAAATAAAGTCTATACCAGAAAACCGACGACACGAGAAGAATTAAAAGCCTCAATTGAGCAAAAAGCGCCACAACACCAAATTAAATGTTTCTTGAAGTTTGTAAATCAATAGCCCACCGTTATCAGCACAGTATTGACCAAATCGGTAATAATTTTGAACATCTGCGGTAAAATGAAAAGTTATACATTTTATGTAGATTCTTTTATAATTTAAATATTAACTATATGTGAATAAAAACTGAAGTTACAAACATTCAAACTATTTAAAAAAAAATTTAGGACATGCTGTGGATACCCAATTAAATAATATGTCTAATTTATAGCTGTTTGATGATTTATCGCTTTTCGACAGCGCCTCGGTGGAATTTGAATAATGTAGATTAATTTTTCAACTCTTTCTTCTTCATATTCTTCAAGTGAAGTTAAAAAATATCAACAGAATGGTTTAATAAACTGGTTGAACCAGTTAAATGCACTGGTTTTGGACGACGCAACTACCACAATGAATCAAAATCAGAAATATTTCGACTGGATTTGCAAATAACTATTATATATTCATTAGTGATGATTAAACCGGTATTGTGTTCGATTTAACGATGATTGGTAACTGATTATTCGTAATTCTTTGAGCAATGAAACTAAACCTACAACTGTTAAATCTCAGTATTTCCAATTATTGAACACAATAACGGTTTGAGTAGCAGTTTACCATGACTAATTATTTATTATTTAGGAGAACACATTTTTATTGTGAAGTTGTAATTATTCAAAACATAGTTTTGCGATATTTTAAATGTATTATTTAGAAAGATATACGGGAATACTGGGAACGTGCATTAACCGATTATTCTACCGCACGCAGTACATTGATGACAAATATTAATAAAAATGAATTGTTAATTCTGACGTCTATTATGGGATTACTCAAAGGTATTTGAGATTCCGTAAATATAAACTAGATGACTTTCAAATAATGAAATGATAGATTTATTAATTTGAAAAGTGTAACATATAGGTGCGAAAATTTGTCATCAATGTGCTGTGTGCTGTAGCATAATCGGTTAAATTGGAAGAAATCCAGGTTCAAATCCCGGTAGCAATAATAATATTTTTCGAATTAATACAATTAATTTGAATTACTAAATATTTAGACAACTACCTACGTATATAGTAATAATTAATGATTACAGAGAAAAGATTTGCATTTGCATTACAAGACACACTTCATATTATTAGTATAGAATTATACGCCGATTGCAGCATCACTTGCAATTAACTGCACTTGCATCTCATCCATTGAGTCATTGTTTTCGCGAGTGGGTAGATTTCAACACACTTCAATGCCAAATAGATCTCTAAAAGGATATATTTATAAACAAATTTTTATCTCAAACAATACGCTATAAATCATCAAAAATAATGAGTAACCATTTAAAATTTTAAAAAAACGTTTTACCAGCTCTAATGTCACAAAATTTGAGATAATCGTGTTAAACGGGCGTGATTTATTGGCGTTCGCAAAACTCCCTAATCCATGTACACTAAAAATATTTGTAGGATTTTAAATTATTTTTCATTAATAGAATAAGAGTTGCGAGAGAATGAAATAATTAATTTTATTAATTTACACCTTTACGGGCCTTTACAAAATTGGTTATCAATACATAAATCCACGTTAAAATTGAAAAATAAGCCGAACAAACTATAAAAATTAAGATTCAAAACAATAAAAATTTAGGTTTAACACAGAATGGCCGAGTATCAAAATCAGTTGTATCTTTGACTCAGAACAGCATCAAAAATATCACTCTTATATTTAAACATTAAATATCGGAATATATCTACAAGACTTGTGAAGTCTTTGTGTGGGTGCATTCTTATTATGTATGTATAATAATAAATATATACGTACAGAATAGTAATAAAATTGTTAATCTTTAAAACAACACAAATTTTACATATTTAAGAAACATTTCTTATGAACAGAAAAAAGCATCATTTTCTTTAAATATTTTTAATAATTTTATTATTTTATGTACCAGGACACCAGAAAGTGAGTCCTATTTTCATAGTACAAGCATTTATCTTCGTTTGAAAATAGTACGAATATTGATGTGATATGTATTCCGTGTACGCTTCTCTATGATTTTAAATAAAAATTCAAATAATAATTCAATAACAAGAAAGTGGTACAAAAATACAAAATACCACGATTATTTTTAAAAGTTTACACATAAGCATGTAAGTATATTCAATATATATGTAAGTATATTTCAAGTATATTTGTAATACAATGAACACGGGTGAAACTGAAAACAATTACATGTTGCGATATCTTAAAAATCTAAAATAGATGTCACCCTAATAGCACAATATAGATAATAATTTAAATGATTCTGATTTCTAATAAAAACAAATAATTTTAACGAAAACATTGAAATCATTGTGTAAATACTAAAGATTTTATTGTTTTGTTATTTTTTTTTGTTTTTGTATTTGTCCTCAAATCTCGTTTTATAGCTCAACAATTCAGAAATGTTTAAAAATACTCCGAAACCGTGCACGGCATGGGTTAAAATCATCTACTTTAGTTTATTAAGAACAAAAAAAAATTACGTAAACAAAAAAATATGCTGATCACGTTGTCATGTCTGTATATTATGAACTTCATCACGTTTTACTGCTACAATTAATTTTCTAATAAACCAAAAAAAAAATTATGTCGTATATCGCAATCTGCGTAGTATCGAAATCGCCGCGTTGCTCAAAGAGCAATCGGCATAGAATTATTTATCGAGGTCGAGAAAATTATTCTTCTTTCGTGCCGCGAATACCTCGACGGCCGGTGAAGCGGCAAACCCGGCTCTTCGTTCCGCCATTGATCCTGAAAATGAAAGTACATACTCTCTGTTACCGTACGACGCGCTCGGCTGCTTTGAAGAAATCAATGAAAATGTGGCTGGCCAGTTAGAAGGGTAATTTATATTCATATGAAAAAAAAAACTAATATATCAACGTGTTAAAATGATATATTTAAACACATAGCTCTAGGAATAATTTTAGTAATAATAAAAATATGTACTCCCCCCCACCCCCCCACCAAACCCCCCCAACCTACACACCCCAAAACACAAACCCACCCAATAAAACAAACACAACCTTCTTTAGATCCACATCTCAAATGCTTCAAGTCACTATTTTGTTTCTTCTATAAGTGTCCATGCTTCCATTCCATCAAATAAAATCGATAAGACACGAGTGTTGTCGACCAAAAAAATAAAAACATTAATGATATAAATAAGCTTGATGCATGTGTGATTTTGGATATTTTTCCGTTTTTACTCGTATTATAAATATCTTGTATATATAGTCTTGTATGGAAGTGCATGTTGCTCGCCACCCCTGCCAATTCCCTGCGAGCCGCTCTTCTATTGTGTTTGTAAACTGATATCGCGGGGATGGGAGGTGCGGGGCAACTTTGAACGTCCTGTGGTTGGCCGGACAGCCGGCACACATTTCATGAAATTATGCAAGACCATCCACAGGGTTCTAAGCGACGGGCCTTTTCCATACTTTTTCAGTTGTTGCAGTGAAATATTGACAAATGCAAGAGAGAATATGATTGAAGGTTTAGTGGGAGTGGATCGGGTGTCCATTTGGAACTTCGATCTTCTCAGCTGCAAATAAAATCTGGAATTGTTCAGGATCTTTGTGAGAACTTGGGTTTCTAGGTGGGAATTACTTAGGGGTATTAAAAATTAATACCAATATCTGTGGTTTTATTTGTTTGTTTCTCATGTCATTGGGGACGAATTCGGGGGCGTGGTTTTCCTTCTTTCTCTCGACTCCCCGACCAGCCTGAAAATATGTAACTCTGTAAGATTTTTAATTTCCATTTTTTTTTAATTCAACTGTTCTTTGTACGTTAGTATTTCATATGTGATATGTTTTTGTATTCAATGATTCTGCCTACACATTGTTATGTTTCTTCAAATGTATTTGTTAATTATTCTGAATAAATTAAAAGTTTGGATACAATGGGGGTGTTTGTGATGGCGGCTGTGCGGCTCCATTTTGTCACTTAAGTGACAGACGGAATTGCAACCTGGCGGCGAATAAAAAGGACCAAATAGGAGGTTTTCTTTATAAACATTCCTGGGTAAGCGGTGGGTCCACCCTTTGTCCGTTCGCAAGTATCCCCATGAACTATACTTGTTAACGCCATTGCACTCAATCATGGGCCACGATTTTACAGTTAATAAGGTCGATGTCACATTTCTTCAGATTCGCCTAAAAATGGCAATTTGAATCATTTCCCTGGAGACATGCAAAAAACAGGACATACGTCATGTATCTACGTCACATATGTGCGCCACGTACTTTACATACATAATGACGTTATTAACTAGATGACAAAATCAGCAATAAGACCGCATTATTTTAGAAGATAATTACAATTTACCAACCCCTTACAATTTTGGTATTTAAAAAAATAGTGTTTATGTAATTTTTTAAAAAATAATAATTATCAAATGCACAAAAACCTGTTTGTATTAACAATAGCATTTTGGAATATTTATATCTTATAAAAAATGGTTACATATCTCAGACACACAACCACCATGTTATATAATATATCATTTTGGTTTTCCCAACCCCAATAATACAGTTCATTGTAATTTTACATAATATCTTCAAACATTGTTACAATTTTATTAAAGATCTGACGGTGTTCTTTGTTTTTTAAAAAGTATAAACTACAGAATAGGAATGAAAGTGGACTGAATGCAATGGAAATGAGATCACTTAGGCGTATATGTGGCAGATCCATTTATGTCAGAGAACGTAAAGCTGATTTTAGCATAGCGAGTAAGATTAAGAAAGGATCACTTAGGTGGTTTGGTCAAATGAAACGGATGAATGGAGAGATAATGATAGAATAAATGAAGTGTTGATGGCACCAGAAATAGAGGAGGTGCGCGAAAGACTTGGCATGATCAGGTAAATGGTCCTGTTGGAAGCCACAATAATCAGCGAACTTGAATGAGAAGATGTATAAATGTGGATGTGAAAAAATGTGGCGCTCTATTCTCGCTGTCTGCCCCCGCGGAGAAACGACGTGATGGTAAGTAAGTTAGTAAGTAAATAAGTATATATTTGCAAATGTTTTGGACTTACGAGGGTGGTTTGATAAGTCACTTGTCACGCTTAAATTTATTAAGAAGGACATGATACCCATCGTAGGTAAAATCCTCTTATGAATTTCTTTCACTGTTTTCCCTTTCAGAAAAAAGAATTGAATCACACCACGAATTCCAATTTTATCCATTTTTCTCTGTTACTCGAAACATTTCTGTTTAATCTACTGTCAGAAAAATTCATAAGAAGGAAACTTTATGACTACATATACAGATGACGTTAGCACCACCAAGTTACTTAGCAAACCACCCTCGTACTTAACATTATTTCATTCATGACACATTTTACCAGAGAAGCTTCCAAATAAAACAGGTATTTTGTTAAATATTACAATTTTTTCCAACGATATTATTTAAAAAGACCATTCTTTTAATAATAGCACAAGGGTCAATTTCCTCCATAAAACGTGTTTGACAATTTAGAACCCCTCGAAATAAAAAAAAGCGGTAAATAGTGGTACGCCAATTCTTAATAATCAAATTAGTTTATCCATTAGCCCCATATTAGGTATGTTTCCTTTAAAATCAATTTCGTATACATCAAAACTGTATTATTCCCTGCCTTAATGTTCCGTCTATCTGTATATGCATTCTCTCTCTCTTTCGCATGTAATCTTATATTCTGTCTCCTTAAATGTATGTATTTTATTTCTCTCTTTCATGTGTAATTTTATATTTTATCTCCCTCCTTATGTGAATATAAATGCACTATTTTTGTATTTATGATTAGTTTAGTTTGAAATACGTTCTGATGAAACTTGAGATAAGCGAAACCGGTTGAGGTATAATAAATTTCGTAGTTTCATACAAAGTGATTGTATTTTATTTTATTTAATATAATGCAGACCAAAATAGTTACTTTTTTTTTTGCTATACTAGAATCGATCTTGTGACCCTAACAATAAGCACGTAGGTACATTGTAGCTGCATAACAATCAGTATGTGACGCAAGCAGTCTCGATAAAATTATATTATTAAATATAAATAATTGTATCGCGTGACAGGTGCCGTTGTGCTGTGGAACGTTTTCCCTTTCGACGATTGTCCGCAGCTGACCCACCCGGTGCGGTGGAGGGTAATGTTACAAAAGCCTCCCACGCATTGCGCAGCAGCGAGCGTGACTCGGTCAGTGTTTTCGCCCATAAATCTAGAGGAGCGTTCAAAAAATTTATTTAATAACAATGTTTGTATATCAATAGAGTATTCTCTCTAACTAAAGTTTCAGATACCATTGCAGGGTTCATTTTCAAAGCTGATCTAATAGCGATAATTGCCCTGAAGATAGACCCTGCAATGGGATCCGAAATTTTGGCAAAGAGGTCATCATCATCTGCCGTTTTCTATCCACTATTGGATGAAGCCCTCTCCAAGTATCACCCATTGTTGTCTGGGCATTGTTATTCTGAATTCATCAGTCTAGCGGGTTTAAGAGTAGCCTGTCAGCTTCTTAATTGCTCTCAAGTATCACCGGTTTGTCCAATAATTGTCCGTTCTCTGTTTTCTTGACGTATTCTATATATTTTCATATCCATACCTACCTCTTATGATATCCAACAATTTATTTTTTTTGTAGTTTTTTAATTTGTCTTCTATAATACTGGTGGAAAAATACTTTTTGCATCTCGAGTAATACCGTCCAATCACATTAGCTTGGATCTTCCAACACTCCAATGGCTTTCGCTTCAAGAGCTTTCTTCACCGGTTTGTCTAAATTCATGTCATGTGCGTGATCAACGCACCTCAGCCAAGCTATTACTAATAACTTGAACAATGTTGGGTTCACAAAATTCGTAGTTTGAATTAATTAATTAATTAATCAATTTGATGTACTGGATTGTTTAATAAGTATTAGCGTTATTGTTCAATTATTTATTATAAAATCATATTTTCAAACAAAAATTACAATATTTCAGTCAAAGATGTATTCTCTATTATTATTGTTCAAGACTTCATCCCATCTTTCAAGCAACGTGTACCAACCTTTTCTATAAAAATTGGCTTGTTTGGTATTGAAATAGTTGTCGAGCCAGTTTCTGAAGTAACCATCGTTGTTGAATGTAACGCCACGCATTTTATTAGAGAGCTACCGAAAAAGTGTTAATCTAATGGAGCGAGGTCGGGACTGTAGGGTGGGTGCGGCAGAGTTTCCATTTTCACTTTGATTAAAGGCGAAAATAAATATGTATCGAAAATGTTCGTTTTTCTTAACTTGATACTCCATTGCTTAAGCACAAAAATTAATAAATACTATAATATACAGGGAAACGGTTATTTTTTGTCACAAAAAAATACAATAACGGGATCATACAGAATCATCAATGCTATGATAGATTGCCCCCAGATTGTTGGTCTGCTTGACTTTCACGCACCATTGAGATCATCGAGACACAATTCATTGTTCTATTACAGTGGTAATGTCAGAACACATGCATGAGCTAACTCCGCAGTCCCCAGAATGTATTCTTTGGGGAATGAAATAGTCGACATTTTTATTGTAAATTTAATTCTTTATTGGACTGCATTATTACAATTTTTGTGTGACGGATAGATTGCTATACTTCACATTTTGTATTTATTTTTAATTTTGTTTGTGAAAAGACATGTTGGACATTATGTAATTTTTTTCTTTGTGTATTGCACTTCTGATGAAATTTGCTGTTATTTTACAAATTATGTTAATACCTGAATAGGGCCTGCTAAGACGTTTAGTATATCTTTTAAAAACAGATGATCGACACATTATTGGCACGATCCTTTTATTATTTCGTAAAGTAAGTCATGTTGCGCGCACATCACTGCGGAGGTCAGTTTCTTTTACTTTTCTTCGCTGCCGAGCATTCAGAACTACACCACTACCACTCACTCGTAACGGCAATACACGTTGCATTTCTAAGCACGAAAATTTGCAGCATAATCTATTATATTCAAAAATATAACCTACTTCACAACCAAAAGTATTAATTAATTTAATCTCTTTACTATCATTATAATGGTTCGTGTCCACGGAAAAGATTTCTCTCGGAGATTCGACTCGACTCACATAAAGGACAACAAAGTTAAGCGTTAAGTAATTTATGAATGTTTATTTTTATTTCAAATGTCATAAATAAAAATAATAATAAAAAAATCCATTTTCAAACTGTAGATTCTCAAATTCTTCCGATATCTAATTTAAATTTGTTTTATAAACTCTTCTCGTCAGTTTAAGTTCAATATTTAATTTGACAAAATTTGGTCATATATAAAAGTGTAACGTATGTAGATTTTTATCATTTGCTCTTCTTTTTTTTTCTTCTTCTCCTTATTTCCCTGTCAGTATCAGACAATTTTTGTTTATTTTATATCTGGAAATTTACAGCAGTGTACTGCGTATTACAAACCTTATTTAATACATCGTATTTTTATTACTTACCGAGAAAAGCTTTAACTGGTATAAATGGCTTGCGCTTCCGAGATTTACAATCTACAAAACACTGGTGTAGGTGATTTGTATTCCACAGGCGTATTGCTAATAATTTTAATTAAAATACTATACACATAGTCGCTATAGGGTACGTTTGCTCCCGTGGAGGGGCAACAGGCAGTAAGTAATTATACATTATAATTTTTATTACTTGCCAAACTGCATAAAAGTTTGTTGTGCATGCAGATTAAAATGACTCATCCAGTACACAGACATCTTTACCTATTCTCAATAATCAAAATTTCATTGAGATTTAATGGTAAGCGTACGAATCAGTTAGTCATTCTGGTTTGAACATAAAATACAATAGAAATGAAAACTCGCTCCGCGCTTAACTCCATACTATCGACGCGACTGAAAGACAAAAGTTCTATCCATGCAAACAAACAAGCAAGTTTATGCATAATTTTTATTAATAGAAGCGAACAAATATACACGTATATTTATTTTTTGCGATGCAATAAGTTACATTGTGTGGTGTTTTATAATGAGATACAGAATAGATTTATGTGACCCATTTATAGATGACCTCAACATTATGTATAATAAGGATCTGTAAATAATGATTCATAAGGCCTCATCAACATGTCAAGGTAGCCATGAAACGGACTATACTCAGAGTGTCCTTGCAAGATATAATAAAAAATAAAGACAATCGTAATTGGATCAAAGTAGATGATTAAATTCGCCGAATAACAAAACATAAATATGCTAAAATGAAAAGATTGGTTACGAAGGAAAAAATAAAGTAGGAACTGAATACGGAAGTCAGAGAATAGAGAATAATGGTAGTCATTAAGGGATGCCTTTATCATTAAAGGATAGATTGGGCGTGGACTGAAAATGAAGTTAGTTCATAAGGGTGGAAAATATTGTTTGACATAAAAATAAATGTAATTAGTATTATGAAAAACAATTATTGACGTTCTTGCACTTATTTTAGGTGACGCTTCGAATCTTACTCCCAAATGAGCGTCGTATACACATATTTAAATTTTGTTCTACTAATCTCAATCGGTAATCTCAGAATTTATCTGAGTTCAAGATTACAATCTCAATAAGTTTACGCAACACTGAGATTTATTTCAACCAGGACTCATCTCATCGTGTTTCATTTTGTGGACATGGGCCAAAATATTTAAAAATATAAACAGTATAAATACACTTTCCAAGAATGTATTGTCATAAGAGCGGCAAAAAATATTTTCCGGGATATTTTCAATGCTGCGATTTCGTCAGAAATGGGCCGATTTTTTCTCAATTTTGTAAAATCATATGTCTCATGAGTACTTTTAAAGATAATAATATTATAAGTCTGGAGCGAGAGCGAATCATTAATACATGATTCACAGGCATACCAGATATATTTATATGGGCAGTCATTCTTTCGCGAATATGTCGCGTTTTCTCGCTCTAGCGCAAGCATTTGCGTGAAGACTGTTTGCTTCTTTGTCTCGCATCCTGGATTATTCCATCTAATCAAAGCAGCTTGGCCCATCATAAAATACTTTCTTCGCTGAAGATGATCAGCTCACATCAGCCACATCTAGATAACTTGGGGCGTTGACCTGTTACACCACGTCGACATTGTAAGTTTTCCAACTTATATTATTCCATTGTTTGAAAGCAATCTACTTTATATTTACGGAAAATCTTAAACACCTTTGAGTAAAATCCAATTGGAATCGCCAGAATTAAACGAATTAATTATTTTTTATTAAATTGTAGAAACATTAATGTTATATATTATTGTTACGTACTCATCTTCTAAGTACGTCTTCTATGTACACAATTATACATTATTACAATACGATACAATTTTGTTCAAGGTACATCACTAGTATAGGTCAAACGATTACGTCGATGAATACGCAGAGAAAGAGGCCGCGCCCTGCCGCACGCCGCACTTTATAGCCTCGCACGCACGCCGGCGGTGTGGCACTCACACACACAATCATACAACCCCAAGGACATCGCAATTATTAAGGAGAACACTTTATTATTGTGAAGTTGCAGTTTTTCAGAACATATTCTGTGATATTTTAATACAAATTATTTTTTCTGCACATCTTTTTTATTGATACATTTAATTTGTATTAAAACATCACAAAATGTTTTCTGAAAAACTGCAACTTCACCTGTAATAATGTTCTCCTTAATAACAAAAATATTTTAGTTTACGCGGACCAAATAGTGCAAGGCACGGAAAAGGCTCTTACATTATCATTATGAAAAGGCATTTTCGAAGTAATTTCAACATGCCTTATATTATATGCGTTCCTTTTGTGCACAGTGTTGAAAATACAGCCCACAAATCATTTCACAATAGAACGTAAAGATTTGCATCAATAATGCAAGGATTTCATGGGTTGATAGGCACTTACCGTTTGCCACCTGCATTGCTCCAATTTCATTCAATCGGTACCGTTCAATTTAATCTGATCATTTGCAAACGATTTAAAAAAGTGAATGTATTGGCTTTTTAGATTCTTCATCATTATCAGGCAGGTGTCCTCTGTATTGCTGGATATGGACCTCCCTCAAAGATCGCCAATTCACTCTGTATTCAGCCCTTATCAGTGTTCTATCTTGGGCTTTCTTATTTGTGAAGTTACAGGATCTGAATCACTGAAGTCTTCATGATGGACCCTGCAATAGAACCAATGAAAGGTTGGCTATATCAACGGATGTGCCGTAAAAGAACTCGTAAGGCGTTTGCATAAGTGTGTTTTAAAGTTAGCCAAACAGATTCATCAATCCTGAACACATATATAAATTTTACACCCAAAACTATCCTTACAACTTAGAAATAATACGTGTATTTATTGTCCGGTAATGACATATTTCTTAGGTTTTAAATGTCCACTACCAATGGCCACCTTGAGATTGTAATTCTCTGTGGTGTAACTATTAGATAGTGCAATAAATAATACCTTCATCCTGTAGTTAATCGTTAAAACCAATTAATTGCAATACAATTATTATCTTAAAGAGGTTATTCAATGTACCCATAATATTTAGTTATGTCCCCGACCAATCTATGTAGGAAACAGTATAACCGAGTTCACTGTGCAAGAAACTGAATCACTTCAATAAATATCGAGATACTTATCGGGTGCAGTTTTGTCTTGTATGGCAAAACAAATAAATTGCATTATCTTGTAGGTTTCAATTAATGTGTTAATACTCGGCATAACCTAATTTATAATTAAATTTATTTTAAATGCAAAAGTCATGTTACTTCCTAGAATTATTTTATATGTCGTAACCTCGCAGTACAAATAAGACACTTGCTATAATTTGGCCTGCAAGTTTAAAACAATCGAATACGATGTCGGGAAAAATAAATGGTTCTCGTAGTTCAGTGGACTTGACACTGTCTTCTCATACCTGGGATTCGATTCCCAATGAGGACACAATACATCTTTGTCATATTCTCAGGCCTAGGTATTTTTGTTACTAAAGTAATTGAGCCTTAAAGCCTGATTTAATGTTAAAAATGTAAAAATTTATATTAAATTAAATTATAATTATACTGATTAGACCAGTGCTCATCTACGCAAGTAATCTCACAAATCTGGACTTAAATAAAAAATTTATCAAAAGATATAATGAGATTATAATACATTTTTAAACATAATTAGTAATTAATAAATATATTTCTTGAAAACTCGTGTATAGTGGAGTATATAATTTATGTGTCTGCTAGTCTGTGTACATATTTTTTGATTTCAGATAAAAATTTATAATAATTCTTCTAATTGGGAGGGGGAAATTATTAAAGAATTAAATGTCTTGATAAATATAATAATTTTAGGTTGAGGTATATTTAAGTTTTGGAATATTAATTTGGTCTCTAAATCTTGTAGATCGGAAGTTGCTTCTAATATTTAATTTTTTAAATTTGAATTATTGATTTTTTTGTAAATATCTATTATTTTTGGTTTTGTGTATTCTGTAAAAAGTTAGACACTTGGATTATCATTTTTTTATAATTATTTTTTGAGTAATTTTTAATTGTGATATTGAAGTTTTATATGATCAACCGAAAGGAATTTTCAATTCAGTAAATACACAATTATATGACTTGAGTAATTCACTAGCTTAAATACAGAACAGAGTAATGTGAATAGCTCGATGCGGCGAATACACAAGAGCGTCATGGTTACAGTGGTGAGTTGTCGTGGTAGTTTTTAGAACTAATCAATTAAAGTCTCTACTGGTACACAGATAAATAACGTTTACGTTTGTGTTAATCCAATTATTAAATTTATATTTGTTTCCCAGAATTGTTAGGAAATTAAAACGTGATAATAAACACTACGTTACATAAGATTTAAATAAAAATTTACATCGTAATTTACTTTACAACAATTTGATCACCGGACGTCATCGTTCTTCATGAGCAATCCACCGGCTTCGTTCAGTCTTGAGATTCCGAGGCACCCGTAAAATAAATAAATTTTATATATGTATCTTTCCAATTGATACATTTCATTTGTATTTAAAATATCACAGACCTATGTTCTGAATAATTACAACTTCCACAATAAGAATGTGTTTTCCTTAATAATTTAATATTTTGGCCGAAAATATTGTGGGCGAAAACGTTTCTAGAATTAAAACCTTCTAATGTATTTTTTTTTTTTTTTGTATACGAAAGAAAGAAAGAATTCTCCACGAAATGACAAAATGTATAATTTGTGTGTGGCAGATTGCGCAGCAATCCATACCAATAACAAGAACATGTCTGTATTTTCACGGTGCATTGTGATTTTAATAATTTTTACAACCGATTACGGTAGATCGGAATCATTTCCAGCCGGCTGTACCATAAAATCAACCATTTATTGCAGCCGAACCAGGGCCGGCGGCAAAGGAGGACTAGGATTAACTTCACCGGGCTCCGAATTCGAGAGGAACCTCGTAACGTATCGTGTAAAACAATTGTTAGTTTCTTTCGCTCTTTCAGATTACATGTAATAAAAATGTGTTTGTTTTACTCATTCGCTTTCGCCAGGTTTGATTTCATGATATATTATTTTGAGTCGCATAAAACGAAGAATGTCAACAAATAACAAAACAACATCTAAAAATTTAATCATTTTCAAACAAATAACAGATATCTCACAGAGACGAAGCTATTTTTATTGTATTTATTGTAAAAATATGAAAGTATGGGTAATTACAGCGCTTACGACCTGTCATTTCAAAAATAATTAGATTCTCATTGTGACATATATGCTGTTTCAGAAAAATGAATATAAAATACAGGAAAAATGAATATGTAATAAAAATGTGTTTTTCTCACTCGCTTTCGATACGTTTGATTCCATGACAACTGTATACAGTGACGAGCATTGTTCCCTCCAAGTTTGATAAAAAATCTTTTGTGCAATCCGTGCTATTATTTACACGCTGGAGCAGAAAATAAGAAAAACATTACCATACCAAAATGAGGCTACTGATAGAAACTAGGTTGACCACGTGTGTTGTATTAAAACGTATAAACAAGTCAAGAGAACTAATAACAACAGAAACATTCTTAGCAATGGAAAATATAATATTTGATAAATCATTATGCGGTGGAAGATAAAAGGTAGCAGATGTTGTAGTATAGGTAGAAACAGATTATCTTGGTTGTGCAATCTCAGAAAGTGGTACATCTTATACAGATAAATCAATATGATCACCAACTTTCGATAGAAGGCGACACATGAAGAAAAAGTTTTGTTAAAAATTTTGTGCGCGCTATATTTTTTTGTGTGCGCTATGATGACAAATCACGCGCAAACCCGCACATCTTAGAGGGAGCATGAGTTCACACGTTTATAACTGCACATAGTCAGTTTATTACTCTGCTGCTGTGACTCTGTATTTAATAACCTAACCTAACTTAAAGTAACTAACGCATCCTATCTTAATACTCTATTACTATAGTCTTTGGGTGCACTTGTCACTGTGTGCAGTTATCTGGTAACCGTCGCGTTTTGGCCCCTTTTACGCTCATGACACACGCGTACCGTTTTTAATAAACAAAATGGTATAAAATAGAATATTAGGTACTGTTTTAGTTTTACTCGGAGCATATTCTACCTTATTGTTAGGTTGTAGAAAAAAAATTACAGGTTAAATTTTTTGGAAAATTCTACACACCTTTATCAGTCACCCTGTATATATATAATTCCACTTTGAACATATCTAGGTGCGTTTAAAAACATCAGGGTACCGGGCATCAATATTTCTGACGCCGGGCCTGCGTCGAACTGGTTGTAGGCTTATTATGTTCGACGGTTGGGTAATAATCATGACATTCATTTCTAGATATCAAAAGCCTTATTGAAAATATTTTGACTCAATAACTGTATAATTGACCATATAAAAATGTGAAATTATACAACGAGCCAAATAACGAAATTTTGAATATAAATTTATTTATTTTTATGAGTTAGGTACTGTACTACACTTATAATTAACGGCATTTTATTGTATTTAAAGGTAAGCCGTTTATGGAGTACATTATGGCAATTAATAATATCTTTAAATATGAATGAAATATATTAATTATAAAGATATACATATAAAATCAATTGGATTGGAAAGTGATCCAGGTTCGAATCCCGGTAGCGCAACAACAATATTTTTCGATAAAATTGATTTTATATGTATATCTTTATAATTAATATATTTAATTCATATTTAGAAATATCACAGACCGTCTGTTCTGAATAATTACAACTTCACAATAAGAATGTGTTCTTCTAAATTAATGATATCGTACCAAAAGTTGAAATATTATTTCATTTATTATTTTTAATAATAAAATGAGAAATAATAACTACGCATGTGGCAGTGTGGTCCAGTCAATAAAACTTGGTATGATCTTGGATACATCTTGAAAAACCAGAAACCATCAAAGAATCCATAATCTAGCAGCTAAAGGAAGCTAGTAGAAAGTTAACTGGCGAGCAAATACGTTACACAGAAACCAATGGAAAATAATGTAGTTACCAGCGATGAACCATCTCGGATTACCGGGCTTTTCATGATGATATTTGTTTACGCGCCTTGTTACTTCGATCGGCACCACCGGGTTTCCTAGTTTATAATAATAAACATGTGTGTGTGTGAGTATTGCCGCCCTTTTTCGGAAGCTAAGAAGACGGTAACCGACAGGCGTCATTCTTATTACATCCCGTGCTACGACCAGTCCAGCAGTCCAAATAAACCAGTACATATATCATATGTATGCTTATTGTTAATCGGAAACCTGGGAACCCGCTATCGAAGGCATTTACATAACTAATATTGGTATTTTTACTGTTTTCGAGGTAAATTTGTAGAACTCCATAATCACATATGTGAAAATAAAACACTTCTTTTTTTTATTCTACTCGTTTAATTTACTTGAGACGCATTTCGCCTTGCAAAGGCATTATCAATTTAACAATTTAACTCAACAACTTGTATTTATAACTATGATGGGGGACAGCTATACAATTTTATTTACGTGAGGTGAAAAAGGACAACATTATACATTGGAATTCTGAGAATTTCCAAACATTTTGAATGCTTCTAATTATACTATGTAACCATTCAGTTTCAACACTAATGGTACTTTAATGTCATGGGTAATTTTCAGAAAAGGACAGCTATATAGTTTTACAATCTAAGAAGATTGATAATGCCCTTGCAAGGCGAAACACATCTCAGGTAAATTAAACGAGAAGAATCAAAAAATAAGTGTTTTATTTTCACATATGTGATAATGACATTTTATACAACTGACTGTGGACTGACTATTAAACGCAGAGAACAAAATTAATAATAATAAATAATAGAAATTATATACATTCAATGACAGACATGAACTAACGCAAAGTGATCATTTTGAGACCACATACACAATCAAATAGCTCTGAGACATTTTTAAATATATGACTCGATTGGAATGAAAATTAATGTAAAAAATTCGTCTTGTTTGCACAAAAATTTTAGGAGAACACATTCTTATTCACCGTAAGAATGTGTTCCCCTAATAATAAAGTTGTATCAATGTGTCCAAAATTTAATAGAAATGAATTGATAATTCTGGCGTCTGCTATCAGATTACTCAAAGGTATTTGAGATTCTGTAAAAATAAGGTAGATGGCTCTTTCAAATAATAGAACGATTAAATGTATTAATATCAAAAAGGTAGCATAGTTGGATAATGCACCTTCCCGGGTTAGGAAAGAGATCCAGATTCGAATCTCGGTGGCGCAACAATAATATTTTTCGATAAAATTCATTTTATATGTATATCTTTCTAATCAATATATTTAATTCATATTTACAAAAATTTTATTTTTGAAGAGTGAGTACTTTTACTGTTGCATAAATGTATCATAAAATATTTCTTCCAAGAATGTGTATAGAATGCTCTTCGTCCCGCAACTAATGTTCCAAACCCCTCTTCTATATATATATATACAATTTATTTCATGTATATTCATTTACTTATGAAATTATACAATAACTTGATCAAATTGCAAATGAAGTATAAAAATGTCCGGGGTTAAAAACAATAGCAATGAAAATCTCTCTTTCAAACGTCAACATTGAACTGTCGTGACAAAGGTATTTTTTGACAGCTTGTCTTAATAAATATTGTTGGTAGCATTTCAACGTTCAATGTCGTAACACGAAAATACCTCAACATTGATGTGTTGAAAGGTCTGACAAAAGTTTACATGAGCTAACGTCCTACAGCATAAGGAAATACTTTTTTGTAGTCACCCAACTTTACATATGTACATGTACTCAGGTAGGTTAAATTTTATCAACAGATAATCTTATTAAAACTTGCAAAATATGGATGGATGAAAATATGGAAAAATGGTCTACGAGTACACCTTTAGCCAGTATTCATTTTAGAAACAAATTACATTCATTGCTGTAAAAATAGAATCACAGAAAAATATTTTAAATTTAACGTTTATTCTGGAAAAATACATGGAATGATACAAAAGACGAGATGTAAAAAGAAATGCAATACCAGAAAATGTAACAGATGAAATATTAATGAAGGTTGCATGTTTGGTTGTTATAACTTCAAACAAATAATGACAAATGTTATTTCATATTTTAAAATATTCAGTCATTACAGTATATTTTTGTATGTTAATAAATTAATAGATTAAAAAACGAATATAAACCGAAGAATGCCAACAAACAACAAACAACTTCTTAAAATTTTGTCATTTTCAAATAAATAATAGATATCTCACAGAGACGAAACTATTTTTATTGTATTTAATGGAAAAATATGGAAGTATGTTCTTACAACCTGTCATCGGTTGGCTTAAGTGATCACTTTAAATAAATCTAACGTTCACCATTCTCACATATTAATCAATCTCCATATCTATCAAATTTTTGTAAATTGTACATATGTTAATATGTGGAAACACTTTGAGTAGAACTACACTATCGCTGTGGACTCTAAATTTTATATTCATTTTTCCTGAAACAGCATATATGTCATAATGAGAATCTAATTATTTTTGAAATGACAGGTCGTAAGCCTTCATATTATATCATAAGGTGCTTTCATGTTTTTCTATATTCATATAATAAAAATAGCTTCGACTCTATGAGATATCTATTTTTTGTTTAATAACAGTGCTTTTGTAAGTGAAAATCCAGTAATTGTGTGTTCTTGGACATAATCAAATATTGTTAATCATTTTTCTTCATTACTGACTGGATTTCTTCTTCTTCTTCCAGTGCTTGTACTGTAAGCGACCATGTCGACCTATTTGCAGCAGTTCGAATGGATTGTGAACTTCACGCATCATTTCTTTGTATCTAAATATAAGAGGCATATCTTCTTCTTATGTTGGAATTTTATATATGATATTTTTGTCGATTTTTAGGCCAAATAATTCAATTTCCGGATATTTATTTTTTCTAGTTATTTTATATTATCAATAAACCATTAATATTGAGTTTTGTATTTCATAGACACAGCGGTGAGCTATCAATACGTTAACAAGGGGCTCGCTTAATCTAAGAGCTATTCGCGGTGTTCCGAGGAAAAAGCGGATTTTTTTTATCATTCGTATACAATTATATGCAATAATTAAAAATTAGTCAAAGCAGAGCTAACTAAGCAAACGTAAGAACACACAACACTGGATTGAATCTGATGTTAGATGGTACAAAATAATACGTATTAAGAACTATTTTTCTCTGCTGTGCATAATTACGGTAAAGAGGAAAAAATGCTCACGTGTGAAGTATGAAAGATAATCGTTCACAAAAATGTTGCGTTGAACATCTAACAACATCTGAAAGCAATATATATCAAACATCTGTCTTTTTAAGCATTGTTAGACTATAGAAAAAAAACAACTAGATCTCTTTTATTACCCTAAATAAATGTATTTACAAGAAATTTCAAAATGTAACACAAAGTCTTATATTTGTAATACATTTAAACCGTCTACTTAAATTGTAGTGAGGTACTGATTTGATCTGAGAAAATTCTTTTTTTATTCATTTAACAAGGGGCTCGCGCGAGTCCTTCTGAGCCTCCTCCAGCCCACCCATACGATAGACACCATTTCACACACCCATATTACATTGAAAACCCGTTGTATAAAATGTTGGAAATTTTAACAATATAATTGAAATATGATTTTATTTATAAAAATAAAAAAAATATGACCAATATCATACACGGTGTCATTTGTATATTTTATTTTTGTACTTTTCATCAAACATTTTCATAAACTATTAATTATTATCAATTATCATCTTCCCTCATACATGGTTCAAAGTAATAAAAAAAATTAAATATATATGAATTTTTAAACCATATAATTATAAAACAAAACCACTATCGATGTGCAAAAGTACCCATAACGACATCTATCAACACGACACAATAACATTAAACATGAACCTAATGAAGAGCTTTTAAAATATATCTCCAGTATCGCACGTCGCGATATTCAACAATAATGGTTTATATTTTTATTTATTATCTTTGTTTTATTAACCACTTAATTGAGTTTAAATACATCTTACCGGTTTCGAAAAATACAATTTTCTTCTTCAGGACGTCTTTTTTTAAAAAAAAAAAAGATTCTGGTAAAGAAACAATAATATGTGTTTTAGTTAGTTATGACATCCTGAAGAAGACAATGGTATTTTTTGAAACCGGTAGATGTATTTAAACTCAATTAAGTGGTTAATAAAACAAAGATAGTAAATAAAAATATGAATTTTAACCACAAAGTTAATATTGCTAATTTTAAAAGTATAATAATGGTTTAATTTCATAAAAAAGCTTACAGATTATTTAAAGTCTTGCCGTAATTAAAATGTCGTATAAAGGCACTCAACATACGTTAAGTGCTTCTATTTAACACCTCAAATTAAACACTTTTTTCTGGATCGACGCAAACCTCTTGCGCAAACATTGCCTGAAGGTTCAACTCTTAAATTCTTTATACACTTTAAATCATTAATATTCGTCACATGTTCCATTCGATTGATTACGTGTCAAACTGTAATACGAGTGCACGTTTCATTAAAAGAAACATTTCAATAGTTTCAACTAGATACTCACTACATTCCCATATACGTGCTTACGTGTTGGGGTCATTATTTTGACAGCGGTATGACAGAGACTGTTATTACCGACATGTGCGAGAGCAATTATTTCTACAAGGAAGAATTTCGAGCGTCCAAGGATTACGATTAATTTAAAATTAAATTAATGTAGCCACTTGGCGTTGCACTGAAAATATAATAACTCAAATGAACGTGCAGAAGACCCTGCGTAACCGAATATGGTGCGAACACTGACGATTTAAATAATGAAAATCGTAAATATTATTTTGACAGTTTGGACAAGTTGAACCGCATTTGAGTTAAGTCATTATTAAGTTGGAATGGTTTTCTTGGTGTTAAAAATATTTAATTATGATATAGTGCAGTACGGTAATACATCTTCGAAAAAGTTTAAATTATGAGTGACTTAAACAAAATTACATATCAGGAGTTGTAATTTTTCAGAACACATAGGTCTGTGATATTTTAAATATGAATTAAATATATTAATTGAAAGATATACATATAAAATTAATTTTATCGAAAAATATTGTTTAATGTTAAATATTGCCACCAGGATTTGAACCTGGATCTCTTTCCTAACCGAATATGTTCTCCTAATAATAAAGTTGTATCAATGTGTCCTAAATTTAATTAAAGTGATTTGATAATTCTGGAGTCTGCTATCAGATTACTCAAAGGTATTTGAGATTCTGTAAAAATAAGGTAGATGGCTCTTTCAAATAACTGAACGATTAAATGTATTAATATCAAAAAAGATAACATATAGGTTCGAAAATTTGTCGCTAAAAATACTGTCGCTGTAGCATATATTTAATTCATATTTAAAATTACATATCAATTAAATGATGAATTTTGCAGATATTAATTCAATATTATATTTTATTGTTTTCATATTTTTTTATTTATGTCGCAAAAAGGTATTCTAACCGTTTTTCTTACGTATTAAAACAATTTTCCGTCTATCTTTGAAAACATTGCTTAAATTTGACGAAAGCTGGCGCTAAACAACAGCTTTTTTTATTAGTACTAGACGCAGATCATAATAAATATTAACAACAATCTGTATAAGTGCCACATTATATATTTATTAATTTGGTCCGTTTGGAACTATTCTCAGTTTTCCTTGGTCACCGTGAATGCATTCTAAATTTTAAATATGAAAGAGCCATCCACCTTATTTTTACGGAATCTCAAATACCTTTGAGTAATCTGACAGCAGACGCCAGAATTATCAATTCACTTTTATTAAATTTTGGACACATTGATACAACTTTATTATTTAGGAGAACACATTCTTATTGTGAAGTTGTGATTATTCAGAACATAGGTCTGTGATATTTTAAATATGAATTTAATATATTAATTAGAAAGATATACATATGAAATCAATTTTATTGAAAAATATTGTTGTTGCGCCACCAAATGGAGGTGTAGCTAATCTGAATTTAACGATTCCCAAAATCACTAATAAGTATGGATAGAGGACAATAGAATTTGTTGTTCCTACAATAAAAAATAAATTGCCTAAGTTTTTACAAAAGAGTACGCATTCTCTCAATTTGGAAGAAATGATTTTTAAAAAATGGCTTATCTGTAAGAATGAAATGAATTGTTTAAACTGTGACCCATTAATTGTTATGTTTTGATTATATGAAATGTGACAAAATTGATATAAATATACCTGCAGACGAACGTCTATCAAGACGTTTTGTGGGTCTAGTTTTAATTTTTTAAATTTTAAAAATACATTAAAAAAATATTTTTAGCTTAGGCCTTCTAGGCTATTATCTTCCGTATTAATTTTACCACATTGATCTGCATCCTAATAATATATCTTACAGGCGCCAAATAGTTTAGCTTAGTAACACAAAGTTTATACTATTGTTCGGTAAGGAAAATCATACCGGATTACGCTCATGTTTCACCAGACCTATACATTTCAGTTTAATTATTTATTAATCACTTCTCCCGCGTGTCAAGTCATCGAGACAACGCAGCCAGTGGGCCTGCAAACGCAAACAACAATCAATCATCCCAACCCAACTGTCAGTCAGCTGTGATGAATGTTGAGATTCATTATTAATTTATTCAGAATTATTGCTTTTTAAATTCAATTGAAGGTTGTCTTAATTATTAAAATTATGAAATTTTTAATTACAATTAATCGTTTCATATATTTAGTACGATTATTTAATTACTCAATGTATTAATATATATAATCATAGTTTTTAAACCATTTAAATAATTCTGTTAATTATTTTGTAAATTGAGTTAAAACAGCTTTTTTTCCACTAGATTTTATTGTTTTAAACGTTAGAACATTTTCTGGAATATCTTCCCATTATCAATATTATGATTTAACTAAAATTAAAAACACTTTCAGACAGTAATATATAGTGTTTTCGGAGTTAACGGAGGTGAGGGTGGAGTTAAAATAAATAAGAGATGGGATGTAAATTCTATTGTTATTTGTATTGTAAATTCGTAATTACTGTCTGAAAGTGTTTTTAATTTTAGTTGAATCATAATAATGATAATAGGAAGATATTCCCGAAATCATTATGATCGTTCAATTTACAAAATAATCATGGAATTCTACAAAATTTCATCAAATCCTTTGAACAGTTAATTTTGTTAAGTTTTTTAATTATACTGAATACTTTCGGTATACGAGAGCTGCATGATACGGAAAATCTCTATACCATTGTTTAAAGTCATCTTTCAAAAGACGCTTGTCAAAATTTCAGACAGATTTAATGAGTAGTTTTTTTTTATTGATAACTGTTAAAAGTTGGCAAATTTATGTTTGTTTGTAACCATGGAAAAAGAGCAATATCGGTCAGTAATTCGATTCTTTTTTTGTGTGGGAAGACGTGTTAGGAAATTATTCGAATTGTTCATATATTTATATACATTTATTAACTCGGTGAATTATACAATCTTGGATCAATTCTATACAGTTAAAATTTTAAAACAATACTTTCTGTCACCGATATGGTTCTCATAAACCACAAATATTAGCCCTGATGATGGACCCTTCATCGGATCGTCAGAATAATGTTATAATAATATTACAACTTTTTAAAATATAATTACACATTATATTATATACACAAACGATACACACACAGATTCAACGTGTGTTATACAAGAAATGTTTGTGTGTGAGTGAGCATGGCAAGACCTCAGCTCTAACATCAGTGAGCTTGATTATGTATGTGTGTATTTCACCAACCTTTAATATGTCATTAACTGAATACTCTTACGTTTGAACTTTTATTATATAAACTCGTTAAAAATGAACATGTATTATCTTCTAATTTTCATTGTTATTTACAATTTTTATTTTCGTTATTTTCTTCTTTCTTTAATTATTCTAAATTTATATTTATATTATTTGTTGATTAACAATGTAAAATGTTTGTCTAAATGTACACACAACATATTAAATTTAATTAATTATTTAAATATATAATATAAATAATGGGTAAATAATTTATTAAAATTAATTTATCATGTCAACGTTTTCCTGTTCTTTTTCTAGTTCACTTTTTCTAGTTCATTTTCAAATATCTTCTTCGTGGAAGCTCGTTGATTTATACATTTTCTTAAACAGGGCTTTACTTTGATGTATGGTTTACCAGATCATGCCAGGTCTTTCGCGAATCTATCACCTTCAATACTTGCTCCGTACGACATATTTTCATTACCATCCTTTCTTGACTTATACACTTCACTTACCCTTTCTTAATTCTATTGACAGATCTAATCCTGAGTATTTATATTTTGCCAGTTTATGGTATCAATGGCACCAAATCTCCACTTACTTATGCTTTGGATGACAAATTCATATTAAAAATTAACAAACGTAAATATTCAATTAGATTTTTAAGGAGAATACATTATTATTGTGGATTGCAGATTTTTAGAACATAGCCCTGAGATATTTTTAATAAAAATTAAATTAAACAAATAATTGATATATCGCATAGAGATATGCTATTTTTTATTACATTTTAATGGAAAAAAAATATAAGTATTGGTAATTACAGGGCTTACGACCTGTCTTCGGCTGGCTTAAGTGATCACTTTATACAAATATCACGTTCACCATTCTCACCCATTAATCAATTTCCATATCTATCAATTTTCTTGGAAGTTGTATATATGTTAATATGTGGAAGCACTTCAGGTACCACTACACTTCCATATTTTTTCTATTAAAATATAATATAATAAAAAATTGCTTTGCTTCTATGAGATATCTATTATTTGTTTAATAACAGTGCCTTTGTAGGTGAAAATCCAGTAATTGTCTGTTTTTGGACATATTCAAATATTACAAATTAAATAGAAAGATACACAGAAAAAAATCTATTTATCGAAAAAATCTTTTGGTTGCTACCGGGATTCGAACTTGGACCTATCCGAGAAAATACGTTATCCAATTTCGTCACATCAACTAAGTAGGTTTACGACAATTTTTTGAACTTGTATTCATCAGCTCTTTAAAATTAATACATATTTTATTCCATTTTTAAAAGCAATCAACTTTATATTGCTACGAATCTCAAATATCTTTGAGTAATAATACACACTGAGGGACGCCATTCATTTCTATTAAATTTGATCAAGTTTTGATACAACTTGTATATTTTTAAGGAGAGCACATTCTTATTGTGAAGTTGTAATTATTCAGTTTTAATTTATTTTTTTGATTTTATATGTGTATATTTATAATTAATACATTAAATTAGTATTAATAAAAAAATTGCATTCAAAATTATTGTTCGCAATAAATGCATCCGTGAAAAAAATTCTTTCTATTTTGTTACAATGTGTCAAGTATGTGTGGCAGCTAATTCTGGTCCATTGATATGGTAATTATTTACCTTGAAAACGGATTAGCCCGCTATTGTTTAACGTAGGTTCAAGAGTATTTACTATTCTGGTGTAATTTGGTGACGCATACCATTCTCTGATTTATCATTCTTGCCTCCTCCCACACCCGGGTTAGATTTATCTTAGAAATTTGCATTGCAAATTGCGCATAAAACCTCACGCGTGAGATTAGGCATGTATCGGATGCTGTGTGACAGAAATATCTCTAAATTGCTATGTAATTTGTAGCGACGATTACTCCTTGTCTAAACCTGTCTTTTGATGATAGAGTAATATATATATATCAATGCCGTTGTGAAAGACAAATTGTTGCATCCCACACATTATAGTATTTTACGTTCAACATGATTTGGGTATGTGTTTGCTCGATTGTCTGGTCAAATGGCTCATGTCCACGGATGAGATAAATCTCTTGAGATTTTAATAGAGAGACGTACACGGAATACCCTTCCAATTCATGTATTATCACATATGATGTTTATTACAATAAGGCAGTTAGTAAAAGTGTCAAAGCGATCAGCGCTGATGCACTTGTAGCAGTAGATTTGGCGGTCTAGCCGCATGTAGAGCACTCAGAGTATCGTAGGCTCTGAGGAATTGGAAGAAAAAAAAAAGTACACGGAATACATGTCACATCAATAATATTTTCAAACTACCCGCCCATTTAATCACTAGGCAAGAGCTCGTCAAATATTTTGTTGAAGTATAATTTTTTATAAAAAAAACAATTATCAATGTATTTTTTCATTTGTTTTATTTGGTTTTTATATATTTTTATCATTCATTTGAATGAAATTGCACGCGTATTCATATAGTTTTTTTTTTTTTCGTACACAATTATTTTTAGTACATTTTTTAAATTGCGATCACTAAGTGGTAATGAAATTTCATTAAGAAACTCCTACATCATTCTGTCATTATTTTAAATGATAAACGCAACACGAAAAATGAAAAAATTTTACAAAACATCGACAACATAAAGAATTATTATTAGTCTTTTAAAAATATGCATAAATCAATATGTTACATACATAAAAAAAACAAATATTCAATTGTTAGTACGAATCGTGTATCGATATTGTTCGCTTAAGTAGAACTTTTACAGGTTGTAGAAATACTTGTATAGGCTTTATTTTTTCGTTAACTAACTTTAATCATATTTTTGGGTCATGGCAGTAGCAGATACTAAGAATGGCTGGTTTCGAGTATTTAGTGTTGAACAGCTCTGGCATGAGCTTCAAAGTGCTCCGCTTTGGCAGCGGCAACTTCAGGAGTATCCAAGAGGTACTGGCCATCAGCGGTCAATGCAACCTGGGCGGGGGCGTACCTGTACCTCAGGAAGTTGAACGCGGGATGAGCGTAGGAGTAAGCGGCAGGATGGGCGTAGGAATAAGCGACGGGAACGGCAGACCGCAAGTAGGGAGCGCTGTACACCAGCTGACCATAGTTGTACGTCTTGACAGACGAAGTTCTAGCAGCCTCCTTAGCGTAGGCCTCGAGGTGGGCAGCACGAGCGGCGGCGACCTCGGGGGTATCCTGGAGATATTCTCCAGCTTGGGCGTAGCGGGCGACGGCGCCAGACCATTCGGAGCTTTGCGCGTTGGCCAGGGCAGCAGAACGCTGGCTCAAGTGCTCGGCGCGGGCTTGCTGAACTTCTTGGGTGTCGATTACAAAACCGTCAGCACCGACTTTGATGTCGGCTTCGGGTCCGTTCCACTTCTGCTGAACGTCGGCCGAGTAGGTCACGGGACCAGCCGTATAGGCAATGGCTGGTGACGTGTAAGCGACATAAGAAGGAGAAGCGGCATTAACAGATACACCTTCGTCCGAAGAACCGTCATCGGACGTCTCTCCAGCAATAGCGAGCTTAGCCAAGTGCTCAGACTTAGCCTGAGCAACCTCGGGAGTATCCAAAACGAAACCATCAGCTGAAATCTTGATATCTGCGGGAGCGTCATCTACCTTTGCACCGGCAGGAATTCCAGTGCGCGCGGCAACAACAGAAACAGAGTTGTCTTGTTCTGAAGAGCCATCAGAGTAATCGCTTTGATCTCCTCCAGCGGCAACAGCCCTAGCGGCTTCAGCCTTGAACTGAGCAAAGTGAGCGGCTTTAGCCTGAGCTACTTCAAACGTGTCTAATACATGACCGTCAGCTGATACTTTGATATCAGCAGCCTCGAATGTCTTGGTAGATACTGGTTCAATAACATTAATCGGTTGTGCGAATCTGTATGAGACATCGTTGTTGATAGATACTTTAGCTGCTTCTTGGGCAAACCTAGCCAAGTGTTCAGCTTTGGCTTGAGCAACTTCAGGAGTATCCAAAACATGTCCGTCGGCAGATAGTTGAATGTTGGCGATTTCGTAAGACTTGACAGTAGGCACGACAAATGGACCCTGGGAGTAAACTTGTATCGGTTGAACGTATGAGTATGCGGCAGCATTGTTATTGATATGAACGTCTTCTGGCGTTTCTGGGTTAGCAGCAGCATTGGCTGCTTCCGCTTCAAACCTAGCAAGATGTTCTGCTTTAGCTCTGGCAACTTCATCAGTCTCTAAAACATGTCCATCAGCGGAAATTTTAGCAAACTCGAAAGACCTAATGGCTGGTGCGGGAACATGAGCTGAGGCGAATACTTGAATGGGTTGATACGAAAATCTAGTGGCAATGTTGTTATTGATTTGCACATCTTCTGGAGTTTCAGGATTAGCGGCGGCGTTAGCTGCTTCAGCTTGAAATCTGGCCAGATGTTCAGCTCTTGCCTGAGCGACTTCAGCTGTTTCCAGAACGTGTCCGTCAGCAGATAATTGAATGTTGGCGATTTCGTAAGACCTGACGGCTGGAACGGCTACTGGTGCCGAGGCGAAAACTGGCTGAATATATCTAACAGCGTTGCTGTTAAATTGCACGTCCTCTGGAGTTTCTGGGTTAGCTGCAGCGTTTGCGGCTTCGGCGGCAAAGCGAGCGAGGTGTTCAGCTCTTGCTTGAGCAACTTCCACGGTGTCCAGAACGTGTCCGTCGGCGGACACTTGGATGTTGGCGGGTTCGACCGCGGACTTTGCAGCTTTCACTTCCACGGTATCGTCATCCACGGCATTTTGTTCCTCTTTGAATTCTTCTACTGAAGATGCGCCGACCTTAGCTGTCTGCTGGGCCACCAGAGCCAGATGCTCTGCACGGGCGTTGGCTACCTCGGGAGTGTCAATGACGAATCCTTCGTTAGAGATCTGGAACATACAAAATAAGCTCAAGCATCACGAATAAAAATTATCGACTATATACTGTTATTAAAATACGTAAGTAAATATAAGTTGGTACAACAGGAAATGGTCATGTTACTGTTCATTTCTCGAAGGTTCTATTTTGACGTTCATTCAATAAATGTCAAGTATTATTTCACTCATTCTCCTTTACACATTCATCATAAATTGGTCTCCGTTTTTAAATACGAGGTTTTAAAATATAACTTGAAATTATTCATTTAACTGCTTTCTTCTATTAATATATTTAAAATCAAATAAGTAAACAATGCAATTAATTAAACTTGTACTGTAATTTATAAAATTATAAACCCACTTTCCGCCCCACGTTAGAGAAGGGTTCATTTAAAGAGTCATTGTTTAAAAGAAAGATTATAAGATAGAAGAATTAAAAAAGGTAGTAAATTATACACATTCTAAAAGTCGCACACTTGACTGACTCGAAAATTCTCATGCGTATGATGTACACTTTTCCAATGCATATTTTTACTTTTAATAGTAGGTAATACAAGATATACAATTCTAGTGAATTAAATATTGTAGCCTACTTTTATTATAAATACAATAATATCGACGCATTTATGTTACCATTTCGTATTACGCCAAGATGCCAGATTTATAAATTATAATTTTTAGTTTTTTTAGCCAAGACATAATCCACTTTGTTTGGCGAAATTGCGAAACTGCCACCAGGTGGTGTCGGTGTTGTGTATCGCGGTATGTTACGAATTCACTACATTTCATTATTTTTAAAATGTATTAAATGTTTATAAATAATATGATTTATTTTTTAATATGGAATCTAATTTGAACATAAATTTAATACGATATCCTACATAACTGCATTTGAAAAACTATTATTTATTTAATGCAACAAATACGTTTTATTTGTATATACATTATTATTAAATGTTGTAAGTGTGGACGTGGCATTAGTCACACCGACATGACAAGGATAATTCAGTGTCCGAACAAAAAGTTGATCTATTTACATTTGGCATTTAATTTTGCCATGTACATTTTTTCAATGATATGATTCAGATAAATACACCTCCGCGATACACTTATTAACAGCATTAAAAGGAAAAATTTAAACAAATCATATTGATTATATATTTAATAAAGATATACATTCTTTGAATTCTTAAACGTCGCCATATTTGTTCACTTCTATAAAACAGTGTGATGTTGTAATTATGTAATTACTGAATTATTATGAATTAGTTTAATTCAATTGATTTTTTACATTGCTTTGTATTGTTTGTGTATATTTTATTAGTTATCGTGAAGTTATTCAACTTAATAATAAAATTTATGATTACATTTTATCTGTATACATATATATATAACTATTGACCATTGCTATTATTTTACAATATTCACGATTCCTTACAATAACAATAACATCATTTTATTTTTATAAACCCCTTAACAATTATTTTTTTTAAGTTATCATTCAAATTCTTCAGCCTCTACAAACGAATTTAATAAAAAATTAAACCGTTAATAAATTGACAATATATGAGACAGTTGAAATTATATGGGATTAAAAGAGCTATTGATAATCAAATTTTACAATATAACAGATTTTCTAGACACGATCATATCCTATTTCAAACTGTTCAAATATCTCGGGTAAGTACGTTAACCAGTCTCATCAGCCATCTTACTTGTATTTCTAAATAATGGCTGTGTAAAAATTTTAAAAATTCGTTAATACTGGTTCTAGAGAAAGAACTGACAAAACACATTTTCACACACAGATTCTAGCAGATTCTCACGGCCAGGACTGGAAGGGATTTTTCTATACAAAAGTAATTGAATTATTATTATAAACCAATTTTATTAGATTTCAACGCATTCTATATGCTTTAAAATTATATTTGTTGAGTAGATGATTTTATAATTAATATAAATAAATAGAAAGTGTGAAAAATAACAGAAGACTTGAAACAAATTTTTATTATTAAAATTTCCATTTTCTAATTCAAAAATATACAAAAAAATGTACAAAAAGAGTTAAAATTTCGCTTTTTATTTTACGACATAAGATGCAACGTAACAACAGGGAATTGTTGTCTATACAAAAATATTAAGTATCATTTTTGATCACGTTTTTGCGGAGTTTTTAAATAGTACACCATTTTTCTTGTTTATGGTGTGAAAAATATGGCGATATAACACTTTTGATATTTAAGAAGTTAAATTATGTTTAATTTACCTGAATATTTGCGGGATCTACATCCCTCACAGACGCACTGGATACTCCATAGTTGTAACTGACAGATGGTCCCACAACCAACTGGAAAATGAAAAGCAATATTGTTAATTATGAATTCATATTATTAGCCCAGTAAAAATAATAAGGGTAGCGCCTTCGATAAAAGGGAATATTGTGAAGGAAGTAGGGTATTTATAAAAAGGGGTTTATGGTATGTTTGTACTTTAATAATTACCGTTAAGTGTTGCCCTAACAAACCTGAAAAATTTGACTCATTTTAAATGCTATAGAAATATATAACTTCTGGCGATACTCGCTTATCTAAGTCTCAAACCATAAAAATGCACAAATATATTTTTATATTGTTAAAATTGTATATTTTCTTATCAAATTAAGTTTAATATTAATAAATTCTTCATATACAGATTCTATTTATTTATTAAAATATTTCGAGCATATTTTGTGCGATTGAGAAAATATATGTATCGAAAAATATATATTTTGATACAGGGATACGAACCCGGAACTTTTCCTATCCGTTGAAATACATTTATTGCTTGAAAAATAATAAATGTATCAATTATAAAAAAATACTTCAGAATATAATTTTAAAAATTCTGGATTCGTATCACGGTAGAAACTTTTTATATATCTTTCTAAACGGTTAATTTAATTTTTATTTAGAATACCACAGCACTGTGTTCTAAAAATGCAACTTCATAAAAAAAAAAAATATTTTTAAATAAACATATCTATGCCATTGATCTAAGGAGCGAATGACATAAAAAATTAAATTGAGCGGATATGTAAAGCGAGTCAAATCGTGCAAAAAATCTAGAGCAACCAAAAAAGATCTGTCATAATACATTATTATGTATATATTTTTTTAACTTCTTCTCAAAGTCAACCACTTTTGATGTATCTCATCCGTTCTTCGACATTTTTTGACTCTATTTGGCTTGATCTCTATTTCAGAACATATTTGTCTTTTTTTACTATTTATGCGATCCACTTTAAGAAGTTTACAGTAATATACATACAAATAAATATTATATATAAATTGTCATTACTATTTCTAGATAACTACAACACATGTTGTTTAATTAATTATAATAAAATACCACAAAAAGCAATTTAGTATCGGATAAGAAAATATTTTTTTAATACGGTATTTCATTCCGGATTCACGTTCTCGTAAAGTGATTGCTCAAACTCAATTAAATCGAAGCGAATTAAAATAGACTTCCAGGAATTTACAATAAATCAAAGAAATAAAAACTCTAAGTGCAATATCCTTAATTGAGTTTCATATCAAAGGCAATTACTGTGAACTTAATGCTGTCAGTATTATTAAATGTGTAATTGTAATTTGCATTAATTAAATATTGTAACTTACAACACATAAGAATTTGTAATATTTTTAGGATAGTTCTATTGGATCAATCTTTGTCTAAACAACTAAAAAACAACAATTTTAATATTTGATATAATAACTTTATCTTAGCGATATTTGTATATGTCCAAGAACACACAATTACTGGATTTTTACCTACAAAGACACTGTTATTAAATAAATAACAGATATATCATAGAGACGAAGCCATTTTTATTGTATTTAATGGAAAATATATAGAAATATGGAGTAATTACAGGGCTTACGACCTTTTCAAAAAATCTGATTGTCATTGAGTTGACATATATGCTGTTTCAAGGAAAAATGAATTATCAAATTTGGTCCATAGATGGCGATGGTGTAGTGGTACTCGAAGCGAGGCTACATATTAACATATATACAACTTTCATGAGAATGGTTAACGTTATATTTATATAAATCGATTACTTAAGCCAAACGAAAACAGGTCGTAAGCTCTGTAATCACCCCATATTTCAATATATTTTGCATTAAATATAATAAAAATAGCTTCGTCTTTATGAGATATATATTATATATGATATTTATTTAATAACTTTATCGTTAGACTTATTCATTTATGTATTGAATGCCCTACAAATGCGGACTTTTATAGTGTACTTTTTTCCATTGCCTAAAATAATAGATGTCTCAGTTAAGTAGAAGGAATAGATATTAAGTTAAAAATTTGACGTAAAATTGCATTATATATTTTATATAACAATATATTTTTTCGACTGAATATATACTGTATCCGAGTGATAAATTTAGATTAGTACTTTTCCATTTTACATTTTCTATTTTTAGTTACTAGAATATTTTTTAATTTAATATTTTCAAAATTGAATTCTTTGAAACTCAATTGAAATGAAACATGGTAATATAATGATTACTTTGGTTTTTTAAGCTGCTCCCCTGATGAAAGAGTAGTTCGTTCTGTATCTGCTTGGTATATTAAATAATTAACTTGAATGGTTATAGTATACTAAAGTATTTATATTAATTACTATATTTTTAATTACACTTTATCTCGTAGCGTGTCGCCTTGAAACAATGGCAAACTGCAAATATGTTTTAAAAAAACTTTACTTAAATCATAGCCGACCTGTAATTAATTTAATACCATGCTCACTCGTTGAACTCGAGATTCATTACCACTTTCCGGATTGTTAATTAATATCTGCGTGCAGTTTTAACAAGAAAAAAAAATGTTCGCGTACGTGCATGTGTGTGGCAGTAAATACAGCAGCCTGATGAAATCCTCCAAGGGCTTTACAGGAAATATGAGACTTTTTGTCAAGGGTGAAACTGGTTGTATTATAAAATAAGTTTCGTTTCAAACCACTCAACTTCAAGGGTCTTTTTGTCCTTCGTGCTAGTACATAGGAAGCGAATTAGTACTCCGAACACAATGCACGCAAATAGTCAACAAAAGATAAATATGATGAATAAAAAGCATGTAAAAACAAACACCTAAATATTGGCATTACAAATATAATTATTATTAATATAATAAATTCAAAGATTTGACCAAAATACTCTGAATTCTGACCAAACTGAAAAAAATCTCGAAAATCTAAACACAGATGACTCCGCAATGGCGCATAATTAAGATTGATATTTCGAATAATAACAATTGTCGCAAATTTTTCACTTTTGTACATGAAATGGGGCACGCGCTATAATAATTTAAGTATAAAATTGAAATCATTTATTTTTATCATCATCATCATCAATAATGAATAAATAATAGTCGCGAACTGAGGTTGATTTTTTTATCATTTTTGAAATTACATTCATATATTTTTTGTTTGTTTGTCCTCAAACACCATTTTATAATAGTTCAGAGTTATTAGAAAATATCTGAAACTGTTTAGTTAATTAACATTATATTAATTATTATTACTTCATTAGATCTTGACGGTGTAGAAGAGCTCTACAATTGTCTAGATTTCGTTCGAAACTAATGTACATTACTCACAAGACACTCAAATTAACTAAGGATGTTAGCAGTTCTTATTCTATCAGTACTTCTGTTGCAGGAACACTGTAATCACATGCCTAGCATGTATATTACTGACAATAATATTTTTATAACTTTTTTTCAATATCTTTTTATAACTTCTGATTATACTTTCTCTAGACCTCAAAGGGTCTAAAGTGATTAATGACTTCAAACCAAAAATAACAAAGTTGTTGTTTGATGTGAGTAGAAAGCAAAATAAAATATTTGTCATTTGTGCTAACCTAACAACCCACGCATTCTAGTCACCGACTATTGTATATATTACTGAAAATAATATTTATAACATAACTTTTTATTACTCACTCATTATACTGACTTACATCTTAACATTTACAACTTTTAAAAACTGTTCAGATAATTGCTTTAGAACAGACTACGTCTAGTAAATTAATTACCTTTATTTATGCTACAAAAAAAATACAGTTATCATTCCTCATTTTTCTGTCCTTATTTGAGATCTGGTACCTTTTTAAGATCCAGATTAATCCCGACCCCTCCCATTCCCTATTAAACCTTTTTTTTTACCTACACCGCTAAAATATTTTCGTTTCAGTTCTGGCCTTGAGATTTTTTAATGAAATATAATACAAAACATCATAAATAGTGTGCCTTCATTATTTCAAGCGTTAACCAGATCTGTCAAAAATAATTAAAAGTACAAATATTTTCATTCGTATTTATGTTTTCGCGCATAAATTATAAAAATAATTCATCATTGTCGGGAGCTAAATCGAGTTGGAGTGTAAATAGATCGCTGGTCTTATTTTTTTCAATGCCTTTATAGAGTTAAAATAATAATTAGATAATCGAAAACCAACCAAGGTCGGAGTGTTGTCTTAATAGCACCGGCTAACCGGTTACACCGGTCCGTCTGATCTACATAACCTTTTGAGTGATGCTGCGCAGATAACATGAAGCTTTTAAATTTTTTAAATGCATTATATTTAATATACTATCAAGACAAACAATATTAAGCCATTAAGCTTATAGTGCTATAGTATCGAAGCAATCAATAAAATAAAATTATTAAGGAGAACATTCTTATTGTGAAGTTGTAATTATTAAGAACATAGGTCTGTGATATTTTAAATACTAATGAAATGTATTAATTAGAAAGATATACATATAAAATCAATTTTTCAAGTTATTTCACTACCGGAATTCGAACTTTGATTTCTTTTTCCAATCCGGGGAAGGTACATTACCAACTATGCTACAGCGCTAGTAATTTTGACGACAAATTTTCGAACCTATAACACATGAGGTGAGGTCACTTTTCTAACAACAATATACTAATTCAGTTCCACTAATTCTGCGAACTGTTCACACATATGAACAAATATCGCTATATAACTTGTTTTTTTTTTAATATACTTAAAATCATTTAATGCAGCTATCACGGAACAGGTTGAACATGTTTTACTTAGTCTAAGTATTGCAGATCAATAACACACAACCCTGAGGCGATCAACATGTGGTCCGCGTAAGATTTACCACGCCCTGCGACATAAAAAAATGAGATATGTTCAGAGGCGTATAAAAACTTATTTATCGTTCCTTGCGATACGCAAAAATATCCCCAACATTTAAATCAAGTTTTTTCGGCGGGCGGTTTTAATAATAAAATTCCCGGTTATTTTCGCCGTACTATAATCTCCGGTTCTATTTCGATATTTTTTAATGACACGATGACTTAGCAAAACTTTTTTAATATCAAACCTAAGATCGTCAATTATTAATTTAATATTGAATCTAATCTGTAATTCTAGGCAAATATTATGGGTCCAACATAAACCAATATTGTATCTTATTAGGAGAACACATTCTTATTGTGAAGTTGTAATTATTCAGAACAGACGGTCTGTGATATTTTAAATATGATATATCGTCTATTATCATTAAATATCTTTATATGAACTGCACTAATGATACTGATAAAATTATCAATTTTGTTATGAATATTAATTTATTTTTTTTAAGCGGGTACCCCAATAAAATTGTCTAAAAAATTCACAATAATGGCGCGTTACAAAATTATATACTTTCACTTTTAACTTGTGTTTTATTCTCACTTAATAGGTCCGGAATCGATGGCATGGGCCTCCAAAACTTTTTTTAAACAAATAAGATAATCACATGCTGAGCGAGTGCTCTACCATCTTGTTATTCCCTGATTAGACGGTGGTATATTGTATAATAACGTTATGTTTGTATTATTAATGCATTGATACATATTGACTTGAATCATCAGTAGAAGAATGTTCAAAATAATCTGGATGGGTAGAGTTACGAATGAAGATGCTATAGTTCAGATGAGTAAAGAAAAATAAGTATTTAAAATAAAACAAAAAAATCCGAAAACTTCAATATCTCTAACATGTAATAAAACATCTGGAGAAGTATGAGATCTAGCAACTCATAATGCAGGGAAAGATTGCTGAATAATCTGAGATAACGATTTGGCCAGTCTACTGTAGAGTTTTTCCGGGCCGCAGTAAGCAAAGTGATAATAGCCAACGTCCATGAAACAGATAGGGCACAAGATGAAGCTATATATTCTGACATACTTTATTATTATTATATACTATTGAGTATTATTTAAAAATTAGGTACACTTCGTGACCTTTGTAATAAGCTTAATTATTAAAGAGCTTAATATATTGTAGACACTTGATGGAAATCCAGAAGAAGAAAGATTATCTAAAAGACCAAGTATCCGCTAGATATACAATGTAAAGAAAGACGCTAAGGACCTGCTGATCGAATATCATGAAGGCGAAAGATTAGCTCGAACAAGGCTCGATTTGATCAGTGGCGCCAATGAAGCAGAAGGGGAAGTTTTATTTTTAAAAGTATTATTTTATCATATATCATTTTTCTTAATTGTAGAGACCATATATCGATTGATAGAACTATCATTATCTAAAAAAAAATCTTTTTGCGAAAACGGGTTGTTTGATCGTTGGTTAAAAAATATTTACTTCTCAAAAGTACATCCCGTAATAAACTCATTTTACTCTCCGATACCTGATAGTAAAAACATGAATCGATAGTTAAATATGGCGAACTCTTCACAGCTGTTCCAAAATCATCTGACACATTGATACTTTGAAAGTTGCAGTACACGACAATGATTCATTCAATATCCCGCTAGTTTAGTGATGAGAGTTCGTCCGATAATTATCTCGTTGTTTAATATACACCACCAAAGTGGCAAATATCGAACTCAGAGGCGAAAAAATCTACAGATAAAGCGCAACATAAAGCATCTTTCATGATTATTTGTCGCGCCTATAAACATCTCATCTATGCTTTGACAATAATAAATTTGACGTTCAAACAACCCGCAAACTATTTCAACCACGGGCATCAGTTAAAAGTTACCATAGTAAAAATTTACTACTGATCACACAACCGGTCCTTAGTCTAATTTCAAACAATACAAGAGATTTAAATCAATCGATACTTAGATGAAAGATCGATCGATAATATTTAAGAATGCACGCCCCTAGTCAAAACTTTTAGAGGTTGTTTAATTTAATATGCAGTTACCTACCTAATAACCGTGCTAGACTTTGAAATCGCGTACTGAATAAAATAGTACACGTCAAGATTGAAATCTTTTTCTGAGTACGTATAACCACTGCATTGCGGTACACTGACAAAGTTTAACATTCAGATTTACTTCACAGATTGACAACGCTATAATTGAAACGTTCTAGCAAGGCCGACCCACGCTACCACCGCGTACATGCTCACATCGCGTAACCGTTCAGTTAAAGACAAACGTATTTACTTTTTCACACCTGTAATAATCGATCTCCATTACAGTCCACCAAATACATAGACATGAACTAACGCGAATGTCTTGTTTTAATAATTGCATTTTGGTGTCATCCACGTGATCATTTTGGTACTATTTAAGCTATCAAAATGTTGAGACCCCTTTGACCACCTTAGAATACAAAGTAAAAGAACATATTCCTTATTTTAGATTGATAACTTTGTTATAAAACATTGTAAACGGTGTTGGTCTCAAATTAAATAATTTGGAATCATTCGAAATGAACAAAGCGTGCAAAACTAACCAGAATATTATGAACAACCAACTAAATTTAAACACGAGTCCCATTCTATAATTTTGTATCGTCAAGTCACAATTTAAGTTAGGTACTAAATTTTTTTTAAAAATAATTATTGTTTTTAATTAATATTAAAGAACGTTTCTGATTAGTTAATGACATCCTGAAGAAGAAAATATATTTAATTCATTAAGTGGTTAATAAAACAAAGTTAACAATCTAAAATAATGGATTTTAACCACAAAATGGTTTTTGCTAATCTTCAAAAAGAACATATTATTATCCAATTTTTTATTTCCTTGTTATATTATATTATATTCAGGTATCCACCCAGTAAAAATTGTATATTATTTTTCTTTATATATATTTATATTATATACAGTTTGGCAATAAAAAAAATTAAAATAAATATATATGTAATAAAAAAGAAATAAAGCTTTAAAAATAGCTCCTGGTCTTTTTTTATATATATGACTGGATTCGAACGAAAATTTAAACGCTGACAATATAATATGCATTAATGTAAAAAATACGTCATATTTACAAAAAGATTTAGTTTTCGAAGAGCAAATGTGTCATGAACTATAGGATTTATGTTTCCAGAAATAGTGTGTGTAGAATGCAACTAATGTCCAAACCCTTCTCCTATATGTACACTTTATTTCGTGTCTATTAATTCACTGGTCTGTGATCTCTATATATTTTTATGTGTAATAAGATGGATTGCGGGTATTGGACCGAACCGGCAATATTAGCCTATCGATACTTAACATCCGCATATTTGTATAATTATGATGAATTTATAAAATTCAAACTACAAAAGGTGTGGTCGGGTTTTATAATAAATTTACGCCCCACCAAAACGTTGTAACCAACAAAAATAAATTTTTCAATGAAAAAATCATTATATTATAATTTTTGATAAACTTCTGTTGTAGAATGTATACTGCTGTATAACTCTTATATTTAATATTATTTAAAATAAAAATTTTAAAGTAAGTAATAAAATGATAATTCCTCTTTTAAACACACTAATTTTAATAAATTCTTCGAATTGTCCACTTTAAAAATATTAGTAATTAACAATAAATTAATATTGTTAACAAAATAATAATACCCTGTACATCACCTTTGCTAACGATATTTCATTATTTTGACGCCTCCGACCGCCGTCCCCACAAATCTTTACCGCAACCCTCACGTAACAACACTTAATGACTGTACTTGTATATTTTAAGACACAGACGTGTTGAAATCGGTCGCGTATATGATACAAAACAAGTAACAAATGTACAATAAATAAACTCTTCAAAACAAAATTTCTGGGAATACAAAAAAAAATGTTTAACCAATAACGACTCGCTTAAATAACAAAAACTTTAATATTCAACATTAATAAATTCAATTCTGACCTAATATTGCAATCTCGGTATATTCTTTTGATGATACCGCTAAACCGGTATTAGAAAATAATCATTATAATTTCAATATAGATAAGACATTATACTCGTGTACAAAATATTTAAATAAGTAATTTTTTAACAAATAATAATACAACATTGACAATTTAAATGTGAAACAATTTTATTATTATCATTAATAATACGACCTATGAAGCAATAGCAAAGTATGGAGTGTTTCATCGATCTTGTTCTTATTCTGGTTTATAAATAAAAATGCGAATCTACATCAATGAAGTAATGTATTGCAATACCTCTAATAAAATTATCGTCATTAAATTACTGTTTTCTCTAACTATAACTATAATTTAAAAAGGTCATTGAATCAATCTTAGAAATCAAATAATTATTGTTAAAATTTATATCGTGAACCGATTTATTTCCGATAGAATTCATATATTTTATCGCTTGCTACGAATTATAATAATCTAATAAGGTAATTTAACCGAGTAACACCCTGGATTCATAATTTACTGATGTTTATTACTTTAATCCAGTTTTACTAAAGACATTTCTTACAACGTTTTGGCGGCAGGGCGTAATTCCCAACCGGTTTTTCTAATTCAATTAAAATATGTGCCGAGAGTTGTTTATATTTTTATAATTCAATTACTCTTATTTTCCGTTTTGCCTCTCTTAATTTGCGATGCGCAACATTATCGTTGACAATAGATAGATAGGTAGAAAATATAATAATATATATATAATATGGGTCCAGGTTCGAATCCAAATAGCAACCAAATATTTTTTTCGATAAATAGATTTTTTCTGTATATCTTTCTAGTTGAATCATTTAGTTTATATTTAAAATACTACAGAACTATGTTCTAAAAATACAACTTTACAACAAAAATGAGTTCTCCTTAAAAAAAATATATATATAAAATAACAAGGATATTCCTTATATGGAATAGTCATGTTTGAATGATAACTATATTTAAGTGTAGCATAGCAACAAAATTGTACAATAAAACAAAAAAGACTTCGATTGTGTCACAACAATTTTGAATGTGGAAAAATTGACAACAGGAAAATTAAAATATACAAGTAATTACCGATTTATATTTTCGATGATTTTTTAAAAATAAATTAAGATTGTTAAAAATGTCATTCCCTTGATTTGTTGCCGTCTTTATAATTGTTAACATTCTAATATCGTTATGTATGTCGCGTAAAGAAATTACAAAATAAACTGACTCATTACATCGGTGTGATGTGTCAATAGGTGTCTTTAAAACATACAAATTAGTTACGTGTGTTCTGTGTAGTCTCGTGTATCTATAGCAAACAATATGTTTTTTTTTCTGGTTAGTTTCACTCCTTTTCATATACCTACAGATCATCTTACTTTGTTTTGATCTCTTCAAACTTTTTGAATTTTATTTGGGTAGTTCAATCGGTGTTATTATTATTTACCAGTAATTACTGGGCTTACGACCTGTCTTCGGCTGGCTTAAGTGATCACTTCATACAAATATAACGTTCACCATTCTCACCCATTAATCAATATCTATATCTATCAAATTTTAGGAAGTTGTTAATATGTGAAAACACTTCGAGTACCACTACACTATCGCCATCTATGGACTAAATTTGATAATTAATTTCTCTGAATCAGCATGTATGTCACAATGACAATCTAATTATTTATTTATTTTTAATTATTTATAGCAATATTATTTATCTATAAAATGTTTTTAACACATTATACTATAATACGCCTGAAAAATCTATATTTTTATATAAAATTGAAAATATAAATGTTCTTCTTCTTACTATGTTATGTAATAATGAAATGAAGAAAAAAATGTAAATTGTATGGGCTAATTAGATTTTAAATGCCAAATACTGTTCTAATATTAGTAATATTCCCACGATTATTTAATTTATGTTTATTGTTTATATATTTAAGATATAATAAAACCCTATATTATTAAGAATCGGCATTAACTTTGTAGAGTTTCATCTTAATGGATAGATACAAATGAAACAATGTTATTACTCTACTTGAGTATATAAGCACTACTTGAATTTCGAGGAGTCAACTCGAAACAGCTCGAGTTGACTCGAGTAGTGCTAATAAACTCAAGTAGAGTAATAACATTGTTTCATTTATATCCATCCATAATAAAAGCCATTCTATTCGCGCCAATGCAAAAACCGGAAACCGGAGAGCTTTGTCATATGGTCAACGATGATTCATTTGAAGAACTAATAGTTGATATTTATAAATAGGCCATTAATTTTATATTATATGAGGCATGCGTGTCGGCAATGACCTGCAATATTGCACCGGACTGAAACCGGATCACAGTGCACACATATCACGTGATTCACATCTCCAAGAGCCGGTTGGATCAGATCATCGTAACAAGGACTCACGCTATGCGGCTGCACGAAGTGCGCGGGCTGCACGAGCCGCTGCACGGGCTGCAGCAAGTGCACAGCCGGGGTCTGGTAGCTGTAGGAGAAGCTGCCACCGTCGTCCGAGAATCTCAGCAGAGGCCCGAACCCACTGGGGCGGGCGAGCGCCACTCCGGCGACGGAAAGTACTAAAAACTGAAAAACAAAGAATTTATTAAATTTTCAATTTAAATATGAACGATGGATGATAATAGATATATTTCTGTATATTTTTCTAATTGATACGTTTAAATTACATTATACACTTAAACACCTCAAATGTATATTTTTTCTCTAGGACCAATATTTGATCAACTGATATCTTGAAACAAGATTTCGAATTAGACTAGCTAACGAACTTAATCGAAATATTTATAAAGTTAATTTTTCAGAAAAATATATATTGGTACGTAGATGGTCAGTTTGTTATTCATATAAAATATAATCGACAAAGAATAACTCAACACTAATTCTATACGGTGCTCTGTGCAAGATTCGTATGCTTTTATCTATGGATATACCCTAACATTTGATATCAAAATTCAACTCCTTAAAACAGATCTAGTCCATAATATTTTATGGGTGAATACCTGACTATATTATAAGTCGAAATTTTCAAGAAATGTGTGCAAAAACTACACCGTTATGAAAAATATTATTATTTTAATTATTAACAAAATCATGTTAAGCTTTTAAGCCTGCGTCATAAATATTTTCGAAATTGTTCAATCATTAATTGCTTCAGGTCCTAAATCTATGACCTTTATTTTTTTGTTTTCAATATATTATTTAGAATCATTAAAATGTTTTAATTAATCGAAATAATCGCATAATAACGCTATTTTTGAAACGCTTGTATCTCTGACATTGTTGAGATTAGGCACATATTCCTTTGTCATTTTCTACTCGTATTTGTGTCAGGTAAAATACTCATAAAATAGTGTGGACTAGATCCGTTATAACCTGTATATATATTAATTTATTTAATGTATTATCAATATACTGAAATTGCTTTAAAACCAAATTCCATTACTTCATTATGGTCAACCTTTTCACTCTACATGAAAGAGCTCATTAAAAATATAAACATTGAAGTCAAACTTGATTTCGAGATACATGATTTACGTGAACTGAATTAAGTCAGAGGATTAACCTTGCCGCGGGTAATGATCAAGAAAATACCCTGAAAACGGGTTTAATGGGAAAAAAGTTTAAAATCAAAAGTTGAATTTGTATCTAAGTAACTATTATTTGAACTATCTACTAAAAAATTTAAAAATATCCCGAATTTATAACCATTAATAATTCATTGTCATTATCATGATGAGAATGAAACGCGCGGTTGATATAATCAGACTGGGGCGGCTGCTCTCTACTGCTTCCTGGGTCCTGAATATCGCTAGTACCGATTTTGACTAAATTGCTGCCGGTGAATTTGAATCGCCGTACCCACAATCATAACAATAGCCGTTTTATTTTTAACGTACATAATATACGTATGTTTAAACTGTATAAGCATATTTAAATATTTATATTAATTTTTATAAAAATATTATTTAAAAAAACTAATGTAACTAATGGTTGAATTTTTTAACGTTCTTTAATACAACTGTATCTTGACATGTATATATAACATTGGATAAAAATTCACCTCAAGCTCACTTAATTTATTTTATAATACGCAATGAGTAGTATTAGTAATTTTTTTAAATATTTAAAAACTATAAACAAAAGTCAACAGATAATGCTACTCAATTAATTTTTATAAATGACAGATATTTTAATTCATACCCATTTTAAAATATAAAATAGATCTCGTGTTTAAAAGGAGAATTCTTAGATGTAAGTTAATTTATATATATTTTTATTTTAAGGTTGCGATTTTAGAAGCACTGGTGTGTTCCATAAAAAATACAATTTATTTTTAAAAAATCAGTAATCTTTTAACTTAAAAAGAAAGCAATAAAAATGTATAATATATTCGTTAATTTTATTTCACAATGACAACTTTAAATATGGAAGTTAAGTATGGCAATAATTTTAGTAGAAAACTGCAGTATGTACTGGGACATATAGACGTTTAAAATTATACTATAATATGTATGCAAATAATATAAACAGTTTTTTATTATGCTGTAGCAGTCAAAAAAATTTAATGTCATTATTTTACGACTCTTTCGTTGAAACAAACTGTACAAGATATTATATTTATAATATTTTATTTGTGAAGCTACTATTATTCATAAGGTTTATTGAAAATTATAACCAAAAATAGACAAGCGACAAAGAATGATGCAAATAGCCAATCTCTTCTTCTTCTTCTTTCAAATAGGCAATCCACCCTTCAAGAGTGATTTGTGCCATTAAACAAGTTTAAACATTATTTCATAGAAAGCAGTACAACAATATTATAGAATAGGGAATATTGCGTTACAAGTTAATACCATTGACATTCAAGAAATTTGCTATTGTATAGCTCAAATGTGGCGAGTTGAGGGAAAAAAGATGACACAAGTTAACCGGGAGTTGAAAATTACCATTGACAAGATTATTGTAAAAAAAAACTTGTGATCCGCAATAACAAATCTTTTTTTCTAAAAAGTATATCGACTACCGACACTTAAACCCGGATATTTGTGTTTCGTCAATGTTAAAAAATAAATAACAAATTTGATGAGAATAATAACGTTGCTATAGTTTAAACAAGAAAGCACTACAACTGGCAATATATTTATATGTTTTTGCACATGTAAACATTTATCATTATTAAGTAATATATCTCTCTCTAATAAGTCTATGTCGAAATATACTAACAAACAAAATATACTAACGATCTTCTAAAATGATTAATTTCATTGCAATCTATCTACTACTAATAACTTAATTTATTTCATTGGATTAATGACTAAAAAAATCCATCTATTTAGACATGATCTGTACCTACAGATAACTGATAATTAAACAACTCCCTCTATTCAGAAGATGTACAATGCAAATGTAATATCTGCTACCTGTTTTGAATAAACCCTCAGGCTGTTGTGATTCAATTCATCGCCATCATGTAGCGTGCATTTTTTCAATGTACACCATTCATATTAACTAATTGTATGCAACAATGAAATTAACTCCGGCTAATTTTTGCCGCCCACTGTGCGCCGGGAGTCAAATTTAAATATTCCGCAACTTTGTCAACACAGTGTGGGAAGCTTTGGGTGTGAGCTATAATTATTTCAAGAAAATGTCAGGAATATAGAATATAGATACACAAACTGGTGCATAATTTATCCCACCTAGCTCGTATTATATAGAGTGAATACCAGCGCTTAGTAATAATCTTATTTGATTGCAAAATTAATTGCAATATTGACTAAGAAATGCATCCTGATGCATTCTGAAATACTGCAATTTTAACGCTTTCATAATATCACCAGTTTTATATGACAATTATTGAGAAAGTTTGCATATTCATAATGTAACTGCCTCGCATCAGGTGAAAGATGGAAGGAAGTATAAGAAGCTTCTCCAGAACTGATCAAGAGTCTGAAGGGTGAGAGGAAATATAAGACAGGAATGAGAGAACACAAACATCAAAAATGAAGTACTAGTGGTAGATTCACACTTCATTCGATCTAGTTTATTTCCTACATGAGTCTGAACATATTAAATGTGCATATTAGAGATTGAAGCGTAGATTGGAGATTAAAGAAGTCACCTATGTGTGAGTGGGGAGTCACTCAAATAACGGATAATGTTGTGGATACTTGCCCAAGCTACGCTTCGGGCTGCTACGACTATGCCAGTACAAGGCCACACTAGAGACGTTGAACTGGTTTCAAATCCTGCCAGTACTACTTTAACAGACTTTCTGCCATACAAAGAAGAAAGAAAAGATCGCATCATAGTTCGCGACAAGGTTGTTTGTATCGATATTGAAAAAGAATCATTTTAAAGTAAAGGGGAGATATTCCTTTGTCAGGACAGAAAAATGTAAGGTTCTATCCCATCTGCCCATATCCCTGGGATGATGGTAAGTATATAAGTAAAAACAAAGCTACTGAAGTATGATTTATACACATATATTTAATATAAATAATAGTACGCCCCAACCGCAACCAACCCAACGCAAGTCGCAACCCATTATTTTCGTATCACCCATACATTTCTTCTTCATACTTAAATACCTTCTTACACATACGTTAATACAATAAATTTCTAATATTTTTTCTGTCTAATGGTCAGACATGCTTTATATGTTTATATCTAAATAATTTTGTCTTCATTTTACTTTGAAAGTCATCTATGCTTCGTGTTATTCATCCCTTAACTCTCTTACGCTATCATGTAAACAAGATTCATTTAATATTGATTAAACCCCACCATTTCCACTGCAGTATGTAATTAAATAATTACTTTTTAAATAAATAACAACTCAGATACATTAAGAGATCGGAAAAGAGGATACAGATGACCACACTTAACTAACAAAACCTGAACTGAAGCCTTGAAATATCTTACCCCAAAAAAGCGTAACAAAACAGATCAATCCGATTAAATTGATTATATTTGAATACCTACAAATGATTCTAAATGTAAAATCTATTTAAAATATTTACCATCTTTGTAATTTAATAAATTCAAATCTGTATTGTACGACACATGCACACATAATACATCCGTCAACAGTCTAACCAACATACCAGAATCGTTTGTCATTCAACTGTCATTAATTACGTTTTTCCTTCTTGAATAAAATTATACAAACTTGATTTAATTTTCTGACACCGCAATACACTAATTGTAACACTATACACTTCAATAATTCACAAATTATCAATTATTATTATTTGAGAACTTTCAATTTTAATCGTTCACTGCTTAGGCAGGAAAGAATTGCTTTGAGTAAAATGGTTTTGTTCCCTGCTTTGCGTATGACCAAGGCATCCCGGTCTTGTACTGATAAGCAGTATTCAAAAAATTTGTGATTGTTTATCACGCACTCTAATTTAATCATGTTAATAATTGTAATAAGTTGTGTTATACAATATTCATTGAAACTGCTACTTTTAACATTATTTTTTTTAGTTAAACAGACCGTATTTATATGCGAGATCTATGTGGAATTAATCTGAAATTAAATAGTCTGATTAGTCAGTGTTGAGAAAACTAGAACTTCTGTTGGTCCCGCTTGGTCAATACGTCAAGGTTTCAATACTCGTCCTGGGAGACCAGAAAATTAGTCCTGTTTTTTATGTTTATTTTTTCATATCATTGCACAAATGTTTAACTTGATTTGTAAAAAAAAAGTATTGTTATTTTTAGAAAACTAAGTAGGTACCTAATATGTTAGACAATTTATTGAAGATTATTATTTATACCCAACAACATACATACATTTAACCCAAATTTGGACGATTTTTAATCCATTTTCATCCCCTCTGTTATCCACCGTAATCCTTAAATAATACTATTAAATAATCTAAAATTCGTAAAATCTTCGAGATACTTGAAAAAAAATCTTACCAGGAATTTCATTTTCTTCGAACGTGTGCGTTATCCAATTAATATCCTCTTCAGCGTTCAAAAGTCCCCGTTATCAGCTGACACTTCCGGAATATTCCAGAACTTGTCGGGATGAGCTGGTGACTGAAGACTGACTCCGATGGGAAGGCGGAGGATCCTTATATACCAGCAGATGAACCGGCGGCAATGATCTTCGGAAGAGTTGATCATCGTTCTTTTTTCACAACTTGCTCCATCAGAGGAGCCCAATATTAGCAATTAAAAGAAGTTAAATTTTTATTACCAACACTGTTATTTTCATTAAATTATTATTTTTTAGTTTATTGAAGATATTAGTGAAAAACTGTGTATTGTAGCATTAGTGAAATATATTTTTAAATCAATCTAAAGGACGAGGTCTTCTTCCAGGACGTCTTAAAAAATGTTTTTAAAATAAATTTTAAATAAATAAAATTTGTACTTGCTATAATAATGCAGGGACTTTGATATGGTAAATTACTGTTGCATCATTATCAACATTAGTTACGTTTTAATTGCTGCAGTTTATTTGCTTGTGTATATCTGCAGCAAAATGCACGCAACAGCTGTAAGCGCTTAGTAAGTGAAGGCGTTATGTAACGCTTTTTAAATACATTATTTAATTATGCTTATTCTATGGATTACAAATAATAAGTTAGATGTTGCAGGCTGCAGGTTGCAAGTTGTAGAATGCAGGTTGCGTGTTGCAGAATGCAGGTTGTAGGTTCTAGAATGCAGATTGCTGGTTATGTATTGCAAGTTGCAGGTTGCAGATTTTAGATTATAGTATAAACCATTTATGTTTATCTTTTTCAATGGCGCTACAGCCCGTGACCTTCTTATTCTTTCGCTTCCTGCATCCTCTAGACGTGACTTGCTCATCGGAGTCGATTTACAATAGTGTCACATGTATGCATCTAAGTTGACAAATGTTAAAAGTATTTTAAAACCCAAATTAAAAAAATGTTAAAAAATACATGAATCAGACTTATAGTAAAACAAGTTAACAAAAGTCATATATTTTCATATCCAAATTTATCTATGATATCGTGAAAGCAGATGCGTATTTAACATTATCACCGTTTGCTATTGTGTATGTTTAAATGGTTACATTTGAATCTTTGAACAAACGGGGCACCTTCATCTAATATATCTTTCAATTATTTTTGAACAACGCACAAGAACAAATGCCAATAAACAGCCCTCTACCGTTAAGCTATACATATCTATAATATTCGTTCGTTTATTAATACTGTTTCTTATCGACGATTATAAGTATCTTGTATATCTATAACAAGTTATTTAACTAGTTAACTAAGCGTTCACTATGTCACACTCTTATAGCGAGGTAAATAATTTCACTTTATCGGCTTTAAAGTCGCGTAGTGACTGAAATTGCAGCCACTCCTACTAGAGTTTTTAAATGGTCTAGCCACTTGGTCTCCAATACTCGATAAGGGTCATGTTTATCTTAACATTGTAATACATTTGCTTTCTGGTATTTCCTTAGTTGTAATTCAATTAAAATAGTTTGTTTCTTATTCTTCTTTAAGATGTTCTTCAGAATATAGCTTATTCCATCGTTCTTGTTCTTTCCGGCAAGTGGCCATGTTTGCTTTTTAATTATTTGATTAATGTGTATATCTCTCAGGCTTCCTGTCTACAGTATTTCTTTAAATCCTTCTTCTATTGTATTCTTTAAGTAGCTACTTTGTTTATCTGTCTATCAGATCCAGCATATAGTCATATTCTATTATTCTATAAATAATTGTGTATATGTGTTGAAGTTATTAAAACATTTTATTTAATTAATAATGGCAATGCCATTAATTGTGATCGCTATCGTCACATGGTGAAAAACGTTTTGATGGCCGAATCGAGTCAATTGGGTCTGCAACACGTGTGGTTTCAACAGGATGATGCCACCTCCTACACAGCCAGAGCTACGCTTGAAATTTTGAGAGAAATTTTCCCGGCTGCATAATGCCAAAAAGTGGTAATATCGACTAGCCTCCTTGATCACCTGACTTGACTGTTTACCTTGACGTACTTAAAAAAATAGATCTACGCCGATAAGTCAACAATAATTCCGATGCTACAGGATAATATTCGAAATGAAATTGCTGAAATAACACGCCAAGTGTGCGAGAATCTTATTAAAAATATGGTTAAAGGAGCACGTATTTGTGCCGCTGCCAGAGGCGGCCACTTGGCCAATGTCACACTCCATACATAATTGTAATAAATCAAATAAATGATGAATAAAAATTGAGTTAAAAAATTGTCTTTTATTTCTTAGTTATAATAAAATAATATTCAATCTGTATAATATTTCCGCAGTGGCATGGTCTTACATGTAGTAAATCAACGCATGTGAATTGACAGCAGTTCTAGTTATTTTTTATGTTGCTTTTGCAACACAGAAGATATAATGAAATTATAAAATATACGTATTTGGTCATTCTTTTTGTATAATCAGTACTTACGTGAAAAGGTTTTGACAGAGAAATAAATACTTAATTCGTTAGTCTGTCTACTACATTAGTTTTCTATTGGGACGCAATAAAATATTTCATTTATTTTAAAAACAATGAAATAATAATTAAACAAATAATGATTATAAAAAATGTGTTATTATTTATGTTCATTAAAAATTACGGGTTACAATTTATAGCATAAATATTTATACGTCGGCATACTATACTCGTACAAGACCATGAAATATTTTTTAAATATTTAATTTAATATTTAACTTTAGGACCCGCGGTTGATAACCAGAGCAAGGCCGTCCAAGCCCATATTAGTTTCTACATTTGTCGCCATTCAGTGGGGCGTCACACGAAGACCTCACTCGGGGGGGATCCAACACTATTCTGCGTCACTTCACTTATACTTACGATCATCGCGTCCACCATCCATTAACATTTTTAATACCTTTAATCTCAGACAATGAAAGTACGTAGATAAAACAAACTTGTTGTGATACAATTCCGAACATATTTTTTACGTCGTCCGTGTACCTATTTGTGAACGAGTTCTAGAATAAACCCGCCTTGCTTAATTCTGAATTTTCAATATATCTCATTATTTTATTTCTTGTACTGTTTATGAATTATCAAATCCTGAAAGTAATAAAAAATATATATAAAATTAACGCACGATGTATACAAGAAAAGTGACTTTAAGACCCGTATACATGGAAAGAGACACGATGAGATATTAGTTGAAATACATCTCAAATACCATGTACAAGTGTTGAGATTTTAATCTAGAGATAAACTCAGAAATCAACTTGAGATTGATAGAAATCAGTGTACACGATTATATGCATATAAGCATTACCTATAATCACAATAGATTACCACAGCTATCAATTTTAAAAGTTAATTAAACATGAACAATAATTTAAAGCGTTAAATTTAACATTTATTCTGTTTTAACTGCTGCTAGGGAGATTCAAAATCACCTAACTAACGACAATGCCATTATTTGATGTTTGACGTACGATGAACGCGTATTGAGGCGCAAGACTGTGAATATCTGAGACATGGTGTGTACACGAGGACTTATCGAAAACTGAGGTGAATCGCTAAAGAATCCGTATCTCAGAGTCGTCTCTTAAAATATTAGTAAATCGAAAGTGATGGTATTCGAGAAGGAGGAAATAAAAAATATTGGTAGATGAAAAATGTTTAGAAGTAGAAGAGTTAGTGTATTCGGGAAGTACGTTTGATGAGAACAGAAAAGGTGAGAAAAGTATTAAAAGGAGGGTGAAGGAATAAAATGAATGAATGCAGTAATTGCCAAAGGAGACTATGCTGTCAGCCAAGGCTAGCGAAACACAAAGTAGTTCTGAAAAGTGAAACTAAAAGCTAGTAAAAGTCAAATTCATTTCCGATGTAGTAAAAAATGAAAAAGATAGGAATTAATTTAAAGCTAATCTTAGTATAGTGAACATGATTAAGAAAGGGTAGGACGTCTATGGAAAACTTGGCGTAACCAGTTAAATCTGATACTGGAAGATGGTCCTATCAGACGCCTGAAAAATCGACCATAAAAGACTTGAGAAAGGATTAGCATCTATGCGCATTACGGATTGATAGTTATGTCCTTGAACTCTTTCATATACCTTAAACCAATGACTAATTTAAAATATTGTTGTAGGTCTGCCCTGAGATAGGTGTTCGCCTAGTAGGGCGGACATAGAATTTTAAAAAAATATAATTGTATCTCTCATTAATTGTCATTACAAAATATTGTAATTCATATTTTAGATTGAAATTATATGTACATATATTATTAGGTCGTCTAAGTCTGCAGTTTTTTTTTAAATGCTATTTTTTCGCTAAGTATTTTGATTTTTGTGACGAAAAATGATACATTCGATAGCCATTTTCTTGTACATTAAAGTTTTTCTTAATTTTTGGGTTTAAAATAATGGAATGTCAAGTTGATAAAAACGAACATTTTCGACACACACTTCATTTCGTTATTAATCGAGGTTAAAATCGTCATTCAGGAGTTCAACTGTGAAATTCAGCCGCATCCACCCTACAGTCCCGACCTCGCTCCGTAAGATTATTACCTTTAACGGTCGCTCTCCAATCAAATGCGAGGCGTTACGTTCAACAACGACCATGACCACTATAAATTGGCTCTACAACTATTTTGATACCCAACCAGTCGATTTTTATAGAAAAAGCATCGATAAATTGATTGAAAGATGAGATAAAGTCATGAACAATTATAAAAAAATACACGATTGTTTGAAATGTTAACGATTAAACAAAACCGTAAAAAATTATTAGACAACCTTATTTATTTATATGGAAATAAATAAAAACTTCGCACGTGATTATACTCGTATTACGTCAAAAACGCGTGTAATGGTGGTGTGCCAGTAAGAAAAAACGCCGAAGTATCGTTTCTATCTAATCTAATTTAATGTCGTATGTCTGATGGCCTATATACAATAAAGTTTTCTCGGAGATTCAACACAAAGTGATATATGAATCATTAACAAAGCATCCAGTACATGCGTACCTTTACTGACTCTCAGAGATCATAGTCTCATTGTAGATTATTCTATAAAATGTAGCAAAATTGTATCTATTATGTATTTATTGTCGTTTTTCAATAGTCATTTTAAAATGGGTCGTTTAATGAAGAAAAATAACTCAACATCTACGGTCAAAATTCATTTATCCAAGATACACGTCATTCTTCATTATTTTAAAGCGGGCTAATAATAATAACCGCCGCTAGGACTGCGAGACTCGAAATTATAATCGGAAGGTGGCACATGTGTAGCGGGAATGGCAAGTTACATTATTATTTCAATCATTTTAATAATGTATGATTCGGTAATAGTTTGCATTAATCGGTAAAGTTGAGCTATACTATTACTGTGTTATTAGTATTACTTTATGTTGTCAATTAAAATGTACGCTATTTTTTTTTTATATAATAAATATGTTTTTATTATATTTTATAAAATGTAGAAAATATTTTAAGTCGTAAGATCAGGCCTAGCCTGTAAATTGTAAATTTAAAAAATAATAAAAATATTTTATTACTGTAGTAGACCTTGATAAATAATACTTACAACAATATGGCAATTACAGTACTAGTAAAGGGTGAATGCATGCCACCGCACGAGTAGGTGCTTTTAATTTGCGTATATATGCAAATGCCCGGCTGTGCCCGGGCGGCCCGCGGGTGAGTTAATGAGCGGCCCGGGGCGAGCAGACGCGCAGACGGGAGCGCCCATCTGCCCGCCCGGCGTCCGGCGCGCCGCTGGGTAACGCACCGCAGTGACGAGGACGAAAGCGAACGCTCGCAACCCGCAAAGCCTACTCGGAGGAGCTATTCGCAGTGTTCCGGGGGAGGGGTGGATTTTTTTAAATTAAAAATCATTCATGGCTGAGCTAACTGAGCAAAAAAAACAACACAAAACACTGGATTGAAACTGATGTCCGTCTCAGTAAATGATGGTACAATTTAATAAATATTTGGAAGTGTACTTCTCGAAACTGTACACAATTGCACGTGTATGAAGTATGAATGATAATCGTTCACAAAAATGTTGCGTTGAACATCTAAAAACATCTGGAAGCAATATACATAAAAAATTAGCGTTTTTAAGCATTGTTAGACTACACCCGAAATACATTAATTTTCATCTCAAAAGGCAAACAGTCTTATGTTTCATAATACACTTAAACCATTTGATCTGAGAATGTTAATATTTCATAATTTAACAAGGGGCTCGCGCGAGCCCTTCCGAGCCTCCTCCAGCCCACCCCTGTCTAAGACTATTTCTATAAATGGTAGGTTGACTTCTTTACAGAAAATATTAAAGAACAAAAATTAATCATAGTAAAAGAAGAATGCGTGCGTCAACATAGTGGACTACTAGCTGATGTACGCAGCGTCGTACGAGTACAAAAGAGCAGAAAAAATTAACTTCTAGAACTCTCGATCGTCATTCACTTCGACCTCTCATGACGTGATAAATATTTTTTCTATAGATAAAAAAAAACAGTATACCGGTCTAGTTGATTAATTTAATTTCTATGGAAATACCACAGAATAATATTCTGTAAGTGCAACTCCACAACAAAAATATGTTCTGCCAAATATATGAGCTGTATTAAAGCTTCCAAATTTAATCAGATTTATTTATTTAATTCAGACGTCTCCTAAGATATTTGAGATTCACCGTATTCGATTAGTGATGAGTATTCGATTGCTGTAGCGAAAAGGTAAACGCGCTTTCCCGCATAGGAAGAGGTCCAGATTGGAATCCCATTAATAACTAAATATTTTTTTATTACCAAAAAGAACACATTCTTATTGTGAAGTTGTAATTATTCAGAACATAGATCTATGATATTTTTTTAAATACTAATTAAATGTATTAGAAATATATGCATATATAATCAATTTTATCGAAAAATATATTGTTGTCACTACCGGGATTCGAACCTGGATCTCTTTCCAATACGGGGAAGGTGCATTATCCAACTATGCTACAGCAGACAGTACCTCTGTCGACAAATTTTCAAACCCATGTGTTACATTGATTATCTGTTTGTTTGAAATGTAGTTATATATCTGTATCTTAAAATAAATAAAGATAGCACTTAAAAGGGCGCAGGAAGGATTAAATTTAAATCTCTGTTCGTTTTCGCAATCTCTTACATAAGCTTTTATTTTTTTATCTCCTTTTTTTGTGTTTATTAATTGTACATTTCACGTTTCTGTAGTATTGTGTGTGGAACCGATAAAAGAAGTCGAAACTTCTATAATGGTTCCGGGAAAGATTGGGTCCACCCCTTCTAGCGCTCCTTTAATTATATATGTACATCTTTCTAATTAATACATATTAGTATTTTTTTTTAATTTTAATTGACAGATATTTTTTCTATATATCTTTCTCGTTGATTAATTTAATATTATTTAAAGATTCCTTAAATATAAAACATCTTACATAAATTATATTTATCATTTATGGTTTTTTTTTGTAAATGATCCTAACATTAAATATTATCACTAGACTGGTCCCGGGATCATCAAAATGGAATTCCGAAATCCCAGAATGGCATTGTCGATAATGTAAAAAAATTGTCACATCTGGTAAAGTTGAAAACACATCTTGTTTTATTTTTGCGCTCGTGCTTTGATATATTATATTCAACGAGGGTTAATAAAAATTAAGTTTAATGTATTTACAGGCGAGTAATAACTATTTATGGCTCCAGGCCGCCATCCATTAAGCGAATTGTAACGATAATTTTTTTTTTAATTCCGAACGCGTAAATTGAAAACTGGATCGGCCGGTGGCATTTACGGCGCAAAATCTGCGTCCGAAATGGCAACGAATGTCAAGAGCAGCCTTTGTTTTCTGACCACTAGGGCGACTGTATTTCAAAAATAGAATCGATCCAGTGTCCGATACAGGGCTGACACAAAGAGTTGTAAAAAAACAGTTTGTAGAGGTATATCGCTTCCACTTCGTGTCATAATATCACCTACCCGGTGATGCTGAACTTACCCTGCAAGTACTGTTGCTTACATTCCAACTTTCTGGGGGAGCCTCCAACAAAAAACATATATTAAAAGAGAAACATATTTTACCATCTTGTGTTTTTAATTAATGATTAATTAATTTAACACCTCATAAGTGTCATACGGCGGTGAGCTGCCAATACGCTAACAAGTGGCTCACTTAATCTCAGAACTATTAGCGGTGTTCGGGATATACAATAATACGCGATAATTATTAAATTAATCGAATATCACTTCACAATAAGAATGTGTTCTCCTAATAATAAAGTTGTATCAGTGTGTCCAAAATTTAATAAAAATGAATTGATAATTCTGGCGTCTGCTATCAGATTACTTAAAGGTATTTGAGATTTCGTAAAAATAAGGTAGATAGCTCTTTCAAATAATGGAACGATTAAATGTATTAATATTAAAAACAGATAACATATAGGTTCTAAAATTTGTCGCTAAAAATATCGTCGCTGTAGCATAGTTGGATAATGCACCTTCTCCGTTTTGGAAAGAGATCCAGGTTCGAATCCCGGTGGCGCAACACAATATTTTTCTATAAAATTGATTTTATATGTATATCTTTCTAATTAATACATTTAATTAGTATTTAAAATAGCGCAGACCTACGTTCTGAATAATTACAACTTCGCAATGAGGATGGGGTCGCATCATTTTTTTAAATGTTTAATAGGTCTTTATTGATTTTGTTAATTATTCTTGGCACAGCACATTCTCTCGTCCTCTTGCCGTACACATTCGCCTTATCATTTCTTCGGCAAATATCCATGGTTCCATTTCATAAAATCATTTCGATAACACACAACATATAACTATTCACATTCGTAATCAATGATTGAGATCATGGCTGCAAAACACATTTATCATGCGAATAAAGATTGCACAAGCTTGCTCAATGCTGTATTTAATTTTAACAGAAGGATCCCATATTTCATTTATATTATAACTCTGGTATACAATACTTTGTATCTTCTCTAATTTCGTTCCAGCAATATAAAGACCTTCATTGTTAGCTATGTTCTGTTCGCTGATGAGCACATATTTTTTTTAGTTATATTAAGTTCCAACCCTAAAGTTTCACACGTCTTTACTACTTAGTTCAGCAGAACGCAGGTTATTCAAAATCAATCAAACATATTCTATGTTAAAATAAAGGGTGTTTTTTTAGAGGTTTGTTTTTCGAATTGGCAACACTTTTTCCAACGACAGCCTATTTGAAATCTGACATCTGATATGTACTCAGTTTGGTTTGCCATTTCACCATGAATAGACTTACACCAGTACAACGCTTGAAAGTTGTGCAAATTTATTTCTAAAATCTTGGTTCAGTTCGCGATACTTACCGTGCGCTACGTCTATTTTACGGTCGACATAATCATCCATCCGAGCAAGTAATTCGAATAACCATGGATCATTTTCGCACCACGCATAATTTAATTAATAATACACATCCGCAGAGACGTCGTACAGTGCGCACCGAAGAAGCTGTTGCTGCAGTAGAGCGTAGTATTGAGGAGGACCTGATTGAGTTGATTCAGCAATTTTTCGACTTTTTGTTCCCCAATTGAATGGCATTAATGTGGAAGACCTGTGGTTTCAACAAAACGGCGCATCATTTTACACAGCGTGCGCCACAATCAATTTATTGAAGGAAACATTCGATGAGCGCATAATTTCGCGTAATGGACCTGTAAATTGGCCTCCAAGATCGTGTCATTTAACACCTTTGGATTATTTTCTGTGGGGATATGTGAAGTCGCTAGTCTACGCCGATAGATCAAAAATGACTTGGAAGCTTACATTCGTCGCGTTATTGCCGATATACGTCCCCAGCTGCTCCAAAAAGTGGTCGAAAATTGGACTTCCGAATTGCGCTTTATTCGTTTATATATTAATGGCATAAAATTATATTTCCATTAAAGCCAATACCATAGCCATTACCAAGATTTTTTATTTCGTTTTAAAGTTCTATTCCTTTTAAAAAAAACATCCACTATATAACATGCATTTAAAAAAAATCATGGATACTTCTGACTTCTTAACTATTTTAGTTTATATATTTTATGTTGTGCATATTTTAACGTTTGCAACCTAAAATATTTCATCTTCATCCCTGTTCGTACGCGTCACGAGTGCCAACGTGCGTTTCACTATTGATTTAGGTATTAACCCTTCCCAAACCATGCAGTAACACAGGTCTACCATCATAATTAAACCTGTAATATTTCGGTAAATACATACAACATAAAATTCATATTTTAGATAATCATAAAGAAAATATTAGTGCTTAAGAATGACTAGTGAAAAAACAATTATGAAAAGGGAATCGTACAAAAACAATTATTTTTTCCATTCACTCTGTTGTAAAATTAATACGTTGGTAAAAATATCATTTGCGATATGAAAGACAGAGATCACACACTATTTTCACAGTAAAAAGAACAACAAATATAATTATCTCTTTCTCACTAATTAAATGAAGAGAGATAAGAAGGACGGACACATTATATAGGACTTAATGAATGCTTTAAATTATGTAATTAATCATTTTTTCAAAAATGGGTGTTCAATATTTAAAGTAAATTTGAGCCATTTAAGCTAATAAAAACATTTTTTCTAACTGTTGTTTACGGTAACACGAGTTGACAGCATGGCTGCGTTCGGATATTTTATATCACGGTATGGTAAAGGTTAAGAAACTGGTTTTTCTTTTGTAAAACTCCAGGAAAATGTACCTACACACCAAAACCTACTTGATTGTAAAATAAATGTTATATTTTTAAAGCGCTTTGCACAAAGGAATTCTACAATACGTGCGCTTCTCGCGCCGCCGCGGTGCACGCAAAATTTAATAGGTAGCCAGTGTTTACTGCGTACTGTTTGTATTGTCGGCGAGCAAAAAAGAGAGTAGTTGCTTTATAATGACGCACGATAACCGACTCTGTGCAGACTGTACAATGTATCCAGCTTCCAGAATATTAAATGCAGCGAGACGGATCTAGAAACCTTATTAGCGAGCACAATTATAACTCTCATGGTTACTTTTAAACACAGCGCGTGTACTGAGTGTATAGTTTACTGTAAAGAACGGAAATAATGATATTTCAATATGGCTCGAAAATTTAATTAAGCAAGAAACAATTGTAAGGTTTTGTAGCTAGGCCATCGGGACACCAAAGATCACGACCGAGTGGATACCCCAGTGGATGCGACCTAGAGGCAGGCCAAGGAAGAGGAGGGCTGACTGTGGAAGAGGACAGGAGCAGGATGGGAGGGTCTAGGAACTGGACAAGAATGGCCAGGGTAGGACTCGATGGTGAGCACTTGTGGAGTGCCGTAGAAGAAGAAGAAGAAGAAGAAACAATTTGCTCGTGTAGGTAGGTACTATAATATCATACTTAGGTATCGATTATTTCATTTTATTCAATTTTTTAGATAGTGTGGGTGTACTGAATTCACAAACCGACCGGCAAATAAAAAGACATATTATATTTTTTTTACAACATGAGAATTTCTAAAAAGTGTCAAAACGCAAAGTTGGCGTGTACTGGTACTGAATAAAATATATAGTCACCACGATAACGAGTAGGCGTATTTGTTTGGTCATGTTTTTGTCACAAATTTTTCTGAATTTACTCTGGTACGAATTTTTTTAAGCTGGAGGCGCTAACTAAAAGGTGTCATGAAAATCTATTCCGGCACTTTAGATTTCGTAAATATATATATATATATATATATATATATTTATTGAGGGAAGTTTCTGGGTCGATCACAATCAAAGAATGTGCGTTGTAAAATTTCGATAGGTGCGTTTGAGAACCTCTGCACCTATCGAAATCTACCTGGTTTTTAACTTACGAAGGCTAACTTGCCAATGATGTTGTACAGAAATAATGTGTCTTCGCAGGTAGCGTATTGTATATCAGTCGAACGTTTAGAGCCTCGTTTGTTTTCTTAAGGGTGCAATCAATGAACTCACATCAATTAATTTCTTTTCATCATAATTCAGTGCCACAGCTGTATAAACATAATCTGATAGTAATTATCTCGCATTCGAATATCAAATTTGTTGATTGTTTTTTCGTTATAACAATATTTTTAATGTTTTATTTATTATAATATTATGCTTGAATTGTATATTATTAACGATTATAAGGTAAACAATGTCTGCGAAATTCATGTGGCTAAATACATACTAATATATATGTAGACCAGATGATGAATGTTAACAAGTGGAAAGTGATGGTATTCGAGAAGGAAGAAAGCGAGACATCGCGCTAAATACTTGGAGGTAATGAATGTTTGGAACAAGTGGATGAGTTTGTTTTTGGGAAGTATGTTTGATAGAAACGGAAAGGCTGAGAATGATATCGAAAGGATGGTGACTGCAGGAAATAAAGTGAACGGCGCTTTGAATGGAATTATATCTAACGGGAATTTGTCAACCGAGGCAATACTAGCGGTGCACAATGGAATCCTGGTACCAACACCGATGTATGGAAGTGAGGCCTGGAGCTTGCAGAAAAGGAACGAAAGTAAACTGAATGCAGTGGAAATGAGATCACTTAGGCGTATATGTGGCAAATCTATTTATGACAGAGTAAAGAATGAAGAAATAAGGAAAGAATGTAAAGCTGATGTTAGTATAGTGAGTAAGATTAATAAAGGATCACTTAGGTGGTTTGGTCATATGGAACGGATGAATGAGGAGAGAATGGTAAGAAAGATATATGACGCAAGTGTTGATGGCACCAGAAATAGAGGACGCCCACGAAAGACTTGGCACGACCAGGTAAACCAGTTAATGGAGGATGGTTCTGTTAGAAGCCTCAACAATAAATAACTTTGTACATATATAAAATCTAATGTACGTCTACAATTCTATACATTCCAACAGTTTTTAACTGATCCAAATCAAATTTTAATTACTTTTCATTCGCAATTACTTTTCAAACCCTGCATAAAACACAGGCATCCTTTCCCTAGCCGTCCCTTTCCCTTCCCAAGATATCCATATAAAAAATGATAATAAAAATTATTCTAAAAAAAAAGACTATCCAAGTTTACAACTTTTCACAGATTCTAAAGTACCAAAAATAGTAGAGATATACAAAAAAAATCTACAATTTAAATTTTTTAAATTAAAAATCAATTAAATTTTAGAAGCGAATTCCGATCTACAAGATATAGAGATCTAATTAATATCCCAAAACTAAAATATACCGCAACTCAAAATCAATATATTTATCAAGGCATCAAATTTTTTAACAATCTCCTTATTACAATCAGAAAAATTACGGACTATCATAAATTTGTAACTGAAGTAAAAAAAATATGTACACAGACTAACTGAAACATTAATTAACTTGTATATACTCCTTCTCTATACACGAGTCTTACTCTCATAGAAAAGAAACAAATGTTAAAATATATATCCACTGATTATTCAAATTGTATTATATTTTTAATATTTATAAAAAATAAAAATAAATTAAATATTGCATGCCATATTTTCCAAATTTTGCTCGATAGCACTCTAGGTTCCTGAGGAAAAAATAATCACCAACCCTAATAAAACATAATAGTGTGGCAGGTGTGTCATATCTTTGCATATTTATTCCTTTGTACTGAGATAAATTCTTAACAACCATTTTGTATTTTTAAATACACTAACTGTCTTTCTACAAAAAAGATGCCAAGCAAGTTCTTTAGCAGTTGTAGCTAGAACATTATATTACAATAAATATGGTCAAAACAGTGTTAACATCACCATAATTTACCAAAATAATTGCTCTATTTCATGTGACATTGCCACATAATATCGTTCATTTAATTTTACTGCGCGTATCGTATATTTCACCTTATCCTCGCTTCCTCGGTCGAGAAATTAACCGACAAAGGAGTGCCTACATGGGCACCTGAATATAATAATATCGACTCGTTTAAAATATGATCTTTCGCCGAGACAAGACTGCACAGTGAACCGCAATATTATTATACTACGGTTGGTAGTATTATATTTCATCTGCATAACCACGAGGGGAGGCCGTTGTTGAAAGTAATGTGGGTTGGTTGTAATTGATACCGCTGTAACTTATAGAAATAGCAGTCTTCAATTTATCTCTATTCTTTGACAGATGTCGTTTTGCCCTGATTATCTTATTATATGATTACTGGTATTGAAAATCTCTCACAAGACATCGTTCATGTGTCACTTTTTTTAATTGGATCTTCTTCCATATTAACCCTTACCATATCGTGATATAAAATATCCGTACGCAACCATGCTGTCAATTTGTGTAAGAAATTAAAGTTTTTCTTAGCATTTTTAATGAGACAAAATGCTTAAATGATTTTAAAACGGTTAATGCTGTAAATTTTCTCTAAATATTGAGCATTAAATGTGAAAATAAGATTAATACAATAATATAATTCTGAACATTTATCAAGTCCTACACAATACAACTTTCCTTCTTATCTCTCTTAATTTAATTAGTGAGAATTAGACTGTCATATTCGTATGTTTGTTATTATTTTCACTGTGAAATTAATGTATGATCTCTGTTTGTCTTACCACAAATGGTATTTTTGAAATCGGATTAACTAGAAAAATAATATTTTTTATGAGATTCCCTTTACATAATTGATATTTCACTAGTCATTCCTAAGGGTAAAATTTCTTTAGGATTAACTAAAATGTGAATTTTTATGTTGCGTGTATTTACCGGTAGACCTACGTTACAGCATGGTTTGGGAAGGGTTAATTAAACACTTTTTGATAACGTTAAGGTTGAGAAAAATGATTTGATGTTTGTTGTGAGTAAGATATTTCTAAAAATAGGGTTTAAATAATAATTGCGTATCTATAAAATATTCGTATCAAAAATACTGTTGAATTCCAATTTTCTAATATTTTTGTGAACTATTTTGAAAAAGTGAAACTTTAGAAGAAAAAAGTCAATTTAACACTTTTCTTAAAATGTATGAATTTTTGATTTCTGACCATCAGATATTACATTGTGTTACCTTTTTTATGTTTTGCCGTATGAAACGGGAATCTATAATTTATTTTTTTTTAATTTATTAATTTTCTTCCAGTTTTGACTGTGTCAAGATTAAACGCTAGTTGTGGTGTATATTGTGTATTGCCAGCAAGAAAAGTCATCAAGTGCAACAACGACGGTCTATATAATATGTCGCAAGGTGGCGTCCTACGGCAGGACGGCAGCAAAGTAGACCCATTTTAGACAAGAAACATTGTGGACACGTATCACCGCCGGAACGGTAGCTTACGTATTTACTTTGGATTTATTTTATTGTTACGCTCAATTGCCGCGCCATCTAAAGACGTATTTCAAAGATTTTACTATTACGCGAATAGTTTACCAATTGTTCGCTTATATATTTATACAAATTAAATTAATTACATAACTAGATAGTTTATTTTTCTGTACGTCTTTCTAATTGATTCATTTAATTTGTATTAAAATACCACAGAACTATGTTCTGAAAATGCAACTTCACAACAATAGTGCGTTCTTCTTAAAAAAACAATTATATATTTTTAAACTTTATTAGACTTTTTTACCCATCCCATTCATGCACATTTATCCCACTTGTGCTATTTATAATAAAAAGGTAGTCAGTAAATGTGTCAAAGCGATCAGCGCTGATGCACTTAAGCTTTATTTTCTTGGTCATATGTAGACACCCTTTTTTTCAATTTAAACTGATGACATGAACGTCAAAGTCGAGATATACCAAACTCTTAGAAACAAGTTAACTAACAATACAACTATCACTGGACAAAAATTCAAAAAGCTTTTCTCAGACGTTATTAATTTATCAACAATATATACTGGAAATTAAATGATTACTTGTAAACATTTTCGTAATAAAGTTACAAGAAATTTTTTCAACTATAAAATTGCTTAACTTAAAATAGCTACTTGCAACCCCGCTTTCCCCTATATAGAAGATATAAATTTAATAGTCATTGCAATTATCTTTTAAGCATCATCGATATATCTTCAATCAGTGTGGAGGACGTCTGGAACTTCAGGGACAGCATAGTACACGATGATTGAGTAAAATTAGTAAGAGCAAAAATGCTTATCTACCTAACGAGGACTGGGTTTTTACATTCATGTTTTTATTCTATTTTACATTGGTAGGCAATCAGCAAAATGAAAATTCCCCAATAGATCGATATTTATGACGCAGCTCAAGGTTAACTCATGGTCAACTTAGGGCCGGTTGTTTGGTCAGAAGAAATCTGTCACGTTACTGGCGAAAAACTTTCGGTGATGCAATGAACTCTCATCACTAAAATTGGATATTGAATGATTTATTATAGTATACTACTGCAAATTTCAAAGTATCAATGTGACAGATGACTTTCGAAGCATCTGTAAAGGGTCCGCTATTTTACTAACGATTTAATCCGATATTGGAGACTAAAATTAGTCTACTACGGTACTTTCAATGAGTAAATATTTACCAATGATCAAACGAACGGTCCTTAAAGTTATTAAATAGTTTAATTAACAAAAAAAATTGCTTGAAGATTTTTTCCCAAATCAATTATTATCTTTCTTTTTATTAAGGATTATATAAAAAAATAAAACATAAATGCCATACCAGTAATTCTAAATACTATACCAGGGATTCTTAACAGGTGTGTCGCAAGCGATTAGAAAATGTGCCGTAAATACATGAACGATGAGCAATTTTTCTACATTTCTATGTTATTTTTCATTATATATTATACTCGTTTTCTTCTTCACAACAGATCACCAGATACCCTTAACATCGCCACCCATCCCTCCAGTCTACCAGGCAATCCCCTACCTCTTGCAGGGCTGTCTTAACATTATCCGCAGATCCAAGTCTCGGTCTTCCCTTCAGTTTCGATCCAGTTGGTTGCTCTAATTAATGTCAACTCTCGCTACATGTCCCGCCCCCTGCAGCTTCCTTGCTATCATCTTCGTCAGTATATCTGGGGCGGTATATCGTTCCCGTAATATATATTTATGAAAATCCTAGCAAGCTATGTTAGTTTCAGAGTTTGAAAAAGTGATAGGTACGCTAGGTCGTGAAAATGGTAATATTTGAATAGTGCGTGAAAACCACTTAATTTTTTTCAAATCAAATTCAGGCATATTTTTTAAATAATATTACAATGAACTCTATTTTAAATGAACAACCAAAAATTCAATCATTGTCCTTACACGTCAAACCGTCTACTAATAATAATAATTTTTTGTTTAACGTGAAAACAATAAATCCTAATATCTTCGATTCATACTTATTAGTGATTTTAGTCATTGAGAGTTTTAAATTGGTAATGTATCGTGTATTTCATATTTCATTGTATTTTTAAGTCTATGCACGATTTTTCTTTTCTTTTTTAATCTAATAATATCACTATTATTAATTATATTTAAGAATTGCATAGTTTCTTCGGATACAAATGATATAGCGCGCTTGCTGTATTTTTATTCTAGCCAAATAATTGATAGTTTCTAGATGTTCTTGAATTTTATCTAATATAACCTTCATAAATATTTTGTGTAATAATATTTATACCCATAATCATTTGTCAAAAAATTTCCTAACATTTTATCAATACAATTTACATAAACTGTCATTATTCGTTTTTCTAAGTATGTTGGCTTTTATTAATATGCGATATTTCTTTCATCAACGGCTGAAAAGTTACCAATAAGATACTATATATATATACCTAATTGTTATCATTTAAACAATTATTATTAATAAAAAGAATTGCAAAACGTCTACCACATTCCGTCAAGTGTTGCATGCCGGAAAATTATCGGATCCAGTTTTTATACAAATTGTACAAATATAAATAAAATGGTAACCTGTTTTTGAAGTGCACTGCTGCGGGAGTGCCTTCAGCCATAAACCAGCCAGCCAGCTAGCTGCCTGGATATTTCGATTAATTAATGATCTGTCCGACATTCTATTAAGAAATTATGTATATGGGTGTGCTTCGAATAGATTTTATTAAATATCGATCAACAAAATAATCTTTAATACAAATATACACGTAGGCTGGCTTTTTATGAAAAACCAACAGCTATTAAAAGTTATTTACATTTTATTAATAAGGTATTATTTTTAATATTCATTAATAACTACTAAGAAATTCAGGCGGTGAAAAATTAGTAGATTATATGAATTAATTAATAATTAGTTTAAGTAGATAATAAATTTGTTGAAAAATGACTGTTTTATTTGTATACCTAATAGTTATCTGCGACTTTTAAAAAAAGATACACATTTAAAAAGATACACAGAAAAAAATTATATATCTAAAAAATATAATTTTTCATTGCCTTTTATTGCCAATATTTCTCAAAAACCTTTTGCGTAGAAACTTTTAGATGGCGCCAGAACTACCAGTCCCTTTCTTTTACTAGGATTACATATATTTTTTATGTCACATTATTTTTATATATATAATACCATTTTTGCTAGCTATACATACATTTATAAAATAATATGTATAAAGAGACCAATTCCATTTATATATTTATGTATCGGAGGTTTTAGCCTCGTTCCAGGATACCATCAAGTTAGTCATATTTAATAATAGTATGAATATTGAAGTTCTTCGTGTTCGCGTCTCTTTCTTTTTTTAAAATAATAATAAATATTTTAATAGTACATTTATATAACGAAAATTTTACACATTTCTGATTGTTTTTTCTATTATTTATCATTGTTTTAATACCAAAGCAACTTCCCATAATATCTGGTTTTAATATTTTCTCACAATTTGTTCGGTTACATAGAATTAAAAATACAAGTCTAAAATTATTATTCAAATAGCCGTTAAAAAAAAACGACTTATATTAATTGTAAAACCATAAATTATTTATCCGAAGTCGTTAATTATATATTTAATGTGATCCAAATAGCCAACGTAGGACGGATACGTCACCCAACACTGGGTAATGGTTTTTTATTTTGGTATTTCCAAACTCCTTGTTGACCTTAAAATATTGATTAACTTACGTTCAGAACACTTCCCGGTAGAGTCGCGAGGACTCATCGCTCAAAAATGTCAATTGTCACGTCTGTATTTTTGACAACACTGAACAATTAACCGTTGCGGTTTATGTTTTTGATTGAAATCAAAATTTTGATTTTTACAGTGAGATAATGAAAATGTCATTGAAATACACAAAATACAATATTAATCGAAACTAGCACATATTTAAAATTAAAATAGAACAATCGCGACTCATTTTCAGTGGATTAAAATTATATAACGACCTACTTCAATTGATAAGACAGTTGAATATTGACAGATTTAATAAAGACAAGCATACTAAGATAAATTATTTTATCCATATTTATTTATTTATTTACACCCTATCCCGAATCGTTTTGAGAGTTGTTTACTCTCATTTCGATTCGTCAATATTACATATTTTTTATTAAATTCAGTCATTATTATACCATCATAGGTTGGCTCCGGTATCGTCGTACCAGAGCCACGTCTGTACAATTTGACGTGAGACTCGTTATCACATTAAATTCAGAAGGCAGCCAGAGAGAAGCTATAGAAATCATACACCCCCAAAAGGGGAGGGTAGACGTCACATTTATGTGATGCAGTCGCAGAACTCGGTCACAGTCCGGCAGAAATTCACCCTGTCCAGGTCGCAAGAGGTGCGACGGAGAGCCAGTAAAATGCTCCGTTAGGTCTCTCTAGCCGCTGCTCTTCCTGGCATCGCCCATCCCAGCAACCTCCAGCGAGAGACCCACACTCAAATAAATTTCCGGAAATGTCCGAGATTCTTTTAATTTCATCCATAGTATAACATCTGATATTGCATAATGCTGTGTATAGAGTTGAACCATAAGAAGGAATTGTGGTAGACTAGCGGTGGTGCACCGAAGCTGAGCCCGAGCGGTAGTCTTACCGAAGCGAACACCAGAGGTCGCTGATCGCACGCGACGCCAGAAAAGGACATTCTGTTCCCGATAGCGAAGGACAAAAGTTTATTTCGTAATGGACACTTCACGAAATAATGCACATTCACCAACTTCAAAATGAACGCTTCATTTGAAGTATGTTGGCCCCCTCCCGATGCAGGTCGCAATCTCTTCGCACTTCATATAGTACAATGAAGTGTGGTTAAGTCGTTATTTAAACCGTTACTGAACTATACTTCAATGAAGTGTCTGAAGTTCGAAGCGAAGAGTGAAGTATATAGTGTGATACTTCGCGAAGTATACTTCAATGAATGAACCACATGGAGTGAGCGGCAAACTTTTTCGTCTCTATGCATACACAGTTCGCAGATAATTCGCATTGCTGAGTAAGAACTTCGTTGCAGGCAACTAAGCTATTCGCTAGTGTGTGTTAATATGGTGTGAAGTATTGAACTGTTGAAGCGTCAGTGGGATTTAAAACGTGCGAACTGCAAAGCGTGAACATAAAGAACTGGTTCATTGAAGTACTTCGTACAGTGTGGACCCGTCGCTAGTTCCCGGTTCCTAGCCACGGCGGTTGAACCGGATCCAGCTCCAATCTATGTATTTTACTGGGAGTGTCATATGTTAAATTTTACATTGCGCGTAGTCGATATTTGATAACCCATAATCAACTTGAAAACAGCACCATCGTACCAAGTCATTCCTGTTTGATTCTCTACTTTTTGGGCCAATTCAGAAAACATATCCAACTGATGGTTATCTATAATCTGAACACACTGACAATGACGTGATAATAACAGTAAACTTGGAAGGGTTGGGAAACTAAGGAATTAAAAAACTTCCAAAAAGAAAAATAATATTGTACTCGACAGATTTTATGTTGGCGTCATATGATGAACAGAGATAAATGCTCAGTTTTACCATGATTGATAGAGAGAGACATGAACACACTACGTTCGATTTAACAGTGCACAAACATTACATAAAACTATAGATACTTACAACTGTTTATTCTGAAAGTTAGACAAACCAAAGCAGTCAACATACGCACATACTCGTACAACAAATGTGAAGTTATGCGCAAGGCGAATCGCTAATACTTAATGTGTACGCGGTGAACAACGAAAACGTTGTTTCCTAAGTATCTCATGGCAGTACAGTCGATCTCACACAGGCGTGATTGTTTTGTTTAGTGGTTCAATTGTCGAGGATTCGAGCCTCATTCCAGAAGACCAACAAGATAGTCCTATTTTCACAGCACAAGCGTTTAGCTTTGTCTGAAAATAGTAAGAATACTCTCCGGCCGACTCCTATCCCTGACCATTCTTCTCCAGTTCCTGGACTCTCCCATCCTGCTCCGGTCATATTCCACACAGTCAGACAACTCTTAAAAAATTCACATCGCTAATAATAAACTAAATAAATATTTTAAAACTCTGCCTGTACCAGTGTCGTCCCTTTCGCACACGCACGCACAGGCACAGATTAGAAATATTTTAATATTTAATTATTTAGCGAAAGAGATGACATCGGGCGAGTTTCAAATTTTTAATAAAAAATAAAATAAGTAATGATTTGAGTTAGGTACTAAAGATAAATAGATTTTTTAAAAATAGATTCTGTCAAAGAAACAATATACGAGTATGTTTTAGTTGTCAAAGAAACAATATATGTTTTGGTTAGTTATGACATCCTGAAGAAGAGAATGGTATTTTTCGAAACCGGTAGATGTATTTAAACTCATTTTAGTGGTTAATAAAACAAAGATAATAAATAAAAATAAAAAATGTATTTTAATGTTATTAATTTTATAACAAGCTCCTAGATTGATTAAGGTAAGATTAATACGATGAACACTGAATGACTGACTAATGATTGGGAGTGTATTCTTGACAAACTCCCGTAAACAATTCTGCACCCACTCGTTCGCCAAGATAATTATCTATAATTAAAGTCAGTGTGCAATTCGCAACCTTGAGGCTTCCAATGCCTCGACATTGGAAGGATGTAATCTTAGATGGTAACCAACAGCTTTTCTTATCAGTCACTCGCAATCTTTTTCTTCAGTATTCTGGAGCTCTCAGCGCCGATGAGATTTAAACTCTGTTGGTCCAGCGGGTGGGAGATATTTCTCTTCCTGCGCGTCTTCCAACAACAAGCTTCTCCAAGCTATCATGTTGAGTAGTAGGATACTAGAAATATTTAAGTATAATTAAGATGTCACCTATTATTACATCGCACGCATGTAAATAAAGGCTCAACTCTGTTTCTAAAGCTTATTTATTTGTAGGTAAATTTGAAAGAAAACAGGTTAATTTTTCATACAATTTTTCTACAGAGTGAATATTATGTTCCAAGCAGATTTTTTTTAGCCGCCATTTTCTTTTGGCAGATATTTGTCAGTTTGCATTTGATAGTCGTGGAGAATAGTTGATTACAATTATTTATTGTGGAGCATCTAACGCCTCAATAACGTGTTGAAGTCATTAAAACATTTTATCTAAATAATAATGGCAATGCTGTAACCATTAATGGCGATCGCTATCGTCACACGTTGGAAAACTTCTTGGTGGCAGAATTATATCTATTGGGCTTGCAAGACAAACATCAAACATCTACACACCAGTTCCGAGAGCAACAACGACATTTTATCAAAGATTCTACATGTTCTTAGCTCCGAAACTATACAACCCACTCAGTACCAACTGGAAATCGTTTAATTCCAATAAGATTACACAAATGTGGACCCAATATATGATCCAATCAGGTAGAGATGAATCAGAAGCATGGCTATCCAACATTCTAATACAATTTATACAATACTTACACTAATAATTCACTAGTCCTACAACACTCCCACTACATATATTTTTATTTTATTTTTACTTTTTTATACATATTTATATTTCTCTTTTTATTCCTGTCGACGATTTAAATAACACCACAACAGCACGAAAAAAAAAACTGGCTACTTTAACACAGACTTCAGTCTAGCAAAGTAGCCAGGACAACGCTGTATATATCAGAGGTGAAGTCTGCTCCATCCCACACAATAGACTACGAGTATTATGTCTTATGTTTATTATGTATAATATATTCACCTCTGTTAGAACAAAAATATATATTTCATCTAATAAATAAATAAATACATGCGGTTTAAACAGGACGGTGCCACCTCACACACAGTTCGAGCTACGCTTGCGATTTTGCGAGAAATTTTTCCTGGCCGCATAATGTCAAAAAGTGGTGATATCGACTGGCCTCCTCGATCACCTGATTTGACGGCTCCCGACTATTTTCTGTGGGTGGTACTTGAAAGGAAAGGTCTACACCAATAACCCTATAACAATTCCGTTGCTACAGGACAATATTCGTAATGAAATTGCTGAAATAACACGCGTTTGTGCCGTCGCCAGAAGCGGCGACTTGGCCGATGTCATATTTTACACATAATTGTAATAAACCAAATAATCTATAAATAAAAATCAAATTAAAAAATATGTTTCATTTTTTAGTTATTCAAAAATAACATCGGCCTGGAACATAATATTCGTCCTATACTACCCTATACTCATTTCCACTGTTGACGAGCTTGCATTAAAAGATGCACGAATGTGGATGAGGCGAGTGTCGCGTGTCAGGACAAACGAGTGTGTCGCTCTATCGTGGCAACATGCGCACTGGCTACTGCGCACTATGCATCCTGCTCAGTTGCACAATGCGCACTGGCTACTGCGCATTTAGCATCCTGCGCAGTGGCAACATGCGCACTGGCTACTGCGCATTTAGCATCCTGCGCAGTGGCAACATGCGCACTGGCTACTGCGCACTTTGCATCCTGCGCAGTTGCAACATGCGCACTGGCTACTGCGCATTTAGCATCCTGCGCAGTTGCAACATGCGCACTGGCTACTGCGCACTTTGCATCCTGCGCAGTTGCAACTTGCATCTCTGCCTACCCCCACGGAAAAGATCGTGATAGTAAGTTAGTTAGATCAGTTTCTTTTGTCTCAGGTGATTCGTTCGCACGCTCGGTGCGAAGTACGGTGACTTATACCCGCGAAAACGACGACACCGCGACCAGTCTTGTCTCTTTCGCGCGCACTTTAAATATTTACAAGAACACGCCGCCTCTCGCTCGGTGCGAAACACTTAAGTAAGCAAGCCTGCGACCTGTGCCTGCGAAAACGACGACACTGCTCGCAATGTCGTCTCTTTTGCACGCACGGGCACAGGTTTATAATATTTATTTATTGTATTATGTAGTGACGTGATGTTTTTTAACGAAAGCAACAGTTTTAGTTATATTTATTTATTTCATTATTCTATTATCAATGTGTCCAAAAATTTCATGAAAATGAATTGATAATTCTGTCGTCTGCTATCAGATTACTCAAAGGTATTTCAGATTCTGTGAAAATAAGATAGATGGATCTTTCAAATAATGGAACGATTAAATGTAATAATATCAAAAAGGTAACATATAGGGTCGAAAATTGTCGCTAAAAATAATGTCGCTGTAGCATAGTTGGATAATGCACCTTCCCCGGTTTGGAAAGCGATCCAGGTTCGAATCCAACAACAACAATATGTTTCGATAAAATTGATTTTATAATTAATATATTTAATTATAAGATGAATTTTGAAATGTTTGCTAACAAAACATTAGATTCAGCTCCAGGGCGCCAACTCCCCGAGAGATTATTGACGAGTCTTCAACACCCCAAGGTCTCGATAATAAAACCTATCGTCAGGAACGTCTAAAATCTGGTGCAATTAACATTTTCCCTCTATGACGAAGTACATTTTAAAACCCGCCGACGCAAATTAGTCGCAATCCGTTCGACATGTTTTTTGCTCCGAATGCTTTCCACGTTTCCAAGTATTTCCGTGGCGCTGGGTGTGTTTCGATAGACACATTACCAATGCCAGCTTAATTGAGGTATTATGCACGATTCGAAATTCCGGGTAATCCAATTCGCTTGCGTAAATGTAGCAGTTGCGGTCAACTTTGACATTTGGGTCAAGTTTTCAACGTAACATCAAACGTTGACTTGTTTTATTTGCCACATCGCGGGACTCGCGAGTCCATCTCTGCGGTCTTCCATCCCTTGACATTGTCATTCTTGTCCGTCTTCTGATCTATTCATACCATGTTCCTACTCGAAGTACTAAGTCACTGGCGCTGTTTCGTGTGAATGCTTCAAATACAGATTATTACAAATTAAATCAATTTATTTAAAAAATATTGTTGTCGCTACGCGGGATTCGAACCTGGATCTCTTCCTATCCGGGGAAATTCATTAACTTATTATACTACACCAACACAGTAAGTTGACGACAAATTTTCGAACTTAAATGTTGCACTTTCAAATTGATACATCTGTCGTTTCATTATTTGAAAGCCATCTTCTTTATATTTACGGAATCTCAAACACCTTTGAGTAATCCGATAGGAGACGCCAGAATTAATTGATAATTCATTGTTATAAAATTTTGGAAACATTAATACAGATAAGAATGTGTTTTCCTTAAAAAAATATATTAACCTTGTTTTTAACCTATGTTTAATATTAGAAAATAAATAATAATTTTGAACACTTCAGAAGCACACAAATAGACAATAAATAATTATAGACTATAAATGTATAAAATTATCATAATGTAACTCCCTCTCCGAGCACAAGAGCTAGTCTCTTTTTTGGAGAGATAAGCGTAAAAAAAAACATGTAATTTTAACAATGTAAAATACTTAATTCACGTTATAAAAAAATTGTAAAAATGTCAAATAAAAAATATATAAATAGTTGATAATACTCTCCTGTCCTGATGTCCTCTATCTCTCGCCTCATATATCTTTCTTACCATTCTCTCCTTGTTCGTCTGTCTCATATGACCAAACCACCTGAGTGATCCTTTCTTAATCTTATTCACTATGCTAAAATCAGCTTTAAATTCTCTCTTAATGTTTTCATTGTTTACTCTGTCATAAATGGATCTGCCACATATATTTACTTACTTATGCTTAAGTGAGCTCATTTCCACTGCATTCAGTATATTTTCGTTGCTCTTTTGCCAGCTCTAAACTAACTATTAATCTTATAGTTTTATATTCAATTCTTTTTTAAAAACGTCACCTAACTTTTTTTCTTCTAGAATTATAACTTTATACAGTAAATATTACAGAATACTAAGCACAGAATAAACGTTTATGACTCTAATTGAAAAATCTAAATATACAAATTGTTAAAATCTTATTACATATTAGTGTAATTACACATACATACAATTACAGATTACGCATACTGTAATTTATTTATTTTTTTATACTCACGTTGTTGTTGTAATTATAGTCGTAACTTTGATTGAAAAACGTGGCCTTATGATTCGAGGATGCATATTTTGTATTTTTTTTTGTACCTTTGTGCGGTTATTCTTCAAACAAACGGAGAGAGAATCTGTATTTTTCATCGACATCTCTCAATGATTTTTTTCTCAATAGAATCTATATTTCAATGATAGAGAAACAAACAAAACAAACCACACGTAAATAAAATGTCGATGTGATTAAAATTATTCCACCAAAACGATCAAAAATTATGTATAAGAATAGCGGATAAACAATTTCTATGGTAAGTAAGATTTCTTCATAGACAGCATAGACAAGAAAAGATGACAGATGTCGACATACAAAACACGATCGTTTTTGCCCTGCTTGCGTCACACAGACCTGGCCATTAAACCAAGCACTATACATTTATTATGACACTAAGTCCAATACATCCAGAAAGTCACAGAAATAGATGGGGAACCTCAATATACAATAAAGATATTTAAAATATTTAGAATGAGCTGACACTTCTGCTGCCGATGATACTTGCTTCCACTTCAGATACAGCCTACTCGCAAAGCCAATCTGATTGACATCATCCTTGACGGTGGACTTCGCACAGGATCCCGAGCAACTGCCAGAGAGGTCAGAGACATGAGGTAGAATGTCCAAGAAATTCTACACAGAAGATTCTGAAACGTCTGAGAGCATTTTAAATATTGTTTAATTTAATGGAATTAATTCAATAATTTTTCATATTAATAATTATTAATACAAATTAAATATATTAATTAAAAATGAAGCTTTCACTAAAGCATAGCTGCTGTAACACTGTTTATTTCCATGGTGCGCAGTATTTTGGTTTTTGTGGTGATAAAGTAGACGTGGAGTGAAAGAGATCATAAATTTAAAAGTGATATAAATTCATGAAAATATGACATATCAGAAAAACATTAAGGAGTAAGAAATTATGCCTAACAATATTATTGTTTTTGACAGATATAATTTTTTTTAAATACTAATTTAATGTATTAATTATAAATATAAAATCAATTTTGTCGAAAAATATTGTTTTTGCGCTACCGGGATTCGAAGCTGGATCTCCATTTCCAATCCGGGGAAGTACACTACCGATTGTGTTATAGCGCCAGTATTTTTCATGATCAATTTTCGAACCTATATGTTACACTTTTTCAAATTAATACATTTGTCGTTCCATTATTTGAAAGCCCTGTTTTTACGATATCACAAATACCTTTGAGTAAACCGACTGCAGACGGCAGAATTATCAATTCATTTTATTAAATTTTGAACACATTGATACAATTTATATTATTAAGGAGAACACATTCTTATTGTGAAGTTGTAATTATTGAGAACATAGGTCTGTGATGTTTTTTAAATACTAATTTAATGTATTATTTATAAATATATACACATAAAATCAACTTTATCGAAAAATATTGTTTTGCGCTTTCTTATTGTATTAATTATAATTTAATAATTTATAATTAATACATTAAATTAGTATATAAAAAACATCACAGACCTATGTTCTAAATAATTACAACTTCACAATAAGAATGTGTTCTCCTTAATAAGATATAAATTGTTTGTATAGATGACAATTTTAATGCAAATTTTATTTTAATGTTTACAAATATTATGTTAACATTTTTGTTACTCTATTTAATAAGCTAACCATTTTTAATTTTTAACCAGTATAATTGTGAAAATGGCGCCTTACCCCCTCCACCTAACTTAGTTCACAAAGGGACCCGAAACGCTGCACTGTTTTCCACTTTTTAAACCGTATATAAAATGTTTCAAGCATCTCATGTATTCTATATACATTATTTATTTTATATATGCTCTTAAATTGCAAGTGTTGTTTGAGTGCAAAATCTTGAGAATTAGAAGTAATTTAAATTAGCAATAAAACATAACTGTTATATACCGCGAAATTAATAATATTTCAAAATCGACTGCAGATTTCTTTTAAAGTTGTCAAGTTTTCACGAATGTGTGTGTCAATAAATTTACCATATACATTACCAAGTCTATGTAGTTTGTTCTTACATTTTCGTAATAGAATATATATTTTGAACGCGTTCATAATAGGATCATGAATCGTTCTTCTGCCAGAAGACGTTAAGTTGCGAGCGAAAAGAAAGCTAAATGGAATCCACGCGCTTAGATTGGTCCACGGAGCTGCTAGGGGCGAAGCGCCTCATTCGAGAATTGCCTCGCTGGACTTCAATTTAAATGAGGCCAAAGTGTTTGCGCGCAAACTAACTATTTTAGTATCATTTACCTGCATAACCTCGCACCACTGACGTATATCACCTGTGTAAGTATTATGGACGTATTTTGAATACCCATGAAATAAAATTCGAGATGGGTGCGGTGGGCGCCTTGCAGTGGGGAACTCGATCAGCCGAGCCGCCATCGCTTTTTAACGCCATCTGTGTCTTCAGGGTTATCGTGCCGCTATCTCTGGCATCTTGCTGACGTCCGAAATTAAGTATTGTTTTTAAAATCATTAGATACAACCTCCGGGCAGAAAAAATAAAGTTTATGTATGATTTACTCGATTCTATTACAAACTACAGTTTTATATTTTTTTATAAATATGATATATATCGCTGTACCAAAAAAGAGACTCGCTCTTGTGCTTGGAGAGGGACTTACACTATACTAATTTTAAAAGGGTCAGAAATTTTATAATTTCAATCTGTAATATTATTTATTGTCTAATTGTGTGTTTTTGAAAGTATTTTCTTTGATTAATTGAATAATTGAGATTTTAAAAATATTATACTTTAATAATTATTTTCAGTCCGTTATGTTATTGTATGCTCCTCCCTATCCAATAACTCCATACTGGATTAGATCGAATTATTTATTCATGTCGGTTTAAGGAAACGGAGAGAGGTTATTCCTTTATTTAGGTTTACAACTGGTATTGGTCCTCACCACCCCTAAAGTAAATAGAACCCTCTGATCTTTATGACCCGTGTCAACGGATGAGATTGATTATAATATTGTATTGTTTATCTCATAACAGAATAAAAATATACACATTAAATAAATATTTGGTTATTTATAAAATATATATATATATATATATATATATTTGCATATAAATGCAAGACTGCATAAATAATGTAATTATAAGTTATGACAAAATGTATAATTATTTGGAGAAAAAAATTAACAATAACAAATAATTTTCGGCGATATCATTTTTTTACGAATACTCCGAAAATAGAATAAGTATGTTTGCGCAAATGTTTTAATGTCATATTAATTAATCAAAGCTTATAGTTAAGCTTCTGGCGCGATATACCTGTTCTAGTTAATCTTCTAAACCTTACCTACGTTGTTTTATTTAATTGCTCTATTATTATAATAGCGATAATCCAAGGTTTTCGCGCCTCCCATTTTTGACGTTTAAATCTGTTGGCGCTTCGCGACATTGACTGGCTGTTCGTAAATGGAACGTAATGTTCACGCCATTTCGAACTGACCGATGTGTCAACATATTCCGAGTGTGGCAACATCACTGGAAAAGCTCTTCCAAATTCAAAAGATGGTTGTCATTTTATTAATTCTACTGAATACTGTACTAAAGGTACTGTCTATGAGATAAAATACTCGCGGTGCCTGAAAAAGTAGAATTATAAAGAGGAGAGAGGAAATGCCGGAGAAATCCGAAGTCTGCCGTCTCCAATCTGACGGCGAGAAAAATGAACCAAGTTTCGAGATCTCGCCGCCAGGGGGTGGCTGCGCTGGACCGCAGCGGGGCGGCAGGGGGACGGATCCGGCATTGTGATTGGAGGAGATCTCCTGGAGCCTGTAGCGCTCATGATATTTCGATGTGTTAAATAAATAATGGTCCAGCGGCTGCAGAGGGCACTCACTCTCGTCTCATTCGTCTCTCGCACCGCTGGACTTGATAAGCAAATTGGACTTTCATTTATCTCATCTTTGGACCCCTGCTATTATTATTGGACTATTGGATCTTCTGGCTTCCTGACTTTGCTTCGACTTTGGACACGGAACCGGAAATACAACACGACTTGGCTGCTACACTGGATACGATTTTGGACCCCCCTGGACCGCTGCACCACGCTGTCATTTATTAGTTATATACCTTATATTATAGGAAAAGATCGCAGAACGCAATGGCTAGTACCAGCAGCATGAAACACTATGAGATAAATCTTAGTACTGTGTAATTACACGTATTGAGATTTCGATCTGGAGATAAACTCAGAGATCGCCATTTATTAAACTACGAGACTTGACACTAGCGCACAATCATCAAAGATCATAGATACCTTCAACTGTGTATTCTGAAAGTAAGGCAAACAGAAAGTATTAAATTACAAATATCCATTTTATTTTAACTATTGCGGAGGAGATTCAAGTTAACCCATTGGACGAATGGAACACCAACGGACATTGGACTAACATTTGATATTTGACGTACAACAAGCGTGAAGTAAGACGCGAGACAAGTGGCGGTGCTCGAATTTCTGAGACTCGGTGCGTACACGGGGGACATTGATGGAAAAGTTAGAGATAAATCATCACACATTAACATTAATATAAATATAAAGGTTCAAAATAACCCAACTGCCGAACGAATGACATTTGATGTTCGACGAGCGTGAAATTAGGTGCGAGACGGCGAATCTCTGAGGCACGGTGGACTACGAAAGCCGAGAGCCGAGAGCCGAGATCACTACACTTCCGGAGCTATTGAGAACACCGCCTCTTTGTGGTCCTAACGTTACTCATGTCGCTGCTTTCAAACGGTAAAAAAAGAACACATATCTTGACAGTTCGGTGTCAGAAGGAAATCTATCCCCCCGTCGGCAAAATCCCTAAATAATTAGTTGGCCAGAGCGAAACAAGTATATATTAAGGTATATATATTGGAAGGACAAAATGCACAGGGAGTAGGTACTCGACATGCGTCAACAAATAGAGATTGTATATCCTCACGCAATTGTATTAAGAGTATATATATATATATATAGCCGACAAAGCACTAAGCTGGATTCAAAGCTATCTAAGACCGCAAAACATAAAAATTAACGAAACTCTAAGCCAACCCCTAATCAGTGGATTTGGTATACCACAAGGAACAGTTTTGGGCCCACTTATTTTTATAATTTATGTCAATGACATTTTCATACTAAAATTGACCGGAAAAATTATATCATACGCCGACGACACTGCTATCATAGCTGACGGACAAGACTAGAACACTACAAACGAACATGCAAGTAACGTCATGAACACACTCAAATGCTGGTTCGATAGTAATTTACTTTCTAAACTCCGAAAAAACCTATCACGTTCCCTTTTCAATCAAAAGTCTTAAAACACCGCCCCATATAAAAATTACTACCCATAACGACAACTGTAACAAAATGACCTGTAACGACTCATGTACAAACTTAAGCCCAAAAAAAGAAATCAAATATATCGGTGTAATTATTGATCAACATTTAAAATGGCACAGTCACATTGGCGAATTAGTGAAAAGAATAAGAAAATGTATTTATATGTTCATAAGATTAAGGAACATTTTAAGTATAAATAATTTTAAAAAGGTATATTTTGCTATTGTTCACTCACTACTCCAGTATGGAATAATTGGATGGGGAGGAGCATACAATAATATAATGAACTCGGTAAAAATAATACAGAGAACAATCATCAAAGTAATATTTAAAAAATGTCAACACTTTTTGCAAAATTCCCAGATCCCAAAATAGAAAACATTTACAAAAAAATCTCAATGAATTAATTAGTTAAAGAAAATAACACTGTAAAATTTGAAACAAGCACATCGTTAAGGTTTAAAAATAACTTTAAAATCTCTAAATGTACACCAAACACTATTAGCAAAAATTTATATACTTAGGGATAAAGTATTTCAATAGCCTCCCTACATAAATTAAAGAAATAAAATATATAAAAGAGTTTAGAAAGAAATGAAATGAACACTTCAAAAACACATAATTAGAAAATAAACAATATTAATAAATAGACAATAAATAATTATAGACTACAAATGAATAACTCTCTGTATAAAAATGAACTCAAGCAAAGAGCTAGTAAGCGAAAAAAAAAACATGTCATTTTAATAATGTAAAATACTTAATTCATGTTATAAAAAAATTGTAAAAATGCCAAATAAATTTTTAAAAAGGAGAATCGTTTAAGTATTGCGTATTCTAATTTTAAATAAATCTGATGTCTTTTATTTAACTATCTGTCATCCTCGGTTTAGAATGACAACACATTTTAACATTCTCGAAGAATCGGTGAAATTTCCAGTGAAAACTATAAACAATAAAAATGCCGGCGATCACCGGAGTCAACTATGTCTTGAACATTTATATCCACAAAATAATGGTGCAAAAGCACGTTTGCTGCATCGACGAGAATCACGAAACGTGCGTGAGTTTCAAATTATTCGAAGAAATCGTCTTCGAAGTTTTTCAGCCGAACGACCCGAGGCAGTCAAACGCATGCGCGTGCGTCATCAGGTTTGAGAAGGGCAAGACTTGCCTGTTCAGCATGACCGCAGCCATGGCCAAGAACGCTAAAAATACCAAGCTCTTCATGGAGGTGTACCAGAAGATGTCCTGCGCCTGTCTGCCATCAAAGCTCGAATTAGGAACGTTGGAGATAGATATGGAGGAGCAATTCACCAGAGTAAATGCGGGAGAAATGGTCAAGCCGATAAAGGGATATTATTCAGTCAAGAATAAGGAAAATGATGAGGTTGCCGTGATAGATATGATGCTCAGGTTATCCAAACTGAACGATATTAATCTGAACGATTTTACGATGAGCGAGGGAAGCAGCAACTTCACGGTTAAAGGGACCGACGATCCTAATGCTTACATGTTCAAGAGGGCTAACGCTCAGAGGCCCCCTCAAAACAGCTGCGATCCAGCCAAGATGATGCGGGACGTGGGAGAGATCTGCTGCAGTCACGAGATGAGCCACGGTCCGTGCTGCGACGGCTCCGGCGGTGCTGCTGGCGCCATGCCGATGGACATGGGCGGAGGTTGTGGAGGCGGCGGGCTGGGTGGATATGCTGGAGGGATGCCGCCCCGAGTAGATACAGACGCAGGGTGCGGCTGCTATGGTGAGCTTTAATAGTCTTCTTCTCAACACTATGGTCGTGTGCCCAACTAACCCAATCGAGTAACTAATTGAGTACCTTTAAAGCTTAAGACGCTGGCCTTGTGATATAGTTGTCGGAGGTTTGCCTCTCGTTCCAGGAGCCTCGATCCTTACTACAGGTGACCAGATAACTGCACAATGTTGAATTGTTTTATGTGCACTTGTCAGTGTGTAGGTACTGTTGTCCTATGTGTGTACCAGTCCTGTGTACAATCGTCGTGGGATCTTTCAATCTTATCTACTACACCATACTGACGAGGTAGTTGTTCGAAACGTCTGGTGAAAGTATAGTATATATACTTCATTGTAATTATTAGAAAATAGTTGCTATTTTGCTGACACAAAAATTATAAAATTTCCGATGAAGACATACAGAGTGGGAGGGGGGTATATTGTTTCGAGCAAACCCTTAAAAGTAACGATATAGCAAAATACTGTCCAGGCAGCGGAAGGGTGACATATTCGCTGGGGTGGGGTAAGATAACTATATTTTCTCCTAGAATCCTAGAGTGTCAATGGGCAAAATTTTGAACGGATTACATTTATATGTGGTGAGGGGATGGGGAGGCTAGTGTGAGGCGGGAGGAAAGAATTGCCGAGTACAGGATCCTAAAAAGTAACTATACAAAATTTGTTTTAGATTGATATTGAACTTTGATTTTTATGTGTAGGTAATTCTAATAGTGCGCGACTTTTTTACGTGAAATCTGCCGAGAGCGCTACCCGACCACCAGTTTAAAGTTCCGTATAGTCATGTATTTAAATATTTTCTGTTATATAATACTAAACTACAGGGGCGTGCAGTGCATACAAGATATCACATTTTACAAAATGTTATCACTTTTTTTGGGCCACCCTATATATTGTAGTACATATATTATATATGAATGTATAATATCATTAATAACAGCATAACCTAATTCAATACCTACCGCATGCGCCACTGCCAAACTAGCCGATAGGAATCAATCTTTATTGTACCTTTTCTTTCGCGTTGATCAAAACCTCTTCGGCAGACTCTCGGACAGGCCACGTGACAGACCCACGATGATCTGTCAATGAGATTTTGATCTCTGAGAGTCGACAAAGAATGTGGATGCGTTTCATGATAATTCACGGAATGCTTCACGCTGATCTCTGTACGACATTGATTAGTCACACATAATAAAAAAATAACAAGTTCAGCTAACAAGGTGTAATTATAGTTACAATAGAAAGATATCAGAAGATCACAGAGACGCTTCCTGAAGGGAGATTAAGACGGAATATGGACATAAAGTTTAAAATTAAAACCTTTGAATCAGAAGTAAAATTATTAAGGAGAACACATTCTTATTGTGAAGTTGTAATCATTCAGAACAGGCGGTCTGTGATATTTTAAATATATTAATTAAAAAGATATACATATAAAATCAAAATGAATTGTTAATTCTGGCGTCTCCTATCGGTAAAAACAAAGTAGATGGCTTTCAAATAATAGAACGATAGGTGAATTAATTTGAAAAGTGTAACATATAGGTTCGAAAATTTGTCATCAATCCACTGTGTTGGTATAGCATAATCGGATAATGCACGTTACCCGGATTGGAAGAGATCCAGGTTCGAATCCCGGTAGCAACAACAATATTTTTTGATAAAATTGATTTTATATGTATATCTTTATAATTAATACATTTAATTTGTATTTAGAAGTACTTATATGAATAAATATTATACATTTATTTCAGTGAAACCCAAGGAGCCAAATAATTCCGACTACGAAGAAATTGCGGCGACCCTCAATGGGAATCAAATCAAAATAAGAGTTCCAAAATCCATGCGAGGCTCTCCGTCTCTCTTGACGTGTAATCAGGCTGGTGATAACGCAGCAGCGGGAACGGCCGAAAGGACTATGGTCTTCGGAGATAACGAGGTAGTCCTGAGCATGAAACAAGGCGGTCAAGGAGGTCAAGGCATAGGAGGCCAAGGACAAGGAGAACGCGGCTCGGCGCAAGATAAACCTGGCGGATTCACCACCCAATTCTCCACGAGGGGTGATCCTAACGCGGGCAAGCCAACCATGACTATCACGCCCAACAACGTTCCTCAAGGAGTGGAAGCCATGAAAGTGATGGACGAAAACAAGGACGTGTTCCTCCTGAGGATCAACAAGAAGTGCAGAACGGCCGACAAGGCCAACTTGGAGCTGGAGCTGGTAACTCCAAAGCCGCCGGAGAAACCGCCCAAGCCACAGTCGGAGACGAGAAACACGCAGTACGACGAAGCCGATATACCGCCACCCACACCGCCACTGGAACCCGAGCCGGAAATCATTCCCTTCGTCTCGGAGGATGAAGGGAAGGGAAAAAAGAAAGACAAGAAGGGAAAGAAGGGAAAGAAAGACAAGAAAGACAAAAAAAAGAAAGGTAAAAAATAAGGCATCAAAACGTGCTTAATGTGTCCATCGTCGTGATTTATAAACAAATCATAAACAATAATTTGGCGTCACATGTTTTTAGTGAACAACTTTTTGTTAGAAATTTTGTAAAAAAAAAAATGCAAAATGGTATTCGTTAAGTAGGGTTTTTTAAAAATGTACACATTTTCAAATAAAAGATTTTTTACATATATGCGCAATAGAAAGATTTGTCGAAATTAAGAGGCACAACAGGTTAATTATTTCTTGCAATCAATCATTTTACTTATTAAGTAATAGTAATCTACCTGTGCAAGTTAACAAAACTAACTCTCAAATAAAACTCTATAAAAATGTGTATTTAATTCCTTGGAAGCTTTTCATTATTACATATGTAGAAAATAAATAATTTTAGATAAATTCCTTCTTCATCTTCGTCTTAATCTTGATCATGGAAATACGGCTAATCGCGGTTGATGGTATGAATAATCTGCAGTCTGGAAGTCCGTCTACTTCTAACTAGGTAGGTCCATCGTGTTGGTGATCTGGTTCCTACTACACTTCTTTGGATCAGCAATTTTTCCATGGTGTTCTCATGTCCGGTGACAAGAAGACAGGTGCCAAAATATCTGAAAATATAATTAAGGATAGACGAAGTTTAATTCCTCTATAAGCATACATAAGAAAAATAATAGATATAGATTAGAAATCTTGAAACATTATATTTATGGCTTGAATAACGAAAAATAGCGCAGTAACGGTTTCTTTGTAAACTAAGTCAGGTGGAAAAGGTTAAGATTTTTTATATTTTAATGTATGCTAACAAAGAGGATTTGGTTCACACAATAAAAATAGTTAGCTTTTTAATAGAATTTATTTAACCCTTCCCAAACCATGCAGTAACATAGGTCTGTTCTAATTAATCCTGTAATATTTCGGAAAATACACTCAACATGCAATTCATATTTTAGTTAAATTGAAGGAAAATATTTACGCTTAGAAATGACTAGTGAAAAATCAAGTATGTAAGGCAAATTTTACAAAAATAATTATCTTTCAATTCAATCCGTTGTAAAAGTAATACATTGACAAAAATATCATTTGTGTCAAGACAGAAAAAAATTACATATTAATTTCACAATGAAAAGAATAACAAACATACAAATGTAATGGTGTCTCTTTCTCACTAATTAAAGAAAAATAAAAAGGAAGATTGTATTAGAAAAGGAAGATTGTATTGATGAATGCTCCGAATTATAATATTATAAATATATTTTATATTTAATACTTAATATTTATAGTAAATTTATGGCGTTAACCATTTTTCACATGTCAAAGGCTAATAGAACTCTAATTCCTTACGGTAACACGAGTTGACAGCATGCGAGTATTTTATATCGCGGTATGGTAAAGGTTAATTAAATCCATAATGGTATATTCGTAAAACATTTTGAAATCCTCACTAAAAATTGTCTTCTCACAAACAATTTATGTCTATCAAAAACAATAATATTTTTAGATTAACTTATATATTTCTGATATTGTATACTCTCGCAAGCTTATAAATACGTTAATGAATTTATTTATTTTATTCACTTTTAAATTATAAATATAACAGAGCAAAATTTATATTTCATCAACGCGTCCACTTCATCTGCGCCCGCTTCATCAAAATGATGAATTTAATCAAAACTATTATTTCTAACTGACTGACTGACATTAATGTGATGTTTGACGTACAACAAGCGCAAATTGAGGCACGAGACAGCGAGTCTTTGAAACTTGGTGTGAAGTACGAAAGCCGAGAGTTGTCTCTAAAGAATTTCATGGTAGCATTATTCCAGTCTCGGAGATTATCTCAAAAATGTCATCCGCGAACATGGATCAGAACATCTCAAATATGCGACTGATTTATGGTTCAAATCATTCCATGCCATACAGAAAATGGAGAAAATATAATATCGAATAATTTTCACCCGTGGCTCCAATGTTAAGTCACGATATCTAATGTCCAACTGGATTATTACATCCCATTATTATTATTATCCCTGATAGCGGGGCAGACCCATCACACGCCTAGAACTGTTTTGAGAGCGATAGCTCCTATATCGGTCCTATACGTTCGCCGCCAGTTTGGCATTAATTTAATGCAAGATTTGCAACCCCGCTTAGCACAACAGAGACGAGACGTCGTATGGCTGCAAAACAAATCAATGAAAATCAAAACAATAAATCAATTACTCCCCCCTGAACAACTCCCCGCATCCGCCTCCCTTAAATATCGTGAAAAGGTATCTCTAGTAAGTTCCTCACTGTACCCTTGAACCTTTCATCTCGCCAAGCATCGCGCGCAGAGGCGTACCCCGGGAATTATTTCGGGGGTTCAAATTTCAAAAGAAATATGGAAAATCTTTCGTGTGTGATTATTATACATAATATGTTAAACAGTAGCCACAAAAGCCTAAATCAAAATTTAAAATGTATTGCACATACTTTTTTTTTTTATTTGCTTTGTGTATATTAAAACACACACCATACTGCAATCTGCCAAGATATGTGGAAAGTTTTAACCTCCAGACCCAAAGGTCAGTGTTGCCGTTTTTTATATTTATATTATGTTTATATTTTTCTTAATTTTTAAGCTTAAATAATGAAGTGTCAAGTTGAGAAAAAATACAATTTTCGACATATGCTTCTTTTCGTCCTTAATCAAGGTTAAAATCGTCATCCAGGAGCTCAACTGGTAAATTGTGCCGCATCCACCCTACAGTCCCGACCTCGCTCCGACAGATTATTATAACCTTTTCGGTCGCTCTCCAATAAAATTCGTGGTGTTACGTTCAACAACGACGATAACTTCAGAAATTCGCTTGATAACTATTTCGATACCGGAAAAGGCATAGACAAATTGGTTGAAAGACAGGATGAACTCCTAAACAATAATGGAGAATACATAACTGATTAAAATGTTGTAGTATAAAAAATTTGATTTTATAATAAATAATTGAACAAAATCGCAAAGGCTTATTAAGCAATTGAATATAAAAGTATTTTCAAAACTTTGCAAATTTTAATGAGTAAGTAACATATTACTAATTCAATAAAAAAATCTTCTTTTTTCAAACATCTGTCATGAGCAGGCAGCGATAAAGCAAAATTTTAGCGTACTTAAAGAATTTGTGAAATTTTCTGTGAAAAATATAAACATTAAAAATGCCGGCAGTCACCGGAATGAACTATGTCCTAAACATTTACATCCACAAGATAATGATTCAGAAACATGTTTGTTGTATTGACGAAAACCACGAGACGTGCGTAAGTTTTAAATTACTAGAAAGGATAGAGTTCGATATTTCTCAGCCGAACGACCCTAAGAGGACAAACGCATGCGCATGCATCATCAAATTTGAAAAAGGCAAGTCCTGCCTGTTCAGCATGAGTGACGCCATAACGAAGAATCTTAAAGACACCAAATTATACCTGGAAGTGATGGAGAAACTGTCGTGCACTTGTCTACCATCAAAACTCGTGTTGGGAACCCTGGAAATAGACATAGAAGAGCAATTCGCCAAAGTAAATTCGGGAGAATTAATTAAACCTATAAAGGGATTCTACTCGGTTAAAAACGTAGAAAATGAAGAAGTCGCAGTGCTGGATATGACGTTCAGGCTGTCCAAACTGAACGACATCAACCTGAACGACTTCACGATGAACGAGGCGGGAAACATATTTTCTGTTAAGGGAATCGATGATTCAAATGCTTACACGTTCGTGAAGACGAATAATCCGAGCGCCCATCGGAACGGCTGTGATCCGGCCAAGCCGATTCGGGACGTAGGAGAGGTCTGCTGCAGCCATGGACTCGGTAATGATTCTTGCTGTGGAAACTACTGTGCAGGAATGATAGGACTGAAAAATTTTATGAAAAAAAACTCGTAATTATAACAAGATGCATCTAAAAATACAATTACAACAAAAAAATTGACAAACTTTTTTTCGCAATGAGATTTTACGCTCACATCACAGCAGCGGGTTATTTATTTTATCTTATTCGCAAAATATATTCCTGTCACAGAGCTAGTTTGGATACGTCGTTCGATATCTAGTATTTAATGCGTTTGTATAAAAAGCTGGTGGGCTGTTATTGTATCTCGCACTGATAAATCAAACCTCCGAAGGCAAGAAACATAAAATAAATTATTATAGACTCTGCATAATTTTCGGGTCCATTTTTTTTCCTGTAGCATATCTGGATGGCCGTGATTCTAAAAAATGAGCTCTATTTTTACACGTCATGCGTGTCGTGGTATACATAAAACACCCATAAACCCTAAATTAGAACGTATCCTCGTTAGATGTTACATGTCTAGATTCTAGATATGGAATGAATAAAAACTACCACAAATATTATCATAAAATTAATATTCTTTTAAAATTAGCAATATTAACTTTGTTTTATTAACCACTAAATTGAGTTTAAATACATCTACCGGTTTCGGTATTTTTGGTAATGATATGATGGTAAAATGGTATTTTTCGAAACCGTTAGATGTATTCAAACTCAATTTAGTGGTTAATAAAACAAAGATAATAAATAAAAAAATATATAATTAATGTTATTCGTTTAATGTGTAAATATCTTCCGAATTAGGTTCAAAATTATTAATATATATATATTCAAATATGAAGTAAATAACATGTTCAAATTGAACCGATGTGAAAACAGTGTTTGATGGTCCAAAATCTTACTACTTATTTTTTATTAATCTCAAATTCGGTGCATTGTTCCATCGTCATCATTGACTGTCGTGGTCGAGGATATTCATCACAATTGTGTGACATCTTCGGCATGGAAATACAGTGACTTATGTAACGTACGTTGGCGTTTTGTTTTCGAAGTGTCAGTTCCTTGGATACTCTCTAATTGTTAGACTTTTGAAGGTTCGCTTTCATTTTTATTTTATTTTTTTCACTCTCCGATGAGAGGTTTGCCTTGAGACAGCTGGGAGAACATGATCCCTTTTGGTAGTCTAGTTTCAGGTATTGTGGTATGGTTAATCATCATGGGAATCAGAGTCGAGTACGTTTACATCCGACATTGAATACACACGAGAAATGTCTCTGCCATTTGAAAGAAAGAAAGATACTTTGATAATTATTGATGAAATCGACGTTTTCAAAACATTCACGAATTTTTTCACACAATTTTTACACAATAACACCAAACGATCAATTGAATATTTATTAATAGACATTAACAACGGAAAAAAATTTTAAATAATGTAATAACAAGTTAAGTGTATTTTACGAAAAAGGATTTTACAACATAATATTAATTGATTATTAAGGAGAACACATTCTTATTGTGAAGTTGTAATTATTCAGAACAGACGGTCTGTGATGTTTTAAATACTAATTTAATTGGATTGGAAATAGAGATCCAGGTTCGAATTCCGGTAGCGCAAAAACAATATTTTTCGACAAAATTGATTTTATTTGTATATATTTATAATTAATACATTAAATTAGTATTTAAAACATCACAGACCGTATGTTCTGAATAATTACAACTTCACAATAAGAATGTGTTCTCATTAATAACATATAAGTTGTATCAATGTGTTCAAAATTTAATAAAAATGAATTGATAATTCTGGCGTCTGCAGACGGTTTACTCAAAGGTATTTGTGATTCCGTAAAAACAATGTAGACGGCTTTCAAATAATGGAACGACAGATGTATTAATTTGAAAAAGTGTAACATATAGGTTCGAAAATTTATCATGAAAAATACTAGCGCTATAACACAATCGGTAGTGTACTTCCCCGGATTGGAAATAGAGATCCAGCTTCGAATCCCGGTAGCGCAAAAATAATATTTTTCGACAAAAATGATTTTATATGTGTATATTTATAATTAATACATTAAATTAGTATTTAAAATATTAATTAAGTTGTTACAAAGTTTTCATCTGGAAATAAACGAAAACATGATGAAATTGATTGAATTTTAAACCATAAATCACTTTCTGACAGAATGAAAAAATGAAAAATACGCATCTTGATACTCGCCCATTGAAATGTTGATTTATGTCTTCTTTTATAATTTAATAAAGTGATTTTACGATAATGATTCTGTTTTATTTTTCTTTATTGGAATTGAGCTGTTACTGCAATAGCCAATTCGCTATTGAAATACACAGCACCACAAAAAAATGAGTAAATGAGAAAATAAAAATCTATAAATAATACTACACATAATTATCTATTTATTAAAGAGTGAAAAGGTTTGTATAATATATTCATACTTAGCAAAACGCCTGTGGAAGAAAAATCACTAGCATTTGCAAATAACGCTTATGCGTGAATGCAGGTCATTACTATATAAAACAGCGATGGCGAACCTATGATACATCACGGAGATTTGGGCGACACGCCAGCGTTCACTAATAAAAATAAAAGTTCGAATTTATCACTACGTACATATAACACTTTGTGAAAAAAACAATTAATAGAACTAAGCAATTGATTAATTGATATCAAATCAAATACTATGGGTCCATATTTTTTTTCCAGATAAATTTACATTAAAAATGAGTGTAAATTGTTTTAAAAAAGTCAGCAAAGTTAAATTAGATTTTCTGAATTTTTGTCACTCCGAGCCCAAAAGGTTTGTCATCACTGATACTTTGCATTTAAGATCATGGAACCATAAAAATGAAAACATATATTTCTTGAATTTTTTTTCTCAGTTTTAAATAAATAATTAATTAATTAAACGTCAAACACTTTACACTTTCAAAATTTTATTTTATTTTTTGACAGTTCAGATATATGTTTACATTTTTGTTAATATTGTTGATCAGTTTTTTTACTGTTTATGAAGATATCTTCCAAAACAATTAAATTTACACGTAAATATATAACTATAGTTGTTAATTCTGTACTTAGGATGCGTGTCCACGGGGCGTTGAAATTGTTGTGAATGCAAATAAAGGTGGGATCTATTGAACGCAAACTTTAAGTAAGTAATAAATCAAAATTTATTTTTAAAAATGTAAAATATTTGTTTACGCGCTTTTATACTTCGATAAGTAGGCCTGGTATAAAATTTTGAATATGTGTGTTCTTTTTGTGTGGATTTAAAAACAAAAACAAAAGCGAAGCTGCTTCTGGAAAGAGACAGTTTTTACGATTCGGACGCACTTTTACGGCGGCGATATAAAAACATTTGTATTATATATTTTCGGATTATCGGTCGTGAGAAGGTTTTCGGTGGCCGACCAGCAGATTTAAGGACCATCAGACTGCAAGGAGAGCGACGTCGGCGTCTACCAGCGCAGGTTCACAAAGGTTTGTTTATTTTCGATTTGCATAGATTGAATTACTGTATTCAACATTACGTATAGAAGACCCAGAACTAGCTATCGAAGTATTTACGTCAACAATATTTATTTTTATGGTTTGAAAACACCTCACTGGTTTTGTTATATCGTGGATAAATATTTTACACCGATAAAGATATCAGATATTTAACGCTTATATCCAAAGTTAACCACTGTATTTAGTACATCGATAATATTAAAGTTAAAAGGTCTAGTCGGGTCGGACCAATTTATCATTATTACAGTTTCGATAATGATCCGGTACCGCCGATGGAAACATATCAAAGTGAGATGTTGTACTATACATGATTTTAATATCACCGTCACTCAACAGGGTAATGTAATAATAACGATAATCAAAATAATGTATTCGCGGTTGCGTCGATCGGCAAAAACATTACTGGCACTCTTTTTAAATCACCTTTTTACATTGGCGCTCTGTATAAATTTAAATAAGTAAGATGGACATGTTTTTTTTTTTTTTTAATGTTTTACTTTACAATTATTATCCAATAAAAATAATTTAGGCAAAATTGTTTTATCATGTGAGGTCGTAAAAACTATTATTCTGGTGTATTACACACTGGCTTCTGGCCGAGCTGCTTTTGGCGAACCCAGCGGCGTAACTATGTCAGTGCAAGTCAATGCCGTGCACCGGCGGGGGTCCAGGTTAGACAGGAGCTTTGTCCGCTTTTGCGTTTTAGTATCAATAATTTTTAAGTCCACCACACCAAGAAATATGTGTTAATAAAATTATAAATCATAACACACCTTCAAGTGAATTCACAAATACATAATCACTTAAGCCAGCCGATGACAGGTCGTAAGCCCTGTAATGCCCAAGACTTCCATACTTCTCATATAAAAATAATAGATTCGTCTCTGCGAGACATTTTAATCAAAATGATAATAATTTCTCAAGTATGTCGCGTAATTATCTAAACGTAATATTACAGTGAAACCCCGCTAATACGTTTAGGGCCGGATGTGTAATCATTATTAACTTTTTACTATGGTAACTTTTTACTATAGTAACTTTTTACTAACGCCCGTGGTTAAAATCGTTTACAGATTGTTCTAACGTCAAATTTACTATTGTCAAAGTATAGATGGAGACGTCTATAGGTGTGGCAAATAATCATGAAATATGCTTTGTTTTATGTATTATCTATTGTTTTTTTCGCCTGGGCGTTCGAAATATCACTTTGGTGATGAATTTTTTTCGTATCATGTGTAATAATGTATATTAAACAACGAGATCATTATCGGACGAACTCTCATCACTGAAATAGCGGGATATTCAATGATTAATTGTTGTATACTGCAACTTTCTAAGTATCAATGTGTCAGATGACTTTTGGAACAGCTGTGAAAAGTCCGCCATATTTAACTATCGATTGAAATGAGCTTACTACCGGATGTACTTTCGAGAAGTAAATATTTTTTTACTAACGATCGAACAACCCGTTTTCGCAAAATATTTTACTTTAGTAACTTTTTTTACTATAGTAAAAAGTTACTACTGTTCACACGGCCCTTAGTGTTAAGAGACGAATTATTTTTCAGTTGTGAGTTTGTATAATTACGTAAAAAATTGACTCACTTTGTTCTTACCAAATTCGCTCAACGAACTTTCTTATTTTGTGCTCCGCGAATATTTAACAAATTGCCACTAGACCTTAAAGAGTCTAAAGTGATTAACGACTTCAAACCAAAAATAACAGTTGCTCGATGTGGATAGAAAGCATAATGAATCTAATTTGTCATCTGTGCTAACCTAACTTCCTACACATTTTTGTCTCCAACTATTGTATATTACAGACAACAATATTTTTATAAATTTTTATAACATTATACTTACTTACCTCTAAACAATTACAACTTTTAAAAACTGTACAGGCAATCGCTTTAGAACAGACCACGTCAAGTAGAGTAATTACCTTTATTTTTTCTTTATTTATAAAAACCCGTACGAGGTGAATCTCCTGTAATTGAGGTCACTATATGTCAATCAATAGAAGAAAGAAGAAGATAAAAAAGTAGGCACCGAGTACGGACAGCTAGCATTTTACAATACAATAGCGGTTAGTCCTTGTATAATTACCCGACCCTTTACGAGGCGTTTTCCTAAGGGCGCATATCTGATTTAAAAGCATTAAATCGGGCGGCCGCTTCGACCTGCGCACATTCAAATATTTATTTAAACCTCTGTACGTCGCTTTACAAATCCTCCCACATTAAATCACCGGCGAGCAGCTCGGCCGCGTTAATCATGTCCAGCTCGGTCCAGACCGGGAACCAGTTGGGCAGGATCTCGGCTAAAAAATTGGATCGAAGTGTTCCGAGAGTCGAGGCCTTATTGAAAACAGGCAGCGGTGTGAAACCGAAGAGCATAAATAATATTTAAATCAGAGTGAAAAAATGTATTCCATCTTGAATTTGTTATTCAGAAAGCATTGTGCCAGCTTGAATAGACAAATGATATTTAATATAAATATATAATTGTATAATATATTGTGAAATTGTAATTATTCAGAACATGTTTTAAATACTAATTAAATGTATTAATTATAAATATATATACATAAAAAATCAATTTTATCTAAAAAGATTGTTGTTGCGCTACCGCGAAAATAATGGAACGATAGATGTATTAATTTGAAAAAGTATAACATGTAGGTTCGAAAATTTGTTGTCAAAAATACTGTCGCTGTAGCATAGTTGGTAATGCACCCTCTCCGGATTGTAAAAGAGATCCAGGTTCGAATCCCGGTAGCGCAACAGCAATATTTTTCGATAAAATTGATTTTATATGTATATCGTTCTAATTAATACATTTAATTGTATAATATTCCAATAAACAATACCGGTATAATATGTAAAGTAGGTACCTTCCTAATGGAATTACTTCTTCAATATTCTCTTGGCGGAACATTCATCACCATAAAAATACCGACACCACAGCCGAAACTGTCCGAAGCCATCTGTTCCAACCTGCATGAACCATTAGTTGCAGACTTCTCTAGATTCGTCCGTCTAATCGGCAATCGTCCACGGAAGCGTTCTTCAGTTATGCTGTGGAAGATAAATGCTGTTCAACATTTATTTCTTGTAAAATACAACTGTGTTTTCTGTTAGCTGTCCATGCTATTATTAATTATAATTTAAATATATTAATTAAAAAGATATACATATAAAATCAACTTTATCGAAGAATATTGTTGTTGCGCCACCGGGATTCGAACCTGAATCTCTTTCCTAACCGAGGAAGGTGCATTATCCAACTGCGCTACAGCGACAATATTTTTAGCGACAATTTTCGAACCCATATGTTACCTTTTTGATATTAATACATTTAATCATTCCATTATTTGAAAGAGCCATCTACCTTATTTTACAGAATCTCAAATACCTTTGAGTAAATTGATAGCAGACGCCAGAATTATCAATTCATTTTTATTAAATTTTGGACACATTGATACAACTTTATTATTTGGAGAACACATTCTTAATGTGAAGTTGTAATTATTCAGAACATAGGTCTGTGATATTTTAAATATGAATTAAACAATTATTTATATTATATTATTACAATATTTGTTGATAAAATTGATTTTATATGTATATCTTTATAATTAATATATTTAATTCGTATTTAAAATATCACAGACCGTCTGTTCTGAATAATTACAACTTCACAATAAGAATGTGTTCTCCTAATTAATTACAATTGCCTGGTGTATCGGACTTGAACTACATAAAATTATTTTAATGGATCGCGTGACGGTTCTACCAAATTTTCTTTATTTTTCCATCACTTATCCGTTCATGGACATACCTCCTATTTATTATTGCTTCTTAAATACCACAGAGCAATCGTGCAAAAAACAAACACATCCAAAAAAAACCCCCCCAACTAAAATCTCGATTCATATATTTATTTAATTCAATATAAATATTTAAAAAATTAATAAGCAATATTTATGTTAAGAACAAGTCCAGTGAAGTCCTTAACAAAAAATTATAACCGATAAAAGCTTGCAATTATTTTATAATGTTTAAATTTCTTAATATGTATGTTATGTTAGTGTACCTAATAATTATAGGTAATTGAATATTAATTCGAATAGTACGAAGGCTAGTCAAAAATTATTTCTAACTTTTCACATAACACACTCAAGGTTGTCATACTGCCTTTGCGCTTACGTGCTTAGATTTATGTACTGCTGCGGTCATGTGTTGCTAAATTTTGATCCCAATCACTTTATTGCTTCCGCTATTGCAGTGATAACACGTCCGCTCCGGCTAGCAGTCTTGCACCAGGAGGCGTGTCCGAATTCTCTGATGGAGGGTGTGAAAGGGGCTGAAATTCATCGTAGGACTTTATCACAATACGGAACATGCCTAGTACGTAAAGGGGTTTTTTTGTGGGAACGAGAAAATTTAAAAGTGGCCGGACGAGTGTGACGCACGAAGGAGGGAGCAGGTCGCCCGTCAACTCCACCAGGACGACAAGATTCGCAGCTCGAAGATGATTTTAGCTCGGTGAGGTGGCGTCTTCTTTGTACAACAGCCATGGTTCTGCAATCTGATTATCCACGTCGAGCTCCGTAAAATTCTGTGTTAAATTGTAGAATACAAAATGAAGATAATTTTTCTTCGTAATTTTGAATTTATTTTTGATTTTATAATGCACATCTATTTTATAATGTTAATGCATTTTTAAAGATGGGCAGTTATTTTAAGATTAACCGACCATACACAATAACAATATATTACCATCCATCTCTGCGTGGCTCGGACCGATCACCGATCAGCGCAAATATGTCGCGATATATTTTAAATTATACAAATGTGCGCTCTTCTGATACTTCAAACATTTTAGTGGGATTAAGCCACCAAAGTATAAAACGTAGCCTGATGGGTGACAAACGTAGAGTTATAAAATTGGTTAAATTTAAAAAATTCGCGAAGTTAGGGCACCTTTACATCCTCGGAGCCGTCGTGTGCCGCACGACCTTGCCTTTCTGATTATATTATTAAATTACTATATTATTAATGTTGACGACGTCTGCAATGAGACAATGTCATTGACTGTGATGGTACCCGCCATAGCGAAACGAGAATAATTAATGATTGAATAAACTGTATTTGAGTTACTTGTCTATGAAAATAACCTTTGTATAATAAACATATTCGGTAGCTTTTTTGCATATTTTTTACCATTCATCTCCATATTTAAATCGTGCGCTGGAGAAAACTATTTTTCAATTCGTTTAAAATGATTCATATTGGTATGTTGTGCAAATATATTCCGGTTCTATCACAGGCTCAACCTGAAGTTACTTACTTATTTGACGGCGCTCAAGTGAATTATTTTTTTATTCTTAATACAGTGCATATAAAAGCATATACGCTCTAATATAAACAAAATCAAAATCGTTTCTTTTACTAGAATTTGTCTTTCACATATCTGTTTAGTTTCATTTTGAATCTCATTTTTTACCTATATTATGTCTTCTAGCATTTCATTAAAAATCTTCATCGATTTCTGAGATTTAGCCTTCTACCCGAATGGCAGTCTCAGTCTACCTCTCCCTCTTGCATGTTCGTGCTTGTGTTGATTTGCATCAATTTTTCGTATAAATTTCGCCAACATTTTCCTCGTGAGGATTTTATAAATAAATACCATTACATAAAAATATTTTTTCTGCTTAAAGGTCATCATATTCAGATCTTTCAGCATTGCACTGATTCGAAGGGCAAAACTTCACTTCGGAATGAACACTTCACGAAGTACACGTTCACCGACTTGAAGCGTTCAAAATGAACGCTTCATCAAAGAAGTTGGCACGCGACCCGCAGATGGAAATCGCTTCGCACTTCACACAGTTCTATGTGGTGATGGTTAAATGGTTAATTAAACAGTTTATACTTCAATGAAGTAGCTGAAGTGCGAAGCCAAGAGCGAAGTATGATACTTCGCTCTTGGCAAGTGAGCGGTAAACTCGTGTATTACTTCGTGAAGTATTATTCTCTATACCTACATAGTCGCAGTTCATTGTGTGTTGCTGAATAAGAACTTCAATTCAGACAATTAAGTTATTATTAGGAGAACACATTCTTATTGTGAAGTTGTAATTATTCATTATTGATATTTGAATTGATAATTCTGGTGCCTGTTATCAGATTACTCAAAGGTATTTGAGATTCTGTAAAAATAAGGTAGATGGCTCTTCCAAATAATGGAATGATTAAATGTATTAATATCAAAAAGGTAACACATTGGTTCGAAATTTGTCGCTAAAAATATTGTCGCTGCAGCATAGTTGGATAATGCACCTTCCCCGATGAGGAAAGAAATCCAGGCGCAACAATATTTTTCGATAAAATTGATTTTATTGTATATCTTTCTAATTAATATATTTAATTCATATTTAAAACTAAGTTGTTAGCTAGTGTATGTGAATCTCTCCGCTCTCAATACTCCACCGATAGCCACGCTACCAGAATTTACAGAATAAAATATTGAAGTGTTAAAGTGGTAGCACAAATTATTTTATCTCTATTTTTATTTCTGTCGAATCTTTATCTTAAATAACAAGAAAAAAAACTAGCTACTTTAACACAGACTTCAGTCTAGCAAAGTAGTCAGGACAACGCTGTATATATCAGAGGTGGAGTACTTCATCCCACACAATAAATAAACTACGAGTATTTAATAGCAATATAATTATATCTTATGTTTATCATGTTATATTATAATATATTCACCTCAGATAAAACGAAAATAGAATGTCAATAAAGTCTTAATAAATAAATACAGCGTGGTCCCGTCACTATTGCGAATACTCAACTGTCCGACTAAGGCGGCCGTTGTTATGAAATGAGATTTTCATTATTTTAACAATGTAATTAACGTCTACAATTTAATGTAATTCAAATAAAAATTAATATGCCGGGTAAGTACCTACCTTACCACCTTTGATTCCTGTCCATTGCTTAACCATCCAGAACTTACGATTGAAATGTAAGTGTAATCTATTTATCACCAAAATACACATTTGCAGAAAACCTAATCTCTTTCTATAAACCTGACTTGGTGGGATACAACTAATAGAGTTTAGAATGAGAAGATATTATTCAAATGGTACAGTCTTTAGATAATGATACCCAACAATTTGAAATTCAATAATAGCTTCAAATATCCAACAATTAACCTTGAAGCGGGTACATCATCAGACTAGCGCAGATCACAGACGTTGGCTACACAAAAATAAGTTGGAATTCTCAAATAAAACAAAACTTTGTAATCATACTATACTCTGAATATACGAGTAAGTAGTATTTTTAAATGTTATACGTTACGTTATAAATTGTTTAAACTGGTATTAGAATAAATTTATGTATCTACAAGATACCAACAAATCTATCGAAACATAATCTTTAAAAAATATATTATAATTAATTAATTTAAACCCAGACAGATGTATAACAAAAAACAAATCAAGATGTCTGAATTTGTATAGAAACGTTTATACATCCGTTGTATTTGTTTAAATATTTTTTATAATTATTGAAGTTATTACATGTAGTCAGTACTAGGGCCAGATTGTGAATCTGGCACTGGGAGAGACAGAATTGAATTGATTTATCAAATATTTATTCAAAGCAAAATAAAATATTAAAGAACGCACACTACTTTGCAATTATCATTTTGAAATGTAGGTATTTAATTACAACTAACCTAGGAAATAATTTAATGCCGAATTTTATATCATCGAATGCAACACCGCATATCAATTTCCGCCTGGCACTGCTTCAGTGCGGAGTGACTAACCGGCATCATCTAATTTCGTGATGCTCGAATTTTAATGGATCAATTTAAAAAATTAAAAGTGTAGTGATATTCTTCCGTCAATCTGGGTAAAATAAAACCAAAGTTATATACGAGGGCCAAGTAAAAAATAAGGTTCCTTACGCTGTACACTCGCCACGCGAGATGCTAGGCGAAATACGGCAACACCGCCTTGATTGTTGGTCCCTTAACTACATCCCCACTACCGGGAGCAAACGCTGCGACGCTCAGTAAAGGCCTGACAGCCATCCGCTATGGAACCCGCCATCGCCGTTACCGCCAGGTGTGAAATCCGTTCGGTGATTCGATTTTTAAACGCGAAGAAGCTTAAACCTGTTGAAATTCATCGACAGTTGGAAAAAGTTTATGGCACAGCTTGCATCGGCGTCCAACACGTCCGCAAATGGTGCAGGGAGTTCTCCGAAGGACGCACAGACGTCCACGACGAGCAAAGGAGTGGGAGGCCATCGGTGTCGGACGAAGTCGTGGCGAAGATTGAGCGCATTCTCCTCGAAGATCGGAGAGTAACGCTTCGGGAGCTAGCTGTCCAGGTTCCTGAGGTTTGTGAAAAAACCATCGACAACATTTTGACCGATAAACTTGGTTATCGCAAGGTGTGCGCGCGGTGGTCATGTCTCTCGACAGACCACCCCTACTGGACAAATTCGGCTGGAAATTGCTTGACCATGCCCCCTACAGCCCTGATCTTGCTCCCAGCGACTTCCACTTGTTTCCGAAATTGAAGCAACACTTGGGTGGACAACGCTTCAATACAGATGAAGAGGTGAAAGAAGCGGTCACCAAGTTCATCGGCGGCCTAGCGGCGGAATTCTTTGAAGCGGGTTTTCAGAAGTGGATAACTCGTCAGGAAAAATGCATAGAAAAATCAGGAGACTATGTAGAAAAATAGAATAAAGTACAAGCTTTCAGATGGTTTACTTATTTATTGCAATAAAAAATACCTTATACCTGAAAAAAATGTAGGAACCTCAATTTTTACTTGCCCCTCGTATATATATACATATGTGAGGTATAGAATCAAAATCAGACATGTCCAGTTTTTATGGTTTTTGAGTTTAGTATGTATACAAATATAAAGAAAATTAATGTGTACAAAACTAGCCTATCGAAATTCAGACAAATATTGCTCAATTTTGTATTAAAACGTATTTAAAATTTGCTTGTTACTTCAATCGCAGATATGTCCAATAGACAATTAATTCAAACCCAGACAAATATGTTTTCAGCCAATAAGACGACAGTATTTGGTTATGTGTCCTGCGGTCACTGGTCATGTTCAATATGATTCCAAATGTAACAGTTATGGTACAATGTTTTTTTTTCCATTTTACTCGAAAACAATTAAAGTGGACATATCTGCTTTTGATTCTGGACCTCACATATAACTTTTTAGTGAGACTTTATTCTCCATCACTGTTGAATTAGATGACAAACTATTTTGGTGACCTGGTAATATTGAATCACTAAAACCATACTCTTCTATTTGAAAATATTTATTAGACATTTATTACTATAATCAAAAAAACAAAATTTAACTTCATAAATTTCTATAACACATCATATTAATAAGTGAAGAAAACAAATTTATCTCGTTATAAAATTTCTTACTACTATATAAGCTTATAAATGATATAAAAAATGTTTTAATACACGAAAAAATATTTATTAATAGTAAAAATTATTAGTAGGTCCATCATCATCACCCAAGCGAAACCATAATTAATGTTTTTAAATTTATTTATTTTAGTAAACTTAAATCTGAAAAAACAGTGGAAAACTGTTTTGCTTCGAGTGTTATGTATAAAATTATATTTTTAAAAAGATACAAATACACCAATACGAAACTAAATAATTGTGTGTTCTTGTTAAGTACAGTTGAAAGAAATTTGAAAAATTGTATTAAAAATGGATTATGAATTGCACAAAAGATTTAAAAATAAAATATGAAATGCAAATTTTAAATTCTCAACAAATTTTATAATAATATTATAAGAAATAAAAACTAAACATCGAATTGCTAATAGGGCTAATCATTTTTTTTTTTTAAACTAAATTTTTTAATAAAAGCATCTATATAATTATACATATTGAAAGCAAACTTGTGAAACTAAATTTAAAGAGTTGCTTTATTTTGCTAAGAGAAATGCTCGGTGTTACCATCTAGGGCCAACTCTAATAATACATGTTAGTACGGTAGACTTAAATATTCGGGGCAGTAAGAAAAGGAAAAAAATTAAAACAAAAATACAAAATGACAAAAGTAAACACTGAATCAAAACACGCCCAAATACATAATAATTTGCAAACTTGCAATTTCACTAGATTTGTTTTCAGTTATTTTCGCAGACTATCAAATAAATAGACATGAATTAAAGGAAATTCATTGTTTCAATATTTTCATTTTGGTGTCACTCGCGTGATCACTTTGGTACCACTTACGCAATCAAATAGCTCCGTAACTTTTTTTAAATATATGACTGGATTAGAACGAAAATTTAAACACTGACAATATAATATGTATTAATGTAAAAAATACATCTTGTTCACACAAAGATTCAATTTTCAAAGAGTAAATACTTTTACTGTTGCATAAACTGTCTATGATTTATGTTTCCACAAATAATGTGTGTAGATTACCCCTCGTCCCACAACTAATGTTCCAAACCCCTCTCCCATATGTATACTTTATTTCATGTCTATTCATTTACTGGTCTGTGGTTATTTTCAATTATATGTCTTAATTTTCTGGTATACATAATGCAGTTGAATGAAAAATTACTTTTGCATTTTAAATAATATTCCAAAATTTCAGGATTTTTGACTGCCCCGGTAAATATAGCCCCGGATAATCGGGAATCTACTGTATACCAGTGTGACTTCTAAAATATCAGATGCACATGATTCTCTTCCGATACTGTGATATCACTAAATTCCTGTATCTATGACACCGGATAACATACACTCTGCATCATCAGTACAAAGCATGTACACCGCTTTCTAAAAAAAAAAAATCTACTATTTAATTATAATGGACTTTATAACTGTTAGCTATTTAGCTTGCATCTAAGTGAAAAACTATTAAATTATAAATAAATGTCTGAACATCGCAGAATTGAAAAAAAAATTATGTAAATTATTTTTCGATGTAAGAAAATTAATGAACAACTGTAATAAGAAATCAATTAATGCATTTGATTTTTGAAAATATTGGAGAAATTTTTGTCAATAAGAACTATGAATACAAATTTTCAAAATACTGTGAATGAGATCATCGTGAACTGTAAAGAAGGCTTGAATGGACTGTATATAATAGTTGTACATATTTAACTTATATAATAAATACTCTAAACAAGAACTACGATTATATCACATATATAAGCATTAAATTTGACATAAATTAGCAGAAAAAAAGATTCTTATGATTTAAGAAATAACAATTTTAATAAATGTATTTATATAATTATATTCTGTCATTTCCCGACACCGTCTCGGCAATTTTGTGGAGACGTTGTTGGACCCAAACCAGTGATTAGCGAGCAGCACCAAGTGAGCGAGACAACAATGGTGACATATTGGGTGAAAATATTTTATTATATATACGAAGCGCGAAGATAAATAACAGAACTCGCTTGAAATATGCCACCGAAGAATTAGTTTGACTCCGGAACCATCTGAATAACAACATCTCATAAAAAGTGTAGATTTTCAAATAAGACATGAAAGCTAAACTATGTAAAGGCACCAAATTGGCAGACCTAACCCTCGACATGGAAAGCAAATAATTTAATTAAGTTTGCAAAATTAAGGTGCTTAAATAGATAAATAAAAATCAATATAATTGTTTTATTTATAATTTTTAGTAGTTGTAATTACAAAAGACACATTGAAAATTATCAATTTCTCTGTAAAAACCTCCGATAACATTGATTGATTGTGCATACCATAAGCTCTGAAAATTCTATATCCCTATAAAAACAATACTACCCTTTCAGCTCCTATCACTCCCCTTGCTCTCTCTTTCACCCACATCATTCAATTTCTGCAGATGTGAGGAACAGCTGTCAACCCTTTCTCCCTACATTCATTTCTCTTTTCTCCATATACATAGTTTTTTATCAAATGTCATCATTTCAGAGTATGTACCAACGTTTTTAACATTTGGATTGTATAAAATGGTTAAACTCTTCCCAAACCATGCAGGTCTACCATCATAATTAAACCTGTAATATTTCGGTAAATACATGCAACATAAAATTCATATTTTAGATAATCCTAAAGAAAATATTAGCGCTTAGGAATGACTAGTGAAAAACCAATTATGAAAAGGGGATTGTACAAAAATAATTATTTTTTCCATTCAATCTGTTGTAAAATTAACATGTTGGTAAAAATACAATTTGTGATATGAAAGACAGAAATCACACACTATTTTCACAGTGAAAAGAACAACAAACATACAAATATAATTGTCTCTTTCTTACTAATTAAACGAAGAGAGATAAGAAGGAAAGATACATTGTATAGGACTTAATGAATGCTCTAAATTATGTTATTAATTTTTTCAATATTGAATGCTCAATATTTAGAGTAAATTCGTGCCATTTAAGCTAATAAAAACATTTTTTCTAACTGTTATTTACGGTAACACGATTTGACAGCATGGCTGCGTTCGGGTATTCTATATCATGGTATGGTAAAGGTTAAAAATTGCAGTTGATATTTTTAAAAATGGTAAAGTAAAATAATGTTGAATCAATAAGATTTTAACTTCCGCTTCAGATATCATATAACAAATTATATTACAACACAGGTGTAAGTATTTCTGTACTGAGGGATGACATATACACACTTTTATTTTGCTTAAAACATGGCAGAAAAATTAATAAACCTTCCTCGTCAATGATTTGAATTTTGCATATTTGAAGACATATCTCGCCAGGGAGCTGACATCATCTTCGAAGATGACGAATTATTATGAAAAGTTATTGTGTTAAATGTTAAAAAATAAAACAAAGAATAATGACACAACAAAGTTATAAAGCAAAATGTTAAAAATGTACTAATGAAATACTATCAATTGATATATAAGTAAACTAATATCATGGCTTTATTGTATTGATGTAATTTTAAGATACAAATAATAAATTAAAATACACTTTTGACAACATTAATGAGATATCACGAAATCAGAATTATTAAATCATATTCTTTATAAAAACCATTACCACATTTTTATTAATGAAATAATTTCAGTTATTGATAACAATATTAACCTTTCCTCTCCGATGATGTAAACTGAGTCTCTAATTATGTGAATATCTCTGTAAATATACAAAATACAGAATTCATATTTTAGGTATTCCTCTGTAATATGTATATTTATGTTATGGATAAAACAATTACAATATATAAGTATTTACCATACGCAATAATAAAAAATGTTTTCTCGAAAAGACTAATGTGAATTTATCAACACATGTATTTGTACGTATGGAGTGGTGTGAAAGGCGTAGTGCGCCGGATGCCGATCGTCACTTGGTGACAGAGCGTGCGCCGGCCGAGTCAGATGTGTCTTATGCGTTTTTATGCTGTCGTTCGTGATGACCAATGTTTTTTTTACACAATATAATTGATATATATCAATATTCATATTTTTCTGACTTAAAAATCGCAAAAGTCTACATGTATGCTGAGTTTACAGCACCGGAATGCGCATTTTTATTTTAGCACTTTAAGGAAAAGATTAATATCACGGCTTAAAGCTATATTCTCATAGGATATTTTTCTGGATAAAATACCAAATAACTATTCAAATGTTAAATCACCTGTCGTTATTCAAAAGCTCCATTTTGTTTTTTGATATGCTGATTAATTTTCATAATGTTGTCATAAGCCGGTAGACACTTTATTTGCAGGACAGCGCTAACAAGCTGTTGTGAAACACATTATTCATTTTATTTGTCAAGCGACTCTGACCAGAACTTACCCAGAGGTTGTGAAAAAGTCCCAATTCAAATAACACAGCAAAATATTTAAAAATTAAAACTGTATAAGCCGTTCTGGCAGATCTACATACATACTACAAAGCATCACTTCAGACAATTCTACATAAATGTTGTCAAATTTAATAAAGAAAATAATCCTTCAGTTTCGTAAAACTCAAAATCAAAAACAATAATAGATTCTCTACTATCCATATCTAAACTTAACTAAACATATAGTTAAGACAAAAACTGAAGCCTCAAAATAAGCTTTACTCGTAAAAAATACAATAGATTAATTAAGTATTTAAAAAAAAAAAAAAATTAATAATGATAATACTAAATTATAATACGCCATGAAGAATAAAACACATACTGGTAACATTAAATTATCATAATATTTGCAAATTATTTAAGAATTTGTTTTTAATATACTTATAATTTTCTTAATAACTCGTCCTTTAAACTCGATACCTAAATTGAGTAGCAAATATTTTCAATAGATTGATGCAAAAGATTTTTTTTCGCAGTTTTAGTTAATTGTATGTATCGGATGTCCCAAAATTAACGCAAGATTTGAATTAAATAGAAAACAAAGTTTTTAGTCTTTAGATTTTATTTTTTTATTGAATCATAAAGTACATGGGATAGAGTTATTTATGGAATAACACATCGGCCAAATGGCCTCCACGGCTTTGCTGGCACATACGCACTTTTTTGTCAAAATTTTCCATGACCATTTTGTTTAGCGTCTCCGACTGATCCAGTCTTTCTAAATTTTTCAATTAATCTCTTCGCAGTTAATGAACTTAAAACACTATTCCGACCATATTTTGTATTAAATTTTTGAATTGCGGCCGCCAAACTTTCATTATTTTGGAGATATTGTTCAATGATGAAAACACGTTGTTGTATCGTGTAACACCCCATTTTTACTAACCCTAAACTCTCAGCTGTCAAATTAATTTTTTTTCAGGGTTGCCAACAATTTTCTGCAGAAATGGCGGCAAATTCAAATCTTGCGTTAATTTTGGTACATCCTTTATAATTTTTCTTATTTGATACGACACTCTCCGTTCTCATCGTTCCACAAATTTACATAAACCGCATTAATAAAAACACACAGACTTCGATGTAAGAACCACTTAATTGATTTTTATATCATTTAAAAAAATGGTTACAAACTGTATAGATAAGAGTAAGTCGGAGGGCGCATGGTTAGGAGAATATGGTGAGTGCTTAATAACATCCCAATTCAATTCCTTTGATTTGTACTGGGTCACCATCGCCATATCCCACTCAGTTCTGATGAAGATATGCACCTTTAATATATCTTGATTAATCTTCAAAGTTTCTATTGTCGTTGGAAAAACTCAAGATTGAAAATCACCATTGAATTAATCGGACTTTAATTGCATCATTGTACATGTCACAAATGGTTGCCACGGTCACGACATTGCCTTTACAGAATTCACAATGATGTAAATGCACCCCAATCCAGGGCCATTTAAAAAAGTTCAAGAGCTCTTTATTTTTCACACATTAGAACGAAAATGAAAGGGGAATTAATTTATACAATAGAATATAAATAATACAAATACAACCATCTAATGGGTGTATGAAAAGATGTTGCTATACTCTGTTTTTTAAATCATTAATGTAAAATAATCACACATAAAAAATTCAAATAATTAACATTCCCTGAAAATAATATGCAATTCTAGGAATGAATCACCATTTTTCATTTTGATTGCATTTCACTATTCTTCACAATTGTTCAAATGTGTCAAAAAAATATATTGTGGGTTTGACATGTCTTCCAAGAAAACGAGAATACAGTGAGCTTCCGGTGGTCGGGGAAAACATAAGGAGCTCACTAATAATAATCGGAAGATATTTTATGACAAATCATTCTATAATATAAGTCTGGCCAATATGATATCTTGATCGTTGCCGAGGAATGAGTAAGCTGTTGTTTACCTATTAATCAATTTCATATCCTTATTATATATGCAATATTTTAACGATATGAGAGTAGGTGAACTTTTGTACCACTCCATACCTACTGCTACCCATGACCCGGAGTGTTCATTATCTATAATCTAAACATAAAACATAATAACAATAAAAATTGAACTGTCAAAAAATTACCATTCAAATTTTTCTATTTTTGATGCATCGCGACATTTAAATTATTTTTTTGAAGTGAACAAAAAAAAATCAATAAGACTGTTAAAATCATTTATTTTCATTTCCATAGTTCCGTGATCGTTAATGCACAATCAGCCTGTATCGATGTAATATACATGATAGTTTATCATATATAAATGGCGCCTGCGCACACTATTATTCGTATGTGCAATCTGTGAAAGAATTGCATTTTAACGTGCCACAAAAAGATATGCATAGCTTCAAAGTTGAACTGAAAAAAAACTAATGGAGTGGATCACGAAGTGGATGACAATGGCAGATGGAGAAACTAAATGGAACGTGCCGATAATGACTTGGAACACTGCAAGTGCAGCGACATTAGTGAATGACCCTGAAGTGGATATGAAAATTATAATGATGTCATTTATAGATTAGAACATGTAAATTAGTAATCCTGTTTCAAAATAATGCTGACAGGATAACCGGTGTAGACAACTTTACGGCTCAATTTATCCATAGTCAAAACATAGCAGCACCTCGCCAATGATCAAGTTAAATTAGTCTGAATATTTTGTAGCAGATAAGACACAAGTTTCATTAAAATCGAAAAAGTACAAGAGAATATATTCTGTATCCAAAATCAGATAAATATCTATCTCCAAAATGATCTGTATGGTGTACGGGTTATTTCGCTAAAAATTTATGAATACGGTGTTCTCGGGTTGACGTTGATCATCTCCGTTGTACTGAAACAAAAGAAACAAATTATTATTTTTAATATTTTTAGGTTGCGAGATCTTTGGCCAACATTTCGGACATCACATGGTCCATCATCAGGATAATGTCGCAGATGCAGCGGCAAGAGATCGAAGGTACAGAGCAGAAAACCCTATTAATATTTGTAAACAGATTATTTACAAATAAATTTGTTAATAAACAATCCTCTCATTGACCATGATTGATATTTCTCCTTAGAAAACTAAATGATTTACATATATAAAATAATTTCAGGATTCTTCTGTCACCCTCTTGTTCGCCTAAAGCAATGTCCATGGATTCGTTCCTCACCTGCGACATCATTTTGCTGGTGTCAAGTTATGGCTGAAATATAGCAACAACCTTATAGTACAAGCTGCATTCTCTTAGAAATTGGATCATTATCCAAATAATGATATTGACTGCAGTATAGTTTAACGACTGATGACACTATTAACGCAAAATACAAGATACCACTGACTGTATAGCATTGTTTAACACCATCTTTCGAACGACACCTGTCAAAATTTCAGACAGATTTATCGAGTAGCTTTGATAGCTGTTGAACAGTGGGCAAGTTTGTGATTGTTTGCAAACACGGAAAAAGAGCAATATCGGTCAGTGATTCAATTCCTTTATTTGGATGGGAAGACGTGTGAGAAAGTGAATTTGCATGCCGTTTATAAGGACCATGCACCTTTGATGGCTACCATCAGATATTTGTTTAATGAATTCAAGCGTGAGCAGACCGCCGAGTGAAGATCAGAGAGATTGCTAACATTGTAAACATCTCAATTGAATGCGTACAAAATATCCTACATGAAAAATTAGGCATGAGAAAGCTATCAGTGAGATGGGTGCCACATTTACTCACAGTGGAATAAAAATGGAATCGCATGACAACTTCGGAGCACTGTTCGGAGATGTTTAAAATGTGTAATGTCCGGAAGAGTTTCTGTGGCGTTTCACGACTGTTGACGAAACATGGATCCATCACATGCCAAAAAAAAAAACAATTTTCGACTTTTTTGGAGCAGGTTCGTCAGGTGAAGTCAATATGTGAGGGTAAAGAACGCCGTTCTATCCTCATCACCGGCTAGTCAGTGGAGAACACAAGAACAGTGAATTCTTCACCTCAGAAATGCATACAACCTTGATCTGTCACATTTTGCCTTCATCCTAACCTGGAAAAATTTATTATTGATACCTAGGAGAAATAAATGAAAAGATGTTTTCAGTTAATTCAAAATGGAATCTAATTTATAATTAAAGTGAAATATAATACTTGGCCCAGCATGATATCTGGATACCAAGAGGTTATTACAGAAAATGACAAGAAATGGACTTCACCTGACGGACCTGCTCCAAAGGCGAAAATGGTTCCATTAACCAGAAAGTTCATGGCCACTGTTTTTTTTTTGAATTCGCGAGACATCATCTCCATCGACTATTTGGAGAAGGGAAAAACAATCACAGGGCAGTACAATGCTAATTTATTAGGCCAATTCAACACTGAATTGATGAGAAAATGCCCCCATTTGGCGAAGAAAAAAGTTTTCTTTGGCCATGATAATACTCCAGCTCACTTGACCGTAATCGCCACAGCAAAATTGGTTGAATTACACTATGAATTGCTACCTCATCCACCCTATTCTCCAGATTCGTTTCCAAACATAAAAAAATTGCTTGGCGGAAAGCGGTTCACGTCAAACGAGGAGGTCTACATTGGAATGGAGACTACATTGAAAAATAAATTTTAAAATGTGTTCCCTTCTCTAACACGGGCACTCATCATACAACCCTCGTACTTGTGATTTAAAATAGCTGAATAATTCTCTAAAATTTATTTAAATAACCATTTTTTATACAAAGATGCATTTTTACTTAAACGTTTTCTACCCAGTACATAATAACACATATTATGCATATTATTTTTTAATATTATTAAAAATTGTATTAGTCGTACACTCAACTCGATTACGCTAGAATAAATACAGTATAATTATTTAAGGAATTAAATCATTTTTGTACATACCTTTTACTACATTTCACATGTATGATGAGGAGAGCTATCCCGAGCACCAGGCAGATGCAGCCGACAACAATATAAGCCACTCCTAAAAATGGATTTTTTCCTCCGAGCAGTGATGTGGTAGATATAATCATAGATTTAGTCCCATCAAATGCAGTGACACTATAGGCTGAAATAAAAAATGGATTTTAAGTTAAATAGACCCTATCTTTGTGTCATGGAAAAACTATGACAGAAAATAAAATTTCAATTCAAAATAGCATTTGAATCATAACGTACCTATACAAAAATTGTGTTTTTTTTTTCAGGTTACAGAAGTAATAGCTTTGTTCATAATGTGCAATTGTGTTTAAAATTTTAATAAAATTTTGTTTATTTTATTCTCAATCTTACTAGAATATAAACTATTTTCAAAACCTCCACTAAAAAAAAATCTGCATATTTATTGCACCCCAATTTTTAGACAATAAAATAGTAAAAATGATGCGCAGATTACGCAAGCAAATACGGCAGGTACTTGTGTACAGATAAACTATGAAAAACCGTAGATGGAAAAAAAAGAGGTGATGAAAAAATTTGATAGAGAAATTTATAAACAATAATATGAGCATATAAATTTAAATATTAGAATTATTTTATAAAAACTATTAATTGTCAATTGTTATTTATAGTTCTTATATCTCACAGAAATAGTAGCCGAGGTGACGCCAATTAATTGATGTTTTGAACACAAAGCAGTAATATAAATATGTATATAAAAATGGTGAATCATTAGCGAGGCGCCAAAAAACCTGTGAGATAGATTTCAGGAAACAAAGGCTGTCATTCTTGATAAAATACATCAGACAGCGTCATCCGTCGCTGTCTACTTGCTAATATGGTGGGAAAATATTATTGAATAAATGTACTATTTGTAAGGTAAATAAAAGGATGTATTCTGCAAGCGGGAATGCCATTCTCGTTTCTGTCACCATAGTGTACCTAGAGTGAACATCTTTTGTGTTTCATTTCTTTCGACCTCATAATCATCATCATCAGCATCATTGCCAGTTGAGAAAAACGGAGATTGGCGAACCACCCTCGTCTACATTTCTTATTTCTTGTATGGAACAGTTCTTTAATGTTAAAATTGTTTTAATGTAAAACAACTTGACTGTTCTCTTGAAAACCAAAATAAAAAAGTTATGTATCATTTTCAAATGAAAATTTGATTCTACAACGTCCATTTTCGGAATCTGCTACCAATCGTGTGGCACTGAACATAATTTAAGGACAAAAAATTCCTGAATGGGAACAAATGACTGAACAATCCTTTCAAACCCTCTACAAATTACATATGTGTTAGAAGTTTGTGAAGTTAGCCATTTATTTATTTAGCTAACACTTAGACAATTAAAATTGTTGTATTGTAAGTAAAAAATATTGTAAACTATCACAAAACCTACAATAATTGACCAACAGAGTATATCTTCCCATGACTAGGCCGGCGGTGTACATGGACCTGGTATGGTCAACTCTTCTGTACAGCTTCCTGAATGTCGGCAGTGCAGCTGTTCGCATCCAAACAATAAGATCCTCATTCTATAAATTGTAAGAAAAATATATATACAGTAAAACCGCGATATAACGAACCCCGATATAGCGAAAAATGACGTATATCGAAAAAAAAATCGAAATTTAGTCCCTAAAACCAATTTTTCATACAAAAATGCATTTATATAACGAAATCCCGTTAATATTTATAACAAAATCATTTTTGTCCCGTACGAAAAAATGCCAATACATTTACGTAAATTTATAACGAAATAAAAAAATGTTAAAAGATGAAAATATTATTTCGCACTTACAAAGCCGCGCCGCTGCATCTGCCGCATGCGAACGGTTTAATGGCCTTTTCGGCGGTGCGCGGCGGTCTGCCGACAAGGTAGTAAAACAATTCAAACTTCTTCTTGGGTTCATAGTATCATATTTTGAAGTGGTTGCCGCCGTTACCGGTAAGTACCTTCGTAATTTATATACGACTCATTTTATAAAAATGCCGCGATTCAACTGTCAAATTTTTATTTTTGAATTATTTTTTATGTGTCATGCCCAAAACTATGTTTGAAGCGGCTCTACATTTAAACACAATTAAAATATTGTTTTGTGTTTGCAATATTCTGGAATTTACAAAAATTTCTTCCAATTGGTGTTGAATAGGTTCTGTTCTTAATTTAATTCCTTTGATTATCCATTTGCTTATCTGTTTTAATAACAAAACTACTAAAAATATGTAGGTATTCAGTTCCCTATGGCCTTCTTCCTCCTTTGTTTGCAGAATTTGCGATCTTTTTTGAAGCCGCGCAACATTTTTTTGCGACGGCGCGTAACATATAGTAGTAGGATTTTTTTTATTTATTTCGTTATATGTGGGAATTCGTTATTACGAATTTTCATTTTTTGGTCCCTTGGATTTCGTTATATCGCGGTTTTACTGTATATTAATTTTACAACTAATAATAACTATGGGAACTATTCATCAGTGGCGTGCAGTAGACACAAACTTAGGTATGATAATTTTGATATAATACATAATTTTGAGAACAATTTAAATTTAGAATATAATTGTGAATTTATTACTTCAAAAAAGGCAAGTTCTTTTATTGCTCTGTAGCATACTATGCTTTCAATTTATCTATGATTTCTCCTTCAGACAACGGATTTAAAATAATTCATTAACAATGCTCAAAAACATATTTAAATAACTAGCTTTACAATTTACTATAATAATGTAGGTATGTTAGCTACCTGGAATCCATTGTTGTCTGCATTGTTCACATCCAACTGCCAAATTTCTTTCTTCCACGCAGTTGGTTTGCTGAAGTTTGCAAATGCTTGAAAAAAAATATACATATTAAAACTGGACCTCTGAAAATTCAAGCACTCAATTCTATATTAGATTAAATTTGACATCTATCACTGATCTAAATACCTCTGCGAGTATTGAAATAAAAATTACTATTTTCATATGCAATGACTTTTACTTCCATTATAAGTTAATTTGAAGTATAAACATTACATCAGATTATGAATTAAAATTACAGATGGAAAAGATAGGATTTGATTAAATATATTGTATGATGAAAATTAACCGCATTCAAATATGAGAGATACTCTATTGGGTTAAGTTCTGCTATGCAATACCAAAACAACAAATTCTTCAAATGAAGTAAAAGTCTAATATGATAATTTTGAAACCAGATTATTCAGTGCTTCATAGAAATGCTAAAAACAGTCAAATGAAAATACCGTACAACATATGTGCCCAATATTATGAAAGTGATCTAAGTCATGTTTCTTTCGTTTTGAGATATTTAAAAGTTAGCATTTGAATTGATTCAAAAATATTTTTATATTATACAACACAATGTTTCAAAATTTATTTAGTCTACTAGATTTATAATTTATTTCGACATATAAATGTTGCATATAGCTTATAAGGAAATAAAAAATTTAAGGTTGAAATGACTTACGATAATAATCAAAATAAACACTAGCGGAATAACGTTAAACGTCGTAACAATAATATGTAATGGGCACATATATGTCGTATGACAGAAAGTCGTAGGTGTGCGCTAGCTCTAAATTTATTATTATTATTAATTAATCGAAAACTTCAGATCTCTAGGTTATGTATTTATAGGAAGCTTTGAAGATGTTTTATGAATAGATACCTTTTTCTAAAGTTGGAGACGGTTTAGGATTCCTGAACTTGATGTGTTTATCCGAGGGCCAAGCAATTCCAGTATTCAAAAGTGGCACAGGTTGCTGTGTTTCATTCGAAATTATCTCTAAATCATCTGCAAAATATGATATTCATTTTAATTAATATGATTTTAAGTATTAGAAAAATCACAAGAAATTCACAACGGGATCAATGACGTCAACAAAATAAATATTAGTGCTTTGTACACACAATTATAGTGTAGTGGGACCATAAAATATTAGGTTGTCCGGATAAAAATGTCATATTTTGCCATCATCATCGATCGTCATTTTTGACCATCAGTTCTGTTCCAGCCTTTGGTCTTACAAGACGTGTTTTGTGTTTTGTGAACACTATTCTTCACCACCATATAGTCCTGATTTGGCTACTTCAGATTATCATTTATTTAGATCTATGCAGCAGCACTACGTGAAAAAAGGCATCGAGGAATATTTTGCATCCAAATCTACTAAATTTTTATTCTGACGGTATTAAAAATTTATTAAATAGATGGAAAAAGGTTGTGTCTACCAAAGGAAAATATATTGTATTGATAAAATAAGAATTTTTTTTTTTTTTCGATCTACCTCTTTCATTTATAAAATGACATTTTCATCTGAACAACCTAATACGTATAATGAAGTTCGATCAATGATGTGCCACTGTAGGGAGTCAAATTGCGATTCAAACGGTTGACTAGTGGCGCGAGCATTTGCATTTATAAGAGGTTTGATTACCATATCTTTATTACAACATGTCATAAATTCTAAATGTTGTCATTTTTATATTAACCGGATTATATGACAAGAAAACTAATGTATGTAAATAATGTACTTATGAAACAGAAAATGAGTAAAATACGAACCACTAAATAGGGAGTTGGCAATGGCTCCACAAGGCGCTATAGGTTTTTTATTTCCATTGGCATCGGGCTCGGAATAAGCAAAAGGCTCACAATCCGTAGACGGAGTTGGCGAGAGATGACCAAGCAATTGAGTGTCATCCCTGGAACCGTGAACAAGAAAAAATCATTTTTAATTTATACAAAAAGAACACGCGATATATGTATTAGGATTGGAAAGGCTGAGGAAGATGACTGCAGGAAATAAAGTGAATGGTGCTATGAATGTGGTTATTTTTAATTGTCAACTGAGGCAAGACTAGCGGTACACAATGTAATCCTGGTGCCGACACTAATGTAAGGAAAGTACTCTGAATGCAGTGGAAATGAGGTCACTCAGGCATATACATAGAATATTCATTTATGATACAGTAAAGAATGAACAAATTAGAAGTGAATGTAAATCTAAAAGGGTAAAACGGATACTAGAACATAGTTCTGTTGGAGACTTTTACAATTGACAGTATGCATGAGAAGATATTCCTTTGATTTACTATAAATTTTGCATATATGTGTACTTGATGTAATAGATAAGTTTAATAAATACAAATAGATAAATATAATAAAATACACAACCTAATATTTTTATACAATGTTATTAATTCGCCTATCAATAGCCCGAACCATCATCAAAAGTATATTTAGTTAAAAAATAATACAAGGTGAATATTATGTTCCAGGCCGATTTTGTTTGACCGCCATTTTGATTTGACAGACATTTGTTAGTTCGCATTTAGTAATCGTAGAGAGTAGTTGAATACAATTTATTATGGAGCATCTAACACCTCAACAACGTGTTGTCATTAAAATATTAAAACAAATACAAACGCAACTTTTGGAATAAAATCATCATGAGCGATGAAGCTCATTTCGACTTGGCAGGTTTTATTAATAAACAAAACAAACATTATTGGGGCACTGACCTTCCTCAATTGACCCACCAATAACCTTTACACCCACACAGAGCTACTGTATGGTGCGCCATGTGAGCCAGCGAAATCATTGGGCCCTATTCTACCAACATGCAAGAGGCAATACTGTAAAAACTTATCGGTGGCCCAATTTGGTCGATTGGGCCTCCAACATATGTGATTTCAACAAAACGGTACCACCTCACACACAGCCCGAGCTACGCTTGAATTTTGATGAATGAAACAACATCAGCCTGGAACATAATATTCACCCTGTTGATTAAATTGACACATAAAAAAATGTGTCAATTTAATCTGTTAAAATAAAATTGTCCAATCCACGATATAACCCATCAGTTGATCAGAAACAAAATGCTTACCTTGACTTCACGTAGCGCCGGTGGTTCTGATAATAATTTGACAGTCCATAATAAACATACACGTCCCGTTTGAACTCCTGAGTCAGATTGAAAGGAATAATACATTTACACTCTTGGGAGGCATTTTGCGCTATGATCTCTGCACAAGTCATGTTGAACTCTGTAGAATTGCAATATGTGTAATCTATAACATGCTCCGTAACCTGAAAATCGAAATGAAGAAATGTTACCATTTGTTTCTTTGCTGAAATCTGCTCTGGCTTTGGACAACTGAAAGATATCCTACAAATGGCATAAGGGTAACATCTGCTAGCTAAGCTAAGCTAAGCTAAACTAACCTAACCTAAACTAACAGTAACAAACACAAAAACAAGCTATTCGGATTAAAAACAAATCAAGAAATGTGATTTTTATAAATGTCTAAATATTTTGATTAGGCTAACAAAACTTCAATTTAATTTAATAAAAAGATCAAAATAATCTTTAAATAATAATAATAGCAGAAATTAAATGTATCAACTAAAAAGATATACAGAAAAAAAAATCCTGTCAAAAAATATTTTGTCACTACCGAGATCTTTACACCACGCCAAAGGAGTAAGTTAACGACAAATTTTCGAACTTATATGCTGCAGTTCTTTCAAATTAACACATCTGTTATTTCATTTTTAAAAAACTATCTCGGTAACAACTAAAATATTTTTAATATGTATATCTTTCTAGTTGAAACATTTTTATTTGTATTAAAATACCACAACTATGTTCAGAAAAAAACTGCACTGATGCACTGTTCCTTATGACAGAGAGCAAAGAGTTCCACACTTTTGGGCCTGCCACTGCAAATGCCCTGAACTAAGACTTCTGGCAACGGCTGGTCGGTTTTACAACTCTTCCTGCGGCTGAAGTAGAGGCTGACCTGAGTGTTTGATGTCTACCATTGAAGTTGTCTGGGAAGGATGAGGCGCCATTTTATGTGTCGCCTTGTACATCAACCTGACCAATTTAAATGCTACTCTTTCAAGGAAACAGAGCCAATGTGTAACCTTTAAGGTTGATTATGATTATTCAATAATAATTCAATTTGTAAAATTGAAAATATGATCTTTTCCTTTCTTTATTGACAGATATTGATTGAATAACAAATCAATATAATTATCTTAATCAATTTTGATGAATGAGAACAAGTCAAAATAAAATATGCAGTAAATCGAAATTTTAACTTGTACATTTATTCCCGCCTTCATAATGGGTTGGGCAAATTATGAATCATTATTTAGAGAAGTTTCTGGCTTATTGATTTCTGGTTGCAAGTTATTTGATAAAATATAGGTGTGTAGAAATAAGTTACCTCATCTGAAAAATACAATAAGCCAATCCCGACGGGAATAAAAGCTATTCCAATGACAAAAAATGTAGGCAGCACTGTTCCAGCTGTCAATATCGGCTGCCAAGCTGGTAGACGCTGCTGTTTAAATGCAGAATCTAAAATGGTAAAAAAAGTAATATATTTATTTATCATGTTGACCTTCCGAAAACTGCCAAGGTGTGATCGATATTCAACGCAAATGTCAAATAGTAAACAAATCAATAGGTATTGAATTTCAATAAGACCATATTAACCTCACCTGACGGGCGTTTGGATTTTAGCGACGAGTCGACAACGTCATTTGGCGATGCCATAGCTTTAGAATTGTCGAAATTTATGAAAAACTTATTAAAATCTTTAAAAACATATACGGCCAGTCAGAATTCAGAACTAATCACATCAATTGCCATTTGACATATGAAATTACATAGACAAAATTAAATGACACAAACGTCACAGATGTTCCAACTTCCATTAGTTTTTTCGTTCATGCGTTCAAGCATACTCTTTTGTTCCTTTAGCGCTCTTGTAGCGTTCGTCACATCGTAGAGGTAACTTCACGAAAGAGCAGATTTTTAATTGAGGTTAGGACATTATGTATTTACAAAATACACAATGGCCAATGTCCCAACCTCAAATGAATTAAATTTATTTTTTAAATAATCAGCAATTCACAGATCACGGTACAAGTACAAGTAAACTTTGCTATTCGCATAAATTTGAATTATTGGTTAATCATATGTCATAGTTTATTTATTTTCGTATCTGATACGTCTGGTTAAGTCACTCATCTTCTAATGCTTGTATGGCGTGGCAAGCGAAAAACATAAAATATACGATATCGAAATATGGTACAGGAGAGCAATATTGATATATATACGTGCATAGAAATACGAACCAATATCTGTAACAACTAAATTTTCTGTAATTTGCTTGAAATGCATTCTGTAGTTTTTTGAATACCCACAAAAGAAATGATAACCTGGAAAAGACGATCTCTCCAGTCTCTTATTGATCAGATCAGTCTCCTCCTTGATCTGTATTATGCTTATTTTTTACGTCGGCTTTTCAGAACGTACAGTAAAGAAACGAATGGAGGAGGATTGTTAAGACCATAACATTAAAACATCGCAAGGTCGATTTTCAATCATTCAATAAATTTATCGATCTGACAATTCTTAGCAATGAGATAAAAAGAGATGATGTATCTTAGAAATATGTGATGGAAAAAATTACCGCCGGCCCATTAAATTACTCAACATGTTGAAGGATAACTAAGAACTTAAGTATTATTAAATTAAATATGAACGCAACCACTGAAAACTGTCAAAATGCGGCAATGCAGCCACAATGATGAAGCGAAAAATTTAATTGCTGTCTGTATTCTGTCTGCTGTCTGCGCTTTAGAATTTTCTGCAGGGTTCGGGAAGGACAGTCGGCGTTCGTTTGTTTGAGTATTTTATCAAAAGTACGACACAAAAACTGAAGATGACCACCGCAAATTGGCTTCCGTTAGAGTCTAATCCCGATGTTATGAACAAATATTTACAAAAAATCGGCGTTCCTGCAAAATGGACAATCGTCGACGTCTTGGGGCTAGATCCAGAATCGCTCAGCTGGGTACCGAAGCCGGTTCTCGCCGTTTTGCTTTTGTTCCCGTGCTCCGAACAGTACGAAGCTCATAGGAAGAAAGAAGATGCCGAATTGAGAGAAAAAACCCAATCGATATCTGAAAATGTGTTTCATATGAAGCAAACTGTGCAGAATGCGTGTGGCACGGTCGCTTTGCTACACAGCATCGCTAATAACGCAGATCAAATTCAGCTATTCGATGGCTGGCTCAAACAATTCCTGGAAGATGCTAAGGAATTGGATCCTACTGCTCGAGGCTCACTACTAGAGAACTGTGAAGGTGTAGTGTCCGCTCACTTTGAACTGGCTAAAGAAGGACAATCCATGACCCCGGGCGAGAATGATCCAGTATATCATCATTTTATTGCGTTTGTGCACAAAGATGGTGGTCTTTATGAGCTAGACGGTCGTAAATCTTTCCCAATTCACCATGGTGCCACAACTGCCGAGACTCTGCTGGAAGATTCTGCCAAAGTTTGTCGTATCTTCATGGAACGTGATCCCAATGATGTCAACTTTACCGTCGTCGCACTGACTGCTGCCGAATGATCTCAATAATTGATTATAATCCGGGGACGACCAGCATGACTGAATTTACCTCTACTGCATTTAATTTTTTGCCAGTTTTTCTTTAACAGTGTTTTGTTTAAGTGTTAATTAATAGTATGAAAATCTGCCAAGTCTTTAGTAAATCATTATTTTTCGTGTTTATTTATGAAATGATTGATCAATGTTGTACTTAGATCACCAATGCTTGGATCATATGTACTGTTTGAAGGGTAATCTTCAAAAGTACACTTATTTCTCACGTGCATAATATAAATTTGATGCATTACTTAGATTTGTTAATATTGCTTCGAGTAACGCAGTTCAAATGGCTACTTGCTTACTGTCTTAGCTTTTTGTTTCATATGTTGACAAGTGCTGCTGAATTTCAGAATTCAAATTCTGCTTAGAAGTAAGAAGGTATTCATGGCATTGTGATATTGATAAAATTGTCATACTTAATATATTTTTTACGTTTTCTATTACTCAATAAAGCTTTTGTAATCATTACTGGATATTTTATTTTCCTTACGCATCATTTTTCCTAACCTTTATTGTATATATAGTACACAGTACCATTAGAAAAAAATAATAGTAACCTTATACAGACAAGCATAACAAAATTACATTGCAATTGTAAATATTTTTTTAAAGTTGTTTAAGTTATAAATAAAATAGAGTTTAAAAATAAATATATTTTTTGTAAGAACATAAACAGTGAAAATAAAACAATTAGGTGACTTCATTTCCATAAAATAATGAACATCTCATTTATCACTTGAACCTGCTTGCTGCCTAGTTATTAATTGTATTAAATATGTACAACTCTAGATTAAAATAAATATGCTATTCTAATAAATTCTTTATTAAAAATAACTTCATTTTTTTGTTAAAAAGTAAGTGCTACATCAAAATCAGGTAGCAGATTACAGGTATTTTGTTCATGTCTGGTCGTTTATTCCTAAGAGACATGTCATAAAAATCAGGATTGATACCAGTATAAAGAATTGCATTAAATCACTAGTAAATTAATAATGCACTTATTTTACAGACACATTCGTAATGTTCTATTTTTGGCAGTAATTTGTTGTAATCAGCATAATTATTGTAAAGGTCATCTCATATTTTATGTGCCATAAGTGAATGAAATACGTATCTGTTTATTTCAGTCAGCTTTGTGGCAAATCAATAGGGCAGTATGACTCATGAATTCCTTGGTAGCATGAATAATACTTATTGATTATCTATTACTGAGGTTTGATGGAGTTTTATAAATTTACACAATGAAGTCTTATGAATTCATTAAAGTTAATTATTCATAAAATCACTCATTTTGATGTCTTTATGAAATATGGTATTAGATATAAATAAATTTCTTGTGCGATTGCTAGAAATTATTTATTGAATAAAATTTATTATCTTTTATAGAGTTAACTTGAAAACATCTTAGAAAATCTTTGTAAAGTTTATATTATTCTTTATTTTTCAGTATGTGGAGGCTTATTGAATAGTTCAAAAAATGTAACAGATGTAAAGATGTAAACAGAACAATAGTGCCATTTATTTATTTAATCCAATACAAGATGTAAAGAATTTGAAAAACATTTTTATTTACAGCATTTTATTTTCTAGAAACAAAACAAAAATTAAGAATGGTTCTATATATAAACTAAAATCACTCCAACTGTGTGTAAGATGTAATGTCACTTTTCCATAGGTATTGGTACAGATTAATTTGAAAGGATCTATTGTAAGTATAAGATATTCTGTAATGTGTTGTTTTGGGAATGGGTACTGAATGTGTGCTCAGATGATTTCGTTTTAAAACCCATCCGGCAAGCTGAGAGTATCTAATGGTTAAGTTGCGCAAACTTCTGCATCCTTAAATGTTAGTAAAGGGTTTTTATATAACTAGTATTATAAATGAGGGCAATATGTCTGAAAATTTTGAGAATGCTTCCCAGCTGTCTAAAAGACATCCTCAAATCCAGGGCTGTAGAATTGTTTAAAAATCTACCTACTCCGGCTTCAATCTTACCTTTCAGTCCTCCTCGATTACTCCAAGTGATTTTATGCAAGCGAAAGACAAACCCTGAAAGATTCTTCACATACAATTCTCAGATGCAACACCAATCAGTTCAGGATGTGTTATAATTCATGAAAGTATGACTGCCTGCATAAATGCATCTGGTACACATATACATCCAGTATTGATGATTCGTTCTCATCCCAACTTTTGTAGCGTACACATTTGTTATATGACACATACCAATTAATTAAAATAGAACAATTTAAAAGTATTATAAATCAACGACTCTTGACTTTACTGCCCTTTACTTGACTTTACTTCGTGGTCAATCTACTTGGATTCTTTATAATTTCGAAGTTGAAGCATAAGTATGTATCGCTATCCAAGGGATTATCTCCAGTACCAGATTTTAAAAGCTTCAAGTTTCTTCATTTCACTTGCTCCCCAAGTCATGTTTTTGCTCCATAGTGACAGATGTAAAAAACAAGAGACTTAACTAAACATATTCTTGATTATGAATTTATTTTTTTAAATTATATCCAACTTTGGAATTGCATTTTTTTTAATTATAACTTTAGACTTTCATTAATTGTATAAGATCGAGCGCACACTGAGGACAAAACAGTTGTATGATAGTTCGCCACCAACTGTTCTATCGTTTGAAAATTTAGTCACTATACATTCTCATAGCCCTCGCCATCACGACAGAACTGTTGTATGAAAGAAAGTCGTCTGTGTGCATTCGCACTAAGACCAGGGTAAAATCTTGCATGATCTCCAAAACATGCTGCACAAATGAAAAGCAAAACTTTGGTTTTGGTTTTATTTATCTCAAGTCTCACTAACTACTTTATGGATAAGTTTTGCCATTTCTTTTTCTAATTAAGCAATGAGCATTATGTCATCAGTATGCAGAATATCTTAAGATTTCACCACCAAGTCCATTCCAGTCTTCAAGTACCTTTTTCATAATGAGTCCATTCAAGTTAAGTTTGAAGCAAAATCTTGCTAAAATCCTTCTTGGTCTTGAAACAATAAGACAGAATATGCAATATGAAAAAGTCAATAATATTCTGTCTTGGTCATATGCATTGCAGAGTCCATCATCAGAACTGATATCACTAATGAATATCAATCCTGATGATGGAACCCACAATAGGATCTAAAATATCAGCCAGAGGTCAGAGGCACACAGTAGAGTAACCCAGAAAACTACACAAAATATAATCCCCTTTGCAAAATCAAAATAGTTTCATTATATACAATCTGTCGATATAAATTTAACGAAGGGACAAAATAAATACTAATTAATAAATAAACATTTTTTGAGAAAAACGAAAATTCCGCGTATTTTTTATCCATCATCGTATGTATAGAATCTATACATATATTATATTATAAGTGTAAATAACATTAATGGACGCTTCCAATTTTTTGTAGTATAATCAATGAAGCCAGCTTTATCAAAATATTTTATATGGTTTAATTTTACTGGAATAAAAAAGATAGAACTAGACACTATCTTTTTATAGTGGGTTCTGCAAGGTTCGCATGGTCAATAATTCGATTAATATCCATTGCGGCCCTTAGAATCCAGGTTCAAAGTTAAAAATGTCTCGCTCATAGATTCAGCCTTAAGTTTAGAGTCGCCAATAAAAATTAGAAAATACTCGAAAAATTCTCCACTGAAAATTTTAAGGAAATTTGAAAATGGAAGGGAATAAGAACCAAAAATCAAGAAAAGCATCCTTATTACGTTCCCCTAATCAATATATATATATATCTTTCTATGTCCTAGTCCTAATCATAGTCCTAATTCTAATCCATTCCAAATCCTTCACGAAAATTTTTCGACATTGCCCCTTAAAAAAGATAAATCTTTGAAAGTTGGTAGCATCAATCACGTGATGTTTTCTCATTTCTCATTCTCATAGATAATTGTAGATAATTTTTCGCAAGTCGCATGTCGTGTGTTTACAATTTTGTTCAGTGATATAAATAAAGCAATATAATTAATTTTAAGAAATCTCAGCTGCTAAAATGGCTGAGAAAGGTGTACCCGGCGTTCCGCCAATCGTGAAAATCGGACACTACACCTTGGGGGCCACTCTGGGCGTTGGTACTTTTGGAAAAGTCAAAATTGGTGAGCACCAATTAACAAAACACAAGGTTGCTGTCAAGATTTTAAATAGGCAAAAAATAAAGTCTCTCGATGTCGTCGGTAAGATCAGACGCGAAATACAAAATCTTAAACTTTTCCGGCATCCTCACATCATTAAATTGTACCAGGTTATATCGACACCGACAGATATTTTCATGATCATGGAGTACGTGAGCGGCGGCGAGTTGTTCGACTACATTGTAAAACACGGAAAACTTCAGGAGCAAGATGCGAGACGCTTTTTTCAACAGATAATATCAGGCGTAGACTATTGTCACCGTCACATGATTGTTCACAGGGATCTGAAGCCAGAAAATTTGTTGCTGGATCACAACATGCACGTCAAAATTGCTGACTTTGGATTGTCAAACATGATGATGGACGGAGAGTTTTTGAGAACTTCATGCGGCTCGCCGAACTATGCCGCACCTGAGGTAATTTATTTGTTTTTTTTTATAAGTAAATTTCGTCACATTGTATTTACTTTTGTACATTTCAGTTATGTCAGTAAGTACTTGGTAATCATACATTTTTGTTTCCAAATTTGACTGATTTTTAAAACGCTGTGATCGGTATATTGCTATTATTAAACTATTAATAGCTGGAGGTTTTTCATAATTACTAACTACAATTCAATATACACATGTTACATCTGCTAACAAATATGTCTCACGAAATTCTCATTCCATACCTTTAAATGTTGTGTAATGAAATCATCTAATTAATTAAATGATCTCTCCTTTCAAAATAGTGTTTAATGACATCTGCTATTGTATCTGTCAGCACACATTAAATTAATAAATGTTTAAAATTAATTAAACTCTTTAAAATTATTAAGTATTAAACTGAGAACTAATCTAATTCCGAATAAACCAGTTTCAAAGAATTATATTTTTTAGATAATTTTTTATTTTATTATATTAAACAACATCCCAGTAAATGAATAGACATGAAACAAAGTGTACATATAAGAGAGGGGTTCGGAACATTAATTGCGGGACTAGGGGCATCTACACACATTATTTGTGAAAACACAAATTCAATAACTTATGATACATTTATGCAACAGTAAAAATATTTACTCTTCGAAAATTATATCTTTGTGTAAACATGATATATTTTTTACATGAATGCATATTATATTGTCAGTTTTTAAATTTTCTTTCCAATCGAATCATATATTTAAATAAAGTCGTAGAGCTGTTTGATTGCATAAGTGATCACGTGAGTGACACCAAAATAAAAATATTGAAACAAGGAATTTCCATTATTTCATGTATATATATGTGATAGTCTGTGTATTAAACTTTTTATTGTTATACATCAGTAAAAATTATTTTACAGGGAAAGAAATATTATTAAATAACATTAGATCATTTAAATTTCGCCATTTTTGTAAAAAAAATACCTCAAGGTCGCTTTACACATAAACCGTTTAGTCCTATACTAACTATTATTTAAAATTTACAATAGTTATTTGAGCTTGTGGATATGATTTTGTGAAAACGTGTGTTTTCAGTATTTTTTTAAATAAAGTTTCTGATGCACTGTTCCTTATGGTGGAGGGCAAAAAGTTCACGTTTTTGGGCTTGCCACTGCAAATGCTCATTCGCTGAATTTAAGACTTCTGGAGACGGCTGGTCGATTCTACAACCCTTCCTGAGATTGTAATGAAAGGACGTCTACCATTCAAGTTGTCTACACATATTTGAACTACGGTTCTCCCAGGTGGTAGTACGCTAATTCCGGGAATTTAGAATTGATTTTTGCATATTTATTAATTTTTTACTTTTGCATGCATACATCTTCTGTTTAAATTTTGTAACACCTATCTTTTAAGTACACTGTTGTAGTTCTCAAAAATTATTATTAATTTTTTATAGGTCATATCTGGAAAATTATATGCCGGACCCGAAGTGGATGTATGGTCTTGTGGAGTCATCCTATATGCCTTACTGTGCGGAACATTGCCGTTTGATGACGAGCACGTTCCCACCCTGTTTAGAAAAATAAAATCAGGAATCTTTCCAATACCCGAATATTTAAACAAGAGCGTAGTCAGCCTGCTATGCCAAATGTTGCAAGTGGACCCGATGAAAAGGGCCACCATAGACGATGTAAAGAAACACGAGTGGTTCCAAAAAGACCTACCCGATTATCTTTTTCCGTCTCCGGTTGAACAGGTATTCAAAGTATCTATCATTTCATTTATTTATTAATTAAATAGATTTAATTTAGTTTTAGTATCTTCAGTTGAAAGCATAAACTCATAAATTTCTAAGCTTTTTCACTTATTAACACATTCCTAGATACTTACAATTTTTGATACCTTCCAATAGGACACTTGAGGAATATATAAACAAAACCACTATTGGTCAATTGACAAAAATAGAGGGTGACGTTTTTGAAAATGATCATCCGGCAATAATGGCCGTTTTACAATTGATAATTGCTTTTGCAAAATCATATCTGTATATAAAATCAATTAAAAATATGTTTATATCAATTTCATCAATTGAATAGTGATGGTTTTGTTTCTTAACATAACTTTCATATTTTAAGAAATATTTTAGATGTTTGGAAACATTTACAGGACATTTTAGATGAAGTCATATTTTTCAAAGAACACATAATCCCAACTTGTTATTAATTATATATATATATATATATATATATATATATATGAAAAGTACCTAATATGTACTAAAAAGCATGTGTGATTTTATGCTTTCGACTGACAATATTTTTCTTGCAATTTTATTATGAATCTGTTGTTTCAATTCTCATCTCTTTTTAATCTACAAAATTAAATATTCAGTTTTTATTATAAATGTTTTACCATTAATCACTAATTTGAAAAATTGCACACTTGAATAAATCCTATAAATTATTGGCAAGCATGCTATGTGCAAGCATGTTCTAGAAAACATTTTTCTGTTGTGGAAAGGGTTTCTTAAAATTTGCTATTTTTGTTTCTTGTTTGTTGATAATTAAAATGGCATTCTACCTCTATATAAACTCCCCCAATATAATTAACAGTAAAATGTGAATATTTGTTTGCCACAAAATTTAAAAATTAATTTAAATTGTTGAATTAAACAATGTTTGTGTCTATAATATCAGTAGTCTTCCTAGTACAGACACCGGACATTTACACGTTTGCTATTTTTAGGACAGCAGTATCATAGACACAGAGGCCATAACGGAAGTATGTGACAAGTTTGGAGTGAAGGATTGTGAAGTACACAGCGCACTCCTGAGCGGAGATCCTCATGACCAGCTCGGAATAGCGTACCACCTAGTCATAGACAATAAACGTATAGCCGATGAAGCTGCCAAAGCTGAATTAAAAGAATTTTATGCAGCAGGTATGATCAGTATATTTATTCAGATTATATTATCTTTGTTATCTAAATTTATGTAATACTGTACCACATACTTAATTAAATTACGTCTAATTTTATCAGATATCAATATCATTGAAATATGTAGTTGTATTAAACTGTTGATTGTCTGGAGTGGTTGGTGAATAAATTTTGGCTAAAACTCTGCTAATCTCTGCTAAAAAAATGTTTTTCCAGTAATTTAAAATTAACACATGTACACATAATCTTTTATTTGAAATATAATAGCAAATGTTTCTTCACTTTTCAGTAAATTATTAGTAAATCTCAACATTATTTAATCATCAAGGGTAGTACATTCATGTTACTCCAAGTTATAGAGTACACTTCCTCATAAGTTAAAGTAATTTACAATTACAACTCATGATTCACCCCCGGCCCCCAAATAACAATGAGTCATTTAAATATTTTTTTATAAGCAGATGTCCCGACTTTAGCGAATGACATATTCACAATTCTGCATGTTGTGATGAATTTTGTTTGTACTATATTTAACAAATTTTCGGATTGCTACATAATATTGGGATTTTTGCCATTCCGGCAGCTTGTGGAGTTTTTACAACCACACATTCCGCTTTACTAGCATGTAACAGGCCATCGGACAGTTATATCGTATGATGTAGGGTGGGCCTTTTAAATTATATTTTGAAAATTTATAATGAAAATATTTCACTTATATATTAGTATTTTGTCTTAAGGGTGTGAGCTTTCATCTTTCCAGTTTGAAATTTGAGAAATTATACACAAAGTTAATAGTTAAATTCTTGTAATTTCCAGAGAAATAATTATTGACGTTATTTGTTATTTAATTTTTTACATTTTGCTAATTTTGTTCAATGCAGATTTGTTTTTGTAATTTTGGCTTCAAGAAAATATATTTTGTTAATGCAATAATTGACCATATTAACACAATTTTGTAGCATGCGGAAAATGCATCTAATGATAGCGGTCTTCCTTGTATTGCTTGCATTGTATAGTTCTGGCAAATGACATTCAGTTTATTTGTTTTAAATGAGTATAAAGGTCCTATCTAAGTAATAATTTTCAAAAAAGTCAAATCTAGTGTATAACTTCTGATATAAATGAATAATAAAAACCCACATGTTCATAAAATAGAATTTTTTTTATAAATGCCATTTGATAAAACATAATCATTGCATAGAACTAGAACTTTGTGGTGGTAGATTTAGGTAGGGTTTGATTGTCATTTGATGTTAGCATTTTATTACATCTGTACAAGACAATTTATTAAGAATTTTATTTTGATAAAACATTATCTCATATTCAAAGTAAGTCCATCGTAATGTTCAGTAGTAAATTATCATGGCTGCTGATTGCGAGAATTTAACCTACCACCTTAAAATCTGCCGGTAAGTTTTCATCTTCCCATCAACTAAATCAAAATAAAATAACAATATGCATTACTCTTAGAATGATTTGACTTCTTCTATTATACAGGAAGCCCTCCAGCTGTAGTAAGCAGCCCGGTAGAATCTGGTCACAAACCACACCCGGAACGTATTGCCCCGCTGAGAGAGAAGGTTATGCAGTCCACGTATAATTTCGACAGGGGACAAAAGGGAACACCAGTTAAAAGGTTTTTATTTTTTTTAAATATATACAGTTTACAGTGGAACCTGGGCATTTTTTCGCAATTTTCATCAAAATTTTACCAGCCCCATTACAATTTCATACATTTCAATTACATATCAATATGTCACACAATATTCCCTGCATTTTACTCCACAAGGTACAATTTTTCACGCAGATAATTTTTAAAACTTTTACACCAAATTTTAACACTGTTATAACAAATAGGAAATTATAAATTTGATAAATGAATAAAATATTGTTAAAAATGATTTTAAAAATACCATATTTAAAAAAGAAAATAAACAAAACAAGCAGAAATAAAACAATGAATATGTATATAAATATAATATTACACCGAACGATTATCCCTCAATTTACATTTTCCCCCTATTTTACAATATTTTAGCTGTCCTCAGAAAAGTCAGGATTCTACTGGATCTATGATTTATGCTCAATTTGTAAACACTGTTTTTATTAAAAATGTGATATGTGTGTGCAGGTTTCAATATCTGTTTTTATTTTGAAATCTTATTTTTTCTTTCATTACACACTATTATGTGAACATTTTTAAATATTATCTGAGAACATTTTTAAATATTATTTGTACATTTGTAACGGTGCATCCGTTACAAATGTACAAACTATATATATGTGTACTGCGCCAACTGCTAAATAGTAACACATGCACGATATACATAGCATATTGCTATGTATTCACATCCGAGTTCTCACGCTAGAAATAACACGTGGTCTTATTTTTTTTTAGATTTTTTACTATTTTCAAACTATACATAAATACTTTCACTATGAAATCATGTATGAACACTAGTGAAATTTGAACAGCCAAATGTGAATAAGAATTTTTTTTAAAGGGCGAAGTGGCATCTTGGAATAAGATCACAGAGCAAACCCAATGACATCATGCTGGAAGTGTACCGGGCAATGAAGGCCTTAGATTATGAATGGAAAGTTATTAATCCTTATCACGTTAGGTGAGTCAACCTTTATAAATCTTGTTTACAAATAGCTGCGTGCATTCAGTAGTTTGAAATGAGTTATTCTTAACTAGAAATTGAAATATAATATGTATCTCGTAACATTCCTATCACCATTATTATCATATTCAAATTTTAATATGTAGTTACGTATAGCTTATTCCAATGTACCGACTGCACGTGATTATTGTACACAAGTTATTTTACTTTCCATTAGTACAGAATTATTAAAAGACGTGAGGTTAGCCTGTATCCCCATGATGCTGTGTATATTGTTTAGAATCTAATTGTTTTGTAATTCTGTTATATATAGAGGTTAGCCTATCCCAGGATATTATGATCGACATCTAAAAAAAGTTTAATCATATAAAAATATAATTTATACCTAGTTTCATAACTTTGCTTTGACAATTTTATTAATTTAGATTTATATTTCAAACACCATATTCTGTGTAAATTGATGCACATCTCCCAGAAGCTGTCCTTTTTGTGGGCTCCCTGTTATCTGAACTTTGAATGAAAATCACTTTGATTTTCCATATTCTGAACCTCAGCAATTTAATGTATTGTAGTGATAAAACATAGATTTTGTGTCAAAATTAACCAATGTTTAGTTTTTATAAATACTCCTGTCATATATTCAAAACCAAAAGGTTAGGACTTTTATTTATAATCGATTGTTATTAAATATATTTTCCTAATACTGACGCAACTACTCCATTAATGCAACATCCCTTAATCTTGAGAATAACGTAATTGAAAGAATATTTAATGTATATAAGTATTTTTTTAACAGAGTTCGCAACAGAAATAAAACGACTGGTAAGTATGTAAAGATGTCACTGCAACTGTACCAAGTGGACTACAAATCATACCTCTTGGACTTCAAATCTCTGTCAGGCGAAGAGCCGGAAGGCGGGGAGGAGATGTGCCCCAGCCCGGTGTACCCGCCTCCGATGAACTTAAGCAGCTCGTTGATAAACATCGGACACCACACCATGGAGTTCTTTGAAATGTGTTCAGCCCTGATTGTTCAACTTGCACGATAAGCGCATTCTTGTAATGTTTACAAATAATTGTCCACCTATGAAATGCAGCTACGGAGACAACTTGACAATGAGACTTTTTCTCTATTTTGAATACGTTAGTCCTCTTTTCGATGTTATGAAATATAACATAAATACGTTTTGAACAAAATATACTAGCTCCCGTCCATAACTAATGAAGTGGGGTCGTACTCCTGGTTTTATGCTTCAATTATTATACATAAAATTAAATAAAGGAAGCAATACAATGATATATTTTCATAAATGTAAAATTTATTAAGCAAATATTTTTATTAAGAAGCTACAGGCTATAAAACAAAAGGACCGGAAGTGATATTAAAAGAGTGACTGGTCTGGGTAAATTAAAAATCTATGGATAATGTGGAAGCTTGACAATGACAAAAGAGAAATGGAAGCAGCAAATTGAATGTTATGAAAATTCAATTACTAAAATGAATGTAGAAGAAGATGGGTAGAGAGAGGTGAAGGATTGAGTGCTTGAATGAACTCATGTTAAAAAAAGTTAGGTTAATGGTGACAGGAAAGACAAAGCATGACAGATCTTTAATTACAACTAATGAATAAACATTACTATTCACATAAATCGACTCCTCATATCTAAAGTATTGCAACTAACAATTGGGCCATTTCGCATGATTCATTTTCAACCCATCTACAGCCCAGCGCCGAAAATATCCATCGCAAAAAAAATTCCATCACGGCCAGTGATGTAATTTATTTATCTGATACATTTTGTCTTTGCTTTGTAGTGACACCTACCAGAGACCTTACTCCAGCCTCTAAAATAATACAAATCCACACTTTTTTTTATTATTTTTGATGGGCTTGTGTTATGTTCAATAGGACATGATAGAATACAATAAACAAAAAAATACTGCCACTTGAAATATGTATCAAATATATGCGAAATACTATAAAATGTCCTATTTGTTAGTTACAACACTGCGTAGGAGGGTCGATATATAAGCTGCATTTCAAAGGTTGATATAGTCTTCAAATTTCATTTTTGTGTATTATCTGTTAATGTTATTAGATTATGGTATATTTTGGTTATAAATTGGACAATGCTTTTTAATATAGAGGTTTTTGTACACATTTTGTATGTGGGTACCAAATTGTTAGTCATAGTAGCAACTGTCGATTGAATAAAATTATTACCGCTCCTAAACATTTCATTTACTAAGAAGCTATGTATACTACTGGTTGGGCCAGATTTCTTTGCTGTTATTCTTAATTGTTTGGAATAATTATTGTAAACACTTGGGTGACCATGTGCTTCTAACTTGATTTGTAAGTACATAATGAAAAAGTGATCAGATTTATCTTTAACTATCAATCTCTTCCATAGTTAATGTCTGTCTTTGAAGGAAGTTGCGCATAGGATTCTAACATCATTGTTATTGAAAATACAGGAGATTCTCAATCATCCGCGGCCTCATCAACAAGGGTTGTGAATAATAAACCAGGGCAGTAAAAAATTCTGAAATTTTATAACATTTTGTATTTAAAATGTAAAAATAATTTTTCTTTCGAAATTTGTGCCGGATAATGTGTAACAGAAAATAAAACTGGCAATGTTGTGAACACGTCATCGACTATGATTTCCTGTCGACGTGTTCGAAGATTATTTGGGTGCGTTTAAGTTCAGTGTTTACTTTTGATGCAAGCAGGCAGACACATCACGTCAAATTGTAAATTTAATTGACATTGTGTGCTCATTTTAATTGTTTATACTTGTATTTTATTTACCCAATTTTGTATTTTCACGTCGCCATTGTTTTCTGTATTTTTTCGGGCAGAGATTATCCGGGGTCAAGAATTTTTTTTTTCCCTACCATTCTGGATAATCAAAAGTATGTTGTACTTTTACATCATTGCACTTACATCCATTTAGCAATTAAAATATTTAATTAATTAATTAAAAATAATTTTGTAAATTTAATGTTAACTGGATGTGGAACGTCAGTTTCTTTATCAGGACAGAATGAATTTAAATATATCATTTGTTCATTGTGAAACTGAGTTCCTGTTGCACGTTACAAAAAATATATATTATGGTGGAGTATCATCAAGGGTCACAGAAAACAAAGCAGATAACAATGTTCTCCTTTCATATTAAAAATCTATACTCTTATCAGTGCATGCGTCTCTGTCCTGAACACCATACGGAAGCTGTCTGAATTCTGTCATGCTCATTATTTAGTGAATGTATTTTTGTCTGAACCTTCCTCTCTGCTTCATTGTCTTGATTACATTTCTGAGGTATGCTTTGTGTCCTATCCATTTGCCTTTTCAATTGATTTCTATTACAGACCTCTTTTCTTGCACTCTTCTCATTTGTAATTTTCTCAGTCCTTCTTATTCTTTCCATATTTTTCACACCTTTCCATTTTAACACCTCATTTCAAGTGTTTCTAAACTATTTCTCTCTCTCTGATTAATTGTCCTGGTTTTACTTCCATATAGTTTATGCTCCAGGTTTACAAAATTATTTTATATGAATAATTCAAATGTACTACCATAATTTTATCGGTTTGAGTATTCAAATGAAATACTCCAGCCTTTTACCAAGTGAATTTTAAATTATTTATTTATTACCTTTGTATTATTGGTAGAAAAGGGACAATTTTATTGATTTTGGCATTTGCTTTACAGACAGTTTTCACAATGCTACTTGTATTATTTTTCAAATGCTGAATCCCAAAGATAAAAAGCAATGAAATACGTTAGGAGTTATAATTTTGACTGCAATATTAATTTTGTTTGTCACAACGTACTAGTGAGATTTGTTTTTTTTTGTATCATAGATTATTGTAAATATTTTAGATAATAGAAGAATATTTTATATTTATTGTTGAATAATGGCTTGTTATCTCATAAAATTATAAAAAAAAATATCCTAAATATTGTTTTAAATTGTATCTTTCACCATATTAGCCCACAGTTTTTCAGCCGTAGGAAAATAATCCTAATTTCCAGTCATCTTGTCCTTAAGGGGCGTTATTTCCATGTGACCGCGAAGCCAATGTATCATGCTGAGTTCCATGTTTTGAAAGCCTATGTGATTTTTTTTTAAGTAAATAAATTGAATACAGTTCATGCTTCTGAAGACCAGTGTTTCATTAAATTTAAAAAAAAAAAATCCTGATAATGATAATAAAAAGCGAGGTTTATACACATGAATTAATACTTTAGCCCTTTCTACCCTGAATTATTAAATTTAAGTGCCTAGCAACTGAATATTTTTGTGGTATTCTTCAAACACAATAGAATAAAACTCCGTTAATTCGTAACTCGCAGGACCGAAATTTAAAAAAAAAATCCAAATTACGAATATTGAGAATAAAGTTTTTTTAAAGGCAACAAGAAATATATATTTTTTTAAATGTGTTAGTTTACTATATTCACGATTTAGTGATTTTAGATTTAGTTCGCAACAAAATCACGCATATTAATTTGATTGGCGGTCGAACTCACCGTTTCCATCCGAATTGGAATATTTAAAATGCGCTTAAAAAATAAATCTTCATGTCTTGCTGGCCTTGTTGGTTGAAGCTTATTATTTTCGCACGATTTTTAAAATTCGAACTTTCTGCCAATTTTATCTTTGATATAAATTTTTTATCGGTTTACAAAATAAGCTCCATTTATCCAAATAGTCAAGGATTTATACGAATTACAAGATGTTGGTGCCATTTTAGAGAACGAAACATGAAAAAAAAAAGAATAAGATATGTCAACGTATTTAAATATGAAAGATTTATGTAGTTTCTTTAGTACCTGCATATGCAAATCGCAACGTTTCATAAACATAGAAACTAGATCAAGTGATTCAATGAAAACATTATTTAACAACGAATCTTGAAAAATGCACTATGAAATTTGATGTACTTATCATATTACATACTTTCAGTTCGGCATCTGTCATGCCAGTAGGCGGCGTTGTGATTGGCTGGTAGGCGGTGCCAGTTGCAGATGTTTATGAAGGGATGAAGGTAAAATGCCTTCACGCGAGTTTGGGGATTTAAAAACATTTGCAAATATGCGAATTACGTGAACAAATTATCGTTGAAATTTTGAAAAAAGTGCAAAATCTGTAAAAATACGAAATATGGGGTTAACGAATTAATGTAGTTTTACTGTATAAGCAAATTGTGATGGAAAATTTTAAAAAAAATCTACAATTTGTTCCATAACACTGACTTAATTTGTAAACTGGACCTTGTGGCACCATATTACATCCACAAGTTAACAACATAGTTCAAGCAGTAAATTCAACATGGCAGCAGTTTTGTAAAATAGTGATTGTGTTTTAGTCAAATCTTCTCAAATAATATTTATTTGCTTCATAAATTAAGCTTTTTCGATATCAAAATCTTAAATACATGTTTTAATTTCAAAGTTATGGGGATGCCAGTTATTGGTTCTCAAAATATTATGAAGTTCAAATACCCGGCACCCCTGTCAGGTTGGCCAGGTATTGGTGTTTTACTTTTTTATTAAGTTATTCACAGATAATATGTTTTTGTGATTTAATCTTGCTTCCGTGTAAGTTTCACTTTAATCAACACATTTACCAGTGACTGGATTGGGTATCGCAATATTGATTATGCTGGAGTTTGCATTGTTACAAACATATTTTATTTTTATCCAATACCTGGATCTTTCACATTATATAATTTGTGGTACTTCTAATTACATTCAGACCTTACACGACTTACACAAAAAATAAAAATATATAACATATTACAAAACATATGAAAGAAATATTCTAAAACATTAAAAGAATAGTTGAAAAATTATGTCAAAATAACAATACAAGCGCGTCAAACCTAACCTTGTAACAATGCGCAACTGACATTTCACCCGCCGCAGTGTTAACATAACAAAAAAAAAAACAAATGTTAGTAGTCTAAATAAATCGAGTAGACTTAGTAGAACTGACACCGCAGTAAGATAAAGTTGATGGTACTTTAAAGTATCGTCAGGGTAGAAAGGGTTAAGGTGAATTCCCATGTACTTAAAAAATGGAGATAAAATACAAATTGTGTATTTTTAATAATATAAATATATATTATTTTTGTTACAATTTCAACAAGCAATTATTTACACTGTTAAACAATAGTAAATGTTCATGTATCTTCCACCGGTGGCCAGAATATTGTGATCTCATCATGCGCTGACTCTGGTAACCATGTTTTGTAAGCATCTAAGAGATCTGAAAAAAATGTTTTCATTCAATTAACGAGTCTGTGCCAGCCATAACCCCTTGAGAATAATACAATGTAGTCTCGCTAACTCTAACCCAAGTATTTAAAATTTTTATGTAATTTGACTCCTTTCATAAAAAAAGGTCCATAAATATAATTATAATTTTTACACTAAAACAAATTTTAAAAACTCACTAATTCATAACTCAAAATTAATTTTGTTCCATGGAAAAAACAAACTTACATGCAGGATTTCGTTTCCATTCATCTGATAGCAACTTTTTTGTATAAATTTGATTTGTGACCAAAGTTCTATAGAGAAGTTCCGTTCTTGGTTGGAGCTTGGCCCAACTCTTAACCATGGTCAAAGGGGGGGATAGTAAACTCTTAGTATACTTTTTGAGCCTCTTGCAGATTAGACCATCGAGCAGGAATACAGCAAACCATCTGTGAATGTCTGGAATCTTGGGGAAGTCGACTTCCACAGTTGGCAGTTGCCAACCGCTACGTCCAAAAGTTGCATTCACATGACAAAGGATTTTATCTTTTTGCATATCATATCTCGGAGGTGGATCTAATAACGGCTCACCTGTAAAATAAAGAGTACATATTAGTTTTTTCTCACAATCAGAAGTTTAAATAGAAATTAAATGTATTAATTAGAAAGATATACAGTGAAACCCTCTTAATAAGTTCCCCTTTAATTTTTTTTTCCGCCTAATAGGATTACATTCTTCGGTCCTGAAAAAGTCCCATACAAATTATGTATTTTTTTATGCTTAATACATTTTTCAAATAATAAGTTTCCCGCCTAAGATATAAAAATATTTATCCGAAAATTATTAAAATTATTTATACAACTCAATTTATCCGTAAAAAAAACCCATATAATACGTTTTTCGCAGAAGTAATTTTGTTTGTTTCTAAAAATGAATGTGGCATTCTTTCAATGGGTGCAATAAAATTAACTCTCTTTAAATGGGTTTTTTCATGTATCATAAAAGTTTATCCATTTGCAAAAATGGTAATATTTGAATAGGCCAATAAAACATTGCCCAAGCAAAATAAATCTCAAAAATCAACAAAACAGAACCCCAGCCGTCATAAACAATACATTCAGCATGTACAATAACAATACCAGAGCCGCATTGGTAATTTTGTTTTATTTCCAATAATATCTACCTTTAAATATTCTTAATTGCTTAGGAGGCAGAAAAACCCTTAAAATACACAACAATTTACTTAACTCTTACGATGACCCCCGCATTGAATTAGGCCTCATTTTATGTAAGTGTAGTGTTAGTTAAAATACAATATTAGATGTTATGTTCAAATAAATCATGGAAATATTGAAATCACTGTTAATAAGTTTTCCTGCTTAAGAAATTTTTATTCAATGGCGCATTGGAAAACGTTTTAAGAGGGTTTCACTGTACATACATTTAAATTGTATTTAAAATATGACAGATCTATGTTCTGAATAATTACAACTTCATATTAAGAATATGTTCTCGTTAATAACTTATTATTTAGTGGACATAATGGTATTTACTAATTGGAGAAAGATTTTGTTTTATAAAGACTTGTGATCGAGTTGCACAGGAAGAATAATGTCTCGTTGAATGAACTAACCTAAATTGCACAACTTTGGCACAAAGATAGGTAGCCACTCTGGTTCTATGGCTGTGACTCCTCGCATGATCATCTTAGCATTTTCTCCCTCTCCAGCCTCGTATATCTCCTGGTACACCACCCATTCTGGGAGCTCTTTTCTAAGTACGGAGCCAGAATGCATAAAGATTGGTTCTTCCATATCAGCACAGTGATAGGCGTGCTTCAGCTTGATTTTGTCTTCATCTGCAAATTAAAAGAAAACTATAATCAATAATCATTTAAAAATTTAGTTTTACATCCTTTTGGAGAAGAAATTGCGATCTTTACGCGATAGAACAGGTTACCTGTTTCATCACAATTATCATAGTCATGAAAAATAAAAATGATATAATTTTAAAAAAATTAAAAGGACTGTCTATTATCACAACACTCACTTTGTTTAATATCCACCAGCGACACTTTCCTAGCCACACTATCTCCCAAACCGGCTAGCATCAACTGCCTGAGTGGACGAGCGAGGGCACCGGGAGGCTTTGAGGGAGCCGGGGGTGTGGCACCGCGACCTGTACCAGCTAGCTGCGCTCTTAGAAGCCGAATCTCGCGGAGGGCACGGTGCCTTACGCCTTGTGCAACACACCACACCTCCATATCCTGCCCTGACAGGGCTGCATACTCTGAAAAAAAATTATATTAGAACTGGTCACTCAGATGTGCGAGTGATCATAAAAATTGATGCAAGTTCTATACAGAATATCTAAAAAAAGTTGACCAGCAGCAAACAAATGAAGTTATTGCTACAAATATTATTGCAACGGTTACAGGTGCCTTTAGCCTTTCACTGTATTGCACAATATGAATTATGTACACACAGTAGAGCCCCGTTATATTGAGGTCCAAAAATGTCATTGCTAAAAAAGTCTAAAACAAACCTAATAATAAAGGTGTCCAGCGGAAAATTTTCAAGTTTAATATTAAATAAAATAAAAACTACAATATTATTCTCATATACGACGCGCATGAACCAATGAATCACTGCATTTTAAATATTGCTTAACTGCAAATGCGCGGTGCGGTCCCGACCAGTGACTCATTGCGACTGACAAATCACGCGTGTCGAACTATACCACACCCTGATGGTTTACGAGCAATTACAATTTAATCTTGAAATTTTTTCACTTAACACCTATATGACCGGTTTAATATTGATAATTATATTACTGTTGATACCAATAATAATAATGTTTGATTATACAGAAATCGATATGACTAAAAATATTATACCTGCAGCACCAACAATACTGAGTAGTGCTCCGGGGTCTCCCAACAATAACTCTTCACCAATTGCAGTCCACCTCTTTTTTTTCCCAGTCAAAACCTGAAAAAAAAAATTGTTTCTTATACTAAAAGCTAACAATCACTAACAAAATATAATTTTGACTGAAACAGATATTAATATAGTGGTATTTATCATAACATAAAAGCACATTACCCAAAATTTAAATCTAGCATCATTTAATCAACGTCTGGCACATAAACATAGCCTATCTGATGATAATCAAAATTTTCGAGTCAATTTTTGTGACTACCGTCAGAATTGATGTAATCCAAAACATTGGCTGTGATAAAAACTAACCCACGGTAAAATATAACCCAGAAAAAATTATATAATAACCTAATGTAAACATAACTTAACCTAAAATCCATAAATAAGTCTACAGATAAAGAATATTGCCATTGTCATACAAAAATCATTGACAAGACAAGACATTAGAATGATTGCCATACATAAAAATCAATGCAAATGCGTTCTCTTGTCTCCGATATCCCAAGGACGATAACCGATAAATAAATGGGATCCTGATGAACAGGGCGCCCAGTGGCAGCTGTAGGTGATGAACAGAATGTTGATGTCGTTGCGGATGATGAAATTGTGAACGAACCAGGGGCTGTTTGTGGACATTTAGAGAATTTTACTTTCGAGGGATTCAAGGGAGCGGATGTAACCCGTGCCCTAAATGGGACACGCGTAGGACTTGATTGGATGGAAGAGGTGACATATAATGGCCAAGGTGGGACCAGAAAGCATTTGAGAAACTTTGCATTCTCATTATTTATTAAGAACTATTCACATTACTCTCGCCACTTACATAATATTACTATTACATTTTTTACTCACCTCTTGTACACTCAATGCGGCAACAATGCAGATTGTGTACTCAAATAAATTATGCTGATGACTCAGTGCCAGCATTTTTCCATAGCGAGGCAATACTGGGTATGCTGAAATTGCCTTTCCTAATGGGGTTACTTTTAAAATCTGTAAAATAAATTTATTAAAGCAAATACTCACTACTTGGCTTATTCCCACTGCAAATATTGAGATCTCTAAAAAGAATTTCCAAGGGAAAATAATACTGCAAAGTGTGATAAAAAATATAAATAATTTTATATATGAAAATAGTGCAATAATTTACATATTACATTCTTCATAATTTTTTAAGAAAATACTGTTCAAAGACTGATGTACATTTGATTTGGGGATATTTGCTGCCTTGGAGGACTGATCAAATTCATTGTAATTTGAGATTGAATTACAATAATGCAATCTAAAATAAAAATATAAACATCAAATTACACAAACAATGAATTGAACCTAACAATCTTGACAATTCTTATTGGTAACCATTTTGCCAATAAGCTTTTTAAATTACATTTGTTTGTTTTAAGATTAGTTGTCTTCCTAATTGTATTCATTTATGCAGTACAAAAATAATGTATCTGATTTATTTGTCAGACTAAAAATTTGTCAAGTGTTTGTCAGTTGTTTTATTGATTGGCCAACTCTAGTGTCAAATAGTCATAAATAACATATGGGCTTTGAGAGGGTCTGTTCTGTCGTAGATCACAGGCAGATAAAAGTTAAAATCTTATTAACCACTTACCTCTTCGGTTAAATTTCCTTTTTTTGTTTGTTTAGTCCTGAGGACAATTGATTTAGATTTTTCTAATGCCCCTAATATTTCCAGTCTCATTTCAGCCGTTTTTAATTGCAGAATGTCGGGTGCCGAGGGAAAGGGGAAATTCACAACCTAAAAATGAAACATTTAAATCAAAATGAGTTACGTTGAAATAAAACATAAAAAAATTTATGTTAAGGGCCGGTTGTGTGATCAGTAGTAACTTTTTACTAACACCCGTAGTAAAAATTCTTTGCAGATTGTTGATCCATCAAATTTACTACTGTCAAAGCATAGATGGAGATGTCTATAGGTGCGACAAATAATCATGTAATATGCATTATCTATGGATTTTTTTGCCTCAGCATTTGAAATCTGTAACTTTGGTGGTGAAATTTTTTTGTATAATGTGCTAATGTATATTATACAACGAGGTCATCATCGGACGAACTCTCGTCACTAAAATAGCGGGATATTGAATGATTAATTGTCGTATACTGCAACTTTCAAAGTATCAATGTGTCAGATGACTTTTGGAACAGCTGTGAAAAGTCTGCCATATTTAACTAACGATTCTCATTTTTACTATTGGATATCGGAGAGTAAAATGAGTTTACTACGGGGTGTACGAGAAGTAAATATTTTTTTACTAACAATCAAACAATCCGTTTCTCCAATTTTTTTTACTATGGTAAAAGTTACTACTGATCACACAACAGGCTCTAAGCCTATTGAGTGTGTCTACCTTTCAAGCTAAAATTAAATTATAGATTATTTTCGATTATTATTACTGTTTGACAATGTGAATTACATGATGCAACTTCTGGAAAATTTTAATGGACTATATTCGACAACATTCATGACAAGGAGACATTGAAACCACCGCCGTTAAAAAGTTTACCTATATGGGGTATGACAGATTTTGTGAACTATCATTAACTCTTTCGATTATTTCGATTGATTTCGATAAAACTTTTCAGAAAAATTGACTGAAAATATCTCAGCTAAATTGATTAGCCAGCCTGAAAAAAAATGGTGCAGAGCATTGTAAAATGGGAAATATCCTTTCCTTTCTCATACAGATGAAATCTACCTGATTTTTGTGGACAGCGCTGGAAGGGATTTTTTAAAATATAACTTCAAAATCGACATAATCAGAAGTCATATTATTCATGGACATAATATAACTTCTGATTATTGGATTGAATTTGATGTCTGTTTCAGAAGAACATTGTATTTGATCTAAGACTAAACCTTCCATAATTACTGATCTATCATCCTGAGAAATATTTAGATAATGACATTGTGCAAGATCATACCAAGGACCTTGCTATGTTTATTTGACCAGATATGAATATGTAAAAGTTTTATATTTCTATTCCTACATCCTTGCATTTCCTCATCATCTAAACAGAAGTGACAGATCACCTCTAACATGGTGTCTCCTGAGTTTAAAATATATTTTATTTAATGAATGTACATAAATAGAACCTTGTCTATGCCCATACACTTCATCTGCAGCAGCAGATCATCCACAGGCCTCGCCCTTATCTCTGGCTCACTGTTCTGTGGCATGTCATGTTGGTACACCGCACTCGAGTACAGCCGGTAGCAGTGGCCGGCCGCCGTACGCCCCGCTCGACCTGCCCGCTGCTGGGCGGCAGCATGGGATGTCCATGTTACGCGCATCGCGCTTGCACCAGTCATCTTTTCATACACTCTGGGAAAATAATAAAATATACACCCAAAATTTAAAAATTAACTAAACGTATATCAAATTTCAATGAATATTATATTAAATAATTCTATCAACGCTTATGACCGTCACCGTACCCTACGCCCTCTGTATGATAACCATCAAACCTATGTTTCTCTTATGTCTACCTCTAGAGCCAAGCGGCTGTCGAACTATGTTAAGGAAGCATCCCACCCCATTCTTTAATTCACAGTAAGTCAGTATCCAGTGTGACAATCAGGGCCATTTCTACCATTAGACAAGACTAGGCGGCCACCTGGGGTGGCAACATTTTAGGGGCGGCACAAGAGTGGAAATTTTTTAAATTTTAAATCAAACTGCAAAAAAATGGAGCATGTTTCAGTAGAAAAAGACATGGCTTACCAGCTTGACTTTAGAGATATTATTAAAGATTTAAAAACGAAATAAAATATCATAAGCAGTGCTTATTTAGTTATTTAATTTTTGATGTGTTTTATTGTTTAATTTTGAATAGGAGTTATTTTATATCTAATTCATTCATTATTCTAGCCCGGAACCTGGTCGTTAAGTGAGGACTAGATGTAATTGGAAAAATGATGGTCGTTCCGTATTCATTGAACACATTTTTGGATCTTGAGAATCGGCCGCGACCCATTTTATTGTCCGCGTCCTAATTCACACCTATAACCTTTCTTCATGCTTGTCTTATCAGTGTGAATAGTGACCTTGACGTCAGCAGACATCAACTAGAATGAAATTTGTTCGATCTAGACATCGCGAGAGCATTAGTGGTGTGGATTTGTTCAACTCCGGTGCATCAGTACTGCATTGTTTTGGATATCTTGTGATATGGATTGTTGTTTTTGTGTGCCGTGGTGAAGTTTGTGATATCGCCGTCTTCTATTGGAAGTGAAGATCTGCCCATCGCGTGCCGTTTGTGTGATCTTGGCTGTGACTGCGGGAGTAACGGAGGCGTCATACACGAGGCAAGGCGAGCAATCCTTCAGATTCCCGATTCCCTGAGATCCACTGGTCCTTCGACTGGAATCCCTACCCATCATCGACCCTTATCCGTTATTTCAGGTTCCCTCTTTCCTTCTTGTATGACGTAATCCAATCCGCAGGATGCGCGACTCAAAGATCGCACAATTCGTTTGGTAGATCCTATTCGGCGCAGGATCTACGTCTTTGCAATGCTTCTATTCATAGGCAGAAAGTCTTGTCAAAAAAAGTTAATTTCAATCTCAATATTTCACATCAAAGATATGAATCGTGAGCCATGGCTATTTGCTTTAAGAAGTACATTCATTCTAAAACAAACTTAGTTGGACAATTGGAAGGTTGACTATATTGTTTTTCTTCATTAAATCTGGCTAATCAACTGATTTACAACACTAATTTAATTTAAAAATTGAATATATTTATGTATATAAATTTCAATAATGAAATTCACAAACCTTGTCTTTTGCTTGCCACTATCGACAACATATTTAATATCAGGTATTGTTAGCGAAGTCTCCGCTACATTGGTGGACACCACGCACAGTCTGCAGCCTTCGGGCGGCGGTTGGAAGACCTTGGACTGCTCTGAAGGTGGCAGCATCGAATAAAGAGGTAGAACCCAAAGAGGACTAGAACTGACGGATGCACCAGCGAGTGCTATGGAATCCCATTCTGAAAAATGTAAATTTGTATTTTTAAACATTATTCATTTTGATCGTTTTGCCGCGTGGTTGTGTGGGTAAAGTTAAACGCACAAACTTGTACGTTTAGCTCTGAAGGCAAGATTTATCCACACAAGTATATGTGCGGATAGCAGGGGAAGGATTAAATAGTATGTGCGTGTTTTACTTATATTTACTATATATAAATTTATATAGTAAGGGTCGGTTGTTTGATCAGTAGTAAAATTTTATTGTAGTAACTTTTTACCATCGGCCATGGTAAAAAATGTTTGCGGGTTTTCGTCAAATTTGATTTATTTTAAATATTCAACATTGGGAAGACATACATTAGATATAGACATGATGCTTTATCTATGGCTTTATTCACCCCTATGATACCCCTGCATTTGAAATCTGTCATTTGGCTGGCGAAAAATCTCCAGTAATATAAATTAAATAGCGAGATCATCATCGGACGAACTCTCATCACTAAAATAGCAGGATATGGAATGATTCATTGTTGTGTACTGCAACTTTCAAAATATCAGTATGTCAAATGACTTTTGAATTTTTTATTTTTTATTTACAGTTTTTACCATCCGATATTGGATGGTAAAATTAGTTTACTATTGAATGTATTTTCGATGAGTAAATAATTTTTACCAATGATCGTACAATTATTTTTACTATACTAAAAATTTACCACTGTTTAAACAACAGCCCCTAAGTGTTTATTATACGAGATTACTTTAAATATGGTCAATGATCAATGATTTTATATTTTCAGATTTTATTACATTAGAATAATATAATACACTTTGCTTAATATTTACCATTTTCATCGTCACTGTCCTCCATGATATCACCTTCTTCGGCTTGGTCCAACAGATCATCCTGAATTTCTTCATCCGGCACATCAAAATCATCCAAGTCAAACTTGGGTAACTCTACAGCTTCGGTCTTTTTTTTATCCCTGGCTGTCTTCTTTGCCTTCTTGAGTACAAGTCTCATTTCTTGTTCTTCATCGTCTTCATTTATATCTTCATCTGATGAAACTTCTTCTTTAACTCTAACATCATTTGATACATCGTAGTTATCATCAGTGATATCTATTGTGGTAATATTTTCATTAATTGTTTTTTCCTTAATACCATTTTCTTTAGTTCTTAATTTTCTTTTGGTTTTAGTTTTTATTTTATCTGGGTTGTCTTTGCTTTTGGAATCATCTATTTTTTTGTTATACTTTTTGATAGGAAAAGCATTTCTTAATCGTTTTACTAATGTATTCACCTAAGGAAAAAAAATGTATTTATTAAATTTATACAAAAAAAATGTGTTTACAACATTTTCAAAAATTAACTCATGCACATTTTTATATGTAAAAAATCAAGCTTATTTTCAAGTTTGTAATGATGTCGGCAATATTTATTTGCATGTAATAAAATGTTCATTTCAGAAGATACCTCAAGCTGTCCGGTTACGAATACCAAAATTCCACCTTCTGGGAGTTTTGTGTGTATTTTTATTGTCTTTGAAAATGCCGCTTTTAAATAATCATCTTCAGTTCTTTTGTTAAAATGTAGTGTCACTGGAAATTGTCTGGCTTCAATCTGAAAACAAAACCACACTTCTTTTTATTTATACATTTATTTAATCGGAAACACCTCTAAGATGCACTTTAGAATTTATTCTCAAACTTGAAATGTTGACATGAAAAATTAAATTAAAAGGAATTATTATTAAGTATTTAAGTAACACTAATGTGGTGCTGTAGGAAGATATCAAAAATCTCCTCCAGCGTATGATAAAATATAAAGAAATGCTGATCTCTATCAAGAAGAAACATACAACAGGGGAAGATTAAGTGTGGCGCATTTCCTGGTTGAAGAACTTGCGTGATTAGTTCCATTGCAGCTCAATCATTATACAGAGTAGCTGTCTCTACAGTCAAAAGAGCTGTAATAATTTCAAACATCTATCGACGAATGAAATTTTGAAGAAGAATAAAAACCTACCTTTATGACCGGCGGAGGTATCCTAAATAATCTAGTATTCTCCGTAAAGTCTTCTATCCTCAGAGTGGCCGACATGACAACAAGCCTCAGGGGATCGCCGCGTTTACAACGCAGGGGGACGATGCGTGATAACAGTCCGATCAGGATATCAGTGAACACACTCCTTTCGTGAGCCTCGTCGATTATGATCACAGAATACCGTGACAATACAAAGTCAGATTCTATTTCTTTCAGTAAAACACCTGAAAATAATAACAAAAACATTTTGTATCTTGACATTTCATTGACAAATTTATTATGTACATTTTACACAAATAATAATTATCAAAGAGAAGTTTAAACTTGTATTTTATTAAAACTCTGTAATATAAGAATGTGTTCATATTTAAGAAAACTTAAATATTAAATAATTTTTATTACGTACTAAAATATTTATCATTATTGTTTAAAAATACAACATTTTGAAAAGCAGACTACCCATAAATCATTTGCCTATTAGATGAAATACACTCTTCTCTTATAAAACTGTCAAATCCATTATACAAGGACTGACAAATAAGTTTGTAGAAAAAATTCATTAACTTATTTTTTATCTGGCACACGGTTCCCTTCAAAATAGATCCATCCTACAACAATGGCTGTCTAGAGCATGTGTCGTAATGTGTAATACGTAAACATTCTTCCTGTACACGGACTGTTACTGTTTACTTTAATAAAATAAAATTATAACATCGATGCTCTAAATAGGGTGGCTTCACACGGAAAAATACAAGAGGTGTAGCTAATTTAAATTTAACAATTCCCAAAATCACCAATAAGTATGGATCTAGGACATTAGAATTTGTTAATTCTACACTAAAAAATAAACTACCCGAGTCCTTACAAAATAGTACGCTTTCTCCCAATTTGAAAGAAATGATAAAAAAAGTGGCTTATCGAAAATAATGTGTCTCACTTGTAAGCATGAAATGAATTGTTTAAACTGTGACAATGATTAATTGATATGTTTTTGATTATATTAAATGTAATAAAATTGATATAAATGTACCTGGAGACCTGCAAACAAACATCTTGCTAGATGTTTGTCTGCAGTTTTAATTACAAGTTTGGTCCAAAATTAATTACAAAAAAAATAAGACTTACTTACTATCACGCCATTTCCCGCAGGGGTAGGCATAGATGATAGATCGCTACACTCTTCTGTCCTGATACACAATTCTCACCTCATCCACAATCATACATCTTCTCATATAAGCTCGACGATTATTGAGACTTTCATTAAGTTTTTACTTTCTAACTTCTACAGTATCTGGTTTATTTGATCGTGCCAAGTCTTTCGCGGACGTCCTCTACTTCTGCTGACCTTATGACCAATCCACCTAAGAGATCCTTTCTTAATCTTACTCACTATATTAAGATCAGCATTACATTCTTTCCTTATTTTTTTTATTCTTTACTGTCATAAATGGATCTGCCACATATACGCCCAAGTGATCTCATTTCCACAGCTTCAGGCCTCACTTCCATACATCAGTGTCGGTACCAGGACTCCATTGTGAACCGCTAGTCTTGCCTCAGTTGACAAGTTCTCATTAACTATAATTCCATTCAAAGTGCCATTCACTTTATTCCCTGCAGACACCCACCTTTCGATATCTTTCTCTGTCTTTCCGTTTCTATCGAACATACTTCCCAAATACACAAACTCATATATTTATTCCAAACATTCATTACCTACGAGTATTTTGCACGTTGTCTTGCTTTTCTCTTTCTCGAATACCATCACTTTCGACATGTTGACATTCATAATAAGGTCACCTCCACTCATGACCCTCAGTGATGATCCTTCATGTATTTATTAATTTTGAAAAATGAAAAAACCTCCAAACAGAATGCTGCATTTAACAATTTGTACTTCGGGAACAAATTTAATTGCCGTGCAGCCAGCTTGTTGCCAATATCGCAGTGTTGCCACATGATGCACACGAAAAGTATTCTATGAACTTAATTGCCAGTCCTCATATACTATCATCTCCCTACATTGCAATAATCAGTTGTATTTCTACAGGACTTTTCTAATAAAAATTGGTGGACAAAATAATTTACTTACCATCAGTCATAAACTTTATCTGAGTATCTTCAGTTACATTTCCTTCGTACCTCATGAGATACGACACCTCCCGAGAGCTGAGCCCCATCTCAGTGCCCACCCTGTCTGCCATGGCTACAGCAGCCACCCTCCGTGGCTCCGTGATGCCAATCATTTTCTTGTTACGAGTGTAGCCAGCTTCATAAAGGAACTGGGGAACTTGTGTTGTCTTACCGCTACCTTACGAAAATACAATACAACTTTGTTAATATGAATTCCTTTTCGCATTAACACATTTCGCACAACTGATTAAATTTAAACACATAGATTCCCACATCGAACTTCTTTAAAATTGTTTTGTACAATGACGACCACGAAATATACTGCAGTTGGCATTCAGTGACAGACGCCAGCTACATATTCTTATAATACTAATATATATGTACTTATAATAAAAATAAAAATCTTATTTCAATAGCATTCAGATCTGTCTGAATAAATGAATAAGTCTGTGAAATTGAATTAGCAGGAAACATGTTTAAAAAAAAATCTTATAATTTTACCTTTTAATTAATAAACCCTCGAGTTATATTAACAACAAATTCTTTATCTATTTAAAAATCCTAGGATGGGCGCAAAAAATGTGTATGGGACACAATTTAAATAATTACCAACCTACATTACATCAGACATACTTTAAATAATTACCTTCCTATAATACATTACTGTTTTTCAATTTCCATATTTCTGACAATACAAATAGACTCAATGGGAACTAAACACATCCACTTAATTCATAATTCATAGAAAATTGATACTTCAACCCAATGTATCAATTTCCCTATGTGCGACACACACTTCTACGATATTATGTATACATATAGATAATAACACTGATATTAGCAAACCTGTTTCTCCCGCAATTAGTACAATAGCATTCTCGTTGATACACTCGACAACAGCCTGCTCCTCTCCAAGAATGGGAAGTTTAAGACGGGCAGCCTGTATTTTTGGATCACGATCGACTTGAATAAACACTGTTTCTCTCTTTTCCATAACGACTAGCTTGTCGCTCAAACCTTTTGACTCTTCGTCGTCAACATTATTAATCCGATTAGATCTTTTCTTTTTGTTTTTATTTGTCAATTTTTCTGCATTTCTTTTCAATTCTTCTTCGTCGAGTATTACACCTTGAGACTCTTCATTCTGTGTTTTGTCATTACTATCATTTGGATTAATCAATAAACTGGCTTCATTATTTTGATTAATTTCATCCGCCTTTTTTTCTTGTTCATCTTCAATATCAGATAGATCTGAATCAGATGACGAAACTTCCAGATTGACCACATTGTAGTCTCTTTTTTCACGTTTATTTTTTCCACCAGCTTCTAATGATAATAGATGTTTCCTCTTTCTTGCACCTAAAAAAACAAGAATATATATCTCACAAATACATTTTATAGACACAAACTGTTTTGTTTACTTTTGTGCACTAGACATGGACATAGATTAAGCTGCTATTATAGATGATGTAAAAGTATTTTTTTGTAAAAAATATACCTCAGTTAAATTCTGTTCTTAAAAAATATTAATATATAAGTTCCTATTATTCTTGGGAAATTCTTCAAGTTATTGAGTGAAGGGTTAAAATAATTTATAATATAAAATTATACCATGTGTATTGAAATGCATACATTCAAGTTTGCTTCAAATATACATTCGCGCCATTTTGTAACACATCTGTTCTAGCAAAGTGTATTCAGAACACCGCACGGCACAAGAGTCTAAGTATTACGTTTAGTTAGTATACGTTTGAAGCAGATTTTATGAAAAATTATGTGAAACATATTTGCAGATTGTTTTCACGTTTTACATGTGTATACAAGTATGTACATTTCGGTGTTCATGTGGGTATATCACAAAGACCTTACAGGCGGCAGAAGTAATCAGACTAGATTCGGATCTAATCAAAACTTGCAAAGCGGAACTAATTGAACGCCTTTGGAACAGATCTATATTAAAGGTGGGTGCATGCGAGATTTTTATCAGTTTAAGGGTTGAAGATTTACTACCCAAAGGCACATGGGAGACAGTCAGCAGAGCACCCAGGAGAAACGAGACGTCGGGTTGCCACCAGAAAATCGCAGTCCGACAAATCAGATTAGTGGCTTTACATGCACAATCTGGAACCGCATACCTTATTCATTTCCAATAGAAAACCCAGGACTGACTATCGAAGTAGTTTATCCGAACACAGCTTTTTTGTCATTTATAAATTCTTCCGCTAGTTGACAAATTAACATAGGAACTTTGAATTACATGCGCGTGGACCTGCATACTTAATACATATAATAATGTATCAAATAAATATGTATTTAATTTAGATTTATTTTGCGCAAATTAGTTATTGTAATCTGCAAGAGCGCGGTGTGAAATTGAGAGATTAGTGTGTGTAGCGGAGGCATTATAAGGCACCGCGCCCTTGCAAACAGTCTCTTTCCCACGGGACTTCTTTGTGTATAATATTCACTTTAAGCGTAATTTATTGTATTAGACTGTGTACCTATCCCATTGTAATAAAGCCCAGTAATTGTTACAAAAAGACCGAGTTTAATTTCTACGCAACCCGACACACACAGTACACATGAAACAAAATACAATCAGGAGGATTATAGAATCTACACTTCAAGCAAAGAAACATCACAGTTATGCACAACTTTTCAGATTGCAGGGGTGCACACCCCTGGTAACAAGATGCATAACAATATTATTTAAAAATAGAATTCCAAATAAAATTGTACACAAATACAGACTAATTAAATAAATTGTGTAAAAAAAGAACTCACCAGCTATTGTTTTAATTTTAACATTCTGATCGGCTCCAATTGAAGGAGTAGTTTGTGGCAATTTTGTGTAGTCAATTTCTTCAATGTCAGTCTGCCGTAAGTTCTTCTTCAGACCTTTGGATTGCACAGCAGAAATGGATGTCATTTGGTTCAATTCCTCGACATTTACTTGAACCTTTGCTAAAGCTTCCAGTAACGAAGCTCTCTAAATATAGATTAGAAAAATTAAACAAATTTAAGAAATGTAATGTATACACAAAATATGTTTGGAAAAAAGTAGGTGGTCTAAAGTTTGTTTCCAAAATGAAGTCATTCTGTAATATATTTTTGATTGATTGTTAATAAAATTAGTTATATATTAAATATGAGGGCAAGTCAAATATTATCTACATTTTTCGTTCTACAATTTATTTACAGACTTTACGGAAGCCGAGCTCGTCGTGAATGATCTGATGGGCAGAACCATAACTGATGCTACCTCACCGATGATAACTCACCTATTCACCAGAACCATATCTCGAGCTTGCTGAATCTTGTTGTCTGTGGTGGAGGTTGACGGGCGTTCTGCTTCCTTTTCGTGCGTCCCACTCATCCGGCCACTTTTAAACTTTTCAATCCACAAAAAAATACTTTTACGTGTTAAAGCACTGTCCCCGTATTATGAAAAAAGTCTACAATGAATTTTAGCCCCTTTCACACCCTCTGATCAGAGAAATTAGATCACCGCTCGTCGTTCCTCGTCGGTGCAAACTGCTAGCAGAGTGAACATGTTTACACTGTAATAGCCAGAAGGCAAATGGCCTGATCGGGATCAATTTTCGCACATGTGACCGCAGCCGTACCAACTCTAAGCACGCATGCACAAAAGGCAGTATGACAACCTTGAAGGTGTTTTATGGCAAAAGTGTACATAATTTTTGACTCGCCCTCGTATATGATCTGAATTTGAAGTTTGTAGGGATATTTTTTAACTGCAAATGATATTTTTAAATCTACATCCTTTAAATCAAACAAGTGATTCAAATGCAGTCGATTCTCAATTATCTGGGTTTCTTGAGAAAAATGAGCCAGATAAAAAAAGTTAATCTTTGACAAAATAATTACAATTTAGCGTGATCCGTCCGCTAGCTATGCCTCAAAAGTAAGCACTGAACAAGTGTGGTCAAAAACACTGCCCCCAAATAACAAAGCGTTTTTTTAAGAGCAGATGTTGTAATTAAACAGAAAGAGGAATAGATAGGGGAATAGATAGGCGAAAAAATGATTCTAGAAGCTATGTGAAATTTTTAAAGTTTATTCTATTATTAATTCTCAAAGGTTCTTGAAATTAAGTTTTTCTACCCGTGCAACACCGGGTTTATCAACTAGTAATAAAATATAACATACATTTTCTTTTTTTTGTTTCTTTTCAACAATTTTTTCAAGTTTCTTCCTCTGTTGTTTCGATAGAATGCGGATATTTTTGGTTGTATCTTTTTTGACTTTGGTGTGTCGCTTTGAAGAGGGCAGAACAAGCGCATTGCTGCCATCTTCTGCTCCATACTCTTTGGTGGGAAGCTCAACAGATATCTGTAATTTAAACATAAAATTTACTAATAATACTGCATCCTGTAAAATTGTAGTTTCAACCCTAAACTGAAGGGGACTTTATGCATACCACCCAATCAAAGTCACAGTATAGTATAATGGCTGTGCTGCTTCAAGAGAGTAGATTTTTTTCCAAAGTGGAATGAAAACCGCAATTTTATTCTATTTCAGTGTTTTAATACAGCTTATTGTTTCCAGTAAGTACACCTTCACCACAATTTAAGAAACTAAAAATTCTTCTACACAGCTTGATTTAAAATGTTAACAAACTTTTTGTGTTTCTGAATTATCAATCTTTGTCTCAAAAGACTGTCTTGCTTTCCAATTATATCCTTTTTTTCCCATCGTGATCTGTTTATTATGTTGACATTTATAGGTTAGTAATACATGCTGTCACCACGAACTCTTATTTCTATGGAGTTTGGAATACATAGATAAAGTAAAGTAAATAAAAAAAAAGGGTTACAAGTTCAAAAATTGATTTTAAAATAAATATATAAGCACTCCACCCAGGAAACCATAGAATTTAAGTAAATGTCATATTTGCTGTCAAACGTAGGTTTTTTACAGTTAAATGTGTATTTGTTTCCCAAGTCTTTTATATCTATTTCAAGTTTAAAAGGCTTTCAACGTTCGCACCATAAAGACTCGCGAAATGGATCTAGACGTCGACCATATATGCAGAATTTGTTTGGAAAAAGGTAGTCTAAAGCCAATATTTGTAACGAAAGGAACCTTCGAAGAAGTTGTCTCATGCGCTGAAATGATCACAACTTGCGCTACCGTTACGGTAAATATTAAAAGTTTTGCCAGAAACAGCATAAACTGTATTTGTTCGAAGGTCAATGGCGTTATCTTCGATAATTTCCTATTGCGAGCATATTTCGACGAGCGACACAGATTTCTCTGTAGGTGTGCTCACCTTGCCCTAGTTTCTACAGATTCATCTTTTTTTCTTCTAGTGTACAGAAAAATAAATTCAGCAGTTAATCAATTCATTGTTTTTGTTTTCATATGAGACGAATTCTTACAATAATAATACAAACGCAAATGTAAGATGTCACAGTTGACTTTAATAACTTATTTTAACACCCATTCTATGAGCTCTATGAGCATTGTTTTACGATTTATGCATTCATTTTTATTTGACTTGTTTAATTTCTGTTATTTTGTTACGAGTGACATCTCAAATTCATACAATTAATAATATAATATCCATAGATAATTAATAGTATTTACTAATATTATTTCTATCTTTTCAGATTACCGAAGATGATAAACTCCCTTCTCAAATCTGTTCTGAGTGTCTCATCAGCTTAAAGATTGCTTATAAATTCAGAAAGACATGTGAATCATCTCACGAATTTTTAATGACTGCCTTAAATCACGAAGAAGAAATGTCTCCCGCATGTATCGAAGGAGCATCTCTCGACGATCAGGGAGGAGACAACAAAGGATTGGAGGAATTATTTGAGATGAATATAACAGAGGAGGATGACGAACAAAATGAGATGGGAATCATCGGAGAATTCTGTGATGTCAAGGATATCAAAGAAGAAAATAAGCAAGAAGAAGAGCTATACGTTGAGCCAATTATTGAAATTGATGAAGGTGATGCTGTCACCAACAGTGAGAGATTAAAGGATATGAAAATTAAGGGAAAGAAAGAATCGACTCGCCGTTACAAAAAAATATGCATTAATCAAAGAAAATACGGGTACTTTATTACAAGGGGACAAGACGATGTAGGTCGGTGAATAATATTACTTTACTCTATAGATCTAAAATGTGCTTACCTATATGCTGAGTGCAGAAATTTGTCAATTTATAAATCTTAAAAAGATTTTAAATAATCTGTAATATTGTAAATATAAATTAAATGTATTAATTAGAAAGATATACATATGAAATCAATTTTATCGAAAAATATTGTTGCTATCAGGATTAGAACCTGGATCTCTTCCAATCCGGGGAACGTGCATTATATGCTTTCACTTTCCATTGAATATTCTATATATACTGTCCCGGGTACCCGGGACCGAGATACTCATAGTACAGTGGAACCTCTTATAACGAGACTAATTCGTTCCAGAATCTTACCCATTATGTGAAACACTCGTTAAGCGAAACAATTATTCCCATACAAAACAATGTAAATGACGATGATGCGTTTCCTGCCAAAAAAATCCATTTTTATATTTTTAACGTTTATTCTAATTAAATTGCATACTTATAAATTGTTAAGGAGCGTAACAACCTGGAATGTTTTGATTGTTTTCGTTGCTTATCCATATGAGAAGCAACCTTTCAACATCATCAAGAATAGGTAACCGTTTCGTGGACATTCTTGACACTCTCTTTGAAACATCTATCTTCTTAATTTTGTCCTTGTTCTTGAGGATAGTGCAAATCGTTGATGTAGACTGATTGTATGTGCGCACTAGATCAGCCACGCTCACACCTTATTCTCGCTTTTCAATGATTTTACATTTCATTTCTAGTTATTTTTATTCTCTTATGGCTGTCTTTTTGTGGTTTTTTCTTTAGGGACTTTTTTGCGAGGGTTATTAAACTTTGCACAAAAAAAATCACAAATAATGTCTGACCACAAGTTTGGAAAAATGTATGATCACATGTGACACTAACATGCTAGCGGAACGAGTGCTAACCGGAACTGTTAACACTGTGCGAACACTGGCGCGGAAGTCCCGGCTCACAAGTGAGTGATGTGAAGATGGGACTTCTCACTCGTTTTGCGCGTTATGTGAATTACTCGTTATGGGAGGTGCTCGTTATGAGAGGTTCCACTGTATGTAAAACATGACAACTTCTTAAGATATGCCATACTAAAGCCCCACACAAAATAGTACTATGTTTATTACTAAGTTTTACACTATATTTATTTACAAAGTCACTAAAATACACTTATATTGTATCTAAAAGTTTCAGTATTTTTTGATAAATATACTTGCAGCAATATGTGCTTGCTTACTTTGTACGCAAGTGTATACAAGACTTTACGTAAGCGTTCAGAAAAAAGTTTGAAATAACCAATTTACACCTGACATTGATGAAAACTGATTGTGAAATACTAACAAACAGCAGTATTTTGTGTTAACTTATAAACATACTGTCAACAGAACACGCCTGGTGTGTCATGCCCACTGTGCATGTTTGTATGGAAATGCTCTCACTAATGATTTTGTCAAATTAGTTAAATGTAATATCGTGATTGATGCAAACTTCAATTGGTGTAAAAAAATGTTGTGTAAAGATTTTATTTATTGACCAATACTTATGAATTTTTTAAGTCTCTTGTAAAAAGTTTTCTCTCTTATAGCAACGAATTTCTAACATTGATATTTATTTATTTACATTCCAATTTACTTTTTACTAATGCCCATAGTAAAAATTCTTTGCGGGTTGTTGATATATCGAATTTACTATTGTCAAAGCATAGATGGAGATGTCTATAGGTGTGACAAATAATCATGAAATATGCTTTATTTGTTTGCATTATCTATGGATTTTTTCACCTTGACGTTCGATATGTCACTGGTGGTGAAATTTTTTCATATTATGTGCAATAATGTATATTAAACAATGAGATCATCATCGGACGAACTCTCATCACTAAAATAGTGGGATATTGAATGATTATTGTCTTTTACCTTCAAAGTATCAATGTGTCATGATTTTTGGAACAGCTTTGAAAAGTTCGCCATATTTAACTATCGATTCTCGTTTTTACTATCGGATATCGCAGAGTAAAATGAGTTTACTACAGAATGTACTTTTGAGAAGTAAATATTTTTTTACTAACAATCAAACAACCCGTTTTCGCAAAAAAAAGTTTACTTCAGTAACTTTTTTTACTACAGTAAAAAGTTACTACTTATCACACAACCGGCCCTTAGAATTAAATTTCATATAAGATTATGTCGTTCAGCAATATTATTAATTTATACCAAGAACTTAATATGTTTGTGTTTATTGATCATTTTTAGTAGTACAATAGCTCGTTATTTAATATGTTGTGTTATTATAAACTTTTCAGGTTTGGATCCTGACTATTTAGCAGCACTATACCGCATATACAAACACCGCTGTGAACACTGTCCTCGTATCTACGCGGTGTCAACATATTTTACCGTACATGTGAATTCCCATCTCGGTATAAGACCGTATCACTGTGACATTTGCAACAAAAGTTAGTAAAATTCTGTATGGATTTAAGTTCTTACTTTTTCAAATTAATTATCAACAATTGTGACACAACTGTAAAACACTCTGGTCGACAAGACTGTTTCTTATTTAGTTTGTATTTTTCAGATTATCCTGAAGAAAGATCACACTTGAAATATCACAGGCAGCGCAAAGTTAAAGGAGCCTACAAATGTGAAATGTGCGACAAAGCTTATAATTCTGAATCATCATTGAGATCTCACATGAAGATTCATACGGGCGAAGTGAAATGGCATCCGTGCTCCTATTGCCCCCTGAAGTACGATCAACTCAGCAAACTCAAGAAACATGTGTAAGTGATTATGATTTTTGCAAGTTATCCCATCTTTGTAAACTGAAATCTAACCAATCCTGTCAAATAAATATCAAAGTGTGCATCTTGTTCATTACAAATTATGTTTCAAGTGACAAATTCTTAGAGGATGGATATAAATGAAACAATGTTATTACTTTATTTGACAGGTGAAGTATTAAACCTGTCGATGAGAGTTACTGTTTCTCTCGAAACTCAAGTAGTGCTAATAAACTCAAGTAGATTAATAACATTGTTTCATTTATATCCATCCATTATAATGAAACTCTACAAAGTTAACGCCGATTCTATCCATAATGACAAATTCTTATTTGTGATAACTGTGTTAGATGGTTTGGTCATATGGAACGGATGAATGAGGAGATAATGCTAAGAAAGATATACGATGCAAGTGTTGACGGCACTAGAAATAGAGGACGTCCGCAGAAGACTTTGCACGACCAGGTAAACTAGATACCAGAGAATGGTCCTGTTAGAAGCCTCAAAAATCGGCAAACTTGTATGAGAAGATGTATGAATGTGGATGAGGCGAGTATCGTGTGTCAGGACAGAAGAGTGCGACACTATCCTCTCTGCCTACTCCTACGGAGAAACAGTGCGATGGCTAGTTATTTAGTTAGAGTCCAAAACACCATTCACTGTTTTCCACAATGTTTCTCTCCTTTCAATATCTTGTTTAACCCCCACTTTCTTTAGAAGACTTACTTTAACAAAATATACCTCATGCAATAACGTTGATAAAAATGTCTGGAAAACCAAATAGATATTCCTACAATATTAAATCAACATTAGTATCTAAATGCTCAAATATTAATTTCTAATCTTATGAATTTCAGGGTGGTTCATACTAGGGAGAAGAATTTGATTTGCAAATTTTGTCAGAAGGCATTTCGATTTGATAGGAATCTTAGAATCCATACTCTGTAAGTATACTCTCTTATTTTACAGTTGGCTACACTTGTTCTTATAAATTGGCATATTTTACTGTTACTTAAATTAAGCCTTGTCTTAATAGCGCATGTTTTCTAATGTAAAGGAAGCCATACACTTGCAATGTGGCAATCCAGCTCCATACCTCTGAAAATTAAAAAAAAATTGTGAAGTATTACTAAGCTTATTTTTCAATTGATTCCATTTCTAATAACAAATAATGAATTTATTTTTTGTACAGAACTGTTCATTCCACCGCTCGCCCGCACAAATGTGAAGTGTGCGAAAAAGGATTTGTGACAGGCTACGACTTGTCGGTACACAAACAGAAACACTTGGGTATAACGAGCCACCACTGCCAAATCTGTTCCCTTGGATTCTTCAGTTCAAGGTAGCTAATAGCTTAATTGATTCTGAAATGCAAACATATCCTTTGCAACTGAATGTATTTATTTATTTATGTAGATGTATTTTGGGATGTAAACGATTAAAACAAAGTATTATTCCCGCATGTAATTTTATTTACATTGTTTTTCGTTGGTTTGTAATCTACAGAATCTCTTTTTACTGTCTTCATATATTCCTGAATTTAAATATAATTATTAATTTTCACATTGTATAACAGTTTCTTCTCAGTTAGTCACTATCGCCGTAGTTGTGACAGGGTCACATTTAATGTTTCAGACCACTGGCTATGACAAAAATCTACTCACTGCAGAGTAATCCTGAAGAATATATAGTGTGTTTTTGAATTTCTTCAGTCTTTTAAATAACCTTCCAACATATATTGTAAAAAAACTCATTTCAGATCATAGTACTAATAGTATAGGTGCTATTCTGAGGCGAATGTGACGTCTAAAAATTATTATAATAAATAAATTCAAATGTTGGTAATTTGTCTATAAAAATTATGTATCGTCACTTGTATATACATTTTTTAAATTATCTTTTTCACAGTGAGCTACGCAGCCACGTCAATGTTGTCCATTCAAAGAAGGAAGTAATATCCTGTAAAGATTGCGGAGCCTGTTTTGTGCGCGCGTATGATTTGAACAAGCACATAATATTACAGCATCCAACTTTAGCCGCAGAAGAGGGCTTGGATGTTTCAAAACTTAAGCAAAGAAAGATCACCAATGCGAGAAGAACTGATACAATAGTCTCCTCAATGCAGGACCAGTAAACTGGAATATATTTCATTGTTATATTTATGTTATAATATTATTTACGTTAAGTTTATCTATAATGTATTTATTGAATTATTTTTATTAATCTGCGCATGTTATGATAGCTTGTTAATTAATCATTTTTAGATGTTTAACAACGATTATTAAGACCAATGTTATTAGTTTATAAGAGAGAAATGTAGAATATTGTTTACTTGAACTTCCTGGTGGAATTTCGTTACTTAACTGTAGAATACCGATGTTAGAATTTATACTAATTCTATTGAAATAATCAAAACTAATTTAGATTGTATATGAAATAAACAAAACTAAATTAATTCCAAAAAAGTTAGTTAAAAACTAAATTAATGCAAGACTAAAAAATTACGTTCATAATAATTAATTTTAGTTTATTCGAGAGTTTTAATATTTTAATGATAATAATTAATCATGGAATGGACCTTTTGTTTCTAAATAAATATGAAGATGCAAACCACAGACTACCAAATATATAGACATGAACCAATGCAAATTTCTTGTCCCGATATTCTCATTTTGATGTCACCCACATGATCACTTTGTTACCACTTACGCAATCAAATAGCTCCGTGACAAAAAATATGATTCGATTGGAATGAAAATTTAAACGCTGACAATATAATATGCATTAATGTAAAAAATACGTCTTGTTTACACAAAGATTTGATTTTCGAAGATTAAATACTTTTACTGTTGCATAAATGTGTCATAAACTATCATATTTATGTTTCCACCAAGAATGTGTGTAGAATACCCCTCATTCCGCAACTAATGTTTGAAACACCTCTCCTATATGTATACTTTATTTCATGTCTATTCATTTACTGGTCTGTGTTGCAAACAGAGAAAATATAACCTTGTTGTTTTTTAATATGATGAAATAAATGATCAAACAATACATTCCATTGTTAAAAATAACAAAGTGTTTCATACATTTTATAATAGAATCAAGTTTGCGATATAAAGAGAGATGCATTCAGCTGAGTTGGGCATGGAGTTAAGGATATCCTCAAATCAAAAATACCACCATCTCTGAAGACTAAAGCCTATTATCAGTGCATGCTCTCGGTACTTACTTACAGAGTCAAGACGTGGATCATCGCAACCAATGTCATACACAAATTAAAGGATGCCTAAAGAGGGATAGAAAGGGTTATGCTTACAATATCTCCAAGAGATTGATTATCTAACCTAACATACAAATTCGCCAAAGAACTGAAGTAACATACGTGTGGCCTAAAAATCTGCAAGCTAAAGTGACAGCGAGCTGGACATGAGTCAAATATATAATAGTTGGTGAGAGAAGAGGGGCACTGGTAGAAGTGTTGGCAAGCATCAGATGGATAAGAAAAACTGAATACAGAGAATCGGAGACCTTTGGGAAGGGCCTATATCCAGTACATTAAAGAGGCACATGGTGATGATGACATTTGTTAATATTTTTAAATTCCTTAACATGTATTTGTTTAATGATTCATCGTCCATCTTTCAAAAATGCGTATTTAATTTTTTGTTAAAGTTGAGTTACGACTGGGGTTAATTTACCCAAACACATGCCCATAATCCATTCCAACAGGCATATCTGAATTTTATTGCAATCAAATAATATTACAAAAACATTTTGACATAACCACTATTATTTTAATGTGTTAAATTCTTACAAATGACAGCATTAAGTAATATTTCATTATCTAAGTGGCAACACTGGCTATCTCAATTTTTTGCCATATTGTGATGGCTTCACGAGCAGACGTACGTTTATAAAGCCTTGATATTTAACGGTTTACCAGTAAAACTGGACATTAAAGAAATAAGTATTGGAAGTAGCATTAGTCATACATAGAAAACAGTTTTATTCCTCTCTTAAAAAGTGATGAAAAATGAGATAGCCGGTGTTGCCACTTAAATAACGATTTATGGGATAAATACACCTCAAACTGTCTTTAAATCAAAAAATATCCCTAGAAATCGGAAGATTTTTTTTTATCATTTTTCAGCAGTGAAAAATTTCACACATTTTGTCAATATATCATTTGCTGTAAAATCAACAAATTCGAAATACGCCTCTTTGAAAGATGACAACCTGCAAAACTTAGATCAGAGTTATGAATGCCACAACGTTCTATATTTTCTTGGGCATCGAATGGTATATTAAACAATCATCTAAAATAAATAAAAATACTATTAAACACACTACTAAGGGAGCTTCCCTGCCACAACACTGTTTATCATCAAAGATGGCCGACGCTTCGTCAATCTATCAACATTTGTAAAAAGTGTTATATAGTGTTGTTGCAGGAGAAGGGGGGTCTTAATTGTTGTGATACCATTTTATGCCCATTTAAAATATATCTATCTGACCGATCTAATCCTGCATCAGACATTCATATCATTAAGCAAACCATGAAGCAAAACTAGCAATATGTTTAACTAACAACTGTTTGAGTGGAATTCTAAATTCCAATATTTGTAAATTTTGTACTGGCATTGTGATTAAACAATTACATTATCCAACACTGATTGTATAAAGTGTCTTGGAAAAGCATGTCTATGGTACATATTTGAATTGAAATTTGTAAAGAAATAAAAATGAGAAGATTGTATAAACCAAATCACGGAATAGTCTTAATTATTTAAAACCCCGTTCTAAAATTTATTAACATTTTTGCATACTGTAATAGGGTATTATTTTGTTATCAGAAATACAAAACATTAAAATTAAAACAAGTTAAATAATTTATTTATCACTTTTACAAACTTTTATATTTTTAATAACAAAAAAAATTAACAAATAATTTACATAGAACACCAATCACACATTAAAATAATCAAAACATTTGTACACTTATAACAAAACGATATTTGTAATGGAAAAAACATTGATTTATTATCAACTTAAAATTAATATGGATTTGTAAGGCACATCTCTAATCAATGATAATCTATTACATATATATATATATATATATTTGATATTGTGCATTTGATGCAAAGATGTAGTAGATATATAATTTCACATTTAATATTTTATTATTTACTACCATAAATATTGATAATAATTTTCATTAGAAAATAAATTTGATTAATGAAAATATAATACTTAATGTATTTTGATAAACCCTTGAGATAGATGAAACACTAGAACCATTGACACTTAAGACATTCCCATTTTAAATGTTTTCTTATTAATCAGTCCTGAAAAATTCCATACAAATGATTGTATTTTTAAAACTCGTCCATTGGTTAATTAAAAAGCAAAATTAGAAATGAGAATATAGAACATTTCCTTAATGTGTTTTCCCACTTAAGTTACATCAAATCTTAAACTGGGTTTCATTGTATACCTAAATGTGTTAATAGTTTTAAATTTTAACTGGATGCATCTATTAATAACTTTCCATAAATCTTTCTAAGATGTAGCGCCAATCCAATTTGAAATGCAATCAGAGTGAATTTATTTTTAAATTTCTTCACCACCAAGAAACAAAATTTTAAGGCATGCCGTAATAACACAGTAAATAATGTGGCATTTTTTCCATATCAGTGTTGTTTAATATTATCTAGTAGATTACGGAACAGCACATATTTTTACGAAACATGGAATACATCCGTATTTTGATAGGATATTTATTTGAATACTTTTCAGTCTTGTTTCTTCACCTCTGATTGCTTTCTGATTAGCAATATTCAACGGAAACAATGAATAACGTGTTCCACAACCGTTTGTTAATGCTATTCCGTGAATAAAGTGATGGTTACTTTGTCTCACGGACACGGTTAAAAAATGTATCAAAAAAGAACATTGAGTGTTCAAATAATGACAGGTGACGCCTGGAACAAAATAAAAATGTGTTTTTATATTTAGAAACTGAATCGAGGTCTCCGGTAAGTGTCATTATTCAAAGCAAAGATAAAATACAAGATGTGTTAGATAAATAAATTACGTCACAATGGATATATTCGGCGCTGGTCGTGGTGGAAAGTATTTTGCGACATATATTCGGCACTGGACCGTAGAGGTTAAATAAATTGTCTAGCGGATAGTTGACAGTTTATTTGGAGATGTAAATAGCCATTTTGTTTCAGTATATGTATTTTAGAACAGAGAAAATTCTTCATCAAAATATATCTTTATATATGTTAGACTGAGGTACAAATTTGTTTTACTTTATGGAATATGACTTTTCAAACATCTTATGTCTTTTTTATTGGTATAATTTTTGTTAATACATTGTTGTCAATTTAATCCACATGAAATCTCCTGGAGGTCATCAGACCTGAGTCTTAGTATGGTGCATTCCGTGGGCAGTCGTTTCATGTCTATTTCTATGGTCCGTTCTCCCAAATTTGAGTCCACATACTCGACAAGCGTGTGGTTTTTCCTTGGTGTGCATTTTGTGATGGCAGTCTTTGGCCCTGAACACAGAAACATTTAATTGCAATACAAATCTAATAGACAGTAAGAAAAAGTCTTTGCTAAGAAAATTCCCAGACAGAAATGCACACATGTATTGTGTTAAATTTTTTTTTTGCATTTAACCCATTGGCCTGTTTCAGGCTCGAATTGGGCCCAAAGTGCCTCATTAAGAAAAAAAATTATATTGAACAATTTTTTGAGTAGGTACTGATTTGGTACTTCACAGAGAAGCAGTGAACATTTTATTTGGCTGATTTGAAAAGAAAATAATCACAATTCTAAAAATAAAAATGGCATGCGGATGTGTTAAATTATAGATTTTGCACTTTTTAATAGCAATAAATAAGTTTTTATGATCATAGATCGTGATAAACCACAAATTGTATTTGAAACACAAAACAAAGCCAGCATGGGGCATCTGAGCGTAAATAATAAACAAATTGAAAAACATTCCTGCAAACTCAACTCTTAAGGTCCATATCCACAATGATATATGAGAGTCGGTAAAGGTATATGTGTACTGGATATGTCATTCTAATCCGTACACACAAGCTGATAAAAGCGGATTCATAAATCGGACCATTAAACGTTCATTGATATATTTAAAAAAAAAAAATATTTAGGTTTTGACACAACACAATTATAAGATTAATATGTATGTATATCTCAAAAAGAGCAACTACTAAAGAATGAAGAAGAACCTGGAATTTCCATTTGGGAAAAGAGCCAAGGAGGGAAAATTGTTTCTGACATGCATACAGGTTCTATCCGAGTATCTTACCGCTGAGTAGGATATCAGCTAGTTTTTGATAAGATTCCAGACATAAAATGTTGCCACAAATGTGACCTAGTCGTAAATTTCCGACAATGATGTATCGAATCTACATCAATAAATAAATTATAATATCAAACATTGAGCGTGAAAAATGTACGGAAGGAATACGCAATATGCTATAAAATTAAGCGAAACTTTCAAATCAATTATTATGAGAACAAGGCTGTAAACTGCGTACGCCATAAATGTAATGGATAAATTCAATTGTTTTCAGATAAATGCCATGCAATAAATTTTAACGTCCTTACGATTTGGTAACAAAGCATTTGTCACAGTAGTCGCATTGGTACTTTTTTATCCCCAAATGCCGTTTTTCGTGTATTCTGAGGCATTCTCCGGTTACAAAACTTTTTTCACATATCGTGCACTGATACTTCCGATCATTTGTGTGCTTGTACCTTAAACAAAAAAGGGAAAAAATATTAAAACCCCCATTGTATATAAAATACGGGCACCCGATTATCCGGAATGGCATTAATAGGCAGCGCATTAAATTATTCCAAAATCATTTAATCACAATTCAAATTAATTTGATTTTGTAATACGCAAGTATGTATTGGAAAAATAAACTGATGAAAAAAACCAGCATATAATATCAACAGGAAATTTTGGTTATGACATATTGGAAAATTATTATTTGGGTGTGCATAGTTTCAGTTTTGCAAGCACACCATGTAAAATTATACATTTTAATTTAACATACTTAGCAATTGATTCATTATTAATTTTTTTCCCTACCATCCCGGATAATCGAGACTGAATTTTTAACAAATTTATATATTTTAACATTTACACAAGACTAAATAGATTCTCAGCATAACAATTAATAGAAATTAGAAAATTTTACAATTTACCTTTCAAAATGAAGATGTTTGTTTTTGTTTTTACTTTACATTATTTATTATAAATCTTGAAAATAACATTATCAAATATTTTTATTTATTTATTTTTTAGCATAAAAAGAATACATTTTATATAATAATATATGTATATTATGCATACATAAGTTTAAGCTTTAGTTTCAAAACATAAAATAAAGACAATGACTGCAAATGATGAGAGAAACTAATACAACATATATTTTTAATTATCCCTGAGGCCATTTAAAAAGCAATCAATTTTGAAAATTAAAAAAAGTTTTTTTTATTTACATATAATATATTCATAATATGATGTATATTGGCAATTAAGAAAACATTACTTTTACATATATTTACATCCTCGAGTGCTCAACTGATTAGGTAGTCATTATCTTTACCATTCAATTTGCAAATAAAATTAAATAATTTTGTTAACCCTTTTTACCTCACCATTAACTTTATCTAATCGTATATCTTATTGCGGTGTAAATTCTCTGATGATACTACTAAGTCTACGTAAATAATAGTCGACTCGATTTATTAAGACATTACTTATTTTTTTGTTATGTCAACACTGCGGCGGGTGAAATGTCAGTTGCGCATTGATACAAGGTTAGGTTTGACGAGCTTGTATTCTAGATTATTAATAGGCACTTAAATTCAATAATTCGGGGTAGAAAGGGTTAAGCGTGAAAACAGTATAACTAAAAACTAGTATGAAAACATTTCACGATACATATTATTGTGCATTGTGTACTTACTTTATATGTGTTAGTAGATTTTTCTGTGTATAAAATTCTTTTGAACAAAATTGACAAATGTAATCTTTTTCACCGACATGAGTTTTCCTGAAAGAAATTATATTAATTTAAAATTACATTAAAAAAATATATATTTTTTAAATAGTGTATATCGACCTCTCGTGTACAAATAAACTGAATTTATATCAGTTATAATAAAAATGAATACATCACAAAAATGAATTTGGAATTCAATAAATATAATATGCAGGCATGCCTCATAATAACAGCCTCTTAGGTTCTAGGTAAAGGCACAAAATAACGCACTTATAAACTGAAAAAAGCCTTAAAAACGAAATTTGTATAAAATTATAAATATAGTAAACACCAGAAGCTTAAAATATAATAAAAACTGCATTTATTAATTATTTAATCATATGGTCTTGCAAAATTACAAGATTTATACACAGTGGGACCCCTATATTTCGTCATTGCGTTCCTGAGGGCAGTATGGAACCTGACGAATATAGAAACAGTTTTTCCCATAAGAAATAACTGAAATTCAATTAATCCGTGTTCCCAGCCCCCAAAAATGATACATTAATTAATAATTTTTTTGTCAAAACTTTACCTTTATTGTACTGAGGAGACATGATGGTAGAAACAAAAGTTATTATTGTTTAGGAGGAAAGTCATCATCAGATAACTCTAATTCTGGTGATGGTTTTCGTTTTGCCGATAATTCAATAATCGATATAACAAAGAACTTGTCCAATGCTAAAACCTACCTGAAGGACCTGAGTGTGTCTCCACGCTATGTTGGCTACCTGATCGCATGACTATCCGGTGAAGGTGACGAATATAGAAACTGTTCCGTACAGGAAACAAGAAAACAAGGGTAGTACGCCGAACTCCGCTTCTCTCAACTGATGATGACGAAGTCAGAATAAATAAAATACACAAGTATGTTCTTTCTAGAGACACTGCAGCGAGAGAATGATTTTCCAATCGCAATGAACCTGCGTTTACTTTGAACAATGACAGTATTATTCAAATAGTTAGGAATATAGAGGTTCCACTGTATATCAAAAGAATCAATAAAAAAAAAATTATGTTTCACGTAAAGAAAATGATATAATAAAATCTGAAAAGAATGCAGATGAGGAATATACTGAAATATTAATAGTCAGAGAGAGAGAGATCACTTAAGGAAGTCTATGGGAGAAAGAATATCTTTAAATTAAAACTAAGTTAAACATTTTCGTGATGTGAATGAAAAGACGTAGGCTAGACTAATATTAACTGGAGCCGGGCTGATGAGAAAGACATTAAAATAACATTGATGGTCTTCACAGGATAGTGTCCAAGATAGTTATTTTTCAGAATTTTTGTTTATTCTTTTTAATTTTGAACTGATATTTTTACATTTACTTTATCTTAATGTTGCACAAGGAAATGAATGTCCGATAATACAGTAAAATACTAGTGTAGCAGGTAAGGCACAGAATGAAGTGTTTACTTTGCTGCCAAAACTCTCAGTAACAGTGTTTCTGAAATTCAGTATTCTAACACTCAATAAACACTAGAATCTAAAGATGAATTATTATTACTATTATAGTGAGTTTCCATTAACCGAGTTATCATTTTTCGAGGTACGACTGTATAAATAAATGCTAACTTATGCCATCTGAGTCGATCCAATCTCTGGAATCCTTTGCCACAATCATCACAAACATGGGGCCTTTTTTTTGTATGGGACATGATATGCAAAGTGAGTGAACTTTTATATCCATACGATTTCTCACATTTGTCACATTGATACTGTTTGTTACGTGGTCGGATGTGAGTTTGCATGTGCACCCATTGTCTTGCGTAATCTGAAAAATCGCGTTACATTGTATCATGCTGAAAATGTTCATACATAATAATTCAGTTATTTTTAATTTGTTGTTTGTGTAAAAACCAATAAAAAAAAAGCCAAATAGATCTTCTTAATATTTTAAGAAATGAGGTGGACCAAACGTAAGGCTGACTTTGTGCCATTGCCATTGTTTAGGTGGCAATATTGACATTCGAAAAAGACTTGGCGTAACTTGGTGAATAATACAAACATGATCAAGTAAACAAGGTCCTGATAAAAAGCTTTGCATTTGATAGGTATGCTTTAGCTATATAAATATGAAATGCTATAATTTGCCATTCAATTTAGTTAGATAGTTAAATATGATTCTGATAATTTCTCCATTGAATAATGAAAGTGAAATTTTAAATAAATACTTGAATGACAATCCACTAATGCACATATATAACTGAATATTTTTCTACAAAATTCTTATACAGGCATTATCTATGTTTTATAAAAATACATACAGTCCGGTCACATTAACTTGGTTGAGGATTAACGGGGCAGATAAAAATTCTCAATTTTATTAATAAAATTTCAAAATATAATTTACAATGTAAAAATTATTTTTCATTTGACTATATGTGTGCCAAAAAATTAAACTGGTGAAAATAATACTGGTGAAATCACATCATCCCGGTCGATGAATAGTTATTTAGACGAGCTTAGCTTCAATGTTTTATTTTGACACAAGCGGGCTGTATTTTAAATTTAAAAAATTATATTGCGTAATTTATAGTTTTCTTTATTTTTGCTGAGATTATCTGGGTCAATTTTTGTTTCTTGTGACCATGAGAAAGTCTAAAGAACAGACCCATGTAAATATAATAATTGACTCTAACAATGGAAAGTTAACGACTTCATAATTTTAAAGCCAACACTATTGACATTTTTTAACATAACCAAATAAGTAGCCACAATTTGTGCACGCTTACATTTTTGACATATTTCACAGAAAAAACTTTTGATTCCGAGATGACTCTCCAAATGTCGAACAAATGACCGCTTGTGGATAATTGTTTGTGGACATTGATTACATTGGAATTTTCCATCAACATTCTTCATAGATTTAACATCTAAACCCAAAAGTTGTTCAGTCAGTTGAGCATTTTTAATAACTTTCTTTTTAACTTCAGTAGAGAAATCTTTTTTCATTTTAACATTTCGTTTTTTACATATTGTATTTTGGACCGGCTCAATGATATTTTTTATTTCAGTTTCTTTGATAATCGGTTCCATGTAATCAAAATCATCAACATCCTGAAGAAAATTCAAACCGGATTCATTTATATTTGAGTCTTTGTATCCATCATCGAAAGCTTCATCTTTAATTTCATCATTTAATTCTTCTTTCAAGCGAACATTTTCATATAAAGTTATAATATTGTCTGACCCTTCAAAAATTCCATCAGTGCTCTCTTGTTTTACAAGTTCATCATTGAATTCATTTTGTGATAAATTATGAATTTCAGTTGAATTTTTATTTTTTAATAAATTATGATATTCTGTTGTATTTCCATTTTTTGATGAATGTTTAACTTCATCATGGAGATTAAGAAGAATGCTGTGTGATTGTTCACATTGTTTACGAAATGTGTAAGAAGTTTTTAAATTAGAAATGCACTTTGTGCAAATGTTCTGCGGCAGGCCATCATTTTCTGCAACCTTGAAATGTAAAAGACAAATATAAAAGAACACATTTATTTGGAAGTTTTTGAATTAGAAAATGGTATTTATTACCAATAAAACAAAAATGTTTATCTTATTAACATAATTAAATCAAGAGTTTATTGAAACTCCATCCATTTTTTTGCTTCCAGTACTTTATGTTTATTGTTAAAAAATAAATAAGTTGTATTGTACATACCGTGACAGATGCACAAGTAACCATCATAACAGAGCATGATATTTTTGAAGAGTTAATTTTACGCGCAGTAGTGAATAAAGATTTTAATGTGCCAGATTTCAAGCATATTCTACATACTGCATCCAAATTAAGTTTCATTTCTAATCCATTAATTTAATTCAAGCTGTAAACTTTGCATTTGTGACATTCCACACAACACACACAATCAGTCTTGAACGATTTTGACACTTTGACTTGACAGATTTTCTATTCAGATAAACGACGTCTACGAGAGGCTGGATTTATGTATATGAAATCAAGAAACAAATGCAATTATTTTTCATTCGCCTAAGCGGCGTTCAGCATAACACTCCGCGTAAATCACACCAACTACAATAACTAACTTAGTCCAGTTCAACATCGTTTATTTTATTTTGTTTCCTATCCACAGCGTGTCACTTCTCAAAAAAGTATATTCTTATCATAACACATTCTCGTTCCTCAGTTTTGTTTATGTAAAATAACATTCTAACACAATAAAATTTTAATTTTGTCAGTTCCATATTCGATAAATTGTAAAATATTTAAAAATATATATATATATAGAAATTAAAAACAGTTTTTACATATCGTTGTTTATTTATATACACATGTTAGTGAGGGTACCAGAAATAAAAATAAAATAGATATAATACTAATTAATAACTAGCATTGGACAATTAATAATAATAAGGGCACTATTTTCGTATGTAAAATGAAAATTGTTATGACTAGGTCAGTTGTTATGACTAGTTCACAATATTCTATGGGTGTATATGAGTTGAAAATGTTCAAATTCACAAATTACAAGAATATGTGCAAATTCTGCAATGTTATGGAAAATATTATTGTTTAAAATTTTTACAAAATCATGTTAAGATTTAAATACTTCGAAATAAATATTTTCGAAATTTATCATTATTAATCTATATCTTTTCTTCAGGCCCTAAATCATCTAATAAAAAATAGTCTGGATAAAAATAATCTAATCGAAATTGAAATGATACATCTACTAATCCAATTTTTTAAAAGCAATCAACTTAGCAACAAAATATTTTTGATAGATTTTTTCTGTACAGGTGGCCCAAAAAAACTGAGAACATTTCGTAAAATGTGATATAATTACATCAAAATTAGTTTAACCATATCAACAATACCTTAAATAGTTTACTAATTTAATTACTTACCTGTTTACCTATATTACGTTTTATTTCAACAATTTCCGATCACCATCTTTGATTATTAATTTTCCCATTGTTTATATTTGATTTTTCAAATTGTTGCCCAGAATGACAAAAATCACTGCAGAAGACTGTATTCTGATCAAAAATTTGCGAATTGAAAAACATTGGAGGTGCTAGGAAAAAGATCAAAGAGTTTCAAAACAAAGCCTGGAGTACAGTTAGACATTACAACATAACTGGACATTACAATAGAATGGATAGAATCCATCTCACACAGCCAGAAATACAATCAACTTTCTTCGTCGTGAGAATGTCGTGAGCCAGGCATGTGGCCACCGAACAGCCCAGATTTAAACCCAGTAGATTATGCAATATGGGGTATTTTGATGATTTCTAATTAGCTAAATAATGTGCAAAAAAATTACAATAAGAATTATAATTAATTATATTATCTTTTGAAATAACTCATGTGTTACGAGACGTTCTCACTTTTTTGGCCCACATCTTTCTAGTTGATTAATTTAATGAGCCATATCTTTCTAGTTGATTAATTTAATTTGTATTAAATACCACATATTCTGAAAACTAACTTCAGAACAAAACATGTGTTTTTCTTAATATATAAGTTGTATTAAAGTTTCTAAATTGAATAAAATGAATGAATTAATTTTATTATGACGTCTCCTATCGGGTTTTACTCAAAGGAATTTGAGATTCACCATAATATAAAGTTGATCACTTTTAAAAAATTTGAATAGTAGATCAATCAATTTGAAATATTACAAAATATATGTTCAAAATTTGTCGAAAATGTATTTGAGTGCTATAGTGAAAGTGGAGAACGCGCTTTCTCAGATAGGAAGAGGTCCATCCTGGTAACAACTAAATATTTCTTCGATAGATAGATTTTTTCTATATATCTTTCTAGTTAATTAATTTAATTTATAATAAATAAATTACCTATTAAAAGTTATGAACAGAGAAGTCATTCATAAAAATAATAATTTTAGAGGGTATGTGACATTCTCCTTCTTTAGCCTGACTGTTCATTTTTGGACATAAGCCTTCCCTTTTATCTTCCACAACCCCTGGTTTTGTGCACCTCTCCTTCAACACAAGCCACCGGTCCTGGTAATATTGTTAATTCAACACATCTGTAGATGGCCTCTAATTCTCCTACTCAGCCATGGATACCACTGCAAGATTTCCACATTCCACAGTCAGTCTGGTTATGTGTCCGGCATAATCCCACATCATCTTGGCAACAGTTCCGCTGATTCGCACAGTATCAACCTTGTCAATGGCAACCTTGGATCCTCTTCTTACCTGCTTTCTTTCTTCTCAAGGAGATACCCAGCATTTCTCTTTCCATGGTTATTTTTGTAAAAGTTCATGTTTGAGCTCCATATGTCAGTATGGGTGGAATACACTGGTCGTAAACACATACACTGAGATGCTGTAATGTCTTTTCTCCTTGACTATAAACTGAGTTAATCAAATGCTGCCCAAGTTTCCTTACTTACTTTAAAATTTGGCTTAAGTACAAATATTCTTAAGCATTTCAACTGCGTATGGGTTCTGTTTATACTACTTATCTAGATATTAGATAGATAGATTAGATATTTATATTATAGCAGTGGCGCATGCAGGATTTAACTTGGGGGTTTAAACGAAAAAATGTTTATTATTGGATATTTTTTAACAATTCATTAAGTGTTTATAAAAATGTATTTAAATAATAAAATCCACCTTTCTATTACAAAGCACTGAAATTACTTTGGTCATGATTACATCAATCTCTATTAATATGGCAAAGCCAGTCCGTCCAATCGTGATTGTGTCATCGTAGATCTTAAAAAGTTTTTAAAGGGTGTGAGGTTAAAAATAACTTTTCACTGACGCATGTTGTGATCGGAAGTGTTGCAAATATATAGACATTAGGAGGATATATCATTTTGTCACAGTCTGTAATTGTATCAATGGCATATTTGCATGGAGTTATTGCAAACTATTTTGCAAACTTTTCATACTACAATTTGAATTACACGTACAAAGTTACTGGATTTGTAGAAGGTAAATCACGCTCATAAAATTCACACAACTTGCATTTGCTGTTGGATCATCTTTTCCATACGGCAGAAGAGTCAAAAACTGTTTCAAAACGAGGCAGTGTCGTGTGTAACGTTTGTCAAGTTGAATCTAGTCAATTGAGTTTAGTCAATAAATGGATTAAAAATTATTTTCCTGAAATGCTCTTCTACACAATCAGCTGGAACATTAAACCTTGATATTTGTAACAATGTAGTCCTTGGCATTTTAATATCAATATTAAAATTATTGGCTTTTATATATGCTTCATCATAAACATCTTTAAAAGAAAAATCTGGTATTTCAGAACGGTATTTAAATGAGCCACAACATTATCAATAAAATTTAGGGCATATAAAAGGTCACAGTTTGATTTTTGCAATATTTTACACAATAGTAATAATATATTTTGCAAGTTAAATAAAGATACTATAAAACCAAAATCACACAACAAATTATTCAACAGTTTTGCATTAGAAGATGAGTCTCTGTTTTCCCAAAAAATTATTGTTTCAAGACTATGAATCACATAATTCTACCATGGTCATGATGGCTTCATGGTGTTCCACCCACCTAGTCGGGAAAACTTGGCGTAGCTTCTATCAAGTTTGTCAAGAAAAACATTCTGTCTTTTGGAGTATTGAATAAATTATGTACTTTTTTAATTATGCTAATTTAATTTCTTATTTTGGTTATATATACAGCATTACAGGATAAGTTATTTCCTATAGTGCTCGTTACGGGAACAAATTGGACAAACAAAAAATAATTGCTCACAAATGTTGTCATTTTGTCAACAATGCCCGAAAATTGCTGTCATTGGTGATTGGTTCCTTTACAAATGAAAATTTTCTATAATTATGATGTTCTATCGAGGTTATATTTTATTGACCACAAAAAAACATTATTCAAGATTAGTAGGTGTTAAAACACAATATTTATAGTACTGTTTGTTTTTTCAAGTTTTCAACTTGAGAATCTGCAAGCCATGTAAATTTATTAAACCATTTATATTGAAAGTTCTAAAAGAAGACTAGAATTTAGATCTAATCTAGTTGAATTTGGTAAGGAAGATCTAAGATTTAGTCAGAACTACAACTGTAGAAACCGAATTCAAATTAGTATTGATAATATTAATAGCGTCGACATTTTAATAGCATTTAAATCAATCTTTTTCGGGTTTTTAATGAAATAGTTCAATAAAATACTTTGCGTACAGGCCCCCCTGGGTGCCCCGCTATATCATATTATCCCCATGTTATCTAAAGGATTTGTATGCAACATCATTCTACACTCGCCTAGTAGCTAAGGGACAGGTGTTTTAATCCTCATTTTTGAGACCAGCAAGTTAAATAAATTTATTACACCATAAATTCTTCTCAGAGAAAAATTGCAAGATATACCTAATTTCCATCCCTAATAATATATTTTTTAAATGCTCACTTTTAATCCTCTATTAGATCAAATTATAAATAAAACTACATTTAAAGAAAATAAAAATATTTTATCTTTCCAATTTTTAATTGAATCACTCTACATATTTGTATGGTAACAACTTAACAATCCATTACTAAGTCTATAGATTCATCTATGATATACCTAAATTCAAAGTCAGCGAGTATAACAATGTGCCCTCTTGTAATGGATGGATCTAAAAGACTGCATTACACAATATACTACAATGTTCTTTAATAAAACAAAGAAACATTTTGTGATTTGTAACCGAGAAAGAAAAGAAATGTTGTAATGAATTATTTGCTTATAATCAAAACAAGTTTTTGATTTTCACATTCAGAAATTGATGTGATTGATTGATTGATAAACTGAGTTATTATGCCTATCCAATTTTCTTGATATCTCGAATCCTATTGCAGGGTCCATCATCAGTATTAGTGTCCACAGTAGCTGATCTATTTATTCTGTACTGACTGGCAGCATGTGTCAAAATCAACCAGTGTTTGTGTAAAGGTGTATCCTGCCAAATTTTGTAACACTATGTTTAAAGTTACTATGATTATGTCTTTAGCAGTATGTTGAAATATATGAAGTGCTGCTGTAAATTGTCCATTATCCAAAAACCATACCGATGACATAGTTTAATGATCGAAAATGTATTTATTTCTGACTGCAAAGCTGGATAACCAGTAAACCAATCACACAAAAAACAAATCAACTTGTTTTTTATAATTGTCATAATTTTTTACTTTTTCGAATCATGTACATATTATTTTAATTAGTTATGGTATTCCTCGGCAGAGTCAGTAGAAGAAAAAATTAGTCTTACTTTTTGAAGTATTTGTTTGAGATGAGCATTATTAGTTAGATTTTTATTCAGTTATTTACTGTTACCGTAATTACCTTTGATAGCTAGTCCTGAGTTTTCTAATTGGTTTGTTGAATATATTCATTCAACCTATGTAAATGAAAATACTAAAACCTTTGCGAAACTGGACTGTTACTCGCTGATTCTTCCTGCTGTCTTGAATCTTCTGAAAACTGCTTAAAATTCATATATTTTTTGAACAATAAATACATAAGGAGCCATTCCATTTTGGATTGGGGCCCAATCTATTAGTTGCGCCATGAAGAATGACAATCCTTTATATTTCATTGTAAATAGCAATTTAAAATTGTTCAAGAGTTTGAAAATGCTCAGAATTATCAAAGCTTAGATTTTTCTTATTTTTCTGACTTTTAAATCTGCAGGGACAGACGAAGATAATAGAATGCCACATTCTTATGTCCTGACATACCAGTCTTGCCTCATTTTCATATATTTTATCATGCATGTGTGTCAATTGTCACTTATGATAGTTGATTTGAAGAATATTCATAAGGAAAGATTTTGAAAACGATTCTTCTGGCAATTGCACAAACACCTAAAGTCTGCAAATAATAACCCGCCATGTTTCTCATACATACAAAATATTAAAAAACCAGATTTAATAAAACAGGGTAAACTTTTTAGTGTTTTATTGCAAAAATGTGATTAATTTAGCATAATGTATTTCTATACATCTTTCTGATAAACATAAAATAAAATGAAGATAAAGCACAATTGGGCTTCTCCAAAAAGAACTTATTTTAGTTAAATTAAGTAATAAAATGCATACATACAAGACGTTAATACAAAATTACAAATTTTGTCAAAAAATTCAGATTTTTGCTATACATAATATGCTAACATTGAATTTAATTCTGGAACTTGTTAAAAAATATATCTGTTAATAGATCTAACTCCTTCAATTAATCAAAAAGGTACTTGTATGTTATTAATGACCAATATCATCACGAAACCCTTCAAGGATGAGATATAGCCAAATCACCTTAGTCATATTTTAAGCAAAACATATTGCAATGTTTTTTAATGAAACAATATCAAATTATAAATACAATTTTGGGTATGTTTATAAATAATTGTTAGCAGGCTGAAATAAATGAAATATCCACAAGATTACGATGGTTGATCCTTTCGCTGCTGTACCATTTCCCTGAGATTGTCTTCACTTTCCTTCAAGTTTCGCTCTAGATAAGTTTTGCTATTTTCTAATTCCGTAATTTTCTTTTCTGCTGTGGCTTGACGGGTCTTCAGATTGGACTTAACTTCGGGAAGATCTGTTAGAATAAACATTCTGCCAACGGATTCATAGGTTTTGGTGGACGGATTCAGTGCATTGATTTCCTGCTGCGTAATCTCAACGTGCATCCGAACCCTGTTGAGACCTTGCATTTGGGCGTCAATAAGCTGGATTTTCTGACTCGACTCCACCATTTTTGCTTGGAGCTGGACGAATGCCTTGCGGAGCTCTAAATCCACTGCTTTAGCCATGTTTTTATAGTATAAAATGTACTTTTCAGTGGGAAATGACACACAGGTGCAAGACGGTGCAGAAGCAATTTATGTCAAAATTTAAACTCCGGATCGGGAAACATAACCTCACATGGATGTATAAGGCTACTGAATATTTACTCACCAACCGGTACTTACTTGTAACTATAGGCGATGCGTTCATTTAGACGGTCTGATAACTCCCGAGTAAATTAGACAACATCAATTTATTGACAAAGCAAAAGTAAAATCCATTTATCGTCAAACGTAAACAACGTCGTTGAAAACTTAGCATTATTTAGTTAATCCAGAAAATTGTTTTCAGTCTACCTTGTCTCGAATAATTTTGTTTTTCACTATCTTCTGTTATTCTAAATACATTGTCTTTTTTCTAATATCAGTTGTATTCCGCATATATTTGTTTAATTTAAGGTTTCCGCATGAGCTAGTGTATGAAACTGGTTTCTCTTCTAGGTTAGATTGCATTTTTTGTAGATGGTTTCCTTGAGGAACCCTAGGCCGACATTTCGGCACGGTAGCATAAGGCATTGCTATGCCAAGCGGCTTACCAATCCAAGCGTCGAATAAATCAAGATTCTTTTCAGTATTTTGACTTATTTACCTAAATATGAACGTAACTTATATACAATGAGTTTAAAGTCACCTTATCATTAAAAAATTAAATTGCTTTTTGTATGTATTAGCATGGAGATTTTTTATATTTGTTGGTAGATCTATCTGTCATCCATAACTTATCATGCTCTACTGTTTTTCAATATTTTCCTAGGCGGGGTTTTCCACTTGCGAGATCCTTGACGAACCTTTTTTCCAGAAAATGCCAAACTCTAGCCAATACCTTTGGTTTTGAAGAAATGTATGGGTAAATGCACAGAGTGCTGATGTTCAAAGTAAAATTTAATAAGTTTTATAAGTTGTTCCATCGTAAATTTTTTCATCATATATTTCTCAAGCTTCTAATTTTAGAATACAAAAGAAAAATAAAATAATATGGAACACTGAAAAAATTATTTAGTTTTTAAACGGTAAAGTGGCAAGGATGCCTTTAGGCCCCAATATGAAAGTCTCAAACTATGAGGTCGTAAATCTAACAGCATGTATAAAAATAATTAGGATTACAATTGTTAAAAATATACACACATACTTGGAATGATTCATTCTATTAGATAGTAGTTGTATCAAAGTATCAGGTCGTTGATAGGTTGCTATAATTTTTACCAGCAGTGGCAATAAAATTACAATTACATTCAAGTAAAGTTGAAACGTTCAATCCAACTAAATACATATAGATATCTTCTAGTTTTAAGTTTTAGTTTATTACTGAAAATGATGCAGTAAGCGTTAAAAAGTTTTAATTTTAATTAAAGTGTAGTGTGAAGTAAACAATGTTAAGTTAAATACATACCTATATATACACAGTGTTGATGTGAACCAATGGAATGGTGAGATTGGCCTCCCAATTCCTGAGTCATGAGCACAAGAAATTGCTTACACGGCCTTGGGATTACATATAAGGTGTATTTATGCTCTGTATTCAGGAAATGTTGATAAGATAAACAAAACTATGAAATCGGTCACAAACATAAACCAAATAGAGAAACCCATTTTATTGTTGTTTGTTTTTTGCACTCCAATCATCCTGTTATTATTTATATAAATAAAAATATTAATAATTTATCTTTATATTTACTGATTCTGATATGAGTTTGTAAAACTCCATAATCACATACGTGTAAATAAAAAACCAAGTCATCAAACACCTCTCTGAGCATTTTTATGCTGGCATCCCTCAGCACCAAAACCAAATGATAAACATCCTGTCAATTATGATATAACGATCACCTCGCATATAAAATGTCCAAAACCATCCTCCTTTAGAGGTACTGCCCCAGCTAGCAGCTCCTGCTTGCTCCATTTACAAGAAAAATCAAACTTTTGATCAAACAAACACAATGGAAGAGCAAGGGGTCCAAACGGACCAGGTACTCTAAAAGCAATTATACCAAAGTCAAGTGAAAATAAAACACTTGATTTTTTATTCAACTAGTTTAATTTATTTGAGACGTGTTTCGCCACGTAAGGGCATTATCAATTTAACTCAATAACTTGTATTTGTAACTATAATGGGGTTAAATTGTTAGATTGATAATACCCTTACAAGACGAAACGCGTCTCAAGTAAATTAAACGAGTAGAATAAAAAAAAAAGTGTTTTATTTTCATATATGTATGTATTATTTATCTTTACTTTTTCTAAATCTCACACAAACTACATTTCAAAATAGTATAGTCCATTACAAGTCAGGTAGGGCAGATGTGAACCAATTGCAGATAATAACATTACATATTATACACCAATTAAAATATGTAATGAGTTGTGTTTGTTATGTAACTATTATTATTTTGTAGAGATTAAAATTGTGAGATGATTGTAGAGATGTGAAATTGTGTTGGAAGGAGAAGGAAGAGGGTAGTCAATTACAGGATATTAAAACACAATTTCTGGATATCACCCTTTGGTTTGTTTAATGGAAACATCTGGATTATGATTATTACTTTCTAACTATGAACAAGTATTCTGGATTAACACGAGTCACCTGCACCTGCACAAATTGTAAGATAAACATTAAATATAATTACCATCAGAATCACTAAAAACAAATGATAACTTAATATTTAGTTTATTAGAATTAAATGTGGAGATATTATACAGTTTCAAAAATTGTGTTTGTGTATTTATTAATAGTGAATTATGTTTAATGGTGAAAAATAATTTTATTCTTAACAATCAATCTGTGCAAGTGAAAATATTCTCAGCATTGATGAAAACGTTTATCTGTAAAATATTATGTTTAAAGCATTCGCCTGAAACATGTTGAACTTTGATACAAATGCTGTAATAACATGTCATACTTGAAAAAAATAATACGTATTATGACATCTCAAATAGCATTTTTGTCCATTCTTCTATCAATCAAATAAATTTTTATTGGTTTGCTTTTTATACTGAATGTTTAATTAAGAGATATACTTCCAGTAGGTTAGTATAGAAAATTCAAATTCTACCAGACATAAAAATTCAATAAAATATTTATTAGAATAGAAAACCGACACAAACTGACATTTTTCTAAGATGAACTCACACCTTATTGAAAAAAAATCTAAATAAATTAAAATGTTATATCAAATAAATAGTTCATAACGTTTGTATGAAATAAATAGGTAATATTTATATATTATATTTTATGAAAAAAATGGGCTGCCATTATAATGTAATTATTAAAATATTTGAGCCCACTGCCTTAGTTTAGGGATTAAAATATTGTATATGAAAGTATATATCAGGTTGTACATAATGATAATTGAAGGATTCTTTGATAAATGCTTATTTGTAAAACAAATTACTGAACTTTAGTGGCCATGTTATTATTACTAATTGATAAAAATGTAATAATATTGACAATATGTACATAATATGAATGGTATACATTGAATAGTACATCTGTTATTTGATCATACCATTTCTATAAAATTATTTAATACTAGCAGAAAGCAATTAGTTACCACCGCCAGTTGCTGTTGTCGGGCCCTGTGGGCGGCCGTGTTGTGGCCGATTCATAGTGGTGTTTTGAAATTGTAAAGCAGTAAAGAGAGCAATTCATGTTGCATACTATCCCTTGTGCAAGGTGTTCAGAAAGTTCAAATTATTTGACAAATAGGACTCTTATCGAAAATTGCTTCAATTATTATTGTGAAAATAATACAGCATTATACGCATGCAATTAAATTATGCACACTGCAAGAGTCAAGAACACGTAAACACTAAGAAATATTGCTACCAAACAATTTTTTTCACTTGATTGGTTTTACATATTGTCAAACAGCCTTAACTTTGTTTTAACCGATTGACTGCAAAGGATGTAAATATAAAACCAAAATATTTGACCCTGGGATGAATTCAACAACATGTTGGGCGGGCATATGATACCAATGTGCATTAGTAGTTGAATCAATCAATCAATTGACTCTAAAAACCTATTATTTTCCATAGAAAAATCAAAAACGGTGATGACAAAGAGAAAATAAAGCATGAAGTGTAGCAAATAATAAATATCAATTTCTAAATAGAACTGCTCACAAAGATCTCAGAATAGCATTTAAATTGAATCTATATTAAAACACATTCCGCTGCACGCTTTGAAGGCCTTCAGACTAAACAACCATTAAATAATAAAATCAGAATATAGTAAATAATAAGAGACTCTACTTAGCATGTACTAGATATTGATCTTTAATATATCAAGGTACCCATAAATAATGTGTATTTTAATGGATTTTTGTGTCCACGCCCAGCTCATACAGGAATGAGTGTAAACTGATATTACATCAATATATTTTCATTTATTGATTTAGTTTTCTTTGTGGTTTTGACGATAAAGAGTGATTTAAAGCACGAAATATAAAATATTAAAATGGCAACAACAAACTTCATTTTCAACACATTATGTTATATGAATTCATAAAAAGGTGTTAGTACAATGCAATGTAGGAAGACTGGTTGTGTTAAAGATTTCAAAATGATCACTTTAATCTTTGAGACAAACCACGCAAAGGACAAGTTGAATTTGATGATGTGACAATTGGAAATTAATTCATCTCTTTTAATAGATGAAATTTTAAATGAAATGGGTGCATCATGATCCAGGGTTCAGAGGTACTAAAGACAAATTGGGAATGTCTCCAAGTCGGGTAAATGTATAAAAATGGTTTTAACAAAAAATTATACAGAAAAACGACATTACTTATGAGTACCCTACCCTCTCTCACACATAATCAAACACTGTTTTGTTTTGAGGGAAAGACTATATATATATATAATTTACATAAACGCAGCTTCTGTGATAACCCTCACTTCTGTGATAATATTTATTAAACTTTATTGCTATAGTACAGTACATGACAGAGAATTATCTACCTAGTATCACGAATTGATATTGTTGACAAAACTAATGCTGAATAAAACCCTGTTAATTCAAACCTTTTGTAATTGATTTTAAATTTACAACTAAATAAACATAATTTAAATTCCACTCAAAAAAATTTAAGGAAAATTGTCCAAAACATATATATATGTCCTAATGAATTATATTACTCGAGCCTGCTTTTTAATTATTTTTATTGATATAAGATTTATTTTATTCAATTTTGACCTTGAGGCATATTAATTTTTTTATACTAGTCAGGCAACTGGGTAATTTTTAAAAAACATTTTGAATGAGTTTTAGTCTCTTGAACAGGGAAAATTAACTAAAATAAAATCAAAATGATGTTATTTGAATATAACAGAAATAAAATCTAAATTTAAATTAAACCAATCTTTGTACTACACGTCGTGTCACGACAAAAGCTCCACGGATATTTGGCACAATATTGATCCATGCGACATTAGATCCAACAACATAACGGCCACAAACAAAATGTTTTTTTTTAAGAAATGCTTTCAAGAAATCAATGAATCCGAGGGATGACTGAAATATGCATATAACCTTTCGCAGATTATTAAAAATAAGTAACCGATCAAAAGAAATCAAACGCGAAATACAAAGTTTACAGTGAGAAAGTGGAATTCTTTAAATTATTTCATTAAATTAAAAACGAACATCATAATTATACAAAAACCATAATAAGATTGTGTATTTCCTTAAATATGTGTCTCTAATTTGCGCGATTTAATCATAAAAAAATTGTTTTATCATTGCTATTTTATTTTATATTGGCTGGAGCTTTAGTCGGCCGGATCTTTTGTCGTGGACGTATTGTCATTGGGCCAAAAGTCTGCGGAGCCTTTGTTGTGGAATCACTACACGCAAGTGAGTTAAATTTTTATCATGATTATAGTTTTGGGAAGTGCAGTCTCTCTCATCGACAGGTGTAAATGAAACTGTAATCGTGATAAAAATAATACTCAATTGTGTGTAGTACAATGTTTGGTTTCACATTGCACCACAGAGTAACTGCTGTATTAATTAATAGTATCACTTCATATTGATTTTAAATATGAGCAGATTTTGTACAATTTATTAGTATAAACAAAATTACATTGTAATGAAAAAAATTATCTTTCAAATATGTATATATGCTGCTTATTTATGAAATAATTAAACAATACTTATCTTCCACATTTAAATGGAATTAACCAGGTTTTATTAGAGGTAATATTTTTATAAACTACTCGTTATCAAAAATATTTTTTTGCAAAAACGATATCAAGCAATCAATAAAACAAATAAAAGTGTTTACAGTATTTATTCATCGAACCTAAAATCGAATAAAATTTTGCAAATATTTTGGTACGAAACAAATCCCAAAAGAAATATGATTTATATTTACACATTATCGCATATTACAATTTTATTGTGTTCATCATAATTTTCAAATAAATTATTTGCCCCGACAAAGCAATAATGTTTATATTACAGGTACTCGTATATATATATATTTTAATTTTGTTTGGCTTAATTAAAATGTTTTATTTCTTCATTTTGGCTTTCATAGGAAAATGCTGTTATTGCATATACAATTTTTACAATACATAATAATTTGGTCGAATGTCTGAATCTGGTATTTTAAGAGTATATATAATATTAATTATGAAATGTATATTATATTATAAAATATGAAACAAACACAATATTATAGAAAAATGCATATCTCATAGGGGAACTATCATTAGGAAATTTACTACCCTCCCCCCCAAAGTAAAAGTGAAGTATCTCTCAAAATGTGATACTTTAAAAAAATTTGAGGTAAGTTTCAAAATATTGAATTTTATAGAGACATGTATCATTAAATCTGACTTATTCACTTTGGCCTTGGAGTAGCAGAAATTATCCATTATAGAAATGAGCCTCAACATCAAGAATATTGAAAGTAACTAATTTTATTTATAAATTAAATTCATTATCATTTTCACACTTAATGCATTTTGATTAAATTTCATAATTTTTTACAAGTATAAACATCTTCAGAATAGATCTTAATCCTTGCAAGACTATTTACATAGTAATGAAATCCGCCCGGCCGGGACTATAATCCGTACTTCGGGCCCGACTCTTAACATCTGTGTTGAAATGTGAAACAAAAATAGGCACTTTCTTTTTTTTTTTTTTTTGCAAAACGCAATAATCATTTCAACACGTACATTTTTACGAGTCGACAAATTGCAACACATTATAAAGCAAATACTACACGAGTATTCATCCAGGAAGGTAACCTGATAATGAAGAGTTTCATGTAGAATTACACATAATTTTGAATAAAATAGTCAAAAAACCTCATTTTTATGTAATTCAGTTCAACATACATAATCTCAATCTACTTTCAAGCATTTTGCTTAGTTGCAAAATACCAACAATTCATTGTGATACGATTTCAAAGCCAGTTAAAAATGTCACATTTAAGTGGTTTTATTTTTGATACTATAATTTAATTAGCCGTTATAGATGCCGTTTTCTAAGACTGTACATGTCAACTAATCATTGTTAATTGAATTTAAATCCAAGATAATTCCCTCACAATGGTCATTCTACTAATTTTGCTGCAAAAAGATAGAGGGCAAACCAGGTTAAGGATGTCAGTAGTGGTACGAGGGTCTGGACGTTGATAGCAAAAATTTGGATTCTCTTTATCACACAGTTCGTTCAAGTATTCATAAAAAAATTGTTTTAAATTATTTAATCAATGTAATTAAAATTGAGTTTCTGGAAAAAATCTTATGTATATATATATATAACATATAATTATGTCTCAGATTAATTTTATTCAACTTGCAACACATCATAAGTGGTATCTCCATAAGGGTAAAAATGGTTCGATATTTCATCTATGTAATGTGTGTGAATGAACCATTTGTAAAAAATTTTTTAAATGCTCAGAAATGGTTTTTTTGCAGTACTGATAAGTCGAGTGCGGGAAATCTATTAGACCATTCTAAAATTTCAATAAACCAACCGGTGGGTCTTTTAACATGTAATGGAAAGGGGCAAAATAAATAATCTTTATGTTTTGGCTCGTATGCATTATTGCACTTTCACAAATGATATGAAACTTTTAATTTATGGATAAAATATCTGTTAAAGAAAAAATTTGAAAATTTTATTAAAAGACAATATGTACAGAGGTGATGTAATAAAGGTCCTCTAGTCCAAATTTCGGAATCCTCGTACTGGGAGATGAAACAGTCCTCCAGCTCGCTGGACAGATGAAAAAGAAAGATGGCAGAATCAGCTGGATGCGGAGGATAAAAAGGAATGGCAGTTGTTAAGAGAGACCTTTATCCAATGGTGGATGGACATGGCTGAAGATATTTAAATAAACATATACCTGCTGTGCATGTTAATACATCAATTAGATAGTGTTCCACACTGTTTAATTTTATACTTAGAGAATCCAGAATACTACAGCCAATAAGCTTGAGAGCACAGAAGCATAGAAGGAATGGGTCGAGGAAGGATAAACTTGGGCTGAATATAAAAATAATGTTATACATTCACAACTTTTTCTTAAAAAACATTTTCTTTCGTACATCTTAATATATAATAAATAAACAAAAAATAAAATCACTTTTAATCAATTTACAGTTACCGTAAGCCTAAAATGTACACACATATGCAAAACTGTTCTGCGTTTAAGCAATAATTTTAACAAATATTCAAAGATACAAATATAAATGTTTTATATTAGATACTAAAATATTAGCTATTTTATAATCCATACATATTTATTTCTATGAGTATCATTTACAAAGAGGCAGCGTAAACAATTTTCTTATTGGTTTAAACAAACAACGCACGGTAATACGCTAATGTAAGATAATCAGAAGCATCAAACATGCTTCTAAATTTCAGTGTGGAATTCTGTGCTATAAAGATTTATATTTATATGTAAAACTTAAAATAGAAATATCAAATAATGGAATACGGTGCGTAAATAAGGCTTCAAGCGACAAGAGGTTTGACGCGTCCAGTTCACTTGATTTTCATAATAATATCAGCACCACTTGCCTCCATTACAATATTGCCCTTTATCTGTCGTCGCGGCCGTAATTCGACCAAAAAACATGAATTACAATAAAATGCGATTTTCTAATACCTCTTCACAAACCGATGATTGAGTGTCAAACTGATGATTGGACGATGTTCGTGCCCTTCACTAAATACTAATCTAATTTGAGTTCCTTGCGACGAAAAATGTTATACTTACACAATATATAATAAACTATGTGGAAAAATGCACCGAAGCACTCAGCTTATTGTAAAGCGATGACACAAAATACAGCACGTATTAAAACTCACGCTCACTCTTCACAAACGCATTCACAATAAACATTGTTCTAATATTCGTCACTCTGGCGTGCAGCGTTAAAAACAAATTGAAACTACTATTTCGGCCTCGAAGGCAAACTATTGCGTTAATCCCTCTGCTTTTTGTTCTTCTTGGGGGCCTTGTGTATCCGCCGGTAGTAGCTCTGCGCGAGAGAGTTGATGATGGAGATGAGGAAGAGCGCGACCATCGCTAGGACGATCTTCTCGAAGATGACGGACAGCTTGGAGGCGGGCGGGTGGTGACCCGCGCTGCTGTGCAGCCGCGTGCGCTGGTTCTGCAGGAAGCCCAGCAGCGGCTCCTCCAGCTTGGCCCCGATGCCGCCGGGAATGTTGTGGAGCCAGCCCAAAACTTCACTGAAAATTAACAACACAATTAATATCTCAAATTGGTTTAAATGATTTTTAAAGAATGCTTCGATTTACTTTATTTTATCTGTTGACTGCATTATCGCAATAATATTTTTTTCAGTCTAAATGTGTACTATCAACTTTACCTGATGAGTTTCTCATTGAATGCTACGATGACAAACATCTTCTGTATGTGCATCTTAATGATGGCTTTGCCGATCAGCGTCGCTCCGAAGAATGTCCAGAAGGGTACCAGGAAGTGTCCGCATGTGAGACCGGCCAGGTCAAACAAGGGATTGGGAATAGAGGCGCAGGCCAGAATGCCGAAGAAACCGACCTTCTCCACTAACTGCTGCACCAGAATTTTCCCCCTGAAACAAAACAAAGTTATACACAGCCTGTATATATTTTTAATTAAAAGACATAGCAACAATAGTTAAACATTAGCTACCAAAACCCGGTTCAACAACGATAAATCAAAACATAAGTGACTGATTGATATCAAGGTAACATTAAGAAATATCATAAAATAAACATTGGTAATAAATAAACATAAGATAAAGCAAAACGTAGCGAAAAATTTATATATTGAACAATCATTGTTTATAGTCATAAAATATATTTTATGTGAGTCCATTAGCCTTTTCGAGGCCATGAATGTGCAAGTGCGCATGGTCTGTTCGACACGTCACCTATTTAAAATTGTACCGTCATCTATGGACAACGATCCTAAACTTTCACAATACTATTTTTAAAACCTTTAAATCTCGTAAAATTTGTAATTTATCGATGAGCTTCATTCGACAACTGTCAAGTCACCATGTTGGCCACTTAAGAAGTTTTTTTAAGAGGGGATTCCACAAATCTTCCACTTGGATTACTTTTGTTTCATTGGCGTACATTTTTGCTTGAATTTGTTTCCGATTATTTTCGATATACGTCGGTTTTTTCACAAAATTGTATTTTTAGCGTATTGTGGGTGAATATATCTATCAAGTGTGTCTATAAAATTCACTTTATATGTTAGTGATATTTGACTGATTTTCTGTGTCGGACTTTGTGTTTTCTATATAAGTTTTTTCATATTTCTTTTGGTGACAATATTAAAAACAAGTTTAAAAGTAGTGAAATTGTGATAACCCCCTTGTATATTTTCCTAAAAGATTTTCATTTAAAAAACTTCCAATATAAATTTGGATAACCTAATTCTTTGGTAAGTTTTTACACTTTTCTACCATATTGTGTTTATTTTTATTAAATTTATGTTATGGAAAAATGATTGGCCTACAGGTGTCCCCCATAATAAATAAACCTGGCATTCAAAAGATTAGAAGTTGACATGCACCATACCATTCAAGAAATTATACATAAATTAGATATGCTTTCAAGATGAGGTTAATAGTTAAATTCGTATAATTTCCAGAGAAATTAATAATGATATTATTTGTTACGTGAATCATGCGAGAGAGGAAGGTTTGATAGAAAGAGACGACATTATTGATTTTCTCGCATTCGATACAAGTGTGAAACATATCACGTGTCTAGAGGCTTATCCATGACTTATTTAAGTATTTCATATTAATATTATTGAATGAGTGTTGTCATTTGAATTAATCTATCGAAAATTAAACAATTTTTCGAAGTATCTAATTCATATATATGAATATGTTTTGAAAACAGACTAAGTGCCTACATATGATGATCGCTTAAATCAATGTTCTAAATTTAAAATTATTATGACAGCATCAATTTATTATTCTGTTTAATACTACCGATTTAAAACGCCACGTTGGCGTTTTGGTGATATGTTTGTTTCATAATTACATATTACAGTAAAACCGCGATATAACGAAACCCGATATAGTGAAAAATGACGTATATCGAAAAAAAAATCGAAATTTAGTCCCTAAAACCAATTTTTCATACAAAAATGCATTTATATAACGAAATCCCGTTAATATTTATAACAAAATCATTTTTGTCCCGTACGAAAAAATGCCAATACATTTACGTAAATTTATAACGAAATAAAAAAATGTTAAAAGATGAAAATATTATTTCGCACTTACAAAGCCGCACTGCTGCATCTGCCGTATGCGAACGGTTTAATGGCCTTTTCGGCGGTGCGTGGCGTCTGCCGACAAGGTAGTAAAACAATTCAAACTTCTTCTTGGGTTCATAGTATCATATTTTGAAGTGGTTGCCGCCGTTACCGGTAAGTACCTTCGTAATTTATATACGACTCATTTTATAAAAATACCGCAATTCAACTGTCAAATTTTTATTTTTGAATTATTTTTTATGTTTCATGTCCAAAACTATGTTTGAAGCGGCTCTACATTTAAACACAATTAAAATATTGTTTTGTTTTTGCAATATTCTGGAATTTACAAAAATATCTTCCAATTGGTGTTGAATAGGTTCTGTTCTTAATTTAATTCCTTTGATTATCCATTTGCTTATCTGTTTTAATAACAAAACTACTAAAAATATGTAGGTATTCAGTTCCCTATGGCCTTCTTCCTCCTTTGTTTGCAGAATTTGCGATCTTTTTTGAAGCCGCGCAACATTTTTTTGCGACGGCGCGTAACATATAGTAGGATTTTTTATTATTTATTTCGTTATATGTGAGAATTCGTTTTTACGAATTTTTATTTTTTGGGCCCTTGGATTTCGTTATATCGCGGTTTTACTATATTAGGACAATCTATTAAAAGGCACTAAGACTACATTTTGAAAGGCGATCAATTACCTGTCTAATAGGGTTTCCGGAGCCTTGTTCCTTGAAACCGGGATGGGTGGGGGTTTGTGGGCCAGACGGGCCGTGCGTGCCATGAAGTACGGGGGCAGCTCCCCCAACGCCGTGCCCAGGCCCCAAAGCATCGCTTCCACACGGACCTACAAACATGTATTTATTTAATAATAAGGAATGTTCACAATATATATTTTTTATTTTCACGTTGACAGGATGAGGCCGGCCGTATAATGGCAAAACGCGAGCACTTTACACTGCATTCTAGTTGATAGTGTAATGTTGGGTTTCATAAACAAAGTCTTACTTAAGAATGAACAACATATGTCTCAGTACAGGGATGATATATGTAATTATAATATTCATAAAGTAACTAATCTTAAACAATAACAAATTAGAGTATGGATAAATATTTAATGATTTGTTAGAAATCAAGATTCTGGAAGGACAGTAAATCCGAGTGCGATTCCAAATAGATAAGTGATCAGATGGTGAATTTGGCAGAAAAAATAATTCTGCAGCGAATGAATCAATCTCATAAATTAAAAAAAAATCTAAAACCTTTTTTTTAACAGGATCAGGGAACATCATTTTTTATTAAGTTAAAGGTTCCAAAGGCAGATTTATGAAACATTAAATAAAAACAAACAAACCTTTGACATAATATTCCATATGGAGGTCTCCCATCTTGGATCAAATATTTCTGGACAAATAATTCTGAAAGAATTGAATACAGGTTTAACATAACAACAATAAGTTAAAAACAACAAACAAAGATGTGAATGAAAATCAATGAATAGCAGAAAGAAAAATTATAATTAATTAAAATAATTAAACTGACTTTATTTCTTGCAACGCATTTATGTGGTCCCGATTTTACATACCCGGAATTCACATTTTCCCTTCATTTGCGTGTAATTTCTGCAGTCCCGTGTCATTTTAGTACATCACAAACCCTATTTCATATTTGTCTTTCTCGTGATTTACGTCTAAAATTATTGAAATACGTTCGGCCAGTTCGCTATTCGCCATAGAGCCAAGAGTGTGTTGGTCATTTGCTTGTCGTATATACGCATTTTTCATTTTCATACCTACATAATTTATGTTTCGCTGTTTTTTACAAACTGGAATCAGCAAGAAAATTGTGTAGAAGATAGTATAGACAACATTGATGGCTGGGAAAGAATTTATGAATAACCCTTGGAGACTTACTTAGACGTTGACTCCAACGTAATAACATCAGACGTAGTGGAAATTGATGTGTCTACTCATCCCACTAACCCAGTTCCTACAAAGGACGATGCGATGAGGCATATTGCATATTGAAGGCCTCAAGGCATATTTTACTAGTATTAACAATGTACCACCAGAAACATTTAATTTATAATATTGAAAAAAACTATTTAAAAACAACAAAAAAAAACATGCAGCAAAAAAAAATTGATTGATATTTTCAATAAAAATTTTGTTTTTTTAATAACCCCAATTTACTTTTTTTTTGTAGGTCTTCTCAAAAACATATAATCGGGGTTCCATTGTAGATATAAAGATTGTTGAATTTAAACTCAAGATGCAGATTGATATTGAAAATTTTTTTTATATATAGAGGGTTAAGAAAGAATACCTTGTACGTGAAAAAATAAAAACTTTACAGGAGTGTGAAAAACACGGTGGATACGAGGCGTTATTTCAAACGTTTTTAGCAGCTAAATAATTTATTAAGAATTTTCAACTATCATTGGTAGATGCTATTAGTAACATAATTTGAAAAAATATCACTTACGATGCACCATTTTCTTAATCTACTACCTGTTTTAATAGCAACATACAAAATTTTAATAAATTCCCAGTAAATTTCAATATAGATGTGACATGCAGATAAAATAAATGTACTAACTCATCAGGATAGGGCGGACTGGGAAAATTGAGTCCCCCGCACTCGTACGCTGCGAGCGTGACTTGCGCGATATGAGGGCCAAGATACAGCAGGAATGTGTGCAGGCCCGTTCCCAAGCCTACAGATGATAAAACGCCGAGGGCTATCCACCAACCCCACCAGAGGGCCGACGATAATCCCACCTAAAAATATTACAAAATAATAATTTCACCACTCTAGATATAAATAGAATTAAATGGTAAATACTATTCACAATAAATCCGGATTCCGCATTAGCGAGGCAGATCATTGAGCAGTTTAAATTTCGCGTATATAACAACATTGGCTAGTGCGCTCCGTCTGTTCATATTAACGCAGAATTTAGAATAAGCCTACTGATGTCATAGACAATGTTCCCTCTAATTTTGGATGGCGGTGAGCGCGAAAAAAATCTTTTGTGCAATTTTAAGGACCAATGCTATTATTTGTACACTGGGGGAAATTGTGCACATTATCACACTGCTGATAGGGCCAGAGTTGGCCGCATTACCAATGAAGATTATTAAGACACATTATAACTATCAGTGAAAGCTGCAGACTTCCGACACATTTCCGCAATGAAAAATACAATCTTTTACAACTCATTATGTAGGAGAAGATCGAAGGTTGAAAAAGGTTATTTTGGCTATGTAACCTCAGAAAATGATTCATTGTCCAAAATGGTATTTTTATATGGCTTCTATATTTGTCACTTCCACCGCCCGGCAATGCTGTCTAACTAGGCCAAAACACAGAACATGGTAAAAAAAAATGGCACCCAAATGTTGCTATAGTCAACCAAAACATAAATGGATTCAATGGTAACGTGATTGACTACTTCATGAAGGTTTTAAAAAAACAGAAAACATTGGGCAAGTTCTTTGTTAAATGAAATGCTACCGAATCATCGGCAAACGAAAACCACCACCAGAATTAGAGTTACCTGATGTTTAAATTGTCTCCTTCTAAATATTAGTAACTTTCCTTCCCTTCCGCTTCTATCATGTCTCCTCAGTACAATAAAGGTAAAGTTTTGACATAAAATTTATTCATTTGTGTACTATTTTTGAGGGCTGGGAAGAAATTAATTGAATTATAGTTATTTGTTATGGGAAAAACTGTTTCAGGTCCTCAGGAACGGATTAATAACGAATGTAGAGAGTTATTGTAAACAATAATTTTTATTTTATTAATACAGTCTACTTATCAACACAAGCATATACTTTCAAGAGAAGTGTAGCATGAAAACAAATTTGTTGTATTGTATTATTGTACTTTGATCAAAATATCACATTTTATATCAGATAAATAAATAAATAAATATTATGCGGGATAAATCAACATAATGCACAACCTTCAATAGAAAGCGGCACATGAAGAAGTCTTGTTAAAAATTGTGTGCGCTATGATGTCAAATCGTGCGCACACTCGCACATCTGGACGCAGTCGCCGTCTTGGCTGGTGATGGAGAACCATAAGGGGTTCCGCAAGCGAGTCACATGCCCAATTCAATTGATTAAAATATCAAAATTGTTTTTCATTTCAGAATGAAATCTTACATAAAAGATGCGTGTCAACACTTTATTACAAATAACACTAATTTTTTTTTTTTCGATAACACCATATTTACAACACCATTCTTCCTGATGCAACCGTCCACTTCCGGTAGTTTGGAATTATGTTTATTATTCACGGACATTTTGATAAAAGTATATCGATAATAAATAATCCATTGGGACACTGATAATGCTAGTCACAAGACCATGACATAATAATAATAAAGTTCACGTGTGCATATTCTGATAACCCCTCTACCTCACCACTAGCCGCAATTCACTGCACGACACTCGGCCGACGAACAGAACAAAAAAAAGAGAGATCTTAGTCGATTTAAATTGAATAATTCTACTCGAACTAAATGCCCATTGTGTTATTAAACATGTTGTTTGTGACAGTATTCATTGGTTCGCCATCTCTAGTCTACACTAAAACGTGTCAAAATAAAATGAACTATTATAATTCATGTTTTTCATTAATCAATGAAAAGCTGCTTGTTACCACCATAATGAAAAATATTATATTTATTAAAAATATATTTCGAAGTGATCTCACAGATAAATTAAATATGTTGAAGAAAATTATTATCATATTTGGATTAATATTAAGGATAATTACTTCTAATAGTGGTTGATGGGGTCCTTTGATCTGGAACATTATCACAACTAAAGTGGACAGTAGTACACTAACTATAACTAATCCCTTGTACGCTGGAAGTCTGAAACAAAACAAATTATATTATAACAAACTGACAGAAATTCATTCAACTGTAGCAACTAAAATATTTTTTCCATAAATTGATTTTTTCAGTTTTTAGTTGATACATTTAATTTTTATTAAAATACCACAGAATTATGTTCTGAAAAAAAAAACTAACTTCACAATAATGTGTTCTTAAAAAAAAGTAATTGTACAATAAAACAAAATTTATTTCTTCAATATTATTATATAAATAATAAGAAAAATATTTTGTTTTTAGCACTATTTATTGATTATTCAACATGTTTTGATACCTATGGTATCTTCTTCAGGAAACAATGTATATTAAAATTAAAAATACAAGCATAGATAAAAACAAAACTATAAAATGGTGACTAAATAGGAACTAATATGAAAACAAATTTAAAAGGTGATACCAGCAAAGTGATAAATTTCAAACAAGGGATGAATAAAGCATAACATTGTACGTATTGCCAATGGTAAATATTTAAAATAATATAATAATAATATTTTGATGACATTCTCAGATATTTGATGATTATTCGCATCACCACACTATTATACAGGATTAACTTTGATAATAGTAAACTTGGCATTCGAACAACCCGCAAACATTTTTTACCATGGGTGATGGTAAAAAGTTACTATTCTAAAATCTTACTATGGTCAAAATTTACTACTGATCACACAACCGGCCCTTAAGAGTTAACCGATCCCAAGAAAGAATATAGGAATATTACACAATGGATTCAGTGATTTTTGGAGGCAAATGAGATTGAAAGTAATAATTACCCTTCGGCAGCTTGAAGCAGCAGTGCCCAGACTTCCTTACCGAAGTATTCGAGGGTTGTGAGAGGGTGCCTCCATAGTACCAGATGGGAGCAGTCTACATCTGAGTGGTCTCCCGAACCCGTGACATTCTTTCCCCGACCGGGACCGGACCATTCTCTGGGAGAAGAAAAAGAACATGGTTTAACGTATTTCGAGGCAAAAATTATGGTACCTTACGTTCTACTGCCGTGTGAAGAAAATAATATGGCAGGTGCAGGATTTTGAAAAATATGAAAGAATAATATATAAGTTGACTCAATCTTTAGATTTACTGTTTCTAATCAAAACATATTAACCCAAAGAAAAGTAATGGACATACTCTCCTCCCCCCCTTTAAGTATGTATACTTTTGCTTAGTACATAACCTCAAAATAAGTGTATCTTTATTTGGCAGCCATTTTGCAAACAAGAATCAAAAAAATTAAAACAAAAATGCCACAATCTTGAATTGCTTTTCCAAAATAGTCTTTCATTAATTTTAAATAATAACATGTCTGCCAATTAGAAAAGAATGATTATAATATTGTGTTATTTTATCTGCACATTTGCAGTTTGGCGTGAAATTTACAATATATAAAAATAATAAAATATGAGCACACATTCTAAAACATGCAATTTTGTTGATACGTTCAAATGAGACAAAAATATTAAACAGCGAAATCATCAATGAATTATACAACTGTGATAGTAATTTGGTAAAAGTCACATTATTAGATAATTAGTTCATTGGGTCGTATAAGAAACTAAAAGTGATACTTACTCCATTATCGTTCTGTATAATAAGAATAATTAACAATTTAATCTTTTATTGCCAATAATAAAAAATTCACATTTTATGAAAATAGTATATATTCACAGATCAAAGGCCGCCACATATCAAAAAACAAAATGTTTATATTTATTATTAAAAAAAAACTTTGAATTTTAATTTTAGCTTGTTCAGATAAAGCGATTCTCGTCACAATTTACACACAAGTTTACTGGAGTCAGTGCGTTATCTATAGAGACAGTAAATCAAAAACCATTCACACTTGTAGACGATTGTGTACAACCACAAAAAAACAAAGGTAGTTCACCGATCTCCGCTTCTCTCAACTGGTGGGGATGATGATGAGGTCAGAAGAAATGAAACACAGAAATATGTTCTTTCTAGGGACACTATGGTGAGAAAATGATTTCCTGATCGTAGTGAACCTGCTTTTATTTCATTTTGGACAATGGCAGTATTATTTATTCATTAAATAATTAATCATTCATGGGTTAACGATGATGATATTTAAACTCATGATGTGCCGATTAGGTCTCAATAAATAAATATTAATTTATATCATTCTTTTTATTTTCAACGTTTCCATGAGGTACTAAAACAGACGCCAGAAAGTCATTGTTGTAGACAGTGTCACTCATTATTTTGAGCGGCAGTAGATTTTTCACTATCACGCATTTGGGCGCCTGTCCTATCATTTAAATTTTGATTTTTTAAATTTGCGGTCGCCCTCTAGTGCCACCGGTAATTTATCGCATTGTGAGCTCGCTGCCGCTATCGCGTTCCCAGAGATGCCACACTATCTGAGAATCCAGATTATTTTAATAGTTCCACCTCATGTTTAAATCACTACTGATAATGTATCGCACATACAATGGTTGCAATTCTTCATTGTTTTCTAGTATATATTAATTGGCACTGTTTTCGGCGCCTAACTTGCCGCACAATAATCGTTCTGTTGTTGCCAAACATTGCAGGCGAGCATCGTATGGGAATCCAATTTAATTCCTGTTCAACACAGTTTGATTGGATGATTGCTGTCTGAGTAACCCGACTCGTGCATAACACGCGCAAACGCTAGAGTTCAACATATTGTGCGCGAGTGCATGTGGACAGCTCAATAGGGTAACCTCGGAATTGCGTGAGTCAAAATACATCATCTGGACAAGCTCTAGAGTAGAATTATTTTAGTCACTGATAAGATAATAAAATCATTAAAGCAGTGCCAAAAAAATATTATGCCCAGATAAAATTAAAGAGTCATTTTCAGCAAAATTATACAGAAACAATGTTTTTTTGTGTACAAAAATTTACGATGCAGCATTTTTGGCAAACAAAATAAATAAATATCTTAATATGGACCTGGTAGACAACCACCATCCAGTGGCATTGCTATAAATAGATACCAAACCTGATATCTGATAATGTTGTCTTTCATTTTCTATCCTTCTCTAAACTGGTGTCATAATATATGAGATAGATCACATTTTAATTTGAGATACCGTCTCACTGTGTCATATATGTAATGCTAAAAACAGTATTTGTTAGATCTAAATTATCGTTATACCATAATTATTTCTGTACTTAAAAATAGATAACAATAATTAGGGCTAATTTCAAAACCTTGAATTATACCATAATTAATATTCATTTTTAAAAACATACCCTTGAGGCGATTTCTCCATGTGAACATCACCGTTGCTCTTCTGTGCGGCGGGCATGGCTGGAGGCTGAGCGATCTCCGCTCCTCCAGCGACCAGTTTGTGGTAGCCCAGACGAGATAGCTAAATAAAAGATGCATAATGTCAGTTCTAAGAATACAAGTGTTTAAAAAAAAAAATTGTTACCTTATTAAACAGCATTTTGTGTGATTTGGTTAAAAAAAATAAAAAAAACAAATATATGAACAAGTTAACAAAATAAAGGCCGGTAGAAAACGCACTGAATAATTTAAAGGAATGTTTATTATATACACAGGATGCAATGGTTAAATTCAATTGATTTTTCTTGCTGTCCCATTAGTAAGCATTAGAAGCACCCAAGTAATCATTCGGGGCCAACTTGAAACATCTTATAACAACTTTATTTATGAGAGTTATAATAAAATTGTAATATGTAGATGCCCCCCTCGTACATAAAAAAAACAAGTCACAAAAAAATCATCACAGAAATGAAATTATGTTTATTTTTCAATGTAAATAACATATTTTAAAATTTAATTTAAACATAACTTCAAGCATAAGAATGAATGATTTGGAAAAAATGATACTTTTGATGCATATATTGAAGACTGAACTGATCTTTCTGTTATATATTTGGGATTTTAACTGGATTTTTAATATCAAACAAACTGGTAGTTTAGTCTTAAGATAGTAAAATTATCAAAAATTCCATTAGATTTATATAATCAGCGGCGTGCAGTCAGTACACCAATACCTCGCTTCACGGCCTAGATACGTTCCGTGAAAGTCGGCCGTAAAGCCATTTATTTCAATACAAATTTCATAAGATCCAATCCAATTTTATATAAATAAAAGTTATGAAAATAAAGTTTTTAGTTAAAAATGTTAATAATTTTGATCTCTTTAAAAATAACTTTTTCATTACATATGTATTAATAAAAACAAAACAGAATGTTGAACAGTTCTACTCGGAGCCTGAAGAGGAGCATGAAAAATCACATGTTATCATGCTATCATCAGCTCTTCCTGTTGTTGTGGAACGACTTCGTAGAAAAAAATCAGTTTAACGTTTGTTATTTTGCCCTGCTTTTCGCAGTTATTTGTAGGTGGCTGTATTAATGTTTCGAGAAATTTTAGCGTTGCATTCTTCGTCGGGATCAATTTTAAGTAGGATGTCTATTCCTTGTCCAAAATGATAAAAGTATGCATTTTTGTTTGAAATTTTTATGGAAAAATTTTGGACCGCAAATCATTAAATCATAAAAAGACCGTTATAGTGTAAAGCCATATAAAGGGCAGGCGTATAGTGAGGTATTGGTATACTTTGAAATAAGCTGTATTTAACTCAAATTTCTGCAAAATAAAATATATATCTCGTAATATCACAATTATTATATTATTCAGATTTTAGTATATCATAATTTTCTGTCAGAAAATATTTAATTTTGCTTTATTTCAATGTACTAACTGCGTGCACCTGGTATTAATATACAAAAGAACTACACTGTCAATGTGAATAGTAAATAATAATTTTATTTAATAAACCCATTTTTTAAATAAATAAATATAAACTGTGATTGAACAAAAATTGATTTAAAAAAATATAAAAAATCATAAAACATTTTATTAAAATATGTACTCCAATTATATTACCGTTCTTTACACACAAATAAATAAAAAAAGTAATTAACGTAGTAATACATTCATGTAGAAACCTACCTACTTAACGATAAATCAAATGTAGCCTATTGGTCAAGAGAATGATAAAAGAAAACACTACACGATAATGATGGTAAAAAGTTGAACGAACTGACACAATTGGCTGAACAGTATCAACTGAGCACAGTTAGGCGGTCAGCCTCAGGAGACAACTAAATACAAGATGCCACATATTTGTTGTATTATCCGTCAAATCGGTTATTTTTGTTACGGACAAGGAAAACAAGACCACTTAAATAAAAGGGCGGAATAATAACCGCCTCTCGTAACAAAGGCAAAGTAATAATAAGAACTTTTTTATCAAGTAGTATTGATTTTCAAGTGTACGTCAAAGATTATTCTTAGGGCTACATTAAGGTCAGATAAAAATCAAGTAAACAATGATAATATAATTGTAAATATGAAAACTGGGACAAGATAAATGCCGTGTTTTATTTCAGATGATCACTTTATTTTATTTATCTGAATAGATCACTGGACAGAGATTTTTTTCACATTTAACAGTACATAGAAATCAGGTCAAATATTTTTTATTTTTATTTTAAATATGATTCACCAGCTGATTGATATACACGGCCGGCGTTGCCAAGAAAGAAAATATTAACATCTAGAATATTAAGCCTCTTCACATCTCTTTATAATGGGCCTGTGTCATGTGCCATGTAAAGATCTCCCTAGTAAGCCCTTTACGATGCCCTTAGAATTTTTCATCTCGCAAGATATCGCTTGCATAAATGTATACACACCCACACATCGATTATCCAGGACCTCGGTACAAGCCAATGACTTATTGACATGCCAGCAATATTTTGGACATGTCGCCAGAAGAGAGAACGACAACAACATGGAGTGATGGTAGGGTCGAGGATCGAAGGCAAAAAGGACGACGATGGACAAATTAAATTAAAAGGACGCGGCTACCAACGTTTATAAAAATATAAATGGAAAAATCTAGTTACTGCTGTATGACTTGTCAAAATATGGTGGTCGTGCTGAGATAACGTGGACAATGTGCAATAATTTTAAATTAAAATCACACAAATGTATTGTGAATAATGTGAAAAATAGAAAAATCTGATTGAATTACATTAACACAGACTAAAGTTCAACAGATGCTACTGAATGTGGAGTCTGTACAAATTACAGAAAAAATTTGTTAATATGGAAAAAAAAAATCTGATCTTGACAAAGTGCTATGTGATTTTGTACATTTTTTTCCTTTTATGAAACAAAAATGACAAAATACTGACTCCTACATAATCAATTACCAAATTGTTTATAATGTTATTGGCTCAACTATCCATTAATTAGACTGATAATAAACAATAGATACATGCTGCTTGCCGCAGACCACCCTTATTAATTTTAATAATTGTAATACCGGTCGGCTACGTCGTCAGCGAACTGTTTACGACTCGACTTACTATTGACACGATTGGCATCTTTCAATATGCAAAAATAACACAGCTCAAATTATTTAAATATTTTCACAAATTTCAGTAACATTTTTATTTAATTTAGAAATTTTACATATCACATGTATTCTTACATCTTACGTACATATTAAGAGTTTAAAATAAATTAGTAAAATCAACTTGTGTAGCATTGTAGTCACTCATTTATTGACTATTACGTTTAATGTCCACTCACACTTTCGACTGTTGTCATAGCCTAGTAACACTACACCCTGTGTCCCAACGCGATCAACAGGGACGGGAAACTTAAATGTTATAAGATGTGTGTGTCGTTGTCTACTTCTAGCGTCAAATGAACGGCTGTTGAACTATTTTGATGATGTTCGAGAGTATCCCACCCCCTTCCTTACTCACCGTTATGCACAAATTATAAAACTTTGCATCTTTCATTAAAATTAAATAGTGAGGAGTTTGTTTACTTGACCAATTCGCTATATGATCAGGACAGTGGTACAAACATGGTTGTTAAGTGAGGAATGGCTGCATAGTCAACATGTTTCCAGTGTTAGCTTAAAGTTTCTATCATGACTGTTTTGATTATTACAAGAACTAAAACATTGTTGAGTTTTTTATTAATTGTTTTAACATGAAATTTGTTTAATTTGAAAAAAATATTTCGGTCCATAAATTTCATAGTAACGATTTCCACTGTATCGTCGATTTTCAAATCAAGAATGACATATTTTAATTTATAGAATATAAAAAAGGAAAATTCACCCAAATGAAGGCAGCTACACATGTGAAAAACAAATATGACTTAAACAATATGGCTGAAGAAAAGTAAACTAAATGTAAACAAATCTAAAATCATGAATATTGGAAATAAAAGAATATCAATCACACCGACAATTATCATAGACGGTGAAAGTCTGAAGAAAGTGACTGAAATAAAATATTTGGGAGTCATAATGGATCCAAAATTTAATTTATCGCAAAATATGTTTTGTTTTTAGCTAACGAAGAAGAAATTCAACAAATCAGTGTTGCAAAATAAATCTTTGAGAATAATATTCAGAAAAAATAGATATACTCGGATCAGTGCAATGCTGGAAGATCTGAAGATATATTTTAATATAATGGCATTTATTTACAAAATCCTCAATAAGAAAATATAAGCAGAATTTACACAAAAAATTGATGCATATCAATACGAACACGAGCATCGTACAAGAGGAAGGGATAGGCCGAGACTGCTATTCAGTTAAGAAGGCCAAATCTCAGATATCGATGATGTATAGTGCGATGAAGATTTTTAATGAAACGCCTGAAAGAAATAAGAAAGGAGGAGAAATTGAATAGATTTAAAATAAACTGACCAAATATGTAAAAGTTTTAGTAAAAGAAAATACTTTAATCATGTTTATATTAGAGCATACATAGGAGTGCTTATGTATGCACTATGTTAAGAATTAAATAAATAAAAATAAAAAAATCAGTAGAGTAGATAGTTACTTATATGAACACATACATGTTCAGGATTTCAGACATTTATGACTACTAATAATTTAATAAAAATATTGGCAACAAAGCAAAATTTCATCTTGTTCAAATTGTGGAGTAACGCAGAGTTAGTTTAAAAGTTCGGGAAGCAACATTGCCAGCAACAATTAATAAGTTACCAGCCAGCTACAAAAATAACTCGATTCTAAATTAAACCAAGCAGACCAGACACTGTCTCGGCCACGTTGACTAATAATTTATTAATTAACTTGCTTGAGACTGTCTCCTACATTGGCATTGAGCGACCTTTGGAATATACTGTGACCCACATATGACTTTAACTAAGCAAAACAACTTGAAATGAGAACACAATCAGGTTTTAACTGATAAAAACTGTCAAATATAAGGATTTTAACGTGATTAAAAGATTAAAAGACAAAAGGCCATTATGTACATAATCACATCTTATATTAAATATTGAAAAACTAAAAATTCTATAACACCCTTAAAACGTAAACACTACTAATTCTCTATGGGACATTGCGGCATTGCGATTTTCCGAATTACGAAGATAAATTTTAAAATATGCATTATATTTTCTCAGACGCATGTATATAGCACCCCCAGCATATAATATATTTTTCTGGCCCGCTGCGCCCCACCTCATACACAGATCATCATTTTGGAAATTAAATTCTAAAATCTCCCAAATTCAATTTCATGTTCAAATGCTGTTTCTTGTTTTGTACAAAATCCAAATGTATATTATTATATACTCTCTAGATCAGATACATTTCTACCTCATAAACATCAGTAAGAGCACTCTAATATACATTACGCCCCCGACCTACGACCAGCCTATAAAACATTAGCCATTTTTTTAATACGATTTCTTAAATGGAGGTTGCCCTCCAAAAAAATACATATGTTAATATTTTATATTAATATGTGAATGTAACATGACAACGTCCCACAACAAATGTATTTATCATCGTAATGTTTGCCATGTCTCTTTATCTTAATGAAATGTTTAAATGTATAATATTTGAACAGTACACCAACAAAAGAATTTAAATTTATGAGTAGATGATATTAGAAGAATATTTTAGTTATTAAATAGTGTTTCGCAGACTGCCGAGTTCTGTTTTATGCTATTCCTATTCTAATAACTTATTTCAATATTCAAATTTTTTATAAATAATAATCATGAAAATTTATTACTAAACACAATAGACTATGATTGTAAATGTGTGCTATTATTAAATGTTGCAAATGTGTTATTTAACGTTGAGGATAATACAATAAGAAAATTACTGTAAATTATTCCAAAGGTTGCAAGGCCAGGTGAGTTCCCGGGGTCATCAAGCAATGTATTAATTTAATAGTAATCATTTTTACTTTTGTGATGGAATGAAACGCACGACTGGTGCAGAGTTGTTTATTATCACCGGGCAAGACACACTGTGACAGAGCGGAAAAAGTGTCATCGACGAACGATCAGGCCAGACCGGGCACCCTAGACCCTAGATGCAGATGTCGCTCGCATCTTTGATCGGATGGGGACGGTGGTGAATTTGAATCGCTGTCGCCATACTTAACACCTAAAACTTTATTTGTGTAAAAAAAAAAAGGATTCCCAACAGGTTGCTGATCCCAAATTTAATTTAAAAATTACATATGTGAAGAAATCATGAATATTCATGGTGCAGTGGGGCCAGGGCACTTCTTTTGAGATTGAACTTACTTTTTGAGTATATTTAAAAATATTTTGATACAAAATATTCCACATAGAATTTTGTACACCTAATATCATGCAGTGTTATTATTAACTATCAGTATCGAGATAATTTTTTAAATATAATGAAAAATACCAACCTGGAGCTTTTTTATTTATCAGTACATCACTGAAGGATACTATTTACACAAAAGGTACATATTTTTTTGTTTAAAAAAATAATAAAAATGTCACTCATTCATGTCTTATGTGATAAAAAAAGATATTGGATTATGGCGGGCTATACATAAAAGAACTAAGATTGGAAAGTGTTTATAAAATAGTCTACCCGGGATTGTGTCACGACAAAAGCTCCACTGACTTTTAGCCCAATAACTATACGTCCACGACAAAAGATCCAGCTGACTGAAATCTGTTGATGACGAATGGATAACACATAGGTCACGCATAAATAATATCATTTGCTTTCGAAAACATTTATAATTAACATACTCTTGAAAAAATATATCAATGATAAATCTTTGTTTTTAGGATAAAATTGTACAAACTAAAGATACATATTAAGGAAGTATAAAGTTTTATTATGTTTTAGCATCGTATATGTTTTTTGTATTAAGATGTTCGTTTTGAATTAAATTAAATCATTTAGAGAATTCCACTTTCTAACTGTAAACTTTGTATTTCGCATTGGATTTGTTTTGATCGATTGTATATTTATTTTTAAAGCTTTCTTATGAAATTTTGTTTCCGGCCGTTATATTGTATTATGCCGCGTGGATCAATTATCAGTTGGAGCTTTTCTCGTAGAACCACCTGGGATGCAGATTAAATGAAAACTGGGGACCATTCTACGGAAATTAAATGTGTCATTGAGCGAACCTGAGCTCCATTCTTCCACGTGAGGAAAGTGCAGCCGTGACTTAAATTTAAATATGTGAACGATACAATGCTTCACGTTTCCTGTAATTTTATATGGAATGGAGTCATGAACACTCACTGAAACAAAGCTAAAATGAATTGAAGCTTTTGAGATGTAGATGGACAGACTACTTCTAAAAATAAGCTGAGTTCACAGGGTCATTAAAGATAATAAGAAAACAAATCCTAAAAACTATACAAATCCAGAAATTGCAATATTTTTACTATATTGTGACATATCCGGGAAAATATCAGAACTTGCGTCTCATCATTCAAGGCGAAATTAGAAAAAGACAATGGTTCGGAAAGTCCACAATCCAACTATTTCGAACTGCTGTAAATATAATTGTCAACATGATTGCTGACATTTGATAACTGGATAAGCACTATAAAAAGTATTTCACATTGCACTTAAAAAAAAAACGCTTCCACACAGAGACGAAATCTATCAGATTCTTGTGGCTAGTGCAGAAAGGAATGTTTTACACAAAGAAAGGTTAAGTTTAAAAATTGAAATTACATCTTTCTATTTTAAATTAAAACTAAATTCGAATCCCGGACAAAGTCGGGCACGGCCCGCTAATAATAGTAAGTATTAAAAATAAATCAAAAGTAACTTTTCTCAGTATCTGTGTATTTATACATACTCAAATGCAAATAAATTTTTGGGTCAGATATTCGCAATTGTGGAACACGGATCCATTTGATTGTCTTAAAACATTCTCATTGCAAGGCATCAATTGATGTGGCTTCTCAATACAGCGGGGAAAAAAACAGTCACTTCTCTCGTGACAGTTTTTAAATCTACAAGATACCAAGAAAAGTGAAAGAGGGAGCATTTCACGTTGGACATTGGATAAATCCAATCTTTTATGTATTCTAAATTCAGCTCAATCATATAACGAGACCCATTTAAAGGACTTCATTAATTAATAGGGCAGTTACTTTATGGTACAACATGATTATGTTTTTTTTTATATAAACTAAACTTTACACAACATACTCAAGAGTTTTTTTTTTAACTACTATAGTTTCGAAAGATGTAATTATCATTTACACTTGATGATGAATGGGACTGCACTTCTCGAAACTATAAAAACACACACAATAAAATAGTTTAAGGACAATTCAAGCACTCAATGACCATCAAAAATTGTGTGTATTTTAACGGATTAAAAGCCTAACCGTTGCAAATCTGGAGTTACGATAGACTAATTGTACTGTATAAGCAATTTGTTTTGGATATTTAACTTAATTCAAAAATTTAATAGGCGACGCTAAGTAAAACAAACGCAATTATCAGAATCAGTTCTAAAGCAATAAACTATTGAGATTTTATTTAAAAGAGAAAAAACCAAAACAATAAAATCGGTATTTATTTTCAATATTTGAAACAGAAGCTTTGTGGTTAAATATTCCTAATGAAAAAAAAAAAAAATTGTAATGTCATTAATTAATATGGGTGTTACTCTGTGGTGTAACATAAATATTTTATCTTTTATTAAACCAAACATTGTATTAAACAACTAAATATTATTTTAAACAAATTATAGATATCTCATAGAGACAAAGCTATTTATATTATATGGGAAGTATGGGTATTACAGGGATTACGACCTGTCTTCGGCAGTGAAGTTGTAGTTGATACATGAAGTGTTTCTACATGGTAACATATATACAACTTCCAATAATTTGACAGATATGTAGGTTGATTGGGTAGAATGGCAAACGTTACATTGTGTAAAGTGATCACTTAAGCCAGCTTGAAGACAGGTCGTAAGCCCATTAATACCCTTACTTCCATATTTCCCATATAATATAAATAGCTTTGTCTCTATGAGATATGTATAATTTGTTTAATAACAATGCCTTTGAAGATAAAAATCCAGTAATTGTGTGTTCTTGGACATATTAAATTATTGTTAAATATTATTTTTATCTCAACTACAGCGTTGTGATGTGCAGTCCCACTCATCAAAACCACACTCCCCCTGCAAGGCCACCTCGTGATAAAAATAATAATCAGTTGTACGTTTTAAAGTTTGATTTGATAAAAAAAAAAAAAAAACTATTTGCATGTTTCACTCCAGTTGTCAAAAACAAAATGTTATTCTTGATTTAATTGCTAAAATTGGTATTTGATTAATGATTTAGATTTAATAATCTGCCGCCGCTGCGCGCAATCGGGATACAGTCGTTGCTCGGTGACTGTCAAACGGAATAATTTTTTAATGAAATCATACCCCTAATTGCTGCTTAAAACGTCCTAAAAATAATTCACTATAATCGTGCATTGAAACAAAAACCTATTGTGTTTGCAATGTGTCTTTCATTTTTGTAATTAAGTGTTTAAGTGTGCGTTTTATAATCAATGTTCGATTTTACTTCAAAGTTTTTTTTTTTCACCATTTCTGTAGTAAGTTTGTAGAACTTCATAATCACATATGTGAAAATAAAACAGTTGTTTTTTTGGTTTAATTTACTTGAGACACGTTTCACCTTGAATTGGCATTACTTCACATGTGTTATTTCGTTACAATCTCTACTTCAAAATTTAAAATGTCCTGAATATGACGCAACCACTTTCAAAAACTTTTCCCACGCATTGCAGTAGTAAACTTTACTTTACTTGAATTTTTGGTAAGTTACTGGGCTGATAATAATGACTGTTAAAATGTTTAAATTAAACCACGATCGTGATGAAAAAATTAAGAAAACCACTTCGAATTTGGTATGATATTTTATATGCTTCGAGTATCTGACAACCTTTGCAGACATTTAAAAAGTTATTGTAACAGGAAAAATTAATATGGCCACAATATCTCCAATGTTGGGAATTCTGTAGTACTTCTGTAAACAAGCCCAGCAGTCTTATTCCGGGATTCGCTTTAGCGAGGCATAATGGTAATATAAATAATCCAAACGTCACATATGTAACAGAACAGTGAATAGCACGCTTGGATTGTTCATGTTAACGATCCGCCTAGCTTGCGTGATACCTGGAAAAACGCTGCTCAGATACATGCAGTGTGTTTCGCAAAGATGCGTTAGATTCTAAATTATTGCAAATCCAGAATTGAATGAGATTCCACATGAACGACAGCATGTTTATATTAATAATAAATATATTACATTAATAAAATTGGAGGGAATTAGCATTCTTATTGAGTTTCCTTTTTCAAATAATTTTATATTTTAATAATAAATTATGATAAAATCATTTGTTAATTTTAATGAACAAGCACATGCCGAGCCCACACTAAAAGACAAATATTTACATACTCCAATCTCAATGACAACTTCGTTAGGACCAGTGGATGCGACTTTCTTGGGGGCCTCCATAAAGAATGAAGTCCTCACTCTTAACACCTCAAAAGACACAACAACAAAGCGAAAATATATTTAGACATCGCACAATCCCGAAAAAGAAAACAAGAGCAATAAAGAAGACAAAGAAGTAATGGAAAATAAGACGCAACTCTACAAAGGTATAAAAATAATAATAATTGATGACTGTCTGGAGCGCTAATATACACTGACAAGGCGAAAATTCAAATGACGTGTAAAGTAGAGTAACGCGCGCTGCGCGAAGAAATTCTAGACCACAATTTTATCAATATTTGACTGATGATGAATAAAAGTGAATAACAAATATTAAATTAATAAATTACTAACGTGTGTGGTGTGGATGTAAACGTCGAGATCTTATAAACTCCAGCTCCTTGGGCAAACACACGAACACTTGTGCAAAGCGTAAAAGTCAACTATTTTTGAGACTTTTAAAGAGCGGCGAGAGGAAACTTTCTCCACTTCTTCGTCCAGACAGACGGTTCAACGCGCCGAGTTGCCGGGAAAAAAAAACACGATGCAAAACTTTTGTATGAAAATCGATCGCTGGGCGAACATGTGATCGCAGATGACGTCCGGCACCGACGTTCGGTTCACGAATAGTGGAAAAATATACAGCACGACCCGCACACTGCGAGTGTAAAATAAATTAATCACGCGATCATATCGCCAGAGAACACGTTCTGAAAGAGGCGGCCTTTGTAATTTATAAAAATAGATAAAAAGTATTCGTCACGTGTCCATCGCCGGCCAATCGTGCAAGCCCCCGCCACGATAATAATCGCTGTCCTCAACACACTTGAGGGCTGTCAATGTTGTTTTCTGTCAAACGCGGCCAATCGGGGGGCTTCTTGGCACACACCGTACGGTCAAACATTAACATCCGACAACACGTAGTATTATTTTCACACATTTTCCGTGATTATACAGACGTTAATAGACACGAACGAACATCAGGCGATATTCAACTTTCGCTGCAGATTTTCAAACCGAATACTTTTGCAGTCGTATTTCGCCAAACCGAACAGTCACTAATTTCAGCATTAACAGTACTCGGAATTGATCAATGCGGGCAGAGTAGATGACTATGAATATAGGAACAAAGTTTTTTATACTGGAAATTCTTGAATTACTTCGTACGCTATCTCTCTTACACCGTATCCTGACGTAGAAGGCATTCAGTAAAAACAAAAAAGTCGCATCATGACAATTACAATTTAATCATCAACTGAGAAGTCTTTTTCTACTATATTTCGTTTTTTCTACCTTGAACGAGCTATCAATCTTTGTTATTTGCGGTCCGACCATATGGCACGGCGACGTCAATGTGACGTTTGACTGAGCGCCTTAAATTTGAACGGTGATTTTACATCAGGCTAAAATGTTAACGATGACATAAAAAAGCGAGTCGCGAGGTGAAATCGTAATTCGAAAATCGAAAGTTTCCGTACACTATAACTTGTTCTCGAGTGTCGTTGAATAAAACATGAGAAAGTTCACTATCCATTCGCGCAATTGTTCGTCATTTTCAGAACAGATGCAATAATTAATTGTTCGTTATCAATTTATTGTATTCCCATACTATGTAAATGACACAATGGGTGTTTATAAATAATTAGTTACACACGGTACATTTATCATCAAAATTAAACTGGCGGAAATTACAGAAAAAAATATTTGTTTATCAAATATTGTTTCACCTTGAAAAGCAAAGCAACACATTTTTAATGTTTGGACTAATGTTCAAAATGTACACATACACTAACTGAGACAAGAATACATATCTACATAAATACAATAAATTAAAAATATACAAATCCTTCATAGTGGCAATAGCAATTTGCGCATTAATAGTTTTTTGTCTCCAATAAATCTAACCCTTATACATTTATACATTTTTTTTTCGATAAATCACACAGAAAATTTATCTATAGAAAAACATAGTTGCCAATAGAATACAAACAAGTACATTTCCATTGTCAGACTTTGAAAATTGGAAAACTGTTATTTTGTTATACTATAGGTAAATAATTATTTAAATTATGTCCTATGTACGTGGGTACGTACATTTAAATTATGTAGATCTTTCGTGTTCATCCTAGGACGGGTTTTAAATACTAGAAATCAATTTTTTATTTGCAAATACTAAATACTTTTTTTGAAAAGTATCAATACTCCCAAAATTATTGATACCAAATTTTTTGTAAGGCACTAAAGGTTTGCGCCCTGGTGCTTCAAGTTGAGTGCATTGATGTAGTTATGGCGCTAAATATCCGTAAAGCTTTAAAAAATTGGAGAAAAATAATCACATAATTCAGAGCCATTATTGTTGCTTACTTCACTGAAATTAGGACTTGCAATTTACATCAAATTGCAATTACCGGTAAACGGTAAATAATTCTTCCAATTACCGGTTATTTGCTGGTAAATGAAAAAAAATAGACGTAGATTAGATGATTAAAGTATAATTGTATGTGGCTAGCTTTACTAAAACGGTATCCTAGATTAAAATCTAATAATTTCAAATACATTTCAGGTGAAAAATGTCATATAAATACATACATATGTATGATGTCCTTTTGTTTCTACTGAGATATGATAATGGGAGATCAGAAAATCATTTATCTATATGCCACATCGATTTTGGTTAATTTGCATTACGACTGTATAATATTTGGTTTACATGTCTGTGAGGAGTTAATAGTTTAAATAAATTTAAAGTTATTAGTTTATCCATTAACTTATTGATGTATATAAAACATACATTAGGTATATGAATACATAGTTTGTATACACCTAATATAAATTCGTAATTAAAATAAAATAATATTACAACTGAATGTTTTTATTGAATTTATTAGAAATTATTAATTTTTTGGGTATAATAATTTTTCAGAATTAAAATATGCTCTCGTGAAACAAATATACCAATAATTTCATCTTTAAGACTTGACCTGAATTTTGTACATATTTTTCCCGCAGATGAAAACGCTCAACACTGATTCAATACTTGTTGGTCGGCAAGTCATCAGATTTTGAAATACAATGTTCAAATATTTACCTCGATTTTTCTTGAGTTCCCAATATGACATTTCTCTCTGAATAACAGTGAAATAATTTTCGGTAATTACCTATGGTGCGTTTTGGTTGATTTACCGGTAAACTGTTAATGCAATACTAATAAGATTATATAAATAATAAGAAAAATATTTTGTTTTAAGCACTATTTATTGATTATTCAACATGTTTCGATACCTATGGTATCTTCTTCAGGAAACAATGTATACTGAAATAGGTAAAACTTGCAGAAATTTTGATATTAGAATTCTCCAATCACCTTTTGGAAACAAACCATTTGTTTGACATTAACAAGGGTTTACAAATTATACATACAAATACTAAGGGTTAACAGTTAGATAAATTATAAATTTTAGAAATAAGAAAAAGTGCAAGCTAAATATTATAAATAACTAAATCCTCTTTGCAAATAGTCACCCTTTAAATTAGTTCCTACTTAGATACCCACCGCTTTATAGTTTTGTTTTTATCTACGCTCGCTCATATTTTTAATTTCAGTATATATTGTTTCCTGAAGAATATACCATAGGTATCGAAACATGTTGAATAATCAATAAATAGTGGTTTAAACAAAGTTATTACACAAAATAATTTTGCTAATATTGAAGAACTAATAAGACTGCCCCAAAAATAAAGAAATGCAACAACTGACATTCACGAAATTGTCGAGTTGAATGCACATGAACTGACAGTAGAAAATAAATTGGTTACACAGTCTAATGACAACCATCTAAGAATGAAAATCTTAATGCTGTTGTTAGTCCAGAATTAATATCAAATCACATCTCCATCAGACAAGATTGTGGAAATAGATCCCAACTTGGAAGGAAGCCTCAAGTTTAATGGAAATTAATAACAGGGAAATCCAAACAAAACTGGAAATCAAATAAACAATGTCGATCATAAGTTAATTTTTGCTTATCAACTGTAATTCATAATATATTTAATATAATTTTGAAATAATATTAAATGTTATTTATGTATTTTCTTATAATTTTATGGTTAGTTAAAGATGTCTACCTATGACTATAATGTTCAGAGTTCAAGTTCCAGTGGTAGTCACAACTTTTTTCAAGTAGATTTTTTCTATTTACCTTTCTAAGTGATTTATCTAATTTGTTTTAATTATCTAATTAAAAAAAAAAAAATTTTAGAATGCAATGAACTATATTCTTGTATTTATTCATTGGAAAATGATAGAAATGGTAGAAGGTATTGTTACATTATTACACATAGCACATAAATGAACACAGTATCTTTATCAGATTGGAGGAAACAATATTGTTACTGTACACTGGCTCGTTTGTATGCACTGTTAATCATATCATAGTCATGCTCCATAATTATCAGTTTTATAACAGTTTCGATGAACTGAAAAATTGATATCAAAACAGATTAAATTACACGATACTCATTGAATAAAGATCATAAATTAATTGAGAAATGTAAGCTACTAGAAAGATATGGATTTATAGGTATATTTTTTAATGTAGTGCCTTAAAATAATACAACACAATAGTTTATTTACATGTGCACAGTTAAATTATACACATAAGAATACTCTCGATTATCGGGGGTGGTAGGGAAAAAACTGACAAAAAAAATTACAGATAATTTCCGCCAAAAACTTTTTAATATAAAAGCTAAAAATTATCCTATATATTAACGAACATAGCTGTGTGCCACAAAAATACAAAATTGAGGTTATAAAATAAGAGTATAAACAATCAAAAACGTTAATAATAATCAACCGCTACGCACGCAAAATTTTAGGTGACGCGTCTTACCCACTGAATCAAAGCATACCCAAATAATAATTTGTAAACACTTCATTGACCAGGATTTTCGGTCAATGACGTGTTTGTTGTTTTGCCAAGTTTTTGTTCCGTCACTTAGATGCATATTATCAATTTTGATATACGATTTTGAATAATATTTCAAAACGTTATTAAAAAAATATATTTTTACTCTGCAACCCGATGGTTAATGCGATCCTTAATAATCAAAGTTTTTATAAGCTCGGAAATAAAGTAGCTTTATTGGTACACACATATATTGATCATCTAAAGAATGTAATCTATTATATTATTAATTTATTCACCTATTTACCATTTAATTTTAGAACTAGATACTTTAGTGACAAAAAATTGCATTACTAATGTTTTTTACTAAAAACATCAGTTAACATTTAATGTAGTGTTGAAATAAACTAATTGGTGTTAAATTGTAATGATTTAGGTTCTAGTGTAACAGTGATTGCTTGCTGAATTACAAATAATTACATTTACCAATCATTGTTACAATCAAACACCAATCACAGTTTACCTCATTACTACTTTTAAGGTATTTAATTAATATATAAAAATAATAATTTCATATTGGCATCACAATACTAACTAAAGACACCTGAATCCAAAGCGACAAATACACCGGAGTGGGATACTGTGCAGCCATTTTGGTGGGAGTGTTAAATAGAAAAATTCTTAAAGCATATGTGAACTAATTAATTATGTTATTGTTTTTTAGCTGTGGAAAATAAATTATTAATATTGGAACAGATTATCACTGTACCCAATTTATTAATATGTGTGATAAAAATTCAATAACATAAATTTATCGCAATCTAATATTTACACACTATCAGACAAAAATATAACAATACTAATAATATTACCGACAGCTAGATTACCATGCATGTACAATATACAATACATTCATTTATGTTCAAGGAAATAATTAGGAAGCCTAATAATTGCATTCATTGAGTACCTAGTAAAATACAAACATGGAAAGGTGAAATTGAAAAATCAAATTAGAATTCATACAAAAATCTAATATGGTTTTAGAAATCCTTTATTACACATTCCATAAATAAAGTTCTTCAATATGTGTATATGTATGTATAAACAAGTGCCGAGTGCGACAGTTTTTTTTCTATCATCAGTTTCTGTTTCATTCAAAATAAATGTGCAACTCATTAAAAAGTAATAACCCACATTCACTGCATATTTATTACGTGATCATTGAACACTTTCTTACTCTGTAGCATAATATAATACTGTATTTTAAACGGATATTTATATTATAGAAATTAATATGTAGGTGTACTGGAAAGCTTTTTTTTTTAATACTGCACCTTTATTTGCATTATTTAATTAATCCTGCACAATAAAAAAAACTATTATCATAATTATTATTAAGACTGTTGAAAATAAATCACATGTATTATGTATTGTATGCATTTCTATGATTTAAAAAATATTATTTCCAACTTTATTAACAATCATGTCAAAAAAATAAATTAAAATGGAGTAATTGTTTAGTCTAACAGTTTGTCAAAAATAAATAACAAATGATAATGGATAGAGTATATGCGTGCGCCACAATGATGTGCGAAGATTGGGTTACATGATGCAAGAATTTAAAAAAAAACGTAAGTACAGGAGTTGTAAAAATCAAATATTTAATGATGTGTGCTTATGAAAAACATTAAAATTTTGCTACAAACACAAAATAAAAACCAGGGAAAGCAAGGAACACACGGATCTACAATATAAACAGATGTGTGTTTGTACCAGGTCCATTTTGTTTCCGGATGTCTTGTGACCGCGTTTGCGACACTCGGACTTGAGTTGGTCTTTCGTCATTGAAGCCAAATCTTGAAGAGTGAGTCCCGGCGATCGAGGAGGTGTGTCATGGCTTCTGGTTTGGAAGGTGGAGCTGCCTCCGCGGCGGAAACTTCCACCGGTCATTGTGGGCTGAAGTGTTATGTCTGTTGTCGTTGGCAAATTACTTTTTTAACATTGTTAACTTTGCTTAATCAACGTGGCGATAAGCAATAAACAATATTCTATTATACATCAAAGTGAATCGTGCGGTAGTCCGATGCAAATTTAATTTCTCAAAAAAAATAATGATGGAATGAATTGCGTCAAAATGTATTTTTCCATTTTAACTCTCCACGAGTCATTTTTCCATTTAACTCTCCAATCTCAGATTGAGCAATTCTTGAAAAAATTATGTATTCATTAATTTATCTTATAAACACATATTGAAATCTGAAGTTCAATATCTGGGTTAATTTATGTTTGGTTATTTAATAAATTGTTAGCATTTACCATGTTATTGTGTTGAAACCTATAATTCTATTTAATGTGTAGTTATTACTACTATTTTAACATTCATATTTCATCAATTCACTTCACTGTCATTTGTCACACACCAATAACACTTCCAGTTCCATCCATTCAATTCATTGTTACTTAGTTTATTCTTTATTGCATATATTTACTACAACAGCTAATATTCAAATTGAACCTTAAAATATACTATCCCAAGAGAATTCCATTTCCATAACAGTATCAATACCAGAATTCCTGCACAAAGTTGATTGTATTCAATAAAAAACTTGCCAACATTACTTCCCAAATACACAAGCCTTTTCACCTATTCCAAACATTCATTGGTTGATTTAGATTTTCGATTAAAATTTTTGCATATTACAGATTAATTATTCAATGTGAACATGACACAGCACTTTTACAAATTTCTTGGTTACAATAAATTTACTGAGATTAAAATTGAAATTAGAATAAATTGGTCACTAATTACCAGCAAACAATATAAACAAATCATTCACTATGTGTTTCTACATCCACACCTTTCCTATAATTATCTAATTAATGTTCAGTTGGTATTTCTAACACTTTAAACTATAGGTAATGAGGGTGGACCCGCCGCTTACCCAGGACCGTTTATAAGCAAAAGCTCCTATATGGTCCTTTTCATTCGCAGCCTGGTTGGCATTTTTTTAATGATAATAGGCAGCTGTACAATTCCGTCTGTCACTTAACTATAGGTAATGCAATTTTATTGGCATCAAGATTTGTATGATTGTCTGAATTAATCTAACAATCTGTATCCGAAAGAAATGATAATATTCTATACAGCCCCAATAAAAATGATCATATTCAATTGATCAAACATGTGTGCCTATCTGATTTAATGGTGGTAACAAAATAAATATAATAAATCATACATATCATTAAAACTATACAAAAATAAGGCGTAAGAATATTAAAGAGATGCTTTTAAATAATAAATATCTAATACTGCATTACAGATTTTATTATAAAATTATACAAATATTTATTTTGCTGTAGATATCTAAAATTTTCCATTTGTCAATTTAAATGTTAAAAATTTGATGTCATAAAATAAAGCGTACTTGAGAAATGCGTATTTCTTTTAATTCTATAAGTAATCAAGCACGCAATTCGGACAAAAGCTGTTTTTGGTGCAAAAACATTGCGAAGTCATACCAGCACGCATCAAAAACTAACATTCTAACCTAAATTAATCGCTCAGGAATATAAAATTAAAGATTAATGAAGTAATGCGGTGTAAAAGGAGTCACTTACCACTAAAATTTAAAATCAGTCGTATTTTAAATAATATGAAGCACAAATTTACGTATCACGAACCCAAATAGGGACAAAACATTTGACAACCCGTAAACACCTTAATTTCAGTGTTACCATGAAAATAGTACATAAATTATTTCTTATCTATGATCAATTATCAATAAATTTGATGAATTTTTGCCACTGCCATTCAAAAATAGACGTAGGATCAATACATTGCTAACACTTTTAAGACTATTTTCACTTATCTTTATATTATATTCGAGTTCTACCAGAATATTCAAATTATTCCAGAAAAAAAATGGATTTAATATTTTACGATTATTACATGTTTTTTATAATAATACTTACAATGAAAACATTTTATGTAATACATTCATTTAATCGACATCACCTTGATATATACAGACGCGGTGGTCGTTGCGTAATCAGTATATTTAGTGGTGGTGGTCAAGAGCCATGTGGGCCGTGCTAAGGGGGAAGCTATCATTGTGACAATAAGCCGAGACCCACATTTCTCATGATAGTCTTCTTTTGTCATGAGAAGACATAGGTTTCTAGATTTCATTAATTGCGTCAGTGCACATTATTTTGCGAGTTGGTCGATATTCAACGGGCAAAACAAAGAAAACCAGGTGCCTGGGTTGCAGATAAATGATAGGTCCTTCCGTATCTCAGGAGGATAAGAGAGCATGAGATATGGTTTGAGATATTGCCAGCTTCTTTTGTCGAACGAAAAAAGTATGTGTGGGCCGCTGTGAAAGCTTCACGTTCTGAGAACCGCCTCAATAGATTAGCGAAGCGATAGTTTACCATTACGCCGTTTCCGCGAGAGTTATACAATTCTGTTATGACAATTCTCGCCTCATCCACATATATACAAGTTTGTCGATTATTAAAGCTTCTAACGGGACCATGCTCCAGTATTTGGGGTCACCAGGTAATGCCAAGTTTTCCGCAGACGTCCTCTATTTCTGGTGCCACTTACGTCTAGCGGTGCGTCGTTCGCGAACGAACGATTGACCCATTGAACCGGCTCAACGGATCAACGGCTCACTGGCGTATCAATCGAAAATCGACCCAACTGACAGCCGGCGCGGATCGCTCTGTGATTTATGAAAGTTGATACTTGAAAACGATCTCAGATAAAATTGTTAGGACAACGCATAGCAGTCATTACGTTCTCAAAGCCCATGTAACGTTATTTAAAAAAGAATGAGGTCACTAAACGACTATAACGTCTACGACAAAAAATAATATTGCTGTATCTATTTAGTATAATCTTCCAAAGCATTTTTATGAGTGTTAATTTTTGAATAATACGGATTTTCTTTTTTTTTTTTAAATATTATTGTAAAATGTAAACGAACCAGTTCAATTTGGATGATTGAGCGGGTGAACCGGCTCAGTTATCTGAGCCATATCGCCCATGATTACTTATGTCATATATCTCTCTTACGGTTCTCTCCTCATTCACCTTTTTTTTTTTTTATTTATTTGACATTTTTACAATTTTTTTCTAACATGACTTAAGTATTTTACATTATTAAAATTACATGTTTTTTTATCCGCTTACCTCTCCAAAAAAGAGACTAGCTCTTGTGCTTGGAGAGGGAGTTACACTATAATAATTTTATTTATTGTCAATTTGTGTGCTTCTGAAGTGTTCTACAATATTGTTTATTTTCTAATTATGTATTTCTGAATCTTATCCTTATTTCTTCATTCTTTACTCTGTTATACACCATTAATACATTCTTTCAAGATTTTTGAATTTCATTAGACCACAGCTAATAGTTTTATATTTCATCATGTGTATACTATTATTCTGGTTCCCAGAATATTTAATTTTGGGATTATATTTTCACATTTACATAAATACTATACACAAAAAATAATAAGACTGGGGGTATTAAAAAAAAAAGTTTATTTTTGATATAAAAGTGTGATGATTCATTAATTAAATTGTGACCAAGCAAATTCAAAGATTTGCAATACATGCATGAATTTATAAATAAGTTTGAAATAATATCTGCACTGAGATTTTTCTTGATAATAGTTTAAAAGAAATCATAAATTAATTGTCTTCACAACACATGCAAGAATAGTCAATATTAAATTCCCTAGGACTAAAATAGCAAATACCATGGTTCTTGCATTTTACAAAAATAGCAGAGATTTATTTTAAACTAATTTACGAGGTGGAGCCGTAATACATTAAATTCTTGCTTCCAAATGCTTAATTCTCATTGGTTGATATAAATCAATGCCATTTTATCGAAGTACATATGCATAGAATCATTGACGGATGTATACAACCGCCTTAATTTGAAATATGGCAACATTAAATTATTCAATGGCACTGTAATTTAGACTCTTGGTATGATTTTTTCGTTGGAATTTTCGAAATCCATATATATATTTTAATACGGCGATATAAAATGATAGATCGTTTGTTATTATGTTATCTGCTGTAAGACCTTTGTAAAGCAGCCACAGAATCGGATAATAGAATACAATACCTATCAATTTTTGCACAGAAAAAATAAAATAGCACTAGTTATTAATACCAATACAGTGGAATCTCGGTTACGAACAAAAATCCTGATGAAAAAATGCTTAAGTTGGCGAAAAGAATTTCAGTTTATGAACAGGTAGGCAGTCTCAGAACTCACTACGGAAGAACTGGAACAGCTTCTTAATAAGCAGTAAAAGACGGTGAAAGAGAAAATATTATTTTCAGAGACTGATGAATGATTCAAAGATGTTTCTAGGTCCTCGATCCACGAAATGTGCATGTAGTGGAGTGAGGTGCAAAATTTTGTGGAAAAATATCAACCTGATAAAACTTTATCAAATCGTGTTATAAATCTGTTTAATGATAATGTTATGTCTCATTTCCGCAACATTATAAAAAACAATAAAAAAACAAATATCGTTCGATAGGTTTTTCGTGAGACGGAAACCTGATGAACTTCAAGCACCCAATGTTTTCATGGAAGGAGAGTCCCCTTCCAAACAATAACACTTTACTACATATTTTGTAAGATAAGTTAAAATGAAAGTTTGTTTTACGTTTATTCTTTTCCTTTTATAACTTCGAATTCATTTTAAGTTAAAACAATGAAATTTTATTGCTTTTATAGGATTTCAAGCAAGAAGTAGAAAATAAAGGGCTATCTTGGGGTCTTAAGATTAATACATTAGGAGAACACATTCTTATTGTGAAGTTGTAATTATTCAGAACATAGGTCTGTGATATTTGAAATATTAATTAAATATATAAATTAAAAAGATACACATATAAAATCAATTATATCAAAAAATATTGTTGTTGGGCCACCGGGATTTGAACCTGGATCTCTTATGGAAATAATTGTTTCAGTTTTTATGGAACAAATTAAATTCGTAAACCAAGGTTCTACTGTATTACTAAATGATACAATATTTTTTTGATAATGCGTTATATGTAGTTAGTGATATTTTTTTTTAACAAATGTGATGATTAAACTACAATACGTCATGAAACATCTTCCCCGAGCGAGTGATTTAAACAATTATTGGTCTTCCAAGTTTTTCCGGAATATTCTCTTTTTACATTTAAGGATTGACGTAAATGATACAATTTTATAAACAGCGCTATTATGTACAATACATTTATCAAAATAATACAACAAAAACATAAAATTCTAGTTAATATTATTTCCGTTTCAATCTTTTCTGTGATGTCGGTATGACCTCTTCTTCCTCGCTTGAATCGCTCCTGAAATAAATAAAATATGACATATATTTAATATTGAAATGAAGAACGGTTGGTCGATGAACGTGATTGTTAATATTGAAAGGTAAGGGAAAACTGGTTGATAAACAAGAGATCGCACAAAAGATTTTAACAAAAATTTGAAAATACGGAGTTAATCTGTATTTTCAAAGATCAGCAAAGGAAAGCGAGCTCACCTGCAAAAATTCATAATACATATTATACTATAATAATTTCCAAAGATCTAATCTTAACTTTAGATAGTAATAATATAATTAGTTTAGTTACATATATCATAAGAGAGACGACAATACTGTAAATTCTGGAATTTATTGAAATTAAACTTGTCTTTCTATTTGTTTGAACTCACTGATCGCTGCTTTCAGAGGTTTCTGGTATGGTCATGTTTACTGCTCTTCTGTGGTTGGATCTGTTTTCTTCCACATCTTCATTTGAACTGTTTAAAACAGACATTGGCTGCAAAAATATCAAAACCATAAATAATACAATTAGATCCCGTTAAAATATAAAATAAATTTTGTTGATGTTTGTAGCATTAATTTTGTGGTTAGACATTAGTATCTATTGTATATTAAACATTATATAAACCACTGCGAGTTATTTTTACGTAAACCGGTTTCGATAGTAATGTATCTTCGTCAAGACTGGTGTACAACTGAACTATTCCATAAAAATAAAATATTAAGACAGGGAGTTGTTGTTAAGGTGTTTATTTTTTTACGAAAATGTGGGTTTTTATTATTCAGAAGTAATACATTAGATTAGACTTTTTTTAAAGTATTACATAGATTGGACCATTACATTAACATAAAACTAATGAATTGAATGTCATTTGTCATAAAAGAAAATACAACCATTATAAGAAAGACGGTGACTGATTTTCCGTGTGCCACAGAATAGCCTTTATATGGAAAATTATTGCGTATACGAAGTATATTTCCTTATACATATTGAAGCCAAGATTAGAGAACAAACCTCAATTGAGACAAATGAACAAAATGTTAAAAATTAATAGTTATAACTATTCAATTTGTAGGACATATTATCAATTTCAACATTTTTAAAGTTTTAATTTTACGTTTTAGTGAAAACATAAACTTTTAAATAATATATTGTATTTATTTACATGTTTTGAGGCTACAGCTAATATTTATATTGATTCTAATAATGTGTATTTATTATTTTATTTATTAGCGTCAAATCGCCAGTCGTCAGCTGCCATAATGACGTCTAGTCTGTGCTATCATAATTTTCGTTAAAAATGCCAAAAACATATGTTTTCACGCATATTCAACCCACAGTATGAATTAATATTGAACAATAATAAACATTTTATGTATGTTATTTTTATGTCATAAATAGAATATAATTATGAAACAGACATATCACCAAAATGCCAATGTGGCATTTTAAATTGATAAAGATATATGACGCAAGTGTTGATGGCATCAGAAATAGAAGACGTTTGCGGAAGACTTGGCATGACCAGGTAAACTAGAGACTGGAGGATGCTTCTGTTAGAAGCCTCAATAATCGGCGAGCTTGTAGGAGAAGATGTATGAATGTGGATGGGGCGAGAATTGTGTGACAGGATAGAAGAATGTGGCGCTCTATCCTCTCTGCCTACCCATGCGAAGAAACGGCGTGATGGTATGTTAGTTTGAAAGCACATCTAATTCGTGTGTAATTTCTCAAAATTCAAACTGGAAAAACGAAAACTCGCTCTTAAATTCAATTGGTTATTAATTATGTTAGACTTAGTGTTAAGGGATTTTTTAATTTCTAGAATATGTACAATTTCTTTTAGAAAATTATGGCCCGCCTCTAAAAGCTGATTGGAAAATTCTGAGAAATTATTATTATTAGTTCAGTTGTACCCCAGTCCTGATGAAGATACGTTAGTATCGAAACTGGTTGATGTAAAAATAACTCACAGTGGTTTATATAGAGTTAAATATAGATATAATTTTTAATATAAATTTCATTCATTTTCAGGAATATTCATATGATTAAATTTTCAAGATGGTTTCAAGTCTAATAATATAACCTTTATTAGATTTAAAAATTAAAATGATTTTCTTTGATGCAATTTATACGGTCCAATCAAGTACTTTATAAGAAAAGTTAAGGCAATACAAGTAAAATATAGTTGTGTACACCAAATGAATATTGCAAAAATATCTCCAGTAATAAAAAATGTTAATAAGAGACCAATGCAATTATTGTTCACCAAAGTTAATATATTTTTGTTTAAAATGTCTAACAACAAAGTTATTAAGTTAAATATGTATAAGATACAAGAAAAATAAGTGCAATGCCGTTACTAACCTCAAATGCATCATGGCAAATAGTATGAAGAATAGTATCCTCATCGCTGGACTCCTCAATCATGTAATCCGAAGAGTCGGAACTCTTGTTGGTCGTCTCGTGGGCTTTAGAGGAGCCAGCTCCTTTTCGTTCAACTGTTTTCTTACCTTGTCCCCTTTTTGTCTCAAATATCTCAAATGCTCTCTGCTTTGATTTGTCTTTCGATTTAGTCTGCACGCCCTCTGTGAAGTAACACAACATTAACAGGAAACTCCAAAGTGCATGAAATTTTGCACAAACTGATTTTATTTTATTATTTTTGAAATATATTATTAACGAGCTACTGTACCATACCATCAAGATCATGGAGTAGAGATGCAAAAGACATCTAGGTTTATTATGAAAAAACTTCTCTATAATATTGATAATGGAACAGAAAATACATCAATGTCGGTGAACAAATCACTGTAAGCTAAGAGAGCGTAATCTAGAATCGGTTCGATGTGTAAAAATGCTGAAGACAGGTTGTGATAATGATTGTCACGGAGGGACATGGAAATTTATTAATGACAGAAAGTGCAGACAATGAAATATTGAAATATGATATATATGAAAAATGATAAATTAAATTTATTGAAAAAATATTTTAGCTGCCACCGGGATTATTTTTGAATCAGGTTCATCATTTGAATCAGGATCTTTTCCTATCCGGGGAAGTGCTAAAACTATGTTCTCAAAAAAAATTACAACTTCACAAATAATAATGTTTTCTCCTTAAAATACATATACAGTAAAACTCCGTTAATTCATGTACCCATATTTCGAATTTTTATCTCCAAAAACAATAACAATTCATATTAATTTCTATCAATAATTCGTGAAACCTTATTATTCATAGTTCGTATGCATTTTTTATACCCAAAGCAAATATGTAATTTCTTCACGTAATTTGCATATTCACGCATTTTTAAATCCAAACTCACGCGACTATGCATTCATCATCCCCTCGAAAACATCTGTAGCTAGCTCCACCCTCTAGCCAATTACGGCGCTATTCCTTATCGCAATAGATCTGCGCGCTTAGAGCTCGCAATTCGCAAAACCTCAGTCGAACTGAGCGATACCATATGTATACCCAATTCTTCAGTGCATTTTATAAGATTTGAAGTTGTTTCAACAATGATTGTCGGCGCGTTGTGAATGATATATTTCTACTCACCCTTGTATAACCCCTAATTAAAATAATTTGGACAATTTTCATTGTATCTCGTAATTTATAAATTAATTGTGTGCAACAGTTCTACTGATTTTATATCCGGTTTTTTGTTTATGAAATATAGCAAATTGTTTAATATAATAAAAAAACTGAAATCTTTGTATTTAAATAAAACCTATTTGTAATTACTTTTTTTTCGTGTTTCGTTTTATAACATGGCACGAACATTTCGTAAATCGCGTAAATCCTTGACCATTTGAAACTTATTTCAAAAACCGACAAAAATTGATGTCAAATATAAAATCAGCAGGAAAAAAATCCTGAATACCTGAGTTCAAACTTGAAAAATCGCAGCAAAATAATAACCTTTAACGAAGTATGAAGATTTAAAAGTATTTAATTATTTTTCATGGGTTTTTTAATATTCCAATGTCTTGCACGATTTTGATGGAAAGGGCGAGTTCGATCACTAATCAAATTAAAATGTCCGTAATTTTGTTGCGTCAAGTACTGGTGAATTGTTTGTAGAAGCCTGTTTTTAATATTGGACTCACCACATCACCACACACCTTTATTATACAGGAGAAATTAATCATTTCATAAACATTTTGACATAAAAAGTTGAAATAATAGACAGTCACCATGTTTTTCAGTATGAAAATCACGATGTTGGCAGCGGCGTGCGCAATAATGCGGACGCATTTTAAAAATTTCTTTCTAATGTTGCCTTTAAAAAATTATTTTCATTATTCGTAATTAGGTTTTTTTTTTAAATTTCGGTCCCGTGAGTTAGGAATTAACGGAGTTTTACTGTATTAAAGTATATCAAAAAATTTAATAAAATGAAATTGAAAAATCTCTGGCATCTCCTAGCGAATATTTCTTAAAGGTAATCGCAATAAAAAGGTGATAGCCTTTAAATAAATGGAATGTAAGATACATCAATTTGAAATAGCTGCAACATATAAGTTTGAAAATTTGTCATCTATTTACGAGGCTGACGTAGTGTAATTGGTTATCACACTTCCCCGAACAGGAAGGGATCCTGGTTCAAATCCCGGTGGAGGCTAAAATATTTTTTCAATAAATTGAGATTATCTGTTTATCTTTCCAATTGATACATTTAATTTGTATTATATTAAAATATTAAATTTGTTCAGCGAATCTACATAGTGCTGCCAGGGTAATGGGAATCTATAGTTTAGAGTTCACATGATCTTTGGAACATTTTCCAATATATTAGTGTATAATATAATAAGGATTCCAGATGCTGGATGGAAAGGATAAAATCAAAATGATTTTAACATCTTTTGTATATATAATAAATAAACATTGAGATAAAAGACTTTTACCCTAATTTAGAAAAATTATTTAAAAATCTTGAAAGCTGATGAAACATTAGTTACAAACACGACTGACATAAACATATCATACCCTTGATAGAAACTTGGTCCAATTGCTTTCCAAGACCCTTAACAGCTTTGCTCTTTCCTTCAACATCTTTATCATCATCATCACCTTTATTCTTCATTCTACCTCTCCTCCCCTTTGCAGCTAAGGTAGCTTTTCCCCTTGTTGACCGGCCTTTTTTGATTACTGAGCTGGCTTCTAGAGACTTTTTGGCTGTGGATGCATTTCTAGCACTGCGCCTGGTGGAGGGAGGGGTGCTGGGGAGGGGCTCCAGAGCGCGGGACGGAGTGGCCGAAGGTGACTCTGCAGGGAGATCACTTCGAGTCCTTTTCCGCGGAGTTTTTAGAAGAGCTCTTCTCGCTACATCCGCAGCTGAAATAAAAATACAAGGTAGAAATTTTTGTTGATGTATATAATTATTAAAGCTTATTAAAGTAAAGCTAGAAGTCAGAGCTGCATCATATCAGACTCAAGGAAAATTTCATACATAAGAATGTCTCGCTTAATCACAAGTATAACAATTAATTAAGCATAAGTGAAAATAATTCAGAATGTTTCATCTTTGAATTTGTGACAATCGCAAAATTTAAATAATTTTACACAAATAAATATTTTGCATTCAGATACTTAAATAAATAAATAGTACACACCGGTGATTCGTTTAATATTACAAGGTGGGGAAGGTGGATTATCGTAACCCTTTGCGCTATTTTCTGATTTCGAAGACGACGAGGCAGACTCAATGTCAATGTCTTCATTTTCCACAGATGCTGGAGAAGTTCTGGTGTCTTCTTTAGGGGTATCACTGTCAGATCTAACAGAACCTTTATCTGAAAAGTAAATCATGAATTTATATCTCGTGCATTGGAGGAAGTTGACATCATCATTTTGAAATTACCTTTCATATAGATTTGTCATAGGGCCGGTTGTGTTAGCAGTAGTAACATTTTACTACAGTAAAAAAAGTTACTAAAGTAAAATTTTTGGCGAAAACGGGTTGTTTGATCGTTAGTATAAAAATATTTGCTTTTTGAAAGTACATCCCATAGTAAACTCATTTTACTCTCCGATATCCGATAGTAAAAATGAGAATCAATAGTTAAATATGGCAGACTTTTCACAACTGTTTCAAAAGTCATCTGACACATTGATATTTTGAAAGTTGCAGTATACAACAATTAATCATTCAATATCCCGCTATTTTAGTGATGAGAGCTCGTCCGATGATAATCTCGTTGTTTAATATATATTACACATATGAAAAAATTTCACCACCAAAGTGACAGATTTCGAACGCCTAGGCGAAAAAATTCATAGATAATGCATAAAATAAAGCATATTTCATAATTATTTATCGCGCCTATAGACATCTTCATCTATGCTTCGCGCCTATAGACATCTCCATCTATGCTTCGACAGTAGTAAATTTGATGTATCAACAACCCGCAAAGGATTTTTACTACCGGCTTTAGTAAAAGCTACTACTGATCACACAACCGGCCCACACTCTATGCTCTCAATTATTCGGAGCCGCATTAATCGGATTGCGGAATAACTGACGCAGTAAAAAATTCTAAAATTCATGCTAATTTTTATTTTCTATAGACTACATATTAGGTGTATTACCAGAAAGTTAAACTAACAAAATAGCAAATAAGTCATTGACTGGAATCTCGATTTATGATGTGTTCGTAAATCATTATTAGGATGAGCTTAGATTCAGTGTAAAAGGGTAAGAATGAATGAAGAATGTTAAAATCATTATTTTTGTCATTATCGATTTTGCCTTATCAACAGTGTCGTGTAAATTGTACTCTATTTAGACTGTTTATATGACGTATGTATATATTAATTCATAATTGATGAATGTAAAAGCTCACGAGTGTGTTGATAAATAAATAAAATTAAAAACAAAAATACCAATAGACGACTTTTCATTTAAGTTAAGTTGATAATAAGAAGATATAATAATTCATATATTCATTCTTGTAGTTAAAAATGTGGAAATCACATAGAATTTGATATGAGCTACATGGGTAGAGCATTTTTCAAATGTACCTGAACCAACATTACTCGAGTTCAGACTCGTCCTGGGTTCAGTGCCTTCGGACAATGTTTCGAGGCCAGGATTAGCAGCAGATGCTTGCTGCTCTAGATTCTCCAGAGCTATGGATAATGCGGCATGGAACCTAGCCAGGTTCCGATATAAGATCCTATCCGTAAAGGTCTGCAAGATAAATATACAAATTAAGTAAGGAATGCAATAAATTTGTTGTACCGATTGATTTTAATATCGTATTATAGAATAAGGATAAAGAGGTGCGATGACGAGTAGATAATTTTTTTTTTTTAAAATTGACTAGAATGTAAATAAAGCTAGGTGTACACATCATTTTATAATATACCAGCAGGTATGCATGGTTAGTAAGTCTTCCTAAACAAACCCCACCACTGTTATCTTAGCTAATGTTATCCGTCGTGGAAATATACCCTTTCATCTTGCCAGGCATCGTGTGCGTATATACAGTGAAACCTGCCTATATACTGGAAATCTGGACAAACAGAAAATATATTTCGGTACTGTATTCATTCTCAGTTTCGTTCTGACAAATGGAAGAAAACTGTGAACTTAAGTGATTTTTAAATTTACTTTTTACTGTATGTAATTCATTAATAATGACTTCTAAACATAAGACACTTACATTTTGCAAGAAGGAAACCTGTGGAACTAATATATAAAGAAAGACATACAGATATCCTAAAATATATATAATTTATGCAAATGAATAACCGCTATCCACCCTACTATGTGGACACCTGTGAGAATTTAATAATTGCAAGAATAATACACTAGACTGTTATTATTTATTAGTGTACATATTATGTGAAAGGTAAGGTACATATTATGTAAAATATGTGTGATGGTGTGTGTGTGTATGTGTGGCTATAAAGACGGTGCGCAGGAGTGGGCGCGTCTCATTTATCTGCGGTTCATCGGCTTAATAGTTTAATACTATTGATATACTTTGTACTAAATTGTAGCTTATTGTAATAAAAGATTAATTGTTACAAAGTCTTTTTCTTGGACCTATACATTACGAGGTGTACACTAAAGACGTACTAATAAGTTAAGTACGTAACAATATGTAAAATAATTATATTTTATTTTTAAATATGATTATTGTATAAACATTTGATTATGTAAATAATTTCTCGAAACGCTGTTTCATCTTCATTTGTAATTGTACATTTAGTCCATTAATAATAAATTAAAAATTGGTAGAAAAAATATAAGTGTAATAGAACATTAATTTACTGAATGAGATTTCCATTATACCTCCATCAATCCATCGGCGGACCGTATTAAATCACGACAGAGGGCGGGCGCTCTGGGAGGAGACAGCAAAGCGAGGGCTCGGCACAGCAAGGGTGCCGCCATTTCCTCTCCCCTTTCCAAAGCGCTCACTATTAAAACAGCCAGGTTCGGATGAATATTGTGTGCCTGAAAAAAAAACACATCTCTCAGTTTTTCACCAAACACCGTTTATATTTTCTGTAGTAGTGTAAACCCGTTAATATGAAGTAAAGGGATAAAAATTAATACAAAAATAGATGTTAAAATAAATATGAGCTACAAAGACAAATTTTTTGTGAAGTTTTATTTAATAAATCAATTATACAATTTCCCTCACTCAATATGACAGTCTCCCACTGTTCCACAAGCCTACTATGTATATAATACGAGGTTTAATCAAAAAGAAACAACAATTATTGTTTATTAAAATAAATATATATATATGTATTGTCTCCTTCAAAGTAGTTCCCGTCGGATATAATGCACTTATGCTACCGTTTTTTCCATTGTTCACATAATGAACTCGGTTTTTGAGATAGTGTTCAGCTGCTTCTGTGACTTTTGTTTTATCTTATCTATAGTGTCAAACCGTTGTCCTTTCAACATTCTTTTAGTCTTCGGAAAGAGAAAGAAGCAACAGGGAGCTAAATCAGGTGAATACGGAGGCTGTTGAGAGAAATTAACAAATAAGCAGTGAAGTGTTTGAGACAATTTTGGCAGCCACTCTTCTCATGCCCAAACTATTGGTTAAAATTGGTTCGCATGACCCGCATGAGGTATTAACTTTTTCTGTGAGCTCTCTAACAGAAATTCGTTGATTTAAAAGAACGATTTACTTGACTTTTGAAAGGTTTTCATCGTTTATTGACATGCTTGGTCATCCAGACCTGGCATCACCTTCCACATCTACACGGCCCTCTATAAAACGTTTGTACTACTCATAAAATTTCTTTCTGATATAGATTCTTCGCCAATGGTCGCCTGCAAAATTTTCACTACTTCACTATACTTAATTTTATTTTTAACGCAAAATTTATTACAAATACTGTAATCGGTCATTTTTAAAAACATTAAATCACAGAGCGTCATAAAAGTGGTGTTAGTCAATTGGCTGTCAAACAGAAACTACGCGTTGAATAGGGTCGAAACTTGACACGTACCATAGTCACCAACCTGAGAAGAAAAAAAAAATCGGTAACATACTACGTGCGAAATTCGAAATTTGTCATTTCTTTTTGATCAAACCTTGTACACTACTTTTATCATTTAGATTTTTTTTGTAATCTGACTGTGCAAGGTCAGGGGAATATTGCGGGTGTTTAATTACATCCCGAATCGGTTCCTTTATTAGCTGGGTTACCATCGCCACATTACAATAGATTCATTAGGTTAATTGTCAACAGTTTTGTTTGCGTAATAAACATGACACCCAGTATTTATGTCTTTATAATAACAGATACATACAGAGGGGGCGACAGAGGGCATGGTCAGTCCAACGATGAACCTGAGCACAGCCTCATGGTCCACCTCGGCCAGCGGGCTGCCCAGTGGTGCATTGGCCAGCGTAATCACAGTCGGCAGGAATGCGGCCTCCAGCTGCTCCTGCCCACCGTCCGTGTTGGCCGCAAACAGGGGAAAGAATGTGCCTAGTACTTGTTTGAGACCATCTTCATCCTCTGTGGAGATATATGGACACATGACTTTCATATTACACTACATTTACGGGACGGTTGGTGAAAAAGTTTATGAATGGTGAAGAAAAGAATATTAAAGGTTGAGAATCAGTTTCTCTTTTTCCAATACATTTTATACGTTGTTACCGATAAGGAAAGCACATAGGGGCGTCGAAAGGTGTAGTTTTTAAATTCACAAACTAACATCACATCTTTTTTTGTATAATACATTTTAAATAATTGCTGTATTGCACAGAATTGCGAGGTCGCAGTAGAGGTGCTAATATAATTAATATGATAAGACACATGTCAGTAATTTAAAAGGTATAATCATCGGCGTGGCGCCGAAGAACCTGTGGGGTAGATATTGGGAAACGAGGGATATCATTCTTGATAAAAAACGTCACAGCGGCAGCCTGTCGCTACGTACTTGCAAATATGGTGGGAAAACATTATATGAATGTATGTATTGTGTGTAACTGAAATAAAACAGGGTATTCTTTAGGTGGGAATGCCATTCTCGTAGTGTATCTATATTAACAACTTTTGTGATTCATTTTGTTCAACCTCATAATCATCATCATCATTGCCGGTTGAGAAAAGCTGAGTTCAGCGAACCACCCTTGTTTTCTTGTTTCCTATACGGAACAGTTGCATATAGATTCTCGGGAGTTAAACTTTTCTTGCTTTTGTTGAGAGGAACCCGTACATGAGTGAAAACTTATAAAAACGGTTCCGGGTCGGGTCCTTTCTATATTTATTATACTGATTGTGATGACTTTGTAAGTATCACCAGATTCTCTTGAGGTTCTACATCTGCTTACTGTCTAATTACTGGGGTTCCAATTCCTTGTAATATAAAACTCGGTATGTCCGGGTAATAATATTAAGTTTATTACAATAAGTATTACAGTAATTATTAATTATACACTTCAGCGATAGACTAGTTATTTTGGAAAAGCTGTGATGGAGGAGAGCTGTTCCCCCAGAGACGGCCTCTTATAAAGTCCGTCCCCCACCACTCATCTACTCACTTTCATGACACACACACACATACATTCACAAAGTGACAGTTCTCGCACTGATCATTGTAACAAATAACGAAGAATAATGTACATTTATAATGAACAACTTGAGCAATAGACGTGGTGGATACGTATTTGTTAAAGATTTCTCATAATGCGGTTGTTAAGTTCCAATCATAAGAATGCACTAGTAATTTTTTCACTCCCGACAGCAGAGTTAGACAAGACTAGCTCACCTGTAGCAGGATTAAACCACAGCAATAATAGCCGGCTGATTAGACTGGCGGATGAAAGGCGTTCGGCCATCAGTAGACGACATAGACCTTCCACGACCACAGCACGATACTCCGAACACTTTAAAATTAAACATTAATTAGCATTTAAAAAAAGAAAAATTATGATACTGCAAATTAAAAAAAAAAAAAAAACAAACATAAGAATATGGAAATAATATTCTGTGTTTTTTACTCACCTCACTATTCATGAGTCTCAAAAAAAGTTCAATGATGGTGTCATGAGTTGACGGTGAATTTGATATTTCTTCACTCTCAGCTTCATCTGTGAGCAAACAATTTGAGAAACATTTTGAACCATGAAAAAAAAAATATATATATTATTCTCTATTTCAATTAGTGGACACATCTACTATTGACTCAAAGCTGTATGGCATTCCTATATAAGCACCAAACTTTAAAGAATAACGCATTTATAAATGTTTGTTGTTTTAAACTAACTATTTAATCCATAATATTACGTTTCCCCATCTATTTCTATGACTTTCTGGACATCTTGGATGTAGTGTCATTTGCCAGTAAAAAAAATATTCACCAAAGTAGCAAAACTGTTGGATCTGTTTTTAATATCTCTAGATTAAGATTACTTAAATGTTTTCTCTTTTACATATTCAATAACAATACGTAAATATATATTCAATTTGAAATGAAGTGTACATTGTCTTTATTACAAGTAAAAAAAAAAAAAAAAACATATTGCAGCAAAATCATATATTGACATCGGTCATCTTTTCTTCTATCCATGGTAAGGGAGAAATCTTACCATAGAAATTGTGCATCCACGATTCTAATGTCATTGTTAGTTTTGACAGCCAACTTACAAAGATGGAATAATTTCAATTACACAGAGATTTTATTTATGTGTGGTTTGTTTGGGAGAAAGCTCTATCATTGAAATATAGAATATATTGAGACCCTGACCGCTTAGCGGTCCACCAATATTAGGGATTAGCGGCAAACAATCGGCGATTGCTTGTCTGCTAGTAATAAATATATTCCACAAAACTAGTAAAATAAAAATCTTCCCATATTTTACAATTTCCCTCAATTTACGCTATTTTCCCAACAATTTACAACAATCACCAGAAAAAGGTAAAATAGATCATTCTCTATATGGGAGACGAGACTAGACAAATGAGGTAAAATAATGATAATAAAAATATGGTAATTAAAAATAGCCTAAAGCTCATGCACAAAAAATGTGGAGATATTAATATCTGAATGAATCTAGTGATTAACGTAAAAGGTACCTAATTTAATACAGAAAGAAAAAATTTAATTACCCTCGGACTCGCTATCACTCCCCCATATATCATCAGCTTGACTTTTTCTCCCTCGGGTACTTTTGTTGGCCTTCGATTTCCTTTTAGATTTGTTAACAGATTTGTTTGACAATTTCTTCTCTTCCCCGCTATCTTTATTCTGATCTTTCTCTTGTTCTATGTTGAACATCTTCACGCCGTGAACGCAAATCACATCGATCACTGACTTCAGGGCAGTCACCAACAGCTTCTCATTGTCCATGTCTATAAACTGAAAAAGTATGAAACACGTAAATAGGTGGGTACTTAAATAAATAAATGAATTTTTGAGGAAAAATACGAAAAAGTAGCTACTTACTTGAGCAAAAAAAAAAGCCTTTTGTTCCTTAGCAAATTCCTCATCCAGCATGGAGTACAAAGCCACGGTTTGCAAGGCATTCTCTCTTATTTCCAAATTTTGATACAGGACAATTTCAAAATTTTGAAAGAGAGATCGCAGCACTGGGGTGAGCGATGTGATGTCAGGAGTATCCAGCAGCATGTTGAGTATCATCAGACATTTATTGAGTGTCTCTGGATCATTGCGTTTTTCTCTCACCTGCAAACATACTCCTCAATTTATTTAGTTTAAGATGTTGACTGTAGCTAATTGCTATATTGACCCAAAATAAATCGATTGTCGACAATTGCCATTTGTGATTTGAATAAATCTAGTTACATATTATGTTTTATCGCTTGCATCTACTTCAAACTTATTGAATAATCAAATTGACAATTTTAATAGTCGTTTGATAATTGAATAATCCAGGCAAAAATTCATATTCTCAAATAATTCCGAGCTACAATGACAACAAACAACACAATGTGCAACATATTTTCATGAGAATTGCCAGACGGAAAATGAGATATATTATTTACAAATTGACAAGGTGCATGGCCGTAAATGGATAAAATCGTGCTTGGACTCTGTATTGGACAAATTTACAGTTTGTAATTGGTTACAATTTGAAGTGAAAAACATTTTTATATACGGCCATATAACGGAATTCTGTTTGGTTATAAATAGCCAACATAAAATGTCCTGAGAACACAACATAGCGGATATAATAAAACTCACCACTTCGACAACAGGTTGACTCTGTTTGGCCACTTCTCTAAGATTAGTATTGATTTCGGTGAGTTTCCTTTGCAGAGCGTCAACTTTATGCTTACACTCGGCGGCCAGCACAAAGTTCTGGGCTCTAACCGCATCCTCTTGTTCCTCTTGAGCTTCGTTCAAAGCCACGCGTAGCTCTGCCCTCTGGATTAAAAATTAATAATGAATAAGTAAAATGCAGAGGAATGTTTTTATAAGATGACAAATTTATTGTCCTGAATAGTTAAGATTAGGATCTTGATACAGTTAATTAGTTATGTGAAACCCCGCTAGCTTGGCAATGCTGACAGGTTTCAAACTTGCAAGAGTGTAAAGGATGCACCTTATATTATTGTCTAAAATAGAGAATGCATATTCATTCTTTTTAATAATATGAACATGTAATTTGGTAATAAAAACGAATTGATCTAACTAATTGCCAATTATAATTACTCTTCATTATTTAATGAACGAGGTTCATTTAGGCAGACAAGGCCATGCTCTTATTATAGGACAATAATGTTAGAAAGATCAAGATTAGAAATTGAGCATTCAAAATAAAGTCAAATACCTTGGCCATATATTCAATGAAGATTGACTAGACAAGACAATGATGACATAGAATGACAAAGTTGAGCGTTCGTGCAAATATGCTGTCACAACGTTTTTACCGATGCAGTAAGGAGGTGAAGAGGATCCTGTTTAAATCGTTGTTCACCACCATGTATACCTGCGAGCTCTGGTCGAAATACAAGCAAGTGATGTACAACTGTCTCCGAATTCAATACAACAACTCATACATAATACTGTTCGGATTGGCGTGTTATTGTAGCGCATCTACAATGTTTGCCGAAGGCCGAATACATGGATTCGTTCCGCTTCTGAGAATCGAGTTGCGGGCGAAAAGCTGCAGCTGGAGCTCAGCACCAACTCTAGTGCAAGTGGCGCTCTCATGGCAACGACTACAGAATAGCTACAGATACAATAATGGCCGTGACTGAAATGTAGTATTTATATTTATATATACGTGTGAACATTTTTTTATTTATATTTTTTGCTTTTCTTTTCATAACATAAATAATATTTTGTAACTTAAATGTATTATCTTCATGGCGAATCGGGACTTCATAAAAAAAAATTCAATCACTCTGGAATGAATGCATTAGTATTATTATTATTATTATTAGATGGACTTGATATTTCAGATCTATCTGATTGTGCCAAGTTTGAAAAAGTCTACCAGGTAAACTGTTTCAATGACCTTTATTTAATACTATTGACAATGCTACATACAGATCTACATTTGTTCAAGTTATATACTTCAATAGGTCATGAAACTTGTATTCTCACAGAAGGAGAAGAAAGTAATCATTATTTAATATGTAACAATAAAAAAAATTGAAGATATACCATGATTTTGGTCTCGGTAGATTCTAAAGGAGTTGCTGGTAGTGGCACATCTACTTCAGCCGGTTCGTGTATTTCAGAAATGATGCCGGCCACAAATTCTACTCTCTTCTTCACATCGGGAACCACCAGATCAATGGCTCTCATTATCGCATGAATCACGTCTGCCTCTAACGGACCGTGGTTACCTAGAAAAAAATATCACGCACATGACTAATGTATTATAGTGCTTCGGTTAGGAAAGGAAGGTTCAGGACCTTTATGAGAGTCTGGGTGTCCAGATGGGAACTTTTAAAAGGCTCCTAATATCAATATCTTTATCTATCTTTCCTTTTCTCTAATTTGTTGCCATGCTATATTATTATTTGTCATTTTTTTTCGTCACCTGTTGTATCAGTAGTTATTTTCAGTAATATTTTTGAATAATTTCCGGACTCTTTGGTTTGTCTCTGGACTGTTATCTGCCAGCAGTGGTGCTCGGATGACTGGTCAGTTTGTTTTAATTTTGTTACTGTTTTTTTTCCCTTCTTCGGGGGCATGTTGTTTTTTCCCCTCGGCTTCCCGACTCAAGTAGCACACATGCTTATTTTGATTTTATACTGTGTTTTTATATATGTACCATGTAACAACTTTTGGATTTCTTAATTGCCTCATTTTGTTTGACTGAACTTATTATTTAATGCTTAATGTTTTCTTACACTGGTATATTTTCCTTGTAATTATTTGTTTAATCCTGAATAAAGAAGAGTTCGGGGACTATGAGGGTTTTGAGATGGCAGCTGTTCTGCTCCGTCTTGACACTACGTGCAAGACGAAGTTGCACAGCTGCCTATTAGCATTAACAAAATGCTAACCAGGCGACGAATCAGTAGGACCTTTTGCTTATAAACGGTCCTGGGCGATCGGCGGGTATACCCTCAAAGTGCTTCGGTTAAGTTAGTAATATTGGGACCAATATTCTCAATTTCTTGAGAACCATTCATGATTATATTATACCTGTAAGTGTGTCGTAGAGTAGTGACTGTAATGCATTGCGCCCCACCTCATCTGCCATATCGTAGACCGGAAATATACTGACAAGCTCTTCGAGCACGTACTGTCTGCGACTAAATTCAACTGGTTGTTCTGTGGCATCAGGACACGGAGATTCTACAAGTCTGTAAAAACACAATACAAATTGAGTACAGACAGATTCATCTGTACCATCCGTTGAATGGATATGTTAATTGGTCGGATTTTTAATGTTTAATCCTTGAAATTGTTTTGTATTGTTGCTGCCTCCTTCAACCACCCATAAGGTCGACTGGGCCGTATTTGACATTTACCTGTTCGGTACGATTTGACATTGGGAAATAGGTGAACATACAACAAATTAATAAGAACATAATTAAATGTAGCAGTTAATAATATACGTTAGGTTGTGACTGCATGGAGTGATGTTTCGGTTGCCATGTTGAGAAGATGTTTTAGACAGGTGTCTGTGAAGTAAGGTATCACATGGGCTGGAGAGCGATAGGTGATAATCAGAATCAGACGACCAGGACTCCCTGGCGCGATATGCATTGCACATGCCATCATGGTGGGAGTTGATAAGACTAGCCACACGTCATTTTTTTCTAAAGAAATCTTTTATTCCTTCAATCGATTTTATTTCAACATTGTGTATAATATTTTTTTAGTTTTCAATTCTTTACACTCAGAGTACAAGACATTTGAAAATATATGGTGAAAATCAAGAACAAAATATTTTAATAATGACCACAGAACAGTTATTAAGTAGTGAATTCCAAGATAATCAGATTGTGAAAGAAAGACTGGGTTAAAGGTCCGAACCAAAGAAAAACCCATGTTCCAGCTGTAATATAATACCAGCAAGCGAGGAATGTGTCTTTGAATACGGTTTTCAACAAACAATGTGGAAATACTGCAATATTGCACTAATTGGAGTAACTTGTTAGGTAAATATTAATAGGTGATTGAAAATAGCAAGAATATTGATGTGACGTGTATTGTGTCCACGCATCAATATTTAAAAAAACAATTAGTATTAGTAAATGAGTAAAAGCTCACAGCTGGTATAAAACAATTAAAACAAGATGCTCCCACTTGCATAGTGCATCAATTTAAATTGTTTTAAAATTAAATGTATATATTCCTTTGGTCCATAAGACACGTGACACACGGAAAAGATAATTACCGTTAAGCTTATGATTATATTATTTGTCAAGAAGTAACTTACGCTCTAACATATCCTGTAAAGATAACCAGCTCTGGTAGCAACTGGTCTAAATGGTCGGTATCCTGGTGCGAGTGAAGGTGCCTCACCAGGTGTCTCCAGTACCAAGCTGACTCCTTGGTCAACTGTTCTGCGGCAATCAGTTTCACTTTTGAATCTACTGGAAGCCACTCCAATAGTTCTGTTATCTGCTGATGCCTAAAGTGAATAGAAGAATATCACAAGATATTTAGGCTTTAACAAATAGTTTACGAAAATAGTTATCTTTTTTCCATATAGATAGCAGTATTAAGCCGGTCTGATTAAAGTAAAAGCTAAAAATAATTTTGAAGTAAAAAAATTGATAATTTTGATCCATATTAAACCTGTGTGTAGTATTATAATATGGACCAGTATTAACCTTTTTAACTGCAGACTCTATTTGAAATGGAAGAAACCACATAGAGTAAGACTGGGTTTTAAGGGTCTTGACTTATCTATCAAAAGCTGGGACCCGTCGTTCACAGATGGCAGATAAATGATTTAAAAATATGTCATAAATATGCAAGGTTAAAAAGTTTGTTAACACGGTTATAGTTTGGCGTGTTAACGTTGGCAATAATGGTGTTTGAAATTAGGATTCCGGATCAGTATCAAACTAAACCATTGCAAATATTAAACTCCTAATGTTACAAACATGTTTAAATGTGATGAATTATTCTGAGAATTCACTCAATATCTGCGAATACCTAAAATGGATGTACTATGAACAAATGTTATATGTTTACCTCACCAACGGCCGAACACGTGGAAAAAAAATAAATATATATAATTTTTTAACATTTAACGCAAACTTTACATTGTGGTTATATATTAACTTTGTTTTTAAACCAGTTTTATGGGTTAATTGTACACCAGCCGGTTTTGGAAAATACCTTTTCCTTAAAAAAAGGTGTTTTCTCAAACCGGTTGGGGTACAATTAACCCATAAAAGTGGTTTAAAAACAAAGTTAATAAATAATTAAATATTAAATAATATATGGATACATATTTTGGGTTCGAATCCACGCCATTTTAAAAAGAACACGTGGGTCACATATATTTACTATGTAGATGCTCTACCGCGTAAATTTTTATACAGTCAACAGACAGATAATTAAAATATATTTTTATTAAAGAGAACACATTCTTATTGTGAAGTTGTAATTATTCAGAACATAAGTCTCTGATGTTTTAAATACTAATTTAATGTATTAATTATAAATATATACATATAAAATCAATTTTGTTGAGAAATATTGTTTTTGGTTACCAGGATTCGAACCTGGATCTCTATTTCCAATCCGGGGAAGTACACTACCAATTGTGTTATGGCACTAACGTAAAGCTCCCGGTAGCACAAAAACAATATTTTTTGACAAAATTAATTTTATATGTATATATTTATAATTAATACATTAATTTAGTATTTAAAATATATTTCTTCAATATTAGCAAAATTACTTTGTGGCCACATATTATATAAATAATAATGTGCCACTCTGTTTAAACCACTATTTATTGATAAATCAACATGTTTATCTATGTTTGTATTTTTAATTTTAATATACATTGTTTCCTAAAAAAGATATCATAGGTATTGAAACATGTTGATTTATCAATACATAATGGTTTAAAGTGTTTTGCCTTATTATTTAATTAAAATATATTTTGTATATATGTATAACATTATATATTTATCACGTCTGGTTGGCACCACACTGGTAACACTCGGACAACATGTATATTGTAAATCTGCGTATAAAAAGGCAAACTGTACACTTGTAACACCAGTTCTCTTCGATAAATCTGACGTGTAACATCCTGAGATTTTATTAATTAACCGTGCATATTCCGAATCTTATCTATCTGGTATATACCTATTTATCTATACGCATCTCTCTACTGCATTTATTTTTATTAAATTCTACAAAATCGTATGAATTGAAGCTAAAGAAAAAAGCAATTTGTTAGTTGAATAAAATGTATAATACAAAACATAATGTGCAGCACTCACTTGAATAGCCCTTGCAGAAGATTTCCGGCCACAATGGCGGAATCTTTCGCCCCCTGCAGGTTGTCTAACCTTATTGCAGCGAGCAGTTCCAAGATGTTACCGTGATAGGCACCTAGCCACCCGGGAAGCAGGGCAGTCTCCACCACGCGGCGAACTCTCGGGCTGCGCTCTGTCAGGCCAACCTTCAATATACAAATTTGTGTTACAAAAATTATCATAATATTGTTTCAACATTTACACATTGAACTTTTTTTTAAATGAGAAAATTTTGGAAATTAATGTTCACTATTTTTGGTAGAAAACAGGGGTATACATTGCGTAATATCAATTCATTATTATTAATCTGAGAGAATATTTTATACTAGCTGACATACTTGGCATTGCAAGGATCAATAATTTAACTTCCAGAACCTTTGAGAACCATTCAAAAATTAACCCAATACAATGTTCTCCTCTGTACCACATCCTCCTTAAAAGCTTTCATCTCGCCAGGCATTACTTGCTATATAGACAGATATACATATAATTAAAAACATACATAAATATTAAAATGAAAAGAGTATAATAATAACTATACTAGGAATATTGTCAAACAAATGTTTTTAATACCAAGAAATTTAAGAAACGCACAGCTTTTTATTAACGTATGAAGTGAACACCTATAGTCCATTAAAAAAAATCTAAATTACAATATTCTCTCAATGATTACTCTAGAATCAACAAATGCATGCGTGTAATAAAATTATAGATAAGAGAATATAATGTACAACAGATTTGAGTAAATTAAAAATAATTTACCTTGAGAATATGAACTCTCTGCCTAACTTTGAGCTGCGTAACATTGATAGAAGATACATACAGGAAAGCTGCTTTTCTGACAGATTCGTCAACATCGCACAGGCGTTCCAAAACGTGGAGAAGATTTCTTGAACTCTTGGCCAAGCCAAGAACTACGGCGCTGTAATGTTGTATGAAAATAAGGATATTAAAAAATAAGAATTATTAATTTTCTTTAAAATTACTAACATTGAATAAATTTGAATTTGAAATAATATAAATTTACCGTCTGACGGCACCACTGGGATCACATGACATGTGAAAGGTATAAGCTCTGGTTACCGGATCATCCTCATCACTCGGATTCTGTAACCGTTGCAAAGCCAGAACAGCGCGACATCTCACCGCACCTCGTACATCCTGGGAGATTACACATCATTAGGCTTCGCCAAAATATAAAAAAATGATACCCAACATCATACTCAATAAATGTCTATCTATAATGTGCTGAATGTAATTTTACAACTTCCTAGGGATAAAGTAGGAAGAACACAGAAATCATTTTCAGTGTGGACGGACAATGATCCTCATTCTCTAATTACGACTGGCAGGTCCGCCGCATTCGTATGGATGGTACACGTCTTCTTAAACAAGTTTTTTTATAGACGGCCAGGCGCAAGTAATGGATATTAAATCAACGAACAATGTATTATCAAAGGTGATTTGATAAACACATGGCTGAATTATTATAATAGTCTAAAATTCCTGAATGGTGTAATCTCTGGGAGCATGATAGCAACAGCGAACTCATGGTAAGGTGGTGCCAAAAGGCAATTAATTAAACGATGGGACAGGTATTTGAATATGAAATAATGAAAAACCGTGACAAAGAGTGACACTGTCTACAACGGAATGCTAAAAAATTATATAGTGTTGGGAAAATATCATTATCATGAACCATAAATGCTCAATTGTTTAAATAATACTGTCATTGTACAAATTGAAATAAAAGTTGGTTCACTGCGATCGGGATTTCATTCCCTCCCCAGTGTCCCTAGAAAGAACATATCTCTGTGTTTCATTTCTTCTGACCTCATCATCATCGCCAGTTGAGAGGAGCGGAGATCGGCGAACCACCCCGTGTCTATATTTCTTGTTTCGTATACGAAACACGTACTCTATTTGAATTATTTTCGGGCCCATAATTCAACAGGGCCAAATTAATTGATTATCTGCAAGTGGATCAATTGAGATGAAATTAACTGTTTTAATTTTAGAAGTGATATTTTCTACCACTTGAAACTTCAGCAAAAAAAATTGGATATACTGGAATTTTTTTTCATCTATCTTTAACATACCTGAAGCCGTTCTAACTGCGTGTTGAGTATCTTGTCACATAAGTCATCATCCAGGGAAGCATCGTCACCCAAGGCTGATAGAATCAAACCGAGCAACTGGCAAGCTCTACTTCTAACTCCCTGTCCTGACACTGATACACACTAGAAAATGGAAAATAATCAATACATACGTCTTACGGGGTTTAACAATGAAAAAGTTACAATTCTTTTTAGCAATATCTAAAAAAAATCTTAAAATCAGTCTATTTTCAAGAGTTATTTTTATGTTGTACATTGTACAATATATTAAAATATCCAACTTTCACACTAGGCTTGAACGATTGAACGTCACGGACAGAGATGGTGAACTTTTTTGCACAAGTGTGAAAAAATAAATTCAATTCTTAGAAAAGTCATTGCGTGGTCGCATTAAAATATAGTATGATATAACTCAATAATTTATTTACTTGTAGTTTATAATTATAAACTTTCAATCCTAAGCATTAAACTGGCAGTGAATCTCTCGACTATTAAGTTGGTCCATATGTAGAAATCCCCATCGCTAAATTTGCTTTGTCGAGCTTGACTACAGGTTGGCAATAACATCCTATCACTGGGTGACACGCCATTCATTTAATAAAAAATAATCCTAAACACTCAGTTAATCTTTACTGGGACTTCTTATTGTTAATGCCTATACAATACTTTATTCTATTAATTGAATGTACCGATAGTTCTCAATTTACGAACATTCACTATAACGAATATAATAACAATTTTAAGATTTATTGGATTGATATTTTGAAGAATTGACAACTGATGAGTTAATAGAAATATAAACAGATTTAAACACAGAATCAAAGAAAAAATTGAAATTTCACATTCCAGAACATAGAAAATGACTGCAGCTTTATAAATTAATTTCTGATGGATTGGTAATATTTGAAGAACAGGACTCGAACATGGAGGGAATTGCGAAAGTGAAAAGAGGCATTTATGATTCACTGACATGTTATATTTTTAATGAAAAAAAGAAAGCCATATTTCAAAAGAGCGGACGAATCAGCCGCAGCAGTTTTATCAGAAGTTCAACCATCTATCTCAATTATACAAAGTGTCACCAATATGAAAATAACAAACACTGATGAAAATTTGAAAGAATAAAAATACAATACAATATATGTACATATATATTATAATAACTGTACTAACTAATATATATATATATATAGTAATGTTTTAAATTAAATTGAAATATTACAATAATAAAATGAACATACTCTATGTTTAGTATGATGGTGTTCATATGTAAAAATGACCCTTAATTTAAATGATTGCATCGTATACACAAAAAATGCATATTTATATATTATTTAGACGCATAACATACAACCTCAAGAAACGGAACAACACACTTAAACATAAAATAAAATTTAAATATTTTAGACAAAAATATTCAATTAATATATTCGTAATTTTGGAAAATAAATTCTAATCTTTTTGGCATGTCATTCATTAACATTGTTATATATATCATTTCATAACGTAGTTTCTCCATAGTTGCTCTAAGGCATAAATAAACTTTAAAAGTTCTACTATGCTCTTATTTATGTAAGAAATTATGATTCAACGAAAATGTTATTTTATTTTTTGTAAAATTTGGGGCAAATTGTAAAAGTTTATACCAGGCAGCCAAATGCTTAATTGTGGTAACTGTGCAACTTATGACCGTTATCAGTGTGAATCGAAACGGCTTGAGTTAAGCGATAGTCGAGATTGCATCCGCTCATCTACAAATCTAATCAAACTAAAACTATTTTGGATCTGGTATCTCTAAAAATACATCCATACTTCACATATAAAGCAACAATTCTTATTTTCTTACTTACATCAAAGATGACTCCAAAAACATAGTGGAGGAATTCCTCCCCGTCATTTAGAGTGGCGCAGAAGTTAGCCACAAACTGCATAACTCGATCCACATTACCATTGGCTTCACCTAATAAAAAAAGGTAATGGAGGGCGTTTGTGAAGCTTTCTGAGAATGCATCTTGATCAATCTAAATAAAAAAAAACTTTAAATTAATCAATAATAAAATTTATCAATGTATTACGCCAAGTCCAAACATTGTGGACATAAATGAAAGGAGTTGAAAACATCGCGAAATAACTACTATTGGATAAAAAAAAAAAATACAATAACTTACTTTAAGAAAGAGTTTCTTCAATTCTTTGCAATATTTTTTGTGTTGAATTGTATTAAATTGTACACTGTGAAATATTTGAAAAATCTCAGGTACATTTCGCTGAATTGCGACGGGTTCCGGAAATTCAGACGTTGTGCTAGTATGGCTGGCATCAAAAGATGTCATTTTTGAAAAAGCTAAAACTCTAGTTTGAAAATTAATTCAGAATTCATAACAAACAAGAAACGCTATGACATATGCAATAACCGCCAAAATATTGTTAGATAATTTCAAAAATTTTGAAATCCATAGAAACATGTTTTTATAAATAAGAGTTGCTAGATCTAATACGAGACCTCGATTACAGAAATAAAAAATAAGTAAGAACTAAAAACTTTGCGCACGCAATATTAATCTTTACCTTATTCTTACATAAGTATGATTTTTGAACAAAATTTAAAATGTATCTATGTTCCCTTACGAAGTACAAATTATGATCAAGAGAGGACTCTTCTAGCACGTATTTTGACTTTTGTTTGTTTGTGTCAAATGCGTCGGTTTGTTTTGATTTTTCTGACGGTGACTGTTATAGTTCTGTTTAGTTAAAAACTTTAAAACAATTAAAGTGTGCGCTTAGAAAAACGGAAAATAATTTTGTTCACCTTGAGTATCATTGTACCAATGTGCTGTGTCTACTGAACAGACAGGTATTTTATTTTAGTAGTTAAATTAAATCATAACCTCTCAATAAATTATAATATAAATATTACAGGTAGTTCAACTTGTATTTTATTCCTATTTAGTTTCAAAGTTTTTGGTATTTTTTCATGTATGTATTTTTTGTAAAACTCTGTAAATCATTGGCATTAGATTTTTTTTAAATGTGCTGTTTTTATAATAAATTAATTTTTAAATGTACGCTTTTTGTATTGTTACAATAATATTAATAATTTGTGATAAAGATTTTAACCTAATTGATATTATCTTAAAAAAAATCAATTAAAATTTTATATTTCTTGGTTTCCTTATCTTAGTCGTAACCCCCTTGATTCATAATAAATTGTGCATGTATTAAAAATACTTGTTAAACTGATGTCGTTCTTACCCTCTTCAATTAGATTACAACAAAATTTTTACAGAAAAGTCTGTAATCTTTAGACAAGCCATCATATTTAAAAACATTTTTCCACCGCTGCAATATGTTCACTTATTAACATTTTTGCTGTTATAATTTTTTTTTTGATTTATGAAGTGATGCCTATATACAAAAAATGTAAATCGTTTGCCTCAGCACGGTCATAGCCTAGTGCGGCTGGCATTATTAATACAATGACGTGTAGTGATCACCATATGGCCTCGCGGCATCCAAATAATACTTAATCATTCACAGCAGTCTACTTTGATTCCTCTTTTGCCAGCTCTATGTTTCACTTCCATTCATCAGTTTCTATTTTGTACCACTGGTCTTGTCTTGATTGACAAATATCCATTAGAAATTACTGTATTCAAAGCAATATTTTGTCACCGTCAGCAGCAACACCACATATCTAAGAATTGTGTACCTTACAGGAGAGAGACAACTAGTTTTAAATGATTTTAGTAGAATAACTCAAGTGTTACTCACCTTTCTAGAGTTGTAAAGAGGAGCAGATTCTTTCTAAACTAAAACTGAACTAAATTTAGGTACGATTCCCTCGACTTGTGCGCAGCTGACAGGGAGGTTACAGATTATATGTGGTGATTAAATTTCTTTAATTTACACACACCTAGCTGACACTATCATGAAACTAGTGATATAGAACGATTCCCCGCTAAAATTCAAATCCAATGATATAAATATCTTAATTTAACAAAGAATTGACATATGCGGTGTTGCTGCTTAGGTGATGATTTACATTATTATTATGATACAATTGATGAAAATGAAAACAATATTATTATCATTATTATTTAGATTTATTTGAAAATAAAAAATACTTTTAAAATACAGCGATTAAAAGATGACATTGCGCATTCAACAATTCATCATGATTACTAAAAAAAGTCACTTATAACTAATTTATATACAAATTGAGTTTGTTTATTAAGCCGAGAATTCAGCAAGCACAGAGTCCAAGTCTTCTTGCAGATCGGAGGACATCTCTCTTTGCTTCATCACATCATCCTTGAGCCTGTCTATGTTGGCTATGATCAGATAATTTCCCTTCTTCAGTGCATTCAGTGAAGATTCGTGTTTCTTGGCCCTTGCGGTGAGATTTTCCTTCTTCTTATCAATCGGTGCATCCTGCAAAATTACGTATTATAATATCAATTCATATTATATGTAAAGTTCAAAAATTTTGGTTGAAAATGTGTAAGCTATGTGTGATAATTCATGACCAGTAAATAATATACTTTTTTAATTCCTTATATCGCAATTCCTCTCTTACATTCTCCTGAAGAACACTCAGAGAAGATAGTATGCCGGACTTTTATATTATTACATACTCAAGTATTTCTTTGCCAATTGTTCTACATGCTCAAACTACTTATTTCTATTGAATATGGATGGCACAAATAGATTTACTCCTACTTTGTTCATGCTAATGAGATAATCGAGATTAATAATTGACGAAAAATATATCTTTTAATAGAATATGTAATACAAAAATATAATTTCATGATCATATTTTTATTCTATTCTTTTCTATATTACCACATAGTTTACCTCTTCTTCGCTTTCACTTTCAGTCTCGCTGTCTGTTTCCTCTTCAGATTCCGATTCACTCTCTTCTTCCTCACTGGCTTCTTCTTGAGACTTGTCCTTGTTGTCTTCTTCTTCCTCCACTTCCTCGTCGGAGTTCTCCTCTTCATCATCGTCTGTCTCTTTCATAAGACTCGCCATCTTGTCCACCTCCTTCTTGAGTGCTTTGTATTTCTTGCGCTCCACCCTGAAAGTAAAATATAATTAATTGAAATTTCTCTCATCGTACATCTTTATATTTTACGAATAGTTATTGAGAACAAATAGTCATTGAAAAATTTTTTTTGAGTGAAACTGTTACTCACTTAAGTGCCTTCTGCTGATTTTTCAGTTGTACCTTCAGCCCGACTCTCTCCTGCAAAGCCTTTTCTTTCTTGTCTTTCAAGTTCTTTATCTTATTTGTTGCCATTTTTATTTCTCTCATTGCCTTCCTCTTCTGTTTCTCCTCATCATCTTCCTGTAAATCATAATTTGGATTTTAACCTTTTCTTACCCAATGGTCCCTTGATGAACCAAAGATTTGGGATATTTGCTGCTCAATGGTCCTGATTGTTTTGAAATGATATAATCAAAAAAATGTCTATATCAAACTACATAAACAATGAATAGCATTACAAACTATTTTTGTTTGTGTTTCAAAATTAGTAATTTCATAGTCTTCCTGATTGTTTACTATTATTTTTTTCTTACCCCTTCTTCTCCGCTGGATTCTTCATCTTCTTCCTCGGGGCTGGATTCCTGAATCGAAGCCTGTCTCTGGGCATGACTCGGTCTTCTGGAGCCTTGGTTTGAGCTCGGAATGATTCCCTAGAAAATGTAACATGTCGATCAAGAATAATTTGGAAATATTGTCATGAAAGTATTTCATCTTAATCAGGAAGGAAGTTATTAAATGTTTTTAGATTAATGAAAATTTTTCATAAAATCAAGTTATCGTCAATTATATACTTGGATGGGTCAGTATAACATCTGGGGTAGGTTCAGTAAGTGAAAACAATGTCATTCAACTCTGGGCTGGAGCTATAAGGCTGATGCATAGGTTTATCTGTTAGGGTGTGGTAAGAGTATATGAATAAAACTTTCCTTGAAAATTTCGTAACGGACAGTACATATTTGAGCGAGCTGTTATTCATTGTTTTGTACAAATGAACTCTCATCATTAATTTATTTTTAAATAAATCAAATTTTATACTACACATACAATTTAATATTATTTTTATCACAACTACAGTTTCGAGAGGTGGACTCCCTCACATCAACAGGTTTTCATGAGTTGTGATAACAATAAAACTCAGTTGTGTATAGTACAATGTTTGGTTTATTTAAAAAATTTAATTAATTGAAAGCGCCTAATACACAGGTTATATACATAGATATATTTTTTATCGGGAATATGACACTTGGTCCGGTAACATGATGTGATGAATTCGCATTCACGATGATGCAGCATTCTTTTTCTGACCTCTTTCTCCATCTGTTTCTGAAAATCTGAGTGCCTGAGGAGGAAGTAAGACTTTGGTTCTTCATCCTCGTCCTCGTTGATACCCTGAAAGTTTGGTTAGAAGCGTCGTAAGCAGTTAGGCAGTAGACAGTTTCAAAGAAAGCAAAGCAGAATTGAGCAATAAATATGAGTAGACTCTCGATTATCCAGGTAGGGAATAAAATAGGATAATCTCAAAAAAATAAACACTGAATCTAAGTGCATCCAAATAATTCAATCGATTCAGCTTAATTGAGACAGCTGCTTATTTAGACCAAATCTCAAGGAACCGAAACCAAACCAAGGAACTAACGGTAATTTACATTGCTTAATTTGGATAATTGGCGAGCTATAAAAACCAATAGCTGGGTTACAGCGTTATTTTATGTAGGAAGGCAATGAAGGGATCCCTGCATCAGCGCCTGAATACCTGTGCTGATTAGGTAGAAGTGCAAAGAGTGAAAAACAAAATACAGAGTACACTTGATGCATGCATTCCTGCAGAATTAAATTATGTGTACCTTATTTTTGAATTTATTGTTATTATTTTATATTATTTTCTTATAATTTATATTTTTATACTTTTAAAATTATCAATATTAACTTTGTGGTTAAAAATCATATTTTTATTTATTATCTTTGTTTTATTAACCACTTAATTGATTTTAAATATTTATAAATTTTTATGACATCCTTAAGAAGAAAATGGTATTTTTCGAAACCGGTAGATGTATTTAAACTCAATTTAATGGTTAATAATACAAAGATAATAAATAAAAATAAAAATATTTATAATTTTGTTCAAGAATTTATTAATACATAATGTTTATTTAAAGAAAAAATATTAATTGTTTAATTTTACATTCGCTTCGGTTAATTGGGCCAAATGTCCTGGTCCATCAAGCAGAATCGACTCTATTTTACGAACGATTTCTCCAGTTTAATTTTATGCTGGACATCTAGTCGTATCGACCCCTTAGAATAACAAGGTTCCAACTAACATTTTGGGCTAATTTGAGTTATTGCGTGAAAAGGGTTCCAAATGCATTGTTATTTATTTCTTCCATACACACCAACTCTATTTAATAGATATTAAAGGAAATAATAAGAGCTGAAAGTTCCAACTGCAACAGTTATTTATTTCAACTTATGGATCATTATTATTAATTTATAATGTTTTTATTTATTTTTAATTTCCATCATTTCACAGTGGTCATTGATAATACTAAAAATAAGTTAAAACCTTAAAACTGATCATATTTGCATACTCAAAACAAAATATACGTGAATATATGTTGAAATTCAATCAACACTTTTGAGTTCATTATCTCGAAATAGTGTCAGTGTCAGATGGAACCTTGTTATTCTGAGGGGTCTGAATGTTGAAATTTTATACCTAGTGCACTATAGTGTGAGTGGAAGTTGTCATGTTCGCAGGCATGATCCATATAAGAAATCTGTTATATAATAATCTCTGATACGTATATTAGCCCTTTTTGAGACATCACGGATATAAGAGACAACACGGCGACTCCATGCAAAAATGGTGCGTCTAGTCAATTTCAATTTTATTGTATTTCAGTAGTTAAGATCATTAATTATATTATATATTACTTATGGAATATCCATTTTAAATTATCGTGTTGCTATATTATTATATCATTTTACCATCATATTTAGTAATGTAGTAAATATCTGATGATAAACTTCAACGTACATTGTAATGTGCATTCCGTTTCAATTACCGTCAAAATTGGTTAGAGTTCAAATTACTTCCAATTTTTATAATATTAAATACTTATATCAAGTATTTATGTATTTTATTTTTCATTCGCATAACATAATGATAAATAATGCATACATAATTAAAAATAATTATTTTTTAGGTTCCCCTTCTTTTCCTTTCCATTTATTGCGATAAATGTAATGTCCATCTATGTTTTACTTCCAAAAGTTATTGTTTTGTTAAATTTCATAGGAACGTGTATTTTTTTGATTTACGCTATTTTTTCTAAATAAAAAATATTAAACTTTTAAATATTAAACTTTTAAATATTATAGTTTGCGCTTTTCTAAATTCGTTATGTAACTCTTTTTCAATTGTCCCGTTCGCCGCGGTTGACTCGTGTATGAGTCGCCGTGTTTCGCCCGCCGCCAATGCGTACATACGCGCTGAAAATCGCACCATAATTATTTGTAATCTTTATCTTACCGACATCTGTCGATATTTGTCAACGATTATTAGCCACCTTATAAACAAATACGAAATAATAAAAGTTCTCGTATCATCCAGTATCGCTCTGTTATTTAAATTCTCAGACTCAGTTTATGCGTGTACAATGTAATGCGTTAAATTTAATGTCATTATTTAAAAACTTGTAAATAGTGTGCAATTAATCTCAGCAATCGGCGCCCGCACAGATCACCACTTCAACCTAGTACGTATAAGTAGCACCACAAATGGCGCTAGTGTAGCGATGGTGTAGGGCACCGTTGTGTTCTCTCATGGATAATTTTGTTTACATTATTTTGTAATTATGGTTCCGATTGCTGTATTTGTTTATGTTTTTGAGGATATTTTAGATTTCTTTAAAAAAAAAACATAAATTTGTTGCATTATCAGAGTGTAATAAAGTCGTAAATTATAATGCCGCAATGAGTGACGCGTATGAAATATGTCACGTGTATTTATGAATGCGATCAATGGGTTGATAACCCGCGTATTTGCAAAATGTTTTTGAGTTTTTATTATACTCCAGTATAATATAAAGATACCTCGATAATCAAAATATTCATGCCCTGAGACATCTTTTATAAAAATAAAAGCAAATATATTTCCTGCTTTTTTATTTTTCCCTAACACAAATTTGAGTATAAAAAATTTATTCAAGGTCTCTGAAGGGGTGTTAAATAATATTTAGAAAAGTTAAATTTTTTTTTTTTTTTTGCTTCGGTTAATCCGTAGCTCAGTTAATGCTACCCCGGATAATCGAGAGTTTACTGTTTATATTAATTAATCTACTGTGTTATAAAAATATTATTATTTGAAAGATAGCATTAGTTAGAATAAAGCGATTATAAATAGTGCTACTAGTTCGCTTTAACAGAATTTGAATATATTTAAATACTAATTAAATGTATTAATTAGAAAGATATACATATAAAATCAATTTTATCGAAAAATATTGTTGTTGCTATCGGGATTCAAACCTGGATCTCTTTCTAATCCGGGGAAGGTGCATTATCTAACAGTTTAAAGTATTTAAAATATCACAGACCTATGTTCTGAATAATTACAACTTCACAATAAGAATGTGTTCTTCTTAATAATATGTATATAAGTTGTATCAATGTGTTCAAAATTTAATAAAAATGAATTGTTAATTCTGACGTTTGCTATCGGTTTACTCAGGAATTTGAGATTCTGTAAAAACAAAGTAGATGGCTTTCAAATAATGGAACAATAGATGTATTCATTTGAAAAATGTAACATATAGGTTCGAAAATTTGCCTTCAAAAGTACTGTTTGGAAAGAGATCCAGGTTCGAATCTCGGTAGCGCAATAACAATATTTTTTAATAAAATTGAGTTTATATGTATATCTTTCTAATTAATACATTTGATTAGTTTTTAAAATATCACAGACCTATGTTCTGAATAATTATGACTTCACAATAAGAATGTGTTCCCCTTAATAATGAATATATTTAATTAGATTCGACAATGTTTTTTTACCTTCATAGCTTGTTCCACTTTCTTCTCTAGTTCCGCATTCTTCCTTCGCATCTCTTCCAGCTCCGACTGCGCCTCGTCTAATTCTTCGGCCGCCCTGTGGTACTTCTTCTGCAGGTCGTCCGACACCCTCTTGGTCTCTGTGACTTCCCTCTTCAGACTGGAGACGAGGGTTTCGTCGTACGCGTCGACGACAGATATCACAGTTTTCGCTTGTTCTTGTTTAACATGCGCCCTTTCACTTTTGAGCTCGGCCTCCAAATTACTAATTCTGGCCTGCATTCGTTTGTTTTCGCGTTGCATCGCCTCCTTGTTCCTGTAATTTATAAAATAATTGTTTAGTCTTTAGCAAAAAAACAATTGACAAAAATCACACGAGTCTTTTTTGTTTGTTGTGTGGTATATTCAAAACGATACGCATTAATAATAGCACTAACTATACTTTAATTTTGAATTGATGTTTTTTTTTTATTTTATACCAAAAAGAAAATTCATGACAGATTTTTAAAATACGTTGCCCAACTAGGCACGTCTGTTTTAGGGCATGTTGGCGGACAAATCATATTTCATAAACTAATATAATTCATTGAGTACGAATTAAAATACAATTAAATACAAAATAAAGTACAATATAATATGTATAAATAAAATGTAACTCAAAGCAATGTTCACAAGTTGTCTAGATTCTAGATTTTTATGGGTTATTGACCAACTCAAGACTCATTTTTTAAATTAGGTTATTTCATATGGAACGTATTGTAAGATAAAGATGGAGTTGGTAATTTTTTCAACGACTCCACAGCTCTGCCAGTCACCGACCTCAGTTCTAATGCCAGCAGTTGTTTGGTTGACTGGAGGTCGTCTCTGACTTTGTCAATGTCGTCCATCTCGTCCACCTCTTCGTCCTCCGGGGGTGCCTGTTCCGACAACAAAATAAACACACTTTGTAGTATATATCTATTAATAAGTAATTTTCATCAACATATATATTCATTCAATTATAGATCCCCCCATTAATGGACGAATTATAGAAAAATTTACTTATCGAAAAAATATAGGCACCACATTTATCTAATTAAACTACAGTGATATTATGGAGTCCTTGTACCGACACTGATGTATGGAAGTGAGGCCTGGAGTTGGCAGAAGAGGTAAGAAATATTATTGATGGCACCAGAAGTAAAGGATGTCCGTTGAAGACTTGGCACGGCCAGGTATGGTCCTGGTATGTCTCAATAATCGACGAGCTTGTATGAAAAGATGTATGAATGTGGATGAGGCGAGAATTGTCTATCAGGACAGAAGAGCGTGGCGCTCTATCTTCTCTGCTTACCCCCGCGGCGAAACGGCGTGATGGTAAGTAAGATACAATACAATGTCGTCAGATTTTATCTACAAATGTTACCTTATTAGTGAGACATCTAACGGGGAAAAATAGATTTAGATATGTGGAAGGCTATCGCCAACGTAATCTGCACGCATTTTGCATATACCTGGGTGCAAACAATAAGCTCTTATCGACCTTTAAGGTATACCTGGTACCGACTCACAAACTGACGACAATACATCGCGGCGCAGCCACTTAGGGGGCCGGCAATAATCATTCACCGGCTTCCCAAACAGTCCACTGCTCACATCTTTCTTACCTGTTATTGTGGATCTATTCGCAATAAATACCTATCAACTATGTTATTTATCTTATTTGTCCAACCTGTTTTAGCTACATCTACACACACTCTCCGCGATATCATCCTCACATGAATTCAGTGCAGAGCTGGGAGAAATAGGTTCTCAACAGCTCCCACACATACGTTCGTCTCATCGACACACATAACGACATAACTCATCCTACAATAAATTTCCTTAACTGGTGACACACTTTTATACTCTACAGTGGTAATTCTTGATAAGTCTTTTTTTGTATAGTGCTTATTTAATCACGGTTAAACTCACAATAATTACAATATTACTATTAGAATTTTAGTTTCATTCACTGCCTTACTGCCGGTTATTTATCAATATCCACAACAATATTACGTTTCCCCGTCTATTTCTATGACTTTCTGGACGTCTCGTGTCATATGGCTGTATAATGCTTGTATTCGTATATTGTTTGTTTTGGGTGGGCACATAGTTAACAGTATTGGATTCAAATGAAAAATCTTAATTGTAGACATTCATGTATGCTTTACAGACGTTTACCGCAACATATTAATTTTGATCCATTGTGGTAGTGTATTGGTAGGCTAGACGATTGGATGAAACCATTTTAGGTGCATATGATGAATATGTGGTGAACGTATGGTGAACATGTGGTGAGCACGGATTAATGAAAATATTGAATTAATGTTATATTTATGATATTGTTTCATCGTGCATATACGTAGTGTCCGCCCACCCGTCCGCTCGTCAGTTCGTGTCGCATCAGCAACATGAAACAAACAACAGCCGTCCATTTAGCACATGTCCGTTGTCTTTTAAAAAAGTGACAAAATGCTATCTAATTATGAAACAAACATTTACCAGATAACGGCACCGTAGTATAATTTCAATAATTTTTTATTTTTGGAGACTTGTTGATCGACATCACACTAAATAAGTGGGTGCTTGCGTACTTTTTAACTAATCTAAAAACACAAATATCGCATATCCGCGCAGAAAAGTGTCGCAAGTTAAAAAGAGTAGATTTTATCAGGAGAATGAAATTGTTTTAAAATTTATATAAATTAATTTCATCTCTGCTCACCACTTCGTTCGACTCTTTGACCGGTGTGATTCCTTCCGCGAGGTTCGCGTGCGACATGGACTTCTGCAGCTGCTCCTCGATAGTCAGCTGCCTTCTGAACTTCCTCAGTCCGTCCAGGTTTGGTTTACTTCTGTCGTTGGTCTTGACAGTCTTCAGTTTGACGCCCGTGTTGATCTGCTTCAGCAGCTGGTTGTGGACAGTTCCCTCCTTCTTTTCCGATTCGTACACGTACTGTCCCTTCGCCTTCACCATATTTGATTTAGAAATGATTGGACTCGACCTGTAAGTAATGTGAAATTGTTTCATAGTCTATGTGTTGGATTGATTCGTAGATGAGTGCTGTTTAAGTGAGGAGTTTTTTTTTTGAATAACGACTTCACTCTATCTACAGCAGATCGTTGGGTGTTCGTCAGTTGTGAAGCATTACTTGTTTTATTAACCTACTGCATTGATTATTTTACAATTTAACGTGAAACAGATAACGCTTCCGGAACGCTGTGGAAATAATCGAGACAGAAATTTTTATTTAATCAGACTCAAATTAACACAGTAGAATGGAATTTAACAAATTGTAACATAGTCATGTGACAGTTGAAAGAAGATTATCCTTTAACAATATATACAGGCATTGAGTCTCTGGCATTCACTATTACTATCTTAATTTATTTATTTATTAGATGACATACATATTTTTGTTCTACATAATAAACATAAGACACAATTAATACTCTTAGCTTATTGTGCGGGATGGAGTAGACTTCACCTCTGATATGTACAGCGTTGTCCTGGCTACTTTGCTAGACTGAAGTCTGTGTTAAAGTAGCCAGTTTTTTTTTCGTGCTGTTGTGGTGTCGATCATCGACAGGAATAAAAAGAGAAATAAAAAATCATGTATAAAAAAATAAAATATATGTAGTGGCAGTGTTGTGGGACTAGTGAATTGTTAGTGTAGGTATTGTATAAATTATGTTAGAATGTTGGATAGCCATGCTTCTGATTCATCTCTACCTGATTGGATCATGTATTGGGTCCATATTTGTGTAATCTTATTGGAATTAAACGATTTCCAGTTGGTACTGAGTGTGTTGTATAGTTTCGGAGCTAAGAGCATCTAGAATCTTTGATAAAATGTCGTTGTTGCTCTCGGAACTGGTGTGTAGATGTTCGTTGTTTGTCTTGTGTTGTGTCCATGATTTATTGCTCGGGGTGAGTTGTTGTTAGCGTGGAAATATTGAACGAGTCTCAACATAAAGATTTGTCTCATATCTAGGACATTGTACTCTTAAAATATAAGATGTGATGGATATCTAAGGTGGGATCTGTGGTAATCCTACTAAACATTTGGAGTTTCTGTATAGGCCCTTGCTGGAGAGAACTAGACGATTACTGTCCAAGGGGAGAGTCGTCTCTGGAATCAAAGATTCCGGCGCCTGTCTGATGGCTCTGCGGGGGCGTAGATGGCACGGCTGCGAATGGTGTTTCGTCTCTGTGTCGCGACGCGACAGCTTGGTTAACCACAAGTTCGGCACAACTTTTTAAGTACCGACCCGTTTCGGTCCGGTCCGGTCCGCTAGGTTGTCGAGAATACCTCTCAAACATGTTAATCTTCTAGGTAGATAAGGACTACTGAGAATACCCACCGAACTAATAAGCCTACCGGAAGCTATCGGGGTACGGATTATGTACCTCGATACATATGTTGTGGTTGGTGTGAATAGATGTTATCAGTTATAAAAGGATAATATAGTTTCTTCTTTGTGGCCAAGTTTATTGCCAAATGGTGTGTCCAACAATACACTTCTTCAAAAAGGCGTCGAGTTGGAAAAAACCGAAGACATTTGATTAAAACTGAAGTTTGTTGTCCGGTGTCGCTCTTAATAGTTCAGAGTAATGGACACAGTGGAGTGGCAACACGTATTCCCGGATAAGAAGAGGTCCTGGTTCGAATCCCTGTAGTAACTAAATATTTTTCCGATAAATACATTTTTTCTATATATCTTTGTAGTTGATTAATTTCATTTGTATTCCCTTTACTATGAAGGAAACCTCAAAGGGTCCCAGCCTATCCCGGAATCGAGTTGTTTACTCTCGCTTCGATTCCATTCAACATGCAACGCGTGCAAAATTAAAAAATCTTCAAAGCTTTTTTGGAATATATTTTAAAGTTAGAACAGTTAGTTACTAAAACCTTCTGGTTTTCCTTCATAGTTAATTTTTTTCTTTTCTTTTATTATATAGCATAATTATTAAGTCATTAACTGGTTGGGTCCGGTATCATCGTATCAGTGCCATACCTGTACAAAATGTATCCATTTGACGTGAGACTCGTTATCATATTAAATTCAGAAGACAGCCAGAGATAATCTATAGAAGTCATGCACCCCCAAAAGGGGAGGCTAAACGTCACATTTATGTGTTGAAGTCGCAGAACTCTGTGCGGGAGAGTCAGTGAAATACTCCGTTAGTTCTTCCTAGCCATCGCTCTTTCCGGCATCGTCCACCCCAGCAGCCCCCGGCAGGAGACCCGCACCCTAACAAATCCCGGAAAAGTCCGAGAGTTTTTTCACTATTAAGTTACCTGTCATTGCAGTCCACGTGTTTCAACTTCCTGCCCGACTCCACTTCCTTCATCATGTCGGTCCAGTCCGGACGGCGTCGAGGTCTGGACTTGAGGGCTTCTATTCTCTTTATTTTATCTTGTGAAGGTGGAGGCTTCTTGAATTCCGGTGGCGGGGGCATCTTCGGCGGCAGCGGAGGCGGCATTGGCGGTGGCACCGGCTTCAGCAAACCTGCAAGTGGTTTGGGGCAACGACATTTGAATCCCCTCCTTTCCGAGACGATGACAAGGTCATTAAAAAAAAAACATGTAAAAATTCCTCACTTGACAGACTGATGGATTCGCTAGTATGCTCTGTGTGGATTACGTAAAGGTATAACGGCACACTTACTACTTTAAACATTAAAAATCATATTAATACTTTTGCAAAAATATCTTTAGATAGTCTTCGTGGCGGGCAGAATAAAAAAAAAATTACGACTAATTTTACAGCTGATATTTATCGTTCAATATTTTTTTTTACTGTTTCCGAGGTGAGTTTATAGAACTCCATAATCACATACGTGAAAATAAAACACTTGTTTTTTTGTTTCTACTCGTTTAATTTACTTGAGACGCGTTTCGCTCTGTAAGGGCATTATCAATCTAACAATTTAACTCAACAACTTGCGTGTATTTATATCTATAGTGTGGGACAGCTGTGGTAACTTAGATTAATTAGAAGCATTCAAAAATTTGTGGAAATCCTCAGAATTCCAATGAATAATGCTATCAAATTGCATCTCATGCAAATAAAATTGTATAGCTGTCCTCCACTATAGATATAAATAAGCCCTGTAATTACCCATATTTCCATATATTTTCCATTAAATATAATAAAAAAAGGCTTCGTCTCCATGAGATATCTATTATTTGTTTAATAACAGTACCTTTGTAGGTGAAAATCCAGTAATTGTGTGTTCTTAGACATATTCAAATATTGTTAAAAATATATTGGTCAAAATAAGAAAATATATAAAATTGAAAAGTATTGATTTTTCAGACGTATTGTAGTATAATGTGTTAAAAACATTTTAGAAATAAAGACTTGCTTTAAATAACTTAAAATTTTTTTTTGATTCTCATTGTGACATATATGCTGTTTCAGGGAAATTAATTATCAAATTTAGTCCATAGATGACGATAGTGTAGAGGTACTTGAAGTGAGTCCACATATTAACATATATACAACTTTAAAAAATTTGATAGATATGGAGATTGATGGGCGAGAATGGTGAACGTTATATTTATATAAAGTGATCACTTAAGTCAGCCGAAGACAGGTCGTAAGCCCTGTAATTACGCATACTTCCATATATTTTCCATTAAATATAATAAAAAATAGATCGTCTATATGAGATATCTATTATTTGTTTAATAACAGTGTCTTTGTAGGTGAAAATTCAGTAATTGTGTGTTCTTGGATATATTCAAATATTGCTATAAATTAATGTTTCTTTCGCCACAGGCTCGCAACAATTTCGACTGCTAAGATTTAATCTTTTTTTTGTGTCTAGTTTTAAAAATTTTTTAAGCTATTTGCCGATATTTTCAAAATAATGCTTAATGTAATAACACAGATAACGACAGCGGTTAATAATCACATACCTTTGAATAAGTTTCCTTCTTCCTTTTCCTCCATTTTGTAGTTATTTATGTTTTCACAGTGATATTTTCTTATTCAGAATATATTTTAAAGTTGTTTATATATATATATTATTAGTTTAATTAACCATTTTATATTGTCCTTGTTTACTTCATAAATCATAACAATTTTCACTTTAAACAACACCTTTTCTTTTTTGTTTTAAATTTTAGTAATTTATTAAAAGACTACACATTCTAATTATTAAGTTCCATTTTTGAATCCACAATACTCTCTTTTCACTTTAAACAGATGTAGCATTTTTTTTTTCAATCGCAACAGTGCCAACGAATTCCTTCTGCGCGTCTTCTACGTCCTCTGAAATCAGTGAAGCACCTTGCGGCCTGCAATTAGCGTCAGCTCTGAGAGTTTCAGGAATTCCATTGCACCGACCGGGAGTGTCTGGTGCGTTGCAGGTCCGGTAGTCGTCACTGGTTCACTGGGTCAGCTGAACCCCGAGCAAGCACCAGCTATGTGTGGTCCGCTTGAGCTTTTGTCGCTCACTGTGTTTATTTTTAAACTGCCGAAGTATTCTTTATTGCGAACTGACAATGGACGAGCTATTGAGCGATCACCGACAGGGTGTTTCAGGTACAAAGTGGGAAGTCTTATTAAAATACTTTTTCGTCACAGACCAGTACATGAATAGACATGATATAAAGTGTACATACAGGATTGGGGTTTGGAACATTAGTTGCGGGACGAGGGGCACTCTACACACATTCTTTGTGTGGAAACATAAATCCGATAGTTCGTGATACATTTATGCAACAGTAAAAGTATTTACTTTTCGAAAATTAAATCTTTGTGTAAACAAGACGTATTTTTTTACATTGATGTATATTATATTGTCAGCGTTTAAATTTTCGTTCTAATCGAGTCATATATTTAAAAAAAGTCGAGAGGCTATTTGATTGCGTGAGTGCTCCCAAATTGATTACCTGAGTGACGCCAAAATGAAAATTTGAAACAAGGAATTTGAGTTAGTTCGTGTCTATATATTTGGTAGAATTATTTGTAAAGGTTTTAGATCACTTTGATGTATATTGCATCGATGATGAACAGTGCAACATTGTCCAAAATAACGACAATTGTTAACATCTCATTTTCTTCCTGAACTATTTTACACCCCTATTTTGAGTGTAGGCTTCGCATAAACTCTGCCATCTGTCTCTACATTGTATAGTCCACATTTATTGTATTGTCCGGTCATAGACGTCATTGCAAGATCCTCCGGGTTCATCTTTCGCACTTAAGACTCGCTATATTACTAGAATAGTCCCATTTCAGTTCGCGATCAACTGGACAATATTGATAACAACGTTGATTCTTTTCAAACTTTGTGAATACGGAACGAATGATAGAATCCACTGTTGCTGGAATTTATTTAGCAGCAGCTAGAAACAAAAAGTCCAAAGCTTTTTGACTCTAGAACACAAGGGATGCGGAACATCCAAAGAATGTATGAAGCGACCGCGCCTGATGCGTACACGGAATACACACGGTGTCACATCTATATTATTACTATTTCCAAACAAGCTAAACGTCGATGGCTCCTGGAACGAGCCTCGAACCCCCGACCACTAGATCAATTACGTAAATTCACATATTATTAGTGAAGCAGTTTCATTGTGTTTTTTCTCTTTATTTTCTATTACATTTTAAGCTAAGTTTCGTTGCAACTTTGGCCATTTTTTAAATTTTTTTTATCGTAAATATCTATATTTTTATTATTAATTTCTTATGATAAAATATCGTCGAGCACAATTCGAATCTGCATAAAAATAGGTCCTCGGTAATTACTGTCTATCTTCATCTTTGAAAAAAAATTGGTTTATTTTGGTAGCACTGAGAATTCCTCATTGAACCGCGCCGTGCCAGATTTAAGACACCGCGCTCGCGGTGTGGCCGAACTCTTGGCCCGGAATGCCTTTCGGCAAAAGATTGATGAATCATTCACTTCTAGACGTGCTAGACTATTCCGCACTTATTGGCCACTTTTGCCAGTCGTTTTGGCGTGCCACGCGGATGCCAGGAATCGATACTGGATGCAGTCACTTGTCAAATTTATCGTATCATTTAAATGACGACACGCGATAGTCTAATGACAAGACCGGTGGTCACTCAATACACTCGGCGCTCACGGTGTCAAACTGTGTGCCAACAAATTCTCACAACACTGAACGACATCCTTGTGGAACATTTAAATTCAATATCTTTCAATAATTCAATTTTATTGTTTATCATTTAAATCAGAAAGCTAATGGTTGAGAGTCGAAGCTGTCCAAACTTTGAAACTGACCAAAATATGGTAGAACAGTTCAATAAAAGTCCGACTATTTAAAATCCTGGCATTCTTCATTGATATCTATGTTTATATGTATTTAAATAGTATACATGCAGTGGAAATGAGATTACTTAAGCCTTTATGTGGCAGATCTATTTATGACAGAGTAAAGAATGAAGAAATAAGAAAATAATGTATAGTGAGTAAGATTAAGAAAGAATGGTAAGATAGATATATGACGCAAGTACTGATGGCACTAGAAGTAAAGGACGTCCGCGGAAGACTTGGCACGACCAGGTAAACCAGATGATCATGTTAGAAACCTCAATAATCGGCGAGCTTGTATGAGAATATGTATGAATGTGAATGAGGCGAGAATCGGTGTCAGGACAGAAGAGTGTGACGCTCTATCCTCTCTGCCTACCCCCGCGGAGAAACGGCGCGATGGTAAATTAGTCAGTTTAAATATTATTGTATATTTTTTCTAATAAAGTTAATGAATGCAATCTTAAAGGACGCAGGGAGGAATGCTCTTTTTTTAAAATTAAATTGTTACATGTTCATTTTAATTGCGCGGTTAATTAGTATTTATTGTGTGAAACCAATAAAGGAGTGCAAACTCTTACGATGGTTCCGGGAAAGGGTAGGTCCTTCTGTATGCAGTTTAAATATGAACCTCGGAAGGCTTTGATATGTGGATGTACTTACTGTGAGACGAACGAACGTCTCCATTTTTCAGGAACTCCGTACTCCACACCATGGTAAAAAGGCTTTTCAAACCATGCAGAAAAAAATTTTGTTAATTTTGGGCATATCCCTTGACGTGAGGGAGACATCCTGGAGATTGGTGATCGCTGGGAATATACTAATATACTTGATATGACACACCTGTTAAAAGCTGACAACAGGTATTAAACTAATATGTATCTACCGAGCAGATTAATTGATATATGTTATATCTGTTATTCGAGTTTCGTGATTCTGTTATAAGGGAATTCAAAGAAATTAATATGTTGATAAACTGGCCAGGGAGGCCGCTCTTTCCCGAGGTTTCACTCAACAGTACGTACGAAAAAGCGTACGAACATTATCTAGACTTCACAATGGATGGATCCAAATCATCACAAGGGTAAATTTAAAACAGGAACAAAAGCGAAACTGCTTCTGTTCAGAGACGTTTTCGGAGTCGGTCATATATTTTACGACGGTGATGTATAAAAACATTTTGGCCAGCAGAGTTTTCGAATGATTCAAGACTGCACGGAGAGCGACCATCGGTAGAAGAAACGGCGAATAACAGCCCAGTTTCGCAAAGGTTGGGTGTCTTTTCATTTACATAGGTTGAATGAATGTATTCAACAAACCAATTAGAAAACCCTGGCTAGTTATCGAAGAGTAATTACGGCAACAGATTTATTTCCCGCACTCTCTGCTTCTTCAAAAGGAAAGTCTCGAAGATAGCAATTAGCGGATAGCCATTTATTCAGATTGATCTTAATAGATAACCCGATGTGTGGATGTGGTGCCGAGGACTAGGACTAGGACGAAGGACCCTTGACTATGGTTTTTTTGCATGTCCATTGCGGATCACAATTTTTTTTGATAGTGATCTCGTTAACAGTAAATGTCAACTCCCTGTTAACGTGTGTCATGTTCTATTCCTCAACTCGCTACATTTGATCTACGAGGCGCGTTTTTTAAGTACCAGATTTTTGCCGGATACAAAATTATTATAATTTTTATTAGAACAGGACTTGTGTTTAATTTTACACGCTTTATTTATTTCTAATGATTCTTAATTATTCAATTTAAGACGGACATTGTTTGTATGTAAAACAAACGATCCCAAATTTTTATCAAAAGTATGATCTTTTTCTGATAAATGATTGGAAAATTCTGAAAAGCCATTACAATTTAAATATATTAAATTCTCTTTGACTCTTATGTTAACATTTCGACCTGTTTTAACAATATAATATAACGCAGTACAATCTTTACAGTTGAGTTATTGATTTATTAATTTTATCATTCATTATCATTGTCTTTGGAATTTGTGAGTAATTTTCCTATTTTATTATTTGTATAAAATACCGGTTTAATGTTTTGTGGTATCCCTCCGCCAAAAATTATTATTATTATGTTCAAATAAAAATTAATTAACAATATATCCTTTTAATTTATTTTTAAAATTGTATCTATAAATAATCTAAAAATGAATTATAACCGCAAAGTTGGTTTTGCTAATATTAAAATATATATATGTTAACTTACTTCTTAAACTTTCATTTTTGGTTAATGTGTGTCCCTTTGGTATCTCGTTGGCCAGCGTGCTGTCAATCTTGTCGTATACTTTCTCAATGAGGGGATCTCTCCACTTCTTGACACCCCCGTCCTCCTTCGAGGGCTGGCGTTGGAGCACTGGTGGTTTCCTGGCCGCGACGTCATCTTTGGAGGGCGCCTTCACTATCGGTGGTTTCTTTTGTGTCATTGATTCTTTCGGGGGTTCAGAATTTTTATTTTGTTTGATTTCTGGTTCTGCTTTCTTTTCCTTCGACGGTAATTCCTAGAATCATATATATTTTTTTAAATCAATAAATTGAAAATACGTATAATATTTGTTAAGGCACTAAGAGGGACAGCAAATCGCGGTTCCTGACCCCCTCACACACCCCTTAAAGGGAAAAATAACACAACCTTAAGTTTTTTTTGAGCAAGAAGAGGAAAGGCGGATGGCCCTCACCCTCTTTCTAAAGTTTCTGACCGTTTCAAAATCTCCCAGCGAGACACCCAAACACCCACAAACCCCAGAAAAGTCCGAAATTCCTTTCGTTCCTCATTAGGTCATCGTTCCGAGCCGGACGATGACCTGCCACATCCAATCCCGCGAGAATATCCTCCCTAGCGTCCCATACCGAGAGTATGTGCTCCGGCGTCTGTCTCACATGGTCACAGACGCGCCACGGGTACGAATTTGGTCCGAAACTCGCCATGGCCTGAGACTATCTGCACCGTATAAGGCATTTGCAGAGAGAAGCCGTGCCTAGTTTGGTCCGATTGCTCGCTGAAACATTTTTTCCGATCTGCCGCGAGTGGCGCCGACGACTCGCTCCTCTCACTCCTCATACTTTTCGCTCTACTATCTTTTATACTGTTCCTTTCCCATTCCTGACTACAATAAACGACTTTACATAAAATGTTACATTAAAATGTCCTGAAATACACGCTGGTCCAGGCAGGGGGAGAGTGAAATGGTTGGGTGAGTGGGATAAGTTGACTATGACTATGTTTATCTCAGGGTCCTAGAATGTAACAGAGCAAAAATTATAAAGCAATATCATTCGATATAACAGACATGAGTGACGGTGAGAGTGGGGGTGAATGTATTTTACACAGGGGTCTAAAGAGAAATGACGCAAAATTTGACTTAAAGGGTGCATGATTCAGAAAACAGTCCGACAGACAAATCTCTCACATTTTTTTTTTTGTTTGATTAGGCGGCGAATATTTGATGGAAAAATATAATGTTTATATTTTTTTTTGGTATGTCCAAGGACATAAATTGCGACGTTTTTTTTCGGTGGATTGAACCGGAGCCAAATAAAATGTTTTCTAAACTTCGTTTTGCGCATTACGTTTTACTTACTTTAACTTTTGCTGTGACTCTTTCTGGAACATTTTCATTGTTTTTGTCCGCTACTCCATTTTCGGGCTTGGACCTTGTTCCTTGCTTTTTTAATGATGCTGAAAAGAAAAATACCAAGTTTTAATTCAATAGTTTGATACACAGATAACTAATGTTTGCATAAAAAATCTTTTGTGCAATTTTAATGGTCAATGCTATTATTTGTGCGCTGGGGAAGAAAGTAAGATAACCATTGCCATACCAGAATGGTGGGGCCTGGATTCGCCACTTTACTAATGAAGATTGTATTAAGACGTATAAATAAGTCAAGAGAACTAATAACAACTCAAGAAAAATAGTATACTTCTGACACATTCTCTGCAATGATGATGATGATATAGATGTCTCACAGAGACGAAGCTATTATTTTTATTTACATGGAAAGTATTGAGGTCTTGGGCATTACAGGGCATTACCTGTCATCGGCTGGCTTATGTGATCACTTTACATAATGTGACGTTCACCTATTTATTCATGCTACCACATTTATCAAATTTTTGGAAGTTGTATATATGTTATCATGTTGGAACATTTCAATTATTCTTATGGAACAGTATAGATGTCGCTGGAGCCGAGACTCTTTTTGACTGAAGTATGGGGCTATATCCCTTATGTGTATATATGAAATTCATTCGAATTATTAACATATATACTAGAATGTGTCTGAAAACGGAGTATTTTTAAATTTTTTAAACATTTAGACCAGTATATATTTTGTAAGTCGTAAGCCCTGTAATACCCAAGACTTTCATACTTCCCATGTAAAAATAATAGCTTCGTCTCTGTCAGACATCTATATCTTGATGATAATCCCTCAGGGGATAAATCACAGTAATTGTTTCCTACAAAGATTTGGACATACTCGAAATATTGAAAAATATGATCTTTGACAACTTATGCAGGGAAAGGTAGGTAGATATAATGATTATCTTGGCTGTGATACCTCAGAAAGTGGTTCAGTGTCTAAAATGTTGGTGATCTCTTATACAAGATTAATCATCATCCTATAATGTGGTGGCCAACCTTCGATAGAAGGAGGTGCATAAAGAAGTCTTGTTAAAAAATATGTGCGCGCTATATTTTTTTGTGTGCGCTATGATGCGGACCTTAGACGGAACATTGGTCATAAGGCTATGCCAAAGAATCAAAATTTAACACAAGGACAAGACCGATCAGCATAATATGTTAGAACCAATGCTGTCGGCCTAAGAGGACGTGTCTCACGACCATTTTAGAGCGACATTTCACCCAAAAATCACCCCCTGAAGATGGGTAACTAAACCAATAAACATTTTCTCTGACATACTCGACCCGTGAAAACCTCAAATTGAACATATATATATATATATATATAATATTTAATGTGTGTTTAATTAAGATTTCCGCGAGCACTTATGAATGCAAACGGTGTCTTTTCTAGATCATATCGTATTTTTTATAGATGATTTCCTCGAGATACGCTTATGATAACATTTCGGCACGACAACACGTGCCATTGTCAAGGATTTGTCTTCTTCAACCGTTCAACAACTTCTGATGTCACATTGTGTGCACGCGCACAACCGCACACATTAGAAGTAACTTTGCAGATAATTTAATTTGTGTCTTCTGGCTAACATTAAAATTGATTTTAGTACTTTGATCACCATATTCAATCAGATGTAGGTATTATTAATTGAGGATACCAGTTTCAAAGTCCGCAAGTTCCCTTATTTTTTTCATCTAACTTTTAATGCAGTCGTCTTATCGTATAGGTTTTTTTTTCACATTGTGTTAATTTATGAACAGTCAAACTTAGCTCATTTTGATGTAAATTTGTCATTCAAAATCGGCTTTTTGCCATTTGTATTTGAATTCGAACAACGGCAGTGTTCGCTACTTTGAAATTGAAATATCCGCCAGTATGGAAATGTTCGCCAGTATGGAAATGTTCGCCAGTATGGAAATGTCCGCCAGTATGGAAACTAGCTTGTTTATGAAATGAGGTGTTGTGTGTTATTTTGTATTTTAATACGGATTATATGGATTGTCATTCATAATTGTTTTTCAAACTCTTTCACACAGATAACTTTGGTAATCACTTACGCAATCAAATAGCTTCGCGACTTTTTTTTAAAAAATATATGACTCAATTGGAACGAAAAATTAAACGGTGACAATATAATATCCATTAATGTAAAAAATACGTCTTAATTTTTGAAGAGTAAATACTTTTTTTGTTGCATAAATGTATCATAAACTATCGGATTTATGTTTCCACAAAGAATGTGTATAGAATGCCCCTCGTCCCGCAACTTATGTTCCAAACCCCACTCCTATATGTACACTCATATCTATTCATTTACTGGTCTGTGGTTAATTAAAATATATTTAAATGCTAAGATTGTAATTTGTATCCTCAATTACAAAAATTCATCATTATATATATATTTATATAGCCTGTAACATTCTCTCTGGGGATATCTCTCTAGATTTACTCGTTTGGTCTACTGTATGATACCCAAATTTTTGTATTATTTATTAAAACATGACATTTTGGTGATCGGTAGATTGTACATTCACTAATTATTCAGACGAATTACAAAATTCAATGAAAAATGCAAAGAGTTTAACTTACTAGAGTAAATATCGAGGGTGGGTGGTACTCATTCAGCATGCAGACATTTATTTGAATCGCGTTAACAGTACATATTAATTACGCTGTCAAAATAATATATTAAGATTACTCGAATATAATAATGTGAAGTAATTTTTAAAAATACATCCAGCCGGTCGGATCGAGTATTCGCAATGGCGTGTTGGCGAGCGCTCAGTCATTCTGTCTGCATGCGCGCAGTGTTGTTGGCGGAATAGCGACCTCTCGCCACAACATTTTAAATTGTTCATCTGATTTATTTTACCTTTGTTCTCTCCTATGATGTAAACTGAGTTGACATTGCCTCTAATTATATGAATGTATCTGTAAATTTATTAAATGCAGAGTTCATATTTTAGGTATTCCTCCGTAATATATTTATATAAAATAATTACAATATATAAGTATTTACCATACGCAACAATAAAAAATGTTTTCTCGAAGAACCTGACGTGAATTTGTCAATATGTGTATGTGTATGTGCGGAGAGGTGCGGACGGCGCAGTACGCGGGGTGCCGAATGCCGATCGTCACTTTAGTGGCAGAGCGTGCACTGGCCGAATTAGACGCTGTCGTTCGTGATAATCAATGTTTTTTTATTATTTTTAGCACATTTATATATATCACTTATATATATCAACTATTATTTTAATGATTAATATAATTAATAAATGTAAAATATTAATATTTATCTGAATTTAAAATCGCAAAAGTATACATGTACACTGAGTTTACAGCACCGTAATGCGCGTTTTTATTTTAGCATGGTTAAAATGATAAATATTTGTGAATATTTTAGTCATTACAATTAAATTATTCACCACTGGCGTGGATTTAAGATATGCTGCTAATATCGATGCTATAAAAGCGATACGTATTGTCACAAGAGGTTGTATTCATCATACATTATTTTTGAAGTATCTGTATGAATTTATTGCCATTCTTGAAAAATATGAATATTATTACCATTATTTTTGGAAAATCTTTAAAGTTATTAAATGATGGACTCAAAATATTGTATAATATAAAAGAATTCCGCGTTTAAAATGTATTCTAATGCATATATTCAAGTCCGCTTCAAATACACATTTGCGGTGTTTATCAACACGTCTGTTCAAGCGAAGTTGTGTATTAAGAACAGCGCGCGGCGCGAGACTTACGTTTAATTTGTATATGTTTGAAACAGATTTTGTGAAAAAACACATGCGCTGCTTTATTTGTTATTTATAAATTCTTCCGCTAGATGTTGCTACTTAACGCATTGATAACTTTGAATTATTTACGCATGGATCTACATACTTAATACATATTATATAAAATATATATTTATTTTGTAGAAATTGTTGGTATGTACAGCTTCTTGATTGTATAGAGTGTACGCCCCTGCAATCCACACACACACCGATTTTAGACTCATTATAATGTGTTCATAATGCACTTTAGATACGTCTATTTATTGTTGGTGACTACTGCGCATAACGGAACACTGCAACCGTTCTTGACTAATGTCTGTGAATTCTAGCATCATATGTCTGCTACTCATCGCTCATCATCCATCTTGTTATTGTTACTAGTCAATACTTGTACGCCTTTCTTTGATATTGAGATTCAGATGCGCGAGCTTTTCATCACGCAAATTTATTCTTTCTGTTCCTCTCACCTTTGACGGATGCCAGTTGTTCCTCCACGGCGTTTGTCGCTGCAGGCGGTTCCGTATCCTGCGCGTTGGACATTCGCTTCCTCATGGTCCAGGCGGGCGGGCCCTCCTTGGCCGGGGGCGGCGCCCCCTCGCGCACCCAGGGCGGGCGCAGCGTCTCGCGGCCCCCACCACCGCCGGCCGGCATGGTGGACTATCTGAAAACAAAACATTTTTGGGGGTTAGGACGGTGGTTAAATGAAATACATGTGTTTGGCGCGTGTTGAGGTTTATTGTGACAAATGATAAATGCGATTAAGACAGATAGAAATGAATACCGTGAATGAAGATGTAAGAAATTATGAAATGAAATGAATTGGTGGTCTTGCTCGGCTAAGGCGAGCCGGCAAGACCATCATTGTGAAACGCTGAAATTGGAGAGCTTGTCTGGCGGTGAATTGAGCCAGACTTGTGGCAGCAGCCGGCAGCGCTGTCGCTAGCGTCGATGCCGACTGAGATGGCGGTAGATTTGAATTATGGTCGCTACACATTATTAAAAAATAGATTTTACGGAAACGTCGGTCGGTCTCAATTCATCAGAAGCAGGGGCTCCGTGTCCACAGTCTCCCTTAATATTATTCCTGATAAGTCGTCTCATAAGTCTGAAGGAAGTGATTGAAATAACATATTTGGGAGTCGTGATAGATTCAAAATGAAACTTTTCACAATATACAAGACACGTGACTAAAAATATTGCTAAAAAAGTCTCACTTCTGGGAAGGATCAGACAATTCATTAATACCGAGTCTTTTAAAATAGTGTACAACTCTGTTATTATTCCACACAACAACTATTGCAGCGGCGTTTTATTTTTGGCCAATGAAAAAAAAATACGACAATTATCAGTGTTGCAAAATAAAGCTTTGAGAATAATACTTAGAATAAATAGATATACTCGGATCAGTGCAATGCTGAAAGATCTCAATGTGATGACCTTTAAGCAGATAATATATTTTAATTTTATTGTGTTATTTTTTAAAATTTTTACCAAGTGTCGGCAGAATTTATAAGAAAAATTGATGCAAATCAACATGAACACGGGACATCACACAAGAGAAAAAGATAGACTGAGACTGCCATTCAGGTGGAAGGCTAAATCTCAGAAATCGATAATGTACAGTGCAATAAAGATCTTTAATGAAATACCAGAAAATACAAGAAAGGAGGAGCAACTAAATAGATTCAAAATGAAACTAAACAAATATGTGCAAGATAAGTTGCAGTAAAAACGAACATTTTGATCTTGTTTTTATTGGAGCATTATATATAAATATATGTACTTATGTATGCACTATACTAAGAATAAATGAATAAATAACGGCTGCCTGTATTCTGAATTTCGCTCTTTTCGTTAGAATTCACATTTGGTGACCATATACTAAAGTCTATCTGTTGAAACCTCCACTATTTACATAAATAATTAAGATCGCAAATGCAGTCTTTAAAATATATTGTGAGAATGCTATTTGAGCGATTGAATTAAATATCGTCGAAGTTTGAGAAAAAATTTGTTGTAAGTTTGATAGATTCAGTAAAGATTGGAATGAAATTGAGGCTGCCTTTATGGACCGAGGTGAGCGAGGAGGTTAACAGTAATCCGAAAGGAAAACAGGTCAAGAGAATAAATGAAAGTTTAGCAATATTTGAATATGTCCAAGAACACACAATTACTGGATTTTTCAAGTTTTTCAAAACAAATATCAGATATCTCATAAAGACAAATATACTTCCATATATTTTCCATTAAATATAATAAAAAATAGCTTTGTCTCTATGAGATATCTGATATTTGTTTAATAACAGTGCCTTTGTTGGTAAAAATCCAGTAATTGTGTGTTGTTTGACATATTGATACTTAGACATAATATACTGATAAAATAAGAAAATATATAAAAAATTGAAAAAATATATTTTACAGATGAATAATATTGCTTTAAAATAATTTAAAAAAAAAATCTAATTCTCATAGTGATAAGATATATTGCTGTTTAAAAGAAAAAAAAAATGAATGATCAAATTTGGTCCATAGATGGCGATTGTGTAGTGGTACTCGAAGCGAGTACACATACATATATACAACTTTCAAAAATTTGATAAATGTGGAGATTGAGTGGTGAGAATTGGCGAATGTTATATATATATAAAGTGATCACTCAAGCCCGTCGAAGACAGGTTGTAAGCCCTGTAATTACCCCATACTTCCGTATATTTTCCATTAAATATAATAAAAAATAGTTTTGTCTCTATGAGATATCTGATATTTGTTGAATGAAAGGTTGCTTGCGACGCATTGCATAGTAAGTTATTAGAGAAAAATAATGTACGTAGGTGTTATTTTCATGTAATTTGATTGCGCTTATACAAGGAAATCGGAACATAATATCATCTGACGTCGGCTACTCTAATCATCTATCTGGTCCATTTTGTTCTGAACTAGACTGCATCCTTGATCACATTCAATACTTTCAGATTGCGACTGACGGAAATGAACATGTCGCTCGTGGTTTACTACTCGCTGGTTTAAAAGAATCATGTGATTCTTTCCTTTATATCACAAGTAAAGGGGCCACTCTAAAAGAACTAGGGATATGTATAGGGATGGTAACAATATAACGAAATATGGATAGTAAACTACGCGTTTTTAAGTCGAAGGTCACCACTATAGAGATTGAACGAGTTTGCTGCTTTGGTTTATGTGTTGAGTCACCAGCATGGGATGGATGATGTATGTAGGTTATGAATATCATAAGGATTTGTTTAAGGTACGTCTGAGGGCTCTAATGCTCCTCAGATATCACGCGTGCGTGTGAGTATAGGTGTTGGTGTTTGCGGCTAGAGCAGATTGATGAAATTAAACAGGACTTACAATCGGTTGGCTGGATGCACAAAGGGAACTAACATACGTCGTAAGTTAGTGATTATAGATGCTTCGAGAAGAAGTAATTGGTTTAACTGGCTTCTCGAATCAGTTGCGTTGCGATAATCTAGATTTTCAGTCGGTTCTGGACGGACTTGAATGGCTTTGAAGGGGTGCGCCGCGTTCAGGAGCTCTACAGATATAAACATTTTGAACTTTATCCAATCTTGTTACTGCGCTGGTCATCTCAACGATGTACCGCTGTTTCTTTATTCTCCTCCAACACACTGATCTGTAGAGCATAGTTGGTATAAGCGCTGTTTTAACAATTATGGAGGTCGGTGGTAGAATGATACGCGGGTTTTTGTGTAATATCGTATATTAAGTCGATAATAATTGTGTATTAAGTTAGGGATAGAAAATGAGAAGGCAGAAGATAGACAGAATCGGGTGTAGATATCTCCGGTGTCATCAGTCAGCCGGGAAAGGCGATGATAGCGGTGAATTTGGACCGTCGCCCCCCACAGAAATCTACCATTTGTCTGTATTGGCATACTATTATCACATAAGACTTCCATTTGATTGTTACCGACGATATAATTCACGTAAATGTACATAACAATGCAATCAGACTGCTACGTACATATTTATTTTGAACGAAAATAATGCACTGTGCCTTCTCCCTCATTACTCTCCCCTCCCGGCACGCCGCCGATCAGGCCGACTGGCGACCTTGAACCTGTGCGGTTATACGAGAATCGAATTAATTACAATATTATACATTTTAGACATCGCGTCTATAGAGTGTCGGAACTCGTCGTCGTCTAAAGGAACCTAAGACGAAATAGTGAATTAAAATACAGTCCACATTTGGAGGTGCCAGCATAACCGGATTATGGTGAGTGCCAAATTCCTTCCGTATATCCTGAATTCTTCCGGCATCTATGCTTATACGCAACACGGACTATATCAATTATAAAGATACGGTCACAAAAATTATTATGTTTATTTTAAAATAACACTCCTGGGATTTTTTCCGATCCAAATACTCGTAAATCATTGGCTACAAGTTGACACGAAAACCCACAAAATTAAGTTTTGTTGTGCTGGCACAAAACCGAATACACTTCAAATTTACGATGACATATTAGCGAGCTTTTAAATATATCCTACATAAACATATAGTCAGCCAATTTGAGTGCTAGATGCGGTGGCAAAAACTCTGATCTGATGTATAAATAAGTGATTCTACATTTAAAGGAAAATTATTGATGAGAGATTTGTGAAAGGATGTTCGTACGGAAATATCAATAATGGTAAAATGTTCAAATATTTTTCAGGGCCGGTTGTGTGATCAGTAGTAACTTTTTACTAATGCCCGTGGTTAAATTCGAACGTTAAATTTACTATTGTCAAAGCATAGACGGAGATGTGTATAGGTGTGACAAATAATCATGAAATATGCTGTATTTTATGCATGGATTTTTTTGTCTATGCATTCGATATCTGTCATTTTGTTGGCGGCATTTTTACGTATCATGTGTAATAATGTTTATTATACAACGAGATCATCATCGGACGAACTGTCATCACTGAAATAGCGGGATATTTAATGATTAATTGTCGCGTACTGCAACTTTCTAATTATCAATCTGTCAGATGACTTTTTGAACAGCTGTGAAAAGTCCGCCATATTTAACTATCGATTCTCGTTTTTTACTATCGGATATCGCAGACTGTACCACGGGATGTACTTACAAGAAGTAAATATTTTTTTTACTAACGATCAAACAACCCGTTTGCGTTACATTAGTGACTTTTTTAACTCTCTACGTTGTTTGTGTTGGTATCGAATGTGATTTGAAATTTTCCAGAAATCGCGTCACGATACTGCGCATAAGTATTCTATCAATGACATGTGTTTTGACTATTGAAGAAATTTATTAAGCAAATAGTATTTAGCAGTTTATTCAGAGATGGTGGGAAGAAAACAAGTTACAGTTATGTAATGCGCACAATAGAACGAGATGAGTCTGAAATGACAGCGTTATTGTAAAGATTGATCGACGGTTGTAGAAAGCTCAGTTATAAGTAAATATGAATTAAATATATTAATTATAAAGATATACATATAAAATCAATTTTATCGAAAAATATTGTTGTCGCGCCACCGGGATTCGAACCTGGATCTCTTTCCTAACCGGGGAAGGTGCTTTATCCAACTAAGCTACAGCGACATTATTACATTAATACATTTAATCGTTCCATCATTTGATAAAATTGATTTTATATGTATATCTGTATAATTAATATATTTAATTCATATTTAAAATATCACAGACCGTCTGTTCTGAATAATTACAACTTCACAATAAGAATGTGTTCTCCTAAATAAAATCAGTTATAAGTCATTATAATATTAATATTTATTAATTAGTAGACATTTTCCCGATTGGGCACCAGAGAAATATAAGTCCATTATTAGAATTTTGTTGGTATCCAACTTTGTAAACATCTGTCGTAGTATTCACGACACAAATACGCACGAAATTGCGCCATCTCTAGTGGACGTGGACGAAGCTCATCGGGGTTGTTGTCAGGCAGACTCCTACGATGGGCTCCGAAAAGTCAACAAACAAGGTCGGACACGCGTGAAGTAATCCACGATGATATTACGTATCCCCGTCTATTTTCATCTATTTCAATGACTTTATGGACGTTTTGCTGGTCTTGGATGTTGTTTCATCATGGCTATATAATGCTTGATTAAACGGTCACGTCAAAAAAAGAACATGTTATTTAAATAAGTAACAGTATGTAAATATATATCCGCGAAACAGTATTACGGCTGGCAAATATATTTAGCTTCTGTCATCTATGTCGAATGGTCATATCGCGTCGCACTCTATGGTCAGTTTCTTATCTATGATATTATGACAATATCAATGTTTTATTCGTATTTTTTTTGAGTCGATACATATATTTCAAAGTTAATACGTAAAAATACCATTTGTACAATTCTAGGGACAGCAATACAGAATGCTATATAATATCGGTTATCGCCGATTGCTTCTCTGTCAGTGCATAAAGCAGAAGGCAATCGGCGACAGCTAGGACCTGCGTCTAGTTTTGTATTATTTTTAGCTTATTAATAATCAGTACATGTTTATATTCAATTGTTAGATATATATATATATATGGATCAGGAATACCTACGGATCACGTTGTTTGTTTATTAATATGTATTTTATTCTTCTTAGTAAGATAGCTCACTTACAACTCTTTTGCACCCACCATGTTGCTAATGAACGTCTTTTTCCTCTTATTCTTCTTCTTCTTCTTCTTTTTCTTGTGCCTTAACCATTCAACGGATATTGGCTATCGTCACTTTCTTTACTGCGGCCCGGAAAAGCTCCACAGCAGACTGGGCAAAGCATTGCCTCAGGTTCTTCAGTCATCAGCTCTTTTGGGAGTGTTTTTAATAACTGGATCCCTGAGTGTGTACCATCAATTTTACATCTATATGTAATCTAACTATGTATTCTGTGGATTTATGGATTAAGGATGCTGGAAGGATAAAATTTTAACTTTTGCGAAAATTGCTAATCATCATATGGATTTTTTTTATTAGCTTTGATGAATGGGACCGACAAGGGAGACCTAGTTTCTAAACCGGTCCCGGGAAATAATGGGTCCTCCCCCTCCAGCCATGATGTTCTTCTTCCAAGGACTTGACTTCCAGCGATCTTTCCCTGCAATGTGAGGTGCAAGATCTCGTACTTTTCGGATTTTTATTGTATTATATACTTCTTTTTTGGGATACTGAACATCTTTACATGGCAGTTGTTACACCTTTGGTCGTACCATTAGAGTCTGGCCTCTTTTGGGCGCTACCTTACAGCTACCTCCTGAATATTCATCCCTTATGTAGTCTAGCCTCGCCATACCCTCAGCCTGATTCCCATTTCATATGTGTGCATCCAACATGGTAGGCCTAATTGCAGTCTTGTATACCGTGAATTCTGCAATCGCATAGAACACCTCGAAAGTGATTGCCGCTTGTGCCGGGCAGTTTTAATTCTGTGTGTCACATAATATATGTCAAATATCATTTTGTGTATTTATAGAATTTTAATTACTATTGTATTTTTTAGCCACTGCACACCACCGATGTTCTCTTTAGAAGTGTGACACAAAAGTAAAAGGGTAAGTCCTTTTTAGTTTAATATTTGTTTGTGACATATGTTTATTTGTGTAAAAACATATTTATTCTTGAATGCAAATAATGCATTATGCCTCCCCGCCCCTTTCATTCCCTTCATGGCCTCGCCGCCGTACAAGTCGATCGACGACCTTCAGCCAGTGTGGACGAAAAGAATTACAATATTATACTTTGAAGAAATAGTGAAAAAAATACAGTCCACATTTTTGAGATGTCTGCAGAATCTGGATTATGGTGAGTGCCTATTCCCAACATATGTAGAACAACATATGTATTAATTTGAAAAAGTGTAACACATAGGTTCGAAAATTTGTCATGAAAAATACTGGCGTTAGTAATTGGTAGTGTACTTCCCCGGATTGGAAATAGAGATCCAGGTTCGAATCCCGGTAGCGCAAAAACAATATTTTTCGACAAAATTTATTTTATATGTATATATATATATATATTTATAATTAATACATTAAATTAGTATTTAAAATTATAACTTGATTATAGCAAGCGGACAAGCATTCATTGAAAGACATCGTGGCTTCAGGACCACACTGTAGCTAAATATCGCGCAAAATAGTCACGTCATCAGTGATGATAGAAATTTCTAGACGAGCCTTCTCCAAATCGATTGAACGGTTCTTCTTTGGATGAAATCTGCCTTGGCGTATCACTTGAATATTTCATATCGTGTCTAAATTATGTCAGCTGTATTAACTTTTTAACTGCCAACTGTGTTTGAAATGGAAGACATGTCTTGACTTATCTATCAAAAGCTGCGACATGAAAATATGTCTAATCCCTGAAAGTTTGCATGGTACAGAAGTGCGTGTTTGTAAACAGCTTGGCGTGACTTAATTGCCCTTTAATACATTCGGTATCGATATTTTTCCCAGCGATAATATGGACTAATTTTGAAAATAAAACACAGCCACAAAAATTGAATTGTTTCTCAAGTAATCATCAGTACCTTGTTAATATGACGGGTTGGGACCAGACCATCGCCGTGAAGCTGAATAAGGATATTTATATTTGCGAATGCAAATAAATATTACATTTTTTTTAAATTATTGTAGTTAGTTTAAGTGCGATATTAATTTTGAAAAATTCTATTAATCGCATATTTGTTACGCATTTATAAAAAAGTTGTCCTTAATTCTATTTCTTCTTCTGTTCTCCCATCACATTTGTTTTTTTAAGATTTTCTCAGTCATTTTATGTTCAATATTTCAAAGTGTATTTGCGAATTTTTTAATTCTTTTAATCTTGAGATTGACATCAGATTACTGCGTCTCTGCTGGGTAGGTTTGCAACCGTGCGCGGTTGCAGCGAGTAATCTAGTAAATGTTTAAAATTAGTGACGGTATATGGTTACGTGACTGTGATAATGATTTAATAATTGTATAAACAATAATAGTATTAATATAATATATATAATAAACAATTTAATAATGATTTAGCTATCACTACCTAAAAAATATATATTTTTTTTTTAACGCAAGTGTTAAATATTATAGGAAACAAAATGTAAATTTTATTCTTACTGCAATATTTAACGGGTCACACCGCGATGTAAGTACTCAATATTGGTATATTTGCAATACATATATTTTTTGTTTAAATAAAACACAATCATTTCGTATGAAACCACGAATTTTATTACACGCCAACCGGTTTCATAAAAAGTCATTGTGTTTTATTTAATCTAATGTGTCAAACCACAATGTGATTGCTTTCTACGAAAATATATATTTTTTTTATTTTGTTTTGGGGTCCACTTTTTTTAAATTACGCCGCTGATCACTTGAGGTATATCTATCAACTGGCACATTTTTTTTTTGATAGGTTATATCGTCAACTCTACTATACGCTGATTTGGTGACTGCTATGCTAGTACCTATATAAAAAAAAATCGACCCCTATTTATATTGTCAACTTAAAGCCGGCTATACACGCAACGGTATACATGACAGGAATACCTGTTCAGGTTGCCTGTACGGGTAAAACAGAGTGTGTATATGACAAAACTGGCAGGTGTCCCTACCTGTAGAGGCGACCTGAAAACTATTGAAAATTCATATTTTCTACCTGTGAGTAAGTGTTAGCTTCAGGCAAACCTGAGCGTGTGTGTTACTCGCCTACGCAGGTCTCACTTGTTACGTTTCGGTATTTCGAAAAAATTATGTATGCATTTGAGCCATCCATTCTTAAATAAAGACAGTCATCTTGAGGCTCTATGTTGAATTCCTCTATCATTGTATTGGCTTCTTTTCAACAACCATTCTTTACACCACTTTTGTCACCGTTTTCTTTCTTTCTTTCTTTCGTAGGATGACGAGAAGACCTACTAGCGCTACCGCATCGTCGTAGTTGCGCTGTACCGATGCCATGGTTCACTGAGATATTGTCACAGGTTGGCCGCCTCATGTATGGCCAAAGTTACTTACTTGCCATCACGCCGTTTCCTCGCGGGGGTAGGCATAGAGGATAGAGCGTCACATTCCTGTCCTGATACACAATTCTGGTCTCATACACATTCATACAAGCTTGTCTATTATTGAGGCTTCTAACAGGACTATCCTCCTGTATCTGGGTCACCTGGTCATGCCAAGTTTTCCGCGGACATCCTCTATTTCTGGTGCCATCAACACTTGCGTCATATATCTTTCTTACCATTCTATCCTCATTCATCCGATCATATGACCAAACCACCTAAGTGATCCTTTTTTTAATCTTACTCAGTATACTTTAAATTCTTTCCTTATTTCTTCATTTTTTACTCTGTCATAAATAGATTTGCCACATATACGCCTAAGTGATCTCATTTCCACTGCATTCAGTCTACTTTCGTTCCTCTTCTGCCAGCCAGGCCTCACTTCCATACATTAGTGTCGGTACCAGGACTCCATTGTGCACCGCTAGTCTTGCCTCGGTTGACAAATTCCCGTTAGATATAATTCCATTCAAAGCGCCGTTCACTTTAACACACTTACCAAATACACAAACTCATCTGCTTGTTCCAAACATTCATTACCTACATGTATTTTGCACGGTATCTTGCTTTCTTTCTTCTCGAATACCATCACTTTCGACTTGTTGACAATCATAATAAGGTCGCTTTCCTTGCATACATCGTACGTTCTACTCGGTAGTTCTAGTTCATTATTCGCCATTAGTGCTGCATCATCGGCGTACAATAAACAGCATACAATCAAATCGTTCATTTTTGCTCCCACATTCATACATTCCAATTCTTTCACACAATTATCCGTATACAAGTTGAACAGCCATTTGTAACGGCAAACCACGGTGTGAGTGTTCCATTGATACGCAGAACTATGGCCAAAGTTGAGCTTCGTTTAACACTCTTGTTTGTCCTGTTGTAAACAGTAGCTCTATCTATGTTTCTATTGATGCATTTATTTATTACAAGCGAGCCTATAACGAGAAACAACTTTGAAGAATACGAAATAAAAACACACCGATTGTCATTATCCGCAATAATTGCTCTAAAATACTAATGTCATACCTTATGTTATTTTATGTTATTTATAATACCTTATGTTATTTTATGTTATTTATAATACCTTATGTTATTTTATGTTATTTATAATACCTTATGTTATTTTATGTTATTTATAATACCTTATGTTATTTTATGTTATTTATAATACCTTATGTTATTTTATGTTATTTATAATACCTTATGTTATTTTCTTTATCTCGAGAATATATTTTTTCACATGACGCGTTTAAGATAAGTGTATTGCGTTATTTTTCTTACTAAAACATTGCCATTTGTTATTTCAAATGTTACATTTAGATTTATGTACCACTGCACAGTAATATGATTGCTTTTCCGAATATATTCGTGCTGTCTTTGAGCTTAATTGAGGAAGCGATTCATAACAAAGCGTGGATCAATGCCAAGATATTTTTTTATTTATTTATTTAGTTTATTTCGACATTGTTGCTGTTTGTATACGCGTAATTTATTACTTCCTATTATACGGATTGACAATGATAATATTTTAATATGTTATTTTCGTTTTAATTCTGGAATACGCGACCGGGGAAAACGGTAATCGGCGACACGTGACGCACGGCTTCGTGAACTATTTGACTGTTGAATTTTGCACAGATTGCCGAGTGTACAAAAGAGAAATTGGACGAGAGATTAGCGCTGCAAAGTGTGGTGCAATAACAACACTTATCGTCATTCACACGTAAAAAAACAAATTTTTGATAGATATACGTTGTGGCTTGACATTATAATTAAATATAAAAAGTCTTGAAAAAGGTTGGGTTCAACTGAAACCGGTTGACTTTAGTATATGTGCATAATAATGTGGTTTTAAACTAAAACATTATTTTTGAATTGGTTGAACGTTTTCAACATATGTGATATAGAACAATGATATCCAGGCAGTGGCGTAACCACGCCAATGTAGCTAGGCGACTAAAAGTCCGTGCTCTGTAATACTTTTTGTTGCCGTAATTTCCTTCGATTGCTAGTCCCGGGTTTTCTAATTGGTTTGTTGAATATATTCATTCAGCCCATGTAAATGAAAAGACATCGACCTTTGCGAAACTGAGCTGTTACTCGCCGATTCTTCTACCGATGATCTTTTGAAAACTCGGCTGGCCAGCCTCCGAAATTGTATCACAATAGATAATCCGAAAAATACAATACAAAGTGTTTTAAAATATATGACCTTCTCCTCTGAAAATGTCTCTGAACAGAAGCAGTTTAGCTTTTGTTTTCTGTTTTAAATTTACATAATTGGAATGCACATATTCAAATTATAATACCAGGCCGGCCTACCCATCGAAGTATAAAACTTTTTGTATCTATACTTTTCTCTTCCCTGATGTGGACTAATTTTTTTTTACAAATTTACATTATTCTAGATCGTGCCAAACTTCTCACGTGTATTACGAAAATACGTGAAAATGTTATTGATGTTATAGAGTAATAACTAATTAACTAAGTATTATGTGTGTCGCCAGATATGGGGTCATCAGAGTTAGGTGTTTTAAATGCGTTATGGCGAAACAAAGTGTGAATTATGTGGGTTGATCAGAAGGTTGTAAGCGCTAGAACTAGCCCCTATATCTCCCAGTTCTCCACTATGTTCGAGTGTTCGCGGAGTGTGAGGAATGTGTATGATGACGAATTAGAGGAACTTATAAGAAGATAAACAACTTACGGTTGACTAGATTTATTCGACACTGTTTTACAATGTTGCTACTGAAGGCTGATGAAGACGGCAGGTAGACGAGTATCTTCCCGATGGTTGCCGCTTGATATTGTTGTGGAATGTCGCTTAACGTCGGTACCGGGAGTGTTTATGGCTATTGAAAGCGTTGCTTAACATCCGGGTATCTGTGAGGTACCACAATATATACAGTAGTACCTACCCAGGTAATATATCAGGTTAGGGACCAGACCATCGCCGTAAAGTAAAAATGGGTATAAAGGAGACAACACTTTAATTTTATTTCATTATTACCGCGTAGTACTTCATATTTATAGTTTTGATTTACAATATATATATATATGTATATAGAGGGAGTAATAATGTGTGAGTGTGGTGCCGAGGAGGAAACCCTTGACCATATATTTGTTGCCTGTCCATTGCGGATCACAGGTTTTTTTTACAGTAATCACGTCAATGGTAATTTTCAACTCCCGCTTAACTTGCGTCATCTTCTTTCCCTTAACTCGCCACATTTAATCTATATAATAGCAACTTTTTTGAACGACGACGTAATCTAATATGTCGTTTATTGTATAAAATAAAGTTTTAACTCGATTAATGACACAAATCACTCTTGGTGGATTGCCTATTTAAAAGAAGAAGAAGAAGTAGAATATAATATTGTGTATTAAACATTTAAATTAGAAATCTTTGTTAACTATCACATACATTTAGGAACAAAAATAACGTAATAATGGGAACGATTCTAAAGAATTTTAGCATATAATACAATTACTTTTAAAAAAAAATCAATAATTTTTGGCTGTTTACCAGCGACCATTAACAATAATAAATTAACTGTATGTAACCAATATAATTAATGTGTTTTTACGCTGGGCGCCTTAAAACAAAAGTGGTATAAAAAATACCCGCGGTATATCCCAATACGCATTATAAAAGACACGTCATAATCGGCTTCTACTGTATAATACATACCCCGTAAACAGCGCGTAGGCAGGAATAATAATCTGCCTATATAAGACGCCTGTAGATATTTTCTAACCAGTTTTCTTAATAAATTTTGCCATGCAAATGTATCTTTTCACAGTTTTTATTTTGCTGTATTGTTATTATTATTATTATTGATAAACCAGCACCTATACGTGATAAATACTGTACTATCGTTTTGAGGGGTACAGTGCCTCTCATCATTACTAAACTAAATACAGTTTGGTGCTGAACTTCTTCATGTAACGGGGCGGGGCGTGGAGTGGAAGGGGGGAGGTTTTTTTCGGGTCTAACTGGGAATATACATTTATATTATACATATTTTATTCATGTCTTATTAATTCCATAGTTTTAATTCAATAAATTAATTAATTCAACATGTTAATTTATTTTTAGGTTTTAAATTTTTTTTAACATGTCTAATTTTAAGTAATTCTTTTATATGTTATTCATGCTTTTAATTCAATAAATGTACACACATATATAAATTACATGGTTATATGTTAGCTTAAATAATAGATTAATACGTTATCGATATATTATTTAATCTATCATATAATAAATCAATAAATCTACATACACATTTACGTGTACGTAAATAAATAAGGATTTCAAACATTACCTATAATCTTTAATCCGAGGTTTTAATTTTTAAAATAGATTTTTAAATATAAGTTTATTTAATCTGTATATTTCCATTGAACTCTGTAAATAAATAAATCATATCTCTATTTAAATACAAGTATATAATATATGTAATTATATAATATGTAACCGGTTGGATTAGTCAGAGAGGATAGAATGCCATAAATTATTTTCTCGGCGTACATGATACACAGGATGGCCCAAAAAAAGTGAGAATATTTCGTGAAATGTGATATAATTACATCAAAATTAGTTTAACTATATCAACAATAGCTTAAATAGTTTACTAATTTACTTACTTACATATTTTTCTATATTACCCATCTTTGATTATTCATTTTCCCATTGTTTATATTTGTTTTTTTCAGAATGACAAAAATCATTGCAGAATACCGTATTCTGATCAAAAATTTTCGAATTGAAAAACGTCGGGGTGCTAGGAAAATGATCAAAGAGTTTCAAAACAAAGCCTCAAGCATCTCACACAGCCAGAAATACAATCAACTTTCTTCGTCGTGAGAATTTTAATTTCATCGAGCCAGGCGTGTGGCCACCGAACAGCCCAGATTTAAACCCAGTAGATTATGCAATATGGAGTGTTTTGATGATTTCTGATTAGCTAAATATTGTGCAAAAAAAATTACATTAAGAATTATAATTAATTATATTATGTTTTGAAATAACGCGTGTGTTGCGAGATGTCTCACTTTTTATGGGCTACCCTGTATATTTCACTTTTTCGACATCTCTGGCGTACGTACGCTCGCTCGGAGACTTTGTCCTTTATATTTTGTTCACAATTCTATTCCGGAATATTGTTTATGTGATACGAATCGGTGGCTATTTTTTGGCAACGTCGCACACTGGCACGGTACCACGCTACTAGTTAGTTGCTCGTGAGGTGATTTTGCGACTTATCTGTTTGACGGCCACATACAAATAAATGCCTTTCATGATCATCTGTCCAATATGCCTTGCCTTGCCGCACCCTACGTTAATTTGGTATTCTACTATAACCTGATCTAGTCTAATAACGTTGGTATTGTACTGAACCGCGGTGTAAAATGTCGAACATGTTCACGGGGCATGTATTGATTCTGTAGCGGCACTGAAAATCTTTTTGTATGAGATTATTACACAATCATGTTAATCTTCAAGTCTGTGACCCGTTATTATTCAGGTACGGTGGTACAACACAACTGGGTGTACATACCCACAGGACTATGTTTTTTGTATGACGCCAAGATTAGTATTTTTTATACCTATAATTTACAGTGAATGTGTATTACCAGTGGAAGTTATATTTTATTATTATTACATTGTACACTTATTGTGAAGTTATAATTATTCAAAAACATTGGTCGGTGATATTTTAAATACTAATTAAATGTATTAATTAGAAAGATATACATATAGAATCAATTTGATCGAAAAACAAAGTAGATGGCTTTCAAATAATGGAATGATAGATGTATTCAATTTGAAAAAATGTAACACGAGGGTTCGAAAATTTGTCGTCAAAAGTACTGTCGCTGTAGCATAGTTGGATACAGTGGAACCTATATATTCGTTATCAATCCATTCCCGAGGGCCTGACGAATATAAAAACAGTTTTTCTCGTAACTAATAATTGAATTTCAATTAATTCGTTCACACAGTACACAAATGAATAAATTTTATGTCAAAACTTTACCTTTATTGTATTGAGGTGACATGATGGTAGAAACGGAAGAGGAGGAAAGTTACTAATATTTAGAAGGAGACAATTTAAACATCACGTAACTCTAATTCTGGTGGTGGTTTGCGTTTGCCGATGCTTCAGTAGCACTAGATTTAACAAACATCTTGCCCAATGTTGCCAGCTTCTGTCCGTTTTTTAAAACCTTCATGAAGTAGTCAATCACATTACCATTGAATCCGTTTATGTTTTGGTTAACTATGACAACATTTGGGTGCCAGTATTCGACCATATTCTGCGTTGTGGCCCAGTTAGACGGCATTGCCGGGCGGTGGAAGTGACAAATATAGAAAATATTAACGAATATGGAAACATTTGTTTATTATCAAAATGTGACGAATATCGAACCAGACGAATATAGGGGCTCCACTGTATATATAACAATTTCACTGCTCGGTATCAGTGACACTGTATTTGTTCATAAACGGATGATCCGGTACGTAGGTTGACACACACGTAGGTATACGCAGGGTATGCGTTATGCGTTTGTGTTATTGATGCCATCTGATGTCGGAACATTTTAGCTTTAGCTGGTGATGTGTCGCCCTACAACTGTGTTTTGAAATTTAGTTCTATTATTATTGTTTATGTTATGCCAGTGTTAGTTTTAAAACTCTCATTTTAAAGCATATCGGTAAAATTGTACTGTCCGAGGATAATAATTACTATTTTGAATAAATACAAATTAAATGTATTAATTAGAAAGATATACATATAAAATTAATTTTATCAAAAAATATTGTTGTTGCTACCGGGATTCGAACCCGGATCTGTTTCTATCCGGGGAAATTGCATTAACCGATTATGCTACACCAACACAGTGCATTGGCGACAAATTTTTGAACCTAAATGTTCCACTTTTCGAATTGATAGATCTATCGTTCCATTATTTGAAAGCCATTTTCTTTATTTAAGCAAGAACAATGTTTTTAGATAAAATTGATTTTGTATGTATATCTTTCTAATTAATTTGCATTAAAAAAAATATCACAGACCTATATTCTGAATAATTACAACTTCACAATAAGAATATGTTCTCTTTAATAAAATATAAGTTGTATCATTGTGTCCAACATTTAATAAAAATAAAGTATTAATTCTGGCGTCTCCTATCGGATTATTCAAAGGTATTTGAAATTCCGTAAAAATAAATAATCCTTTTTAAATAATTGTCTTCACTGTATCAAATATATTGTTATTTTAGAGAAAACATGTAATTGGTTAAATTTTTATTATGATTTTTGTTTATATCGATTAACTGTTTGTTTTCCAAATAAAAATGGTTATACTGATGTTAATCCCAAAAGTATAGTTATACAATTAATAGAAGCACTAAACTAATAAATATAAATTTCAGTATCTACCAAAACTGTAAAAATACCTGTAATAATACTTAACAACATATAAGGAAAAATCCCAACGTTAGATTCAAATTGTCACCAATCTCTCAAATTATATAGGACCATTAAACACTCACTACTACATAAACATTATATAGACTGGATGGGTATAAATGAAGCAGTGTTATATCTCTACTTCAGTTTATTAGCACTACTCGAGTTTCGATGGGTGAAGTATTAAACTAACTATACACAAATATAGGAGACAAGGCTTAGGCGGTAGACATATAAGTAATTAGGTACTGACAGATGAATGGGGAGTATAGTATTGAACTACTACTATATAGTATTGAAATGTAGGTATAAATATCCTAGCTTAAGAGAAAAATGTACCAGTCTGAAGATGGCTGTGCCAGGCTGAAACCGGTGATAGTCGTAAAATAATAAATAGTGGAAAAAAGTTGTGAATTAACAGTTTCAAAATTTGAATTATTATTTTTAATAATTAATGACGCGCCTCGGCTCTAGGATTTGTAAACCCTGCCCACCACACCCGCTCTAATCCGTTTGTAAATAGTCGAATAATTTTCTTGTATTACATCGAATAATCGTTTCGTATATTCGTGGTATGTAGTTAAATTTGGCTCACGAATGTTACCTTGGCATTATTGCCCTGAAATTGGCGTTTCGTAGCGTAATCCGGGGCGTGCTGTCCACAATTCATATAAACTGTGCGCGACACGAAATCTGGGAAATAAATGAGAATGTATTGTTTGAAAATGTGGAAAAAGTGAGAGCGAAAATTAAAGAATAAAATTTTAAAGCAAAAAAAATATATAATATGTACCTACAAGCATGGTAAGTGTATATATGTATGTTGGCCAGAATAAACATGTAATATTTTTTAATGTAAACACATTTTTTGTAAATCTTCAATTTCAGAAATAATAAATTAAATGATTCAATTAGAAAAAATTTATCGATCGAAAAAATATTTGTTTTTGAATTTTCCGAACTGGAAAAGTTCCGGGTGATAACCAAACATTTATTCTGTATATTTTTCTAATTGATTGAATTAATTTGCTTTAAACGTATACGTTTAGAAGAAAGTATAAGTTAAGTAGAAACATTTAATCAAAAGATGTTCCAGCTTCATCACAACCAGTTATGGTAAATTGTGACGATGATTGGCAACTGAGATTTAACTGTTGGAGGTTAAATATATATTCAATTTGAAATGAAAATATCATTTTTGTCACTTCTTCTTTATATTAGTTCTTACTTATTCACCATTTTATAGTTGTGTTTTTATCAATGCTTGTATTTTTTAATTTCAGTATACATTGTTTCCTGAAGAATATACCATAGGGTTTCGAAACTTGTAGAATAATTAATAAATAGTGGTTTAAACAAAATATTTTGTAAACTAAGTATTCGGACGTAAGTCGAAATGGTCGTAAGTCGAATATGCAATACAAAAAATAATATACATTTATAGTCATTTACCAATTAGGTTTTATTTCTGATTAATGATAACAAACATATAATTAAATAATTCAACAGATACATAATAATAATTTTGGATTATCTTAATCATATGTACTACTGATATCCAGGGCTGACTCTTGATATTTATCTGCAAGTTCAGTGATAGTTTTTTTTCTCATAGACATATGTCCAATCTTGGCGAGTGCTTTGTGAATTGTGCGTTGTACCTGTGAAAACCTATCATTGTCTGGGTCTATATATTTTTTATTGCCTCATTAATTTGGCTAAAAGCTGCAGCCATTTCTTTAATTTTTAAATGATTTTTTATTTATTTTCCGTCGTAATTGCGAATGGTCGTAGGTCGAGGTGGTCGTAAGTCGAGAAGTGACAGTACATAATCTAGATGTCGGTTTTGTTCGTTTTGACAGCTGACATTGGAATATAGATTCTATCGCAAAGTATCTGCTAGTCATTTCTAATTATAATACAAACACCATTACCCACTCAGGTACAGAAAATATATCAATAATAATTCTTTAGAAATAAGATTAAATGTGGGCTTTAAAAGTAATATTTCACCGTGTCTAGCTAAGAGAAGAATCTTTAACCTTCGGGTACCGGAAGATCGAAAATAGGATCGAGGGTCGGAGCGGGGTACAAAGTGACCCCATTGAAATTTGCGTTTTAATGAAGTATAATGGTTTGAGTATGTTCTATAATATTTTTAATTATATTTCTTATACAATGCGAACAAGATACTACTAAATTTGTTGTTATTTTAGTGTCATCATTCATAAGCGTCCGGCCGTCGGGAGTTACGCGAGCAGGCGTAGCCGGACGTGTCGCGACGCGACTCATCCAAATACTTACCCTAATAAGGGGATTTAACTCATTAAATGGTCCCGATTGTCTATGGAAAAACATCATTTTCTTTACTTTTTACTGTCTTACTATACATTATTGTTTTTTTTTTTTTGCGCGTTGCATTCTTTGGGATATTTATGAGGATTACAATGATCATTAATATTTAATAAATAGTTTTAAAAATAAGTTTTTTGGGGTTATGTTGTGCCCCGTTCATTTAGTGCATTTTTCCAAACTTTCACTCTTAATATTATTATTATTATTACTGTCATCGATCATAGACCTAGATACACAACACATTGAATACGCAGCTTCTGTTGAGGTACCTTTATATATTCTGGCACAAACTTGGTTGTCTCCGCATTGACCTTGATACCCATCTGGTCCGCTGCTCGCTGGAGAGTTATAAAAGCTTCTACATTAGTTTCTCTAGATCGACCGAAGAAAGCACACCGGGGCGTAAAAAGGAGTAGTTTTTAAATTCTTTCTTTTAATGTTGTAAATATTTAATATTTTTATTTATTTATTTTTGTACCATAAATAGTATATATGAAAATAAAGATAATTGCATACATTTTTTATAAAGTTGTAATTGTTAAGGTACAATCGTAATAAAGTAAGGTAAGTAAGTATAATGTAAAGTAAGTTGTAAAATGTTATTGTAAAAAGAGTTATAAAAAATATTTTTGTCTGTGATATACAATAGTTGGAGACATAAATGTGTAGGTAGCTAGGTCGGCACAACTGACAAATTAGTTTCATTTTGCTTTCTACCCGCATCAAGCAACCGCTTTGTTATTTCTGGTTTAAAATCGTTAATCACTTTAAACCCTTTAAGGTCTAGTGGCAATTTGTTAAATATTCGCGGTGCGCAAAATAAGAAAATTCGTTGAACGAATTTGGTATTCATTTTTGGCACTGAAAATAATCGCATATAGTTAAATTCTCCTTGTTTACATGAGTGAAATTCGATCGAGCGATGATGAGGATGTTAGGGATTATCAAAGTGGACTGTACGAAAGACATATGGAGGGAGAAACGGAGAAACGTCGGCCACTTTGCAAAGTGTCTCGCGATGCAGGTGGATGACCGACGCGTAATCGAAAAAGTACACAGGTTGTATGTTGGAAGGGATCTGCATCGGGATTGGGAACATAATTTCTCTAACAGACTGCGTTATATGCACGTGTCAATAAACTGTATGGTATTGTTGAAAATAGTGCGGAAATCGTGCGAGGAAGGAAGCGGCATAGAAAAATGTATGTAGGGTATCACACGAAGACACGATGATAGAATTGTATGAATAAGAGTAGTTGGAATGGCAATATGCTGGCCATACCGCTCGGAGGATGTGTAATCGTCGGGCAGACAAGGCATTACCTTTACCGCTGGATTGACATCATCAAACTGCGGAAATATGTGGCGATGGACAGAGAAAAGCGTGAGACACTTGGGGAGGCCTTCATCCGGGGATGGGGGGGAGGATAGAAAACAGATGACGTTAATAAACTACTATCGAATTTTGTTCCATCACGATTAAATCTGAGTACGTCACAATTGACGAAATGTTATGATAGCAATATAAATATGATTGTTACGAATATTACAGCAGAATTCAAATATCCACCACCACCACGTGTCATCGTACGGTGGTGTACTTTTTAGACGAGACACAAAAATATACGATAATATCGACCCGTATTTGGCATATTTTATTTAGCTATGATACAAACCGCTTTATTTGGCGGGACCCCGAATATAACATGTTATATATATTTCATTAAAAGAATATGTCTAATCGAGTATTTGTTAGCGTTAGTTATACTGCTATATTTTCATAGATGATAGTTTCAACATTGAATAATAGGTTTTACGGAAGTACTGGCTAATAATAAAAGCTATCTTATTACTTTCTGTTGACTTGAATGAACGGCCATTTGCGGTGGCAGGCCCAAAAGCGTGGAACTCTTCGCCCTCCGTCATAAGGGACAGTGCATCAGAGACTTTACGAATGCTCTATGATAAGTAAAGCACTTGAGGGACGCTGGAGGGTTTAAATTTTCAATCTTAATTGCTAATAACCACATTAAATTTCATCTCTCTTTTCATTTTTCTTGTATTTAAATATGTAATTGAATTAAAGTCGCGTATTTTTATTAGCTTTGAAGAGTAGAACCGACAAGGGAGCCCTAGCTTCTAAACTGGTCCCGGGAAAAGATGGGTCCTCCCCCTCCAACTGTCCTTTATAAGCCTTGGACATTTCGATAAATTATTTCCATAAATTAAATTAAATAACAATTTTAAATACAAACACAGTGTAGGATTAAACAGTTTATGTGTAAAGCGCCCTTGAGGCGAATTTAGTTTTACGAAATGGCGCTATAAAAATTATCTAAGATTATTATTTTTATAAAATACTTGAAATTTCAGAATACGAAATTTTTCTCAAAAAACTTGTTCGTTTATTGGTCGATTCCGGTAATAAATATTTTCCCGGTTTGCCATCCCTGTCTCGCGGCAATCCGTTTCCATTCCATCGAAGATTTTCCGCGGACTCGGGATGTGTACACGCGTATGTCGGTTAGCGTCACGGGCATTATATGTGTCGCTACAGAAATAGACAGCCTCTCTCTCTTTCCCTCTCATCTCTCTGCCGGCGCGTGGGACGGCCGCCGCAGACGTGGAAATATGACCGATATTTCGTTTTTCGCCCGTTTCAGACGACGGATTAAAAAATGAACGCTTTTGAGTAAATCAAAATAACATTAATTGACACGGGGGCTACTTTTTCAATTATGTATAAACATTGTACTACACACACGTTGTTGGGTTATTGTTATTATTTATTTTATTTTATTCTTCACATAGTGCATACATGAGCACTCCTACATATGCTCTAATATAAACAAGATTAAGTATTTTCTTTTACTAAAACTTATCTTTTACATATTTAGTCAGTTTCATTTTAAATCTTTTTAATTCCTTCTCCTTTCTTATGTTTTCTGGCATTTCATTAAAAATCGTCATTGCACTGTACATCATCGATTTCTGAGTCTAGTCTCAGACTATCCCTTCCTCTTGTACGATGCTCGTGCTCATGTTGATTTGAATAAATTATTTGTGTAAATACCATTATTATTTTTATTTGTTAACTTTGTTTTATTAACCACTTATTTAGTTTAAACACATCTATCGGTTTCGAAAAATACAATTTTCTTCTTCAGGATGTCAATACTAATCAAAATATGTTGTTTCTTTACCAGAATCTATTTTTAAAAAACAATAATTATTTAAAAAATAAATTTAGTACTTGACTCAAATTGTTACTTAATATAAATTTGCTAGAAATTTTTTTAGAATGCGACTCGTAGTTAAATTTAGTTGGTTGTTTATAATTTTTTGATTAGTTTTACAACTTTAGCTTTGTTTATCTCCAACGATACCAAATTATTTAATTTGTGACCAACACCGTTCAATTACAATTTTTTATTTAAACCATGACCATTTGCTATCAAATGATTAGCAAATTTTGAAAATCCACTATTGTTCAAACATCTCAAATGCTCCTTTACTTTTATAATAAAATTTCTACCCGTTTTACCAATATAAAATGCAGCACAATCCTTGCAACTAAGTTTATAGACATCAGAATTGTTAAATTTATCATCTTTGTCTTTAGAATTAGATATTTGATTCGAAAAGTTATTTATGTATAAAATCCTACACCAATAATCATTATTATCATTATGTTTTGTTGTGATTTATATAAAAATGGATTATTATATTATTTTAATTGTATTCCATTAAATATTGAAATTGGATGTTGACATAGGAATATTCACTAAACGATGTATCATGGAGTGGAACCCTGAATGTTTCTGTGATAATTGATGATTAGATAAACTTATTCACGATTACACGTAAACGTACGTATCTATGTACATATTTTCCTTACGTTCTCCCGTTCGCCCGTCAGTCCGTGTCGCATGGCATCACAAAACAAACAACAACTGTATGTTTATTTAGCATCCATGTCTTTTAGGAAAAATAGCAAAATACTATTTAGTTATTCAACACACATCAGAGAACGGCACCGTAGTATATTTCAAACAATCATTTTAAAGAAAAGTAGATTTCAAATCTGTCCCAATAATTTTTACTGTAAAACGTCGTTAATTGAAAAAATTAAATAATGCACGGTGCCTTCCCTCTCCCTTTTCTTCCCGGCCTCGCCGCCGACTCAGTCGATTGGCGACCTTGATTGTACGGTACAGTTTTCAATATTATACCAATCTTGAGACGTCAATTATAGACGTCTATACTGTGTCGGAACATTTGACGAAATAGTGAGTTAAAATATACAGTCCACATCTTTGGAGATGCCAGCAGAATCCGGATTCCTGTCCTGAAATTCTTCCGACATCTATGCTTATACGCAACGCATACTAAATAAGTATGTACTTACATAATCTTTAATTAATCTCATAACATATATGAATATGAATATTATTCCATATCCATAATGAATATTATTGATATGAAGACGGAAAAAATATTTGTATTGAAGAAATTGATTCAATTTGATATATTATATTAAAATTATTTAGATATTATATTTTAAATAAATTAATCTTTTAAATATTATTCTCTCATCAATGTTGACGAATGATTACTAGTGTGTTTTACCAAGATGTTATATGATGTTAGAGACACTGTTCATATTTATATATAAACTGATTTAATTAATGTGAGGTTGCAAAGTCACTAGTAACCTTTATTTTTTTTCCAAATCTTCTCGTATAGCTTTTACGCATTGTGCATTATCTATGACTTTTGAAATGTCAAAGAGATTGGATATCCTGCTATGCGCTCGTTACTAATTTGAAGTTTATGTGAGGTCGCTTGTTGCTAGTGCATTCGGTTCCTTGCGTGTGCGTGCCGCTGGAGCTGTTTATTGTCCTGTCTCTATATCAAATTCCTATCACTCTTTTTACATTTCGTTTCCTCACCTCTTGTGTAAATAATAATAATTGCATTAATAAATATGTTTTTAATGTCACTTTTTATATTTTTCTCCAAATATATATGGTGGTTGCCGAGATTGTACGCTGTATTGCACCAATATCATATATTGATGAATGTACGTACGTCTTTTATTTTAGGCGTTATTGTTATTTTCAATCATGGATTGACTAAAATATTGTTATGTTTGAATGTTTGCCGACTTATGATGATTGGCCGTCTAAATGGACGAATCAGGGACGAGAATCCGACTTTGGCGGGCAACTGAGCGAAATGTCACTTTTTGGGGGGAACGCTCGAAAAAAGGCGCATCGGTGGACCCGCGCACCGGAGGAGTATGGCGGTGGGAGGTGGCGGAGATTAAGAGTAAGATCACCGCGGTGGACCCAGAGATGGATGGTCTGGTCCACCCGCAGTTTGAGGAGAGACCCCGCTGCAACGAGCAAGTAGGCGGCACGCGAGCGATGGCATTATATAACAAAGCTGAGACGAGATGGGGTCCGGGTGGCGACCCGACACGGTCCTCAGCTGCATCGGCACCCCACGACCGCGTTGGCTGATGTTAGCAATAGATAAACTCCGTAAATAGAAGAAATAAATAAAAGCTACTTCATTAATTATTAAACAGAACACATTGTTATTGTGAAATTGTATTCATTTGAAATGTGTAACATATAGGTTCGATAATCCACTGTGTTGGTGTAGCATAATCGGATAGTGCACGTTTCCCGGATTGGAAAGAGATCCAGGTTCGAATATTTTTCGATTAAATTTGATTTAATATGTATATCTTTCTAATTAATACATATAATTTGTATTTAAAAGTGACCTCCCTCAGGGGACAGTTGACCTGAAGAAGGAAGATCTAAATAACATTTTGTTTTGTGAACAAATGTGTAAAGTGAAAATTAGAATGTCTTTGAATCAATGTTCATCCTATCCGAGGTAGCGGGCGACACCAGAGCACACACACACTTGTGGAGCCAGACTGAGCGGCCCCTATGGCTTCCTGTCCTCTAGGGCCCAAAGGCACCGTAACAATATACACCGTAAATATAAATTAATTATACCTTGCATAGTTAACAATATTCAAGTTACGCAAGTTCTCGATACATTTGTTGAAATATTCTTACCGAATACAATTTCTCTCTCTCTCTTCGCCGTGTGTTTGTTGACTTAATTTAGCCTTTATTGTTGCTTCTTTATACACGAGTCTGCACTTAGCAGCCACCAACGGCCGCCATTGCAGTGGAGCGTAAACTGTTGGAGAAAATATCCACATTGCTTCGACGGCGCCAAGTTTTTCAATTATTTTTTGGAATTTTTCACGTGTCTAAAGAACGCACTGAAAGATACTGAAAATGTGTTTTTAAAAATGTTTCTAGATTTTCACGGCCGCTCGGAATATATATGTCTTGACATTTATGGCCGACGTTCCGCCAGCCAGCCGGTACTCGATTACAACACCAAAAGTCACACACATCACACTGTATGCCAGTGACGGTGGAGCCTGCAATGGGATCCGATATCCGGAATTAGCCCAAAAAACTGGACACAGAAGATACTGAGTTTTTTTTCTCTCACGTATTTGAAGAATGCACTGAAAGATTATTGTGATATTAGACTGTGTAAAAAATATTTATCAAGTTAAAAATGATCATACTTTCACATTTCTTATCTGAAAGAAGTTGTAATTATTCAGAATAGACGGTCTGTGATATTTTCAATATTCGTATAGTAAATAAATATAAATAAATGCACCCTTTTATTAATGCCTGTTACATGTGCGTCAACTCGTATATAATTCCTAAATGCGATATTATCTTATACTACTTTTTTAATTAATTTTTTACAATGTTTTGGAAATGCAGTCGATTCCGCTTAATTGGATCAACGGTTTATCGGGACAGCGGGTTATTTGGACCAAATAAAGTAACTAATAGTAATTTACTTCGGACACAATTCCGTTTAATTGGGACAGTGAATTAAAAATTAAAAGAAATATGTTAATAAATGTCCAACGTTCGCACTGAACGTCCGCGCTGATTTAGTGCAATTGCAATTCTACAAAAACACAAGACGAGCTACAATTGATGAATTCCTGCAGAAATATTTTTTTATTGTTATAAATGCATTATGTACATTATTTACATGACTATTTTATTTAATTATTTTTTTTTAGCATTATTGATTATTTTATTATTTCACGTATACCTAATAATTATATATTATTTTTCTGTAATTCAATTATTTTTTTCAATAATTTAATAAAGTTCAAAAATATATGTACATATTATTTTTTAATTTCACCTTAAACTTTGCTCATTAGAGCCAGTCGCTTATTTGGGACAAAATATTTTTGGCCCAATGTGTCCCAATTAAGCGGAGTCGACTGTATATATTTTTATTTAGATAGAGATGCCTACACGGAAAACGTGTCAACATCAATGTTCTTACTATTTTCAAACTAAGCTAAACGCTTGTACTATGAAAATAGGACTATTTTGATGACCTCCTGGAACGAGGCTCGAATCACCGATCACTAGACCATAAGCACGTCACATAAATGAAGATACTCGTATTACTTATATATATATATATACAAAATACCGCCCCTAACGTGTGTGACACGCGGGCGGCCGATTTAGGGGGCGGCTAATTTATGGGGATGGTTTTACAATAATTGGAAACATCATCTTCAATTAAGTTACTGGGCCGGAAAAAAAACAATCCTGCCTGTGGCGGCAAAAAGTTTGGCGCCGGCGCTGCTTCTTGGCCATCGAATGGGTTTAAACAACCATATAAAATAAATAATAATACTATTGCACACAATTTGTGAGTGAGATTCCCTGCAACAACACTGTATATCATCCAAGACGAGCGAAGCTTCGTCTATCTATCAACATTTGTAAATCCGATATACAGTGTTGTTGCAGGGAGTTTGTTATTCAATTGTAAGTTCACAACAATAATGTGTTTTTATTAAAAATTCCAAAATTGTATTGGATTAAATCATTTAACATAAACAATATCATCAGTAAATAACGCACTTTCGTGACTATCTCGTGCCAAAATTAAACAAAACACAAAGATTTCATTTGTTTCTAGCACCAAAAATATACAACTGTCTAAATTTAGACGTGAAAAATTGCAATCATAATAGTCTTACAAAATTTTAAAAAAAGTGCAGTTCTGGCTCCACAAAGTGGGGAGAAATTACGCCCAAGAACTTTCATAAGTCCAAACTGAACTAATATATTGAATATTGTATTTTCTACTTTTATCTGTAGTTGTGTTGATAACATAAGTTCATTTCATATTTGTATGTTATTTACTCTTACTTTGTTTATTATTTTTTATTTTTAATATATATTAAACATTGCATTCACTCTTTATATATATATTTTTTTGTACATTGAACATTACTACTATACCGGTATAGCGCTGTCTGCTATAATACAGTAAAATACTAGTGTAGCGGGCAGGATAACCGAAAAATATGTCTTACTTTGCTGCAATGTTATCCGATTATAACAAATATAACACACTGATTATATTATTTTTATTATTATCGTATCGATTCAGGTAAGAGCCAACATTGCTTAAACCACAATCTCGTACACGAGTCGGATTCTTCTCCACTCAGTTGAAGAATTATGTATTAATTACTCCTAAAATAGCGCTTAACTCGTAATCGGATACTTGCATTTGAGAGCGCAGCCAAATTATCCACCTCGGATGTGGAGTTTGCGTTGAACGTTGCGCCGTACTGGTGCTTGGATATTGTTTGATGTTAAATATAACGTCACATTTGTTTGAAAGGTATTTTGAAATATTGCATACACGTTTTGTTTTATGTTAACGTTTGTCTTAGTAAGGTGCATTACCAACTACGCTACAGAGACTGTATTTTTGACGACAAATTATCGAACTTATATGTTATTTAATTAGTATTTAAAATATCACACACACACCTATGTTCTGAATAATTACAACTTCACTATAATAATGTGTTCATATTTTTATTTATTATCTTTGTTTTATTAACCACTTAATTGTATCTACCGGTTTCGAAAGATACCATTTTCTTCTTCAGGATGTCATAACTGACTAAAACATATATTATTGTTTCTTTACCAGAATCTATTTTTAAAAAATCTATTTTTAAAAAAAAAAAATATTAAAAAAAATAAATTTAGTACCTAACTCAGATTGTTACTTAATACAATTTACTCGAATAATTTTAGAATGAGACTCGTAGTTAAATTTAGTCGGTTGTTTATAATATTTTAATGAGTTTTACACGCTTTATTTATCTCCGTTTATATGCAAAATTGACAATCCCAATTTTTTATCAAAACCATGACCATTTTCTATCAAATGATTAGAAATTCTGAAAACCCACTATTGTTCAAACATCTCAAATGCTCCCTTACTCTTATATTAAAATTTCTACTCGTTTTACCAATATAAAATGTAGCACAATCCTTGCAACTTAGTTTATAGACACCAGAATTGTTAAAACAAAGATAATAAATAAAAATATGAATTTTAACCACAAAGTTAATATTGCTAATTTTAAAAGTAAGAATGTGTTCTCCTTAATAATATTAAAGTTAAATGAAAAAATTCAATCCTGCAAACAGACCTGAATGAAAATCCACAGGGATACGTCCAGGGGTAGACGAGAACGAATTGATAAAAAAAATAGATATGTATATAAAAGAATTCGTCAAGTGTCTAAAATTTACGTAGTTTTTTTTATAATATTTTGATATTTTATTTAGTAAGATTACAATTGCGTATATTTGATATAAATATTATTAAAACTGTTTACACATAACGTATTATTCTGATTATATTTTTAAACTTTGCGTTTAAGTTTCCTGAAACCTGCAGAGATACGTGACAGAGTATAAGAACATTGGAAGACACTTGGGGAGGCCCAAGTTTTGCATGTCGTACATTTTGTCTTTGAAGTGAGGAGAGTGAGGAGAGATAATTGACTGGAATATTGAAAAATTAAAATTATAAACACGTTAATTATTACATTGTATATTAGACTTTTTAACTATAAAGTATTAACAATAGTTAACATTATTAAATCATAAACATTATGTTTATGATTTAATAATTATGTTTATGATCGTTTATTGCCTTATTTTAATGTTAAGACTGAACCCTTTTTAAAACAAAGTAGATATCAATTAGAAATACGTTTTATTACCAATAGAAGGAGAAGGCTTTCCCAATTGAACTATATCAGACACATTGATTTTGTTAAATTTTGTTATATATTTCTTACTTTTTTAGTGAGACGTCTATTTTTCATTTCCCGATATTGGCTATATTTTTTCTCTTTATTTATAAGCAGCATATCAAATTTGTTTTAATTATTGAGAAACGACGTTTTGAATTACCGCAACTTCACAATAAAAAGTGGATCTCTTTTGGAACAATTTGTCCACAGGTTGAAATATTATAATTCTATTCTTAATAGGCTGACGTGAATGTGATGAATTAAGTTCTTTTAAGAAATATTTGCATTTAAAGTTAGCGAGTTAAATTTTCCAAAAATTAGTGCGAAACATTTCGCGATGCATTGGAGCCATCGTCGTTATTATTAATGGTGTTTTTTATTGGAACCGGATCAAGAGTTATTTCGGCACTTTTGCAAACATGTACAACATTAATTTTAGATCTGTCGCAACTGAAATTGCCCTTCCAGCTTCTGGTCTCCCTTCTTCATCATCGTACCTTGCACCGTAACCAGGTGGATTTCTGCGTCGCGTCGCGATCACCTGACTTTCCTGGTGCGGAGCATCAGAATACTATTAATAACACTTCTGTAACACAGCTGTTTTGCACATTTTTTTTTTTTTTTTTTCAATATTTTCCTCGGCGAGAGGCGATCGAGCAATCCGACGAAGTTACAAGACCGCTGTAATGTTAGGGATCTGCTGCTCAGCGAGTGCTACTCGTGTTACTGTACTGCGTGCAAAAAAAAAAATTGCGCGTAGTTTGGTGGCTCGACCGTGCACTCATTATTGGCGTAGCTGTGTTCTAGATTAGTACAAGGAAAAACATGGCAAATCAACTTTAAATTTTTCTTTCATGTTTAATTTACCTGAAATTTAATTTTACCACTACGAAGTTTCGGCGAACTGTATCTTGCTTATCTTCTTGTTAACTTTGACACTGCGAACAACACCACACGAACATTCACAACAACCACGTGATGTAGCTCAATTCACTTTGAAACACTTTTTGTACAGTCGACGATCGAATGCTTTTTTTTTTTTTAGTCGTTTTCAACTCTTCAATTTAAGTGGCTCTCATTGGGCCGCGCGCTCCTCAGTGAAATGTCTCGCAGAGTCGAGATTTCGGCGCGATGGACCATATGCACGTCCGTGCGGTGGTTTCGGTCTGCGCGTCTGGAATTTGCCCAAGTTTTGTCCCGTTCTGCGTGCGGCGCGGGATATTTCGGGCGCCGTGCGCGCCGAACTCTGGAAGGCGGCGGCGGGCGTGGGCCGCGGGAGGCGCGCGCGCTCCACCGACGGCCGACGGTGGCGAGAGATTTCCAGAATCCGGCCAATCAAACGGTGCGGCGGTATATTTTTATCTTGTGTCGTTTCGGGATCGGAAGGATTACACGTTTGATTTGGCGTATTTGTTTGTTGTGCGAACAATTTTTGATTACAGTCGGAATGAAACGTTTTTTTTTGGTTACGTGTCGACGTGACTTTCGAAAAAATTTTGATGTGCATCGTTCGTGATCGGGAGATCTCGATTCTCTTATGACCAAAATATAAACAAATACCGGGAGTAATGTGTAAGAATGTGAAGGAATCGAAAGTTAAACACATATCAGATATCTCATATAGATACAGCTATTTAAAAAAAATTATATTTAATTGAAAATATTTGGAAGTATGGGGTAATTACAGGGATTTTGACCTGTCGTCGGCTGGCTTGAGTGATCACTTTATATATATATATATATAACGTTCTCACTAATTCTCACCCATCAATCTCCACATTTATCAAATTTTTGAAAGTTGTATATATGTTAGTATGTGGACTCGCTTCGAGTACCACTACACCACCGCCACCTATGGACCAAATTTGATAATTATTTTTTTTCCTTTTTTAAACAGCATATATGTCATCACTATGAGAATCTGATTTTTTTGAAATTATTTTAAAGCAATATTATTTATCTTGTAAAATGTTTTTTTAACATATTATACTAGAATACGCCTGAAAAATCAATATATAATATAGAGAGTTGTGTTTATTCAAAAGTTTAAAAAATGTAACTCCTTTAATATTGGGTCTAGAGAAAAAAAGGAAAAATACATATTTATACAACCGAAATCTACCTGGTTCTTGCGGTCAAAATAAATAAGAACGCTTGTTCGTCAATACATAAACTAGTCAACGGGCGTAATATGAATAATGTTAATTCATCATTCTTACAGGTTTTAGCTGCGAAGCAATTTGTTCTGTCTGTTTTTTTTTTAACAATTTGTTAACTAAATCTACTCTTGACTTTAAGTAAATTTTGGAAAAATTGCGGATCCAAAATAGACCGTCTGAGATCTAATTTTTCAGACACAGGAAGAAGGCGAGCGTCAACTCGGTGGACCGACCGGATCAAAAACACTCGGTGCAGTTCTATTTGAAAAGCTCTTCGGACTGCGGGCTGCAGAGGTGGAGGTGAATCGAAGGAGGAAATAGACTGGAGAAAAGATAAATCTACTGAGGACTCCAATTAATTGGCACATCACGCCTTGAACTGAACAATGTCCCGAGAAAACGAGTGAGATAACGATTTTTAACACGTTGGAGGGTGAGTGGGTTGGTCGTGAGGGTTATCAAATGAAGAAGATGAGCAGCAGACGATCGGGGAGGAGAGTTTTGATTATCTGAATGGCTGCGATATTACAAGTACACGAAGATTATAGAAAAAAACCTAAAATTTGGGATATCAGATTTGTGATTCCTAAAGTGAATTTTGCCCTCTACTATTTGTGCGTGTGAGTTCCTTCGATAGCTTGCGGTTGTCCCCGAGTTTTCTATTGATAATACGATTATCTATTCAGTAACTAATTAACCTGGGCTACTGTCTACCGTGGTCCTCCGTTGATGATGGGTTGATCTCTGATGTTGTGTGTTGTATGCGTTTGGACCGGTCTCCGCAAATTATCTCGACCGATCGAGATAGTTAACTACTCGGAGCGCCACCTGGAAATGATCTGCTTCCGACGAGCAACTGACAGCGGTTCTTGATAATCATCCGATCCCGATCGTGGTTTGACAGCTATCGACGCCAGTCGAAAAACGCGATGACCTTCACACCGCATGTAAACAGATGTACCACTATACAAAAAAAAAAAAACAGGGATCTCAATCGAAGAACTCAAACACTATTTGTTTGTGAATTAAGTGACATTTCCCATATGAGCCTGCTCTTTTGTAGCACCTGTTATAATAATGTCTCCTAACTAGGATGATCCTATGTCGAGGTGGGCTATTGTTTAAAAGTTATTCAAGTGTATATTAATATATTTCTAATAAATTTAATTTTTTTTGTAGTGCTTGTCGTTAGTTCCCTTTTTATCGTCTCGCTATCTAACTTTTTAATTGATTGTATAATTAGTTTCTTAAATATTGTTCCATTTGTTGTATCTTTTATTTCCATCAGCAGTTTGTTGTATAATCGCGTGGAATAATATTTGATGGTTCTTTGCCCAAATGTTGTTTTTTTGCCGACGGTATTTTGTAATTTTTATTTTTGCCGCACCCCGTGGGCGTGAAATGCTGTGTGATATAATTTTCTGAATTTTTATCTTCATAGATTAGTTAATAATATCTTTGCATGTATTTGTAAGACTGTCGGAACATTAAATTTATTGAATATCTCTATTGAGCTCGTTTGTGAGCCTTTTGCGCTCTGAATGGTTGTTTTACTCGTATATATGTAGCGCTTCATTCTAAAACCTCCTAAAAAAATGACTTTGTGTTTTTGAGTTAAAGATGAAAACATATATTTTGAAAGCAAATGTACAAAATGTTTGTTTTTTTTACATTAGAATTTTTTAAAGAGACAATTCTGTAATGTAATTTTTTTTCTGTATACATATATCTTTCTGGTAGCCATAATGGATTTTTGATCACGTGATCATCAAAAAGCGTTGTGTTTGGCTGATTTCATTTTAGGGGGTACAGCAACTTATACTCGTGTCTGCTTTGGGGGTATTTTGGAACTAACCCTGATTTTGAACATGCAATATCAATGGATTTAAGAGACTGATGAGAAACAACGTGTTATGCATGTAGCCGACAAAAAAATCTATAAAACTGCATATTTAACTCAATTTATCCGAAGTCCGTTCTCCCCATCAAATTATGCTATATTCTATTGTTGTTATAGACCACGTACACATTTCTCGTTATTTGATCAAAGTATTCTTTGATTTTCGACAGTATTAATTGTTTCACATTAATTTTATTGCCGAACCTCTAGCACCGTTATTTTTATTTGCCCCATTAGAAATGGTTTTCGACTAAGTCCGTTTTTTATATTTCAGTCGTTAAAACGCGGAACCCCTCGAGACGAACAATGCGCGGGCGCTTTGGAGAAACGCCACCTGTTCGAATTTCTCCAGTTAGACTATTGGTGTCTTGCTTAGATCTTCTTTTGTATTTTTTTATCTCTCTCAAAACGGCGTCGCTGGAAAATGATAAATCTTCGATCACTTCTCATTGCTGGGCCGTATCTTTTATTTTCATTGATTATTTTCATCATGTTTGTTTTTAAAAATAGTTTCTGGTAAAGAAACAGCAACATGTATTTTTGATTAGGATTGACATACCGAAGAAGAAAATGGTATTTTTCGAAACCGGTAGATGTATTTAAACTCAATAAGTGGTTAATGAAACAATGTTAATAAATAAAAAATAATGAATTTTAACCACAAAGATAATTTTGTTAATTTGAAAAGTATATAATATTATTTAATAATTACCACTTTAATCAATTAACATCTGTATGTTACATTTGTATTGTCACCAAATTATCTTAATATTATAACAAGACTACCCTTTTTATGACAAAATTAACATTTCTATCATCTCTACGTCAGCCAATTTATCAGAAAACTTACAAACATATGCTTTATGTGAAAGTTTTATTATTCTACTTGTTTAATTTACCCAAAGCGCGTTTCGTCTTGTAAGCGCATTATAAATCTTGATAATGCGATTGAATATCAATATTTAAAAAAATATATATATATTTTTGCGAAATATTTTCCCGTTGAGGTCATTCATACATATGATTTATAAAAAGATGCCGTACCATATAAGTGAAGTATTAAAACTGGTTTATTAAAAAATACAAGGAAAATCTAATCAATAAATTTTTTTGTGAGATTTATTGAAATGCTAACGAGGTGGAGAAAAAATATTTTTTTAATAAACAAAAAATATTTTAATATTCAAAATGTTTTTACTGTTTACTGCAAGCTTAAACCGAATGGCATAGAATCAAAAACAAAATTATACATAAATCATGTTTTGAAAAAAATTACCTCACCAGATTGCATAATTTTTTATCGATATAGAAAAGAGAATAAAAATAAGAAAAATCGATAAATGACAATTTTCAAAACTAAAATCATTCAACGCGTTTATGTATTTTACTAGGTTATTTTTTTGAATTGAAAATCAATACCTTTAATAATTTATTAAAATTTTATTTTATTGTCAGTTTGGACACATTTTACTGAAATTTATTACAGTTCTCGCAATAATTCAGGTAGTCAATAAAATGCCTCGCAAATGTCATTTTCTTCATAAATGTTCACCAAATAAGGTCGACTAGCGTACATGGTGAATAATTAGGTTCCACACCGATCTTGTTTGGCAGACATTTGTCAGTTCGCATTTGGTTAGTCGTAGAGAGTAGTCGATTACAATTTATTATGGAGCATCAACAACGTGTTGATGTCATTAATACATTTTATCTAAATAATCGTTATCGTCACATGTTGGAAAGCTTCTTGGTGGCCGAATAGGGTCGAACGGGCCTGAGAACAGCGTACAGAAAATTGCTGAAATAACACGCGAATAATATGGTTAAAGGAGCACGCATTTGTGCCGCTATTAGAGGCGGCCATCTGCCAGATGTAATATTCCATACATAATTGTAATAATCCAAATAATGCCTGGAACATAATATTCACCCTGTAGTAATGGATATAAATCATACATTAGATTGATTATTAAAAATCCAATGCTTTAGAAGTTATTCGAACATTTATGATTTTCATGAAATTTGTAACTTGTCTATATAAAAATGAGCGCTCCACCTATCCTGGTGAAATTTTCAGTCAGTAATTTGAAATTAACTATACTGAACTAGATTTACTATGAAATATATCTAAATAAAATATGTATCTCGTAATATTCTTACCTTATCATAATTATTATCTATTTATTCAAATTTTAATATATCATGGTATTGTGTCAGATAAATATTTAATTTCGCTTTTTTTCCCCAAAAATATACGTTTGCCTACAGCTAATCACGTGGCATACCATCTGGGCCAGGTTTGGATCTGTCGGTACAGCCTCGCCCCGGGACACTCTGTGGTGTTGGCCGCCTGTCTGTGTCCTATCAGCTTGTATGCGGGTGTGATCTTCCCCAGCTCTACTCCGTAGGCGATCAGGTTCTGGACTACTCGGAGTTGGGCTTCTGGTGGCAGGTTGTCTGTTGATAAGAAAATCAGTTGGAAAATTAAGTTCCTTTGATAATCGAGTGTACTAGTTGCAATCTCGGCAACCCCCATTGATTTTTATTTCGAGAAAAATTTGTAGAAGCTTGAAGAATGATAATATTTAATGCATTAATGCGATTTTTGTAATTAATAATAAATGCAACACCTTCTACCAAAAACAAACTTGTTCCCATATTGGCGGCCATTTAAATTTCAGAGTTTCGAAGAGCGCAGACTGATATTGGTTAAATTCTCATATAAAAGGCAACCGATTTTGCAAGTATCGCCGATTTTGAATGACCATTTCACATCAAAAAGAGTTAAGTTTTATTATTCATAAATTAACATCATCTTATATTAGAAGACAGCTGAATTAAAAGATAGACAAAAATAATGATTATTGATTCCAAATTATATATTGAATACGAAAAAATAAAGGTAATTTTGTTAGATGATTTAGAGCCTGAAGCAAATATACAGAATAACAATTGAAAAATTACGCAAATATTTATTTTGAAGTACGTAGACTTTAAGCTTAACACGATTTTGTAAAAATTTCAAAGAATAATATTTTTTTTTAAATTGGCAAAATTAACTTGGTTTAAATTCATTATTTTTATTTATTAACTTTTTTTATTAACCATTTATTGAGTTTAAATACATCCAACAGTTTCGAAAAATATCATTTACTTCTTCAGGATGTCAATATACTAATCAAAAACATATGTTATTGTTTCTTTAACAGAATATATTTAAAAAAAACAATTATTATTTTTAAATGTCTCATTTTAAAATTTTTCCCTAAAAAATATTCGAGTAATGTTATTGTTTATTTAACATGTGTTTTTGATTAGTATTGACATCCTGAAGAAGAAAATTATATTTTTCGAAACTGGTAAATATATTTAAACTCAACAAGTGGTTAATAAAACAAAGTTAACAAATAAAAAAAAAAAATATTTTCCGTGACAGTTCAGAATTTGCACATGTTCTTGAACATTTTCGATCCGTAATTTAGTCAGCCATAAAATATTGTGGACCAGGTCTGTTACAAAATATCACTAGCGGAATGCCGTTGAGCGTCGTAACACCACACTAAATATAACGCTTCAAATTCTTCACAATTGTTACAATTTGCATCGTATTATATTAAATTAAAACAATGTAATGTGAAATAATTGATAAACTCTTTCTTTTTTAATTTCTTCACTTAGACCACTTTCATAATAATGGACACACATATATGACAGCCGGTAACTAGAAACGCATAGATCTCTGCAACGACACTGTTATCAAAATCATCATCGTTTCAGTACCTACATGACGTCCAGATTTGAAGATAATTATGCTCGATTTTTTCTGTTTGTTGTAACAGGATTTTGACAATCAAAAGTACTAGAAAATTTCTTATCCCTGATTGCTTTCATCCTTATCCTATGGCAACCGCTAAGTTACTCTGCTATTCAACTTACCGGTCCAATCTCCGATGACAGCGATACCGATGCTGTCTCTGTTGTATCCTATGGCATGGGCGCCGACCTTGCTCCAGCCCCTGCCTTCGTAGGCTCTGTCATCTCCGCCAACGAGGAAACTGTAACCAATACAGCTATTATATTCGGGTGATGTAAGCTACGACGTTCGTCATGCTCCCGTTGTTCTGAATATGAATGATTGAAACAATTTAATGTTTATTTGAGACGACGAAGGTGTGTCTGTGAATCGTTTCACATCAGACGATGATCATATACCTTGTCAAGAAAATATCGTACATTTTAATATCATATACGAAACGGATATTAAATCAAAATGATCGTATACAAGATAAAAACAGTAATTTTCCTGATTTTGATCCTGACCAAAAACAGTACCCGCATCTTTATTTCGTCTCGTGTACTGTAATTATAATAGGCCTAATATGCAGGGTCAGATTACGGATTTGACAATTTAATAAAAAATAACTTGGAGCTCGTAAACAATGAACGTATAAAGTTTTACTGAATTTTCTTCATGTCATATTTCCTAACACATTATGTGTCCAGGCCAATTAACATTTCAGGCAAAGAGCGAAGATTTTCCGTTTCTACCTTCAGTAGAAATTAAATGGTTTATCTAAATTATGTAAATAATAGGACATTACAGAATGCTTTGTAGAATTACAAACCCGCCTTTTTTAAATATCAAAATATGTGCATAAAGATATATTGTAGCATTCTATTATCAATCTATGATTGTATCAGGATATGAATTTTTGGCGTTGTATTTTGTAACTTGTTGTAATATGGTATGATAGTATGTTCGTATTTCGTATGTAATATTATTTTAAATCATTTTTCAATAAACTTTCGAGGTCCACAGTTTTAAAAACTTACCTAGTGTCCCAATTAATAGTCTTAATCCGGCTCTGTTAACATCGCTGATTTCAACCCAGAAAACTTTGCAATGTAGACAATGTGAGACAATAGCAATTTTCATATGCTGGCTTTGTGATTGGATGCTTTAGAGTAGTCGTGTTATTGTGTGTCTAGTAAATAGTCGCAATAACCGAAAAAAGGAAAAAGAGAAACGATCTTTGCCAGATGTCGTTCTCACAACAAGATGTTTGAAGAGTTTGGGAACTTGGTGGATTCTTACCTATAACCTATGTCCGCCCAGCCCCTGGTGTCCATGTGGTAGTCCTGCACGTATTTGACGGAGCTTACGCAATCGGCGTGGGTGGTGCAGGCTCCGGGCAAGAAGGTGTGGTGGATGACCACATAGGACACGGGATTTGCCATGACCTGATAGCTTTTGGGGGGACGGGCGCCCCAATCAGCGCGTTCCACGATGGTTGGCTTCTGGATCATATAGTGTTCTGAAAATGTTGATGCAAAACATGATAATGATCTCTTTTCTATTTTTATATCATCTGCGTATATAGCTTTAGATTAAATGTATTAATTAGAAAAATGTACATATGCAATCAATTTTATCGAAAAATATTGTTGTTGCGTTACCGGGATTCGAACCTGGATCTCTTTCCAAACAGAGGAAGGTGAATTATCCAACTATGCTACAGCGACAGTATTTTTGACGACAAATTATCGAACCTATATGTTATTTAATTAGTATTTAAAATATCACACACACCGTATGTTCTGAATAATTACAACTTCACAATAAGAATGTGTTCTTCTTGATAACTTTAGATTGTTTAGGAATGGATGATTTTACAGTAATAATGATAGCTAATACTGTCAACTATATTGAATTGTGGAACTTAATATCGGTCCAAAAAACGTACATAGAGCACAATTTAAATAATTATGGAATTAATAATAATTGTATAAATAGATTTCTATTTGAAAATGAACCTGCAAAACAAACAAAAAAAACCTACGTAATTAATTCGCTAATTCGAATATTTCAAATTGACACTTCAATCGGTCTTGTAATGTATATCAGTTTCCTTTTAAATTTCCCTACGCGTGACTTAGAGCTTAGCTAGGCATTGGACCTCTTTTTTTATGGTATTATCACGCTTTTTACGGTATTATATTAATTTGTTAAAAATGAATTAAGGCGACCTGTTAAAAATCAGAACTTTAATCAATATATTAAAAATGGACTTGATGGTCTGATATTATAATGAAGTGTTATATTGTGTGTAACACCTCTAGTACACAGTATTTTAGGGGTAGATACATATTAAAAATATTTCATTAAATTAAAACATAAAATGTACATTATTATACGTATAAATGCAAATAAACTAATAAAATAAGTCAATTTATTCATCGTATTTTGCATGCTGTTAATTTGCGCCCGGCATGTGTAAGTTAATTTTAACAAAATATAATCAACTTCAATCTTACCCCAAGGGAGGTGGTGCGAGGCACTGCCACTGACAAGGGTGGTCACTAATAACAGCAGTGACGTCAGCATCGCGGGGAAATTCTTCGTTCTCCTTTTGCCGGAACCGAGCCTTGTCGTTGCGCGTCTCAAACACGCAATGATTAATTAGTTCAACGATTGATCTTTATACATCTATTACACATTATCCAGCAGGCGACCGCTGGCTTTGCTGATTGTCACAGCTAGGCCTGCAAACTGACACATTGATGACATCTGCATTTACGGTGCTGATGGATAGTTTGCTTATCGAAGTTTTCATATTAATAGCATGAAGGTAATTTTTAACATTTTTTTTAGTCTCTCTGTCTTTAGCTGTTGTCTCTGAACAAGGAATTTGTAGTCCCGCTGCAAGCCTGAAAAAGCTTTCGGCGGGGCGTCCGATATGTGAGCGTTCATTGAGTGAGTCAGAAACGTTACCACAAACGCTGTAAAAATACAAACTGGTTTGAACTTGCACGCTCACGCCACGCCGAACGCTAACAAGCATGCTCTCCCCGCCACCATTCAGGATACTCGCATTCATAAACGTGAGAACACAAGCGTGCACTCAGGCCTTACACTTAGGCGTCCCAGGGGTCAAGATTCCGTTGGTATGAGGGAACCATAGACGTTTCGGTGTGCTTTGGAGTGGTCATATCTGATAACATATGCTCGACTTCAATATTGATGAGATATTTGTTTGTTGGAAGGCTTCGACAAATTCAGCGTTTGTGCGGAAACGCCATCGGTGATTACCCTCAGTTTGATGGTGTGGCTGTATGTTTCACATCCATGTAGTATTATTGATTTAATGGTCACATTGTAAATGTTTACAGTTGTTTTGATCCGAACAGGCTTTTTAAGGTAATAAGGTTGCATTCCCAATATTTCATCTTCTTCTTACACGGCACTACATCCTACACAAGTGCTTTCCCTTATATTCCCGAGCATAATTCTTCACTTCTCGGACTCTCCCATCCTGCTCTTCCTTGATCTGTCTCTAGGTTGATTCCACTAAGGTATCCGCTTTGTCATGATCTTTGGTGGGAATTATTTAATCTTAGTTTAATTACATTAATTTATGTTTCAATTGCTTGAAAATTTTAACAATTTGATGACAAAGTTATAACTCCATCAACAAAGCTACCGGGTGAATATTATGTTCCAAGCCGATTTTGTTTGGTCGCCATTTTGGTTTGGCAGACATTTGTCAGTTCGCATTTGGTACTCGTAGAGAGTAGTTGATTACAATTTATTATGGAGCATCTAACGCCTCAACAACATTAAAACATTTTATCTAAATATTAATGGCAATGCTGTAACCATTTATAATGTTCGCCTGGGGCGTGTACTGCATGCAAGCTGTGCATTATTACAATTTTTGGAAAAATATTATAAATTCAATATTCCATATATATACTATGATAACCTAGCGCCCGCTGTGTATCAGTATCGCTGTAGTCATCTACTGGGTTATTTTTCATTTATAGCTAATATAATTTCTAGCCACTGTTTTAATCTATCGTTCTATTCAAGTCAAACAATTGCTATCTACTGAATGAAAATACCACTCGCAGAGTCAGCTGATCTATGTTGTACAGAATCCTTACTCATGCTGTTTCCTAACAGAATGACATTTGAAAGGTTTTAAACTTAGCTTAGAGCTGATTGAAGCATCTACTTCCTCATTTACTAATTGGGAAATTTGACTACCTTACTAAACGTGTTGTTTTCGTGATTGTTCTTTGCATTCGAGGATAATGCATTTTTATTATGTTATTTTATTTTATACCAGTAAATAAATAGACATGAAATAAAGTGTACATATAGGAGTGGGGATTGGAATATTGGTTGAGGGACGAGGGGCGTCCTACGAACATTATTTGTGGAAATATAAATCCCATAGTTTATAACACATTTATGCAACAGAAAAGTATACACTCTTTGAAAATTAAATTTTTGTGTAAACAAGACGTATTTTTTATATTTATGCATACTATATTGTCAGCGTTTAAATTTTCGTTCCAATCGAGTCATATATTTAAAAAAAGCTGCGGAGCTAATTGATAGCGTAAGTGGTTTTTTAGGTAGCCTGTGGAGAGCGTCAACCGCCTTTGAACTTATAGTGGTATTTTGAAGACTACACATAGACACATCTTCTATTCATACTTTACATCTATATATTATTATAATTAATGATGTAATATGTAGTACGTGGAGTGACGCTTACTTGCCATAAGACACATTTTAAAAAAACATTTAATATTGTACGATGTTTTTAAAAATAATTGTAAATAATCTATCGTCATGAATAATTTTAGATTTTTTTGTTGTTGTTTTTTTTTTATCTACTTTAAACATTATAATTTATAAAAATATATGTTATCACCGATTTATCTTTCGTGCGTAATTCATTTACTACACTGTCGCGTGAAATTTATTTCCAGATAGTTTTGTCGAATCTAATTAGATTTGTGCTTTGTGGAGTGTTCAATAGATGTCGTTGAGGTGCCTGGGCCTTTGTGGGTGAAAGAAAATGCACGGATCAGATCTTTTCTATACGAGTGTGGACGGAAAAGTTATTAGCGAAGCACGAAAGATATTTTTGTACCTTTGTAGATCTGCAGATGCGTATGATAGAGTTATAAGAGAAATTAAATAAATATCAGATATCTCATAGAGACGAAGCTATTTTACTATAATTTAAAGGAATGATATATATATAAATATGGGGGGGCTTACGACCTGTCTTCGGCTGCCTTAAGTGATCAATTCTCACCCCTCAATTTCCATATTTATCAAATTTTTGAAAATTCTATATATGTTATTATATGAACTCACTACAACGTCGCCACCTATTGACCAAATTTGACAATTCATTTTTTCTTGAAATCGCATATTATATGTCAACTCAATGAGAATCTGATTTTTGTTGAAAATTATTTTAAAGCAATATTCTTTATCTGTAAAATGTTTTTAACACATTATACTAGAATACGCCTGAAAAATCAATATTTTTCTTATTTTGACAAGTATATTATTTTAGCAATATTTTAATATGTTCAAGAACACACAAGAAGCCATGTAATTACCCCCCATATTTCTATATATCATTCCTTTAAAATATAATATAATATATTTATTTAATAACCGTGCCTTTATAGGTAAAAAACCAGTAGTTGTGTGTTCTTGAAAATTCTCAAATATTGCTTTTATAACAGAATGGTTATGGAAGGTAGCCTCTGAGTACAGGGTGAATAGTAAACTTATTCACGCAATCGCATCCTCTGTATGAAGAAAGTTCTGCGTGTGTAAGAATCAATGGAACATTCACACCGTGGTTTGATATTACAAAGAGTGTCAAGCAGGGTTGTGTAATATCTCCATAGCTATTCAACTTGTGTGAAAGAACTGTGGGAGCGAAAATGGGCGATTTGATTGTATGCTGTTTATTATACAGAGTAAAGAGTTGTATATTACAGAGTTTAGTGAGTAGAATGTACGATGTATGCAAGGAAAGCGACCTTATTATGATTGTCAACAAGTCAAAAGTGATGGTATTCGAGAAGGAGGAAAGCAAACACCGTGCTAAATACTTGGAGGTAATAAATGTTTGGAAAAAATAGATGAGTTTGTGTATTTGGGAAGTATGTTTGATAGAGACGGAAAAGCTGAGAAAAATATCGAAAGGAGGGTGACTGCAGGAAACAAAGTGAACGGCGCTTTGAATGGAATTATAGGTAATGGGAACTTGTCAACCGAGGCAAAACTAGTACAGTATCACTAACTAACTAGGTACACAATGGAGTCCTGTTAGGAACGAAAGTAGATTGAATGCAGTGGAAATGAGATCGTTTAGGTGTATGTGTGCAGATCCATTTATGACAGAGTAAATAATGAAAAAATAAGGAAAGAATGTAAAACTGATCTTAGTATAGTTAGTAAGTTTAAGAAGGTGGTTTGGTCATATGGAACGAATGAATGAGGAGAGAATGGTAAGAAAGATATGTTACAAAAGTTTTGATGACACCAGAAATAGAGAATGTCCGCGGAAGATTTAGCACAACCGGGTAAACCAGATACTGGAGGATGGTCATGTTAGAAGCCTCAATAATCGGCGAGCTTGTATGAGAAGATGTATGAATGTGGATGAGGAGAGAACTGCTTGTCAAGTCATAAGAGCGCCACAGCACTCTATCCTCTCAGCCTCTGGGAAACAGCGTGATGGTGAGTTAGTTAGTTGGTCGTTGAGGTTATTATTTACCAGGTCCGTCAATTATGACGGGAAATAATAAATTGAAACAGATTAAATTAAATTAAAGTATTGTTTAACAAAAGAAGTGGTACATACTACCTTACCTTGGTTAGATGAGAAAAGGTCAGCGTATGGAAGTATTTTATTAACGTAACAAAAATCATTATCTCAAAAAAATCTACGAATTGCCACATTCATGGCGCCAAAACACATTTTGAAAAAAACTCTGGCGGAGAATATATAGGGTGGTTAAATAATAAGTAAATATATATTTTGAATGATCTATTTTCAAAAAAAATAAATAATATGATTACATATTATATTATTAGTGAATTAAATCACTGATACATTTATCACCTTTTTACTGGAAATACTTATTTCTGAATTGCACGTAATAATATTTTCAATTAAAATTCTTAATCCGCTATACTTAGTTATAAATAAATAAATATGTATATATACTGAGGTATTCACTATTAAACTAAAACTATTGTTGCTGTCATGCTTTCGAAGACATGTGACATGTCCAATAAAATTTGTACATATGTATGCATAGTTTGTATTATATAAAGTAACATTTTTTTCACACGTCATATCACAATATTGGTTGTTAGCACTTTTAGACCTAATTTTTAATTACTATGCTCACAACTGATTTCAATTTATATTGCTAGCGTTTCGAGAGGTAAAGTGTTCTCTTCAACATGTGGATATATAACCAGACAACGTATTAATAAGTCAAGTTGATTTCAAGTTAGTCTCAATAAAAAATAAAATAATCATGTTTTATCACAAAGTGACACCATGACAATTAATTATAAGTAGTCTACTTTTAATACATTTTCAGTTACGTAGCTTTATAGTATCGTATATGCGATATGCTCATTATATTTCATTAACATAATATTAACAGTTCATGCTTAAATTTCAACTAATACTCTAATAGTTAACAACTCTAAAGAAAAACATTTTACAACAAATTTAAGTCCATGTATATTTTACATATTTGATTCTCTGGGACATAACATTTTAGATTATTAATTTGCGCTATTCTTTAAATGTATTTTAGTGAAGTCAATTTATAACATTTTATAGTTTTCGTAATTAAATACCCGATTAATACATTTGAATTGCAAAATAACGTTAAATACTTGTAATACTACAATTATCTAGCGGTGAAACTAAAAAAAAAGTTGGCTAAGATAATTTGAATTGCGGCTATCGACCTCTGAACTAGGAATCCGGCTCGAAGGACCAATGTGGTGAACATTTAAGGTTTGCGTGGCTTCGTGACCTTGCTGTCCGACGGGCACTGCACCTTGGGGTGTCCCAGGGAGTTCTTTACCTCCTCCACGGGTGGCGGGCACGGGGAGTAGTGTGGCCACGTGTTGATCTCGTCGTACAGCGCCTGGCCGGGACACTCTGTAGGCCTAGTCTGCCGGTGGCCGAGGACGATGTAGTCTTCGGCGATGAGGCCCTCGCTGACCCCGAGAGCTATCAGGTCGTGTACTGCATTCAGCATTTGTGTGGGTGGTACGATTGCTAAAAGAATAATCAGGTTTAATTAGATTAGTTTATTTGAATTTATCAAAAAATCTCTAAAAATTGTTTTACTATTAACATTTAAATATACAATAAACAAATAAGTTTATTATATTTATTTTAGTTTTAACAGGTAATGGAGATCTGCGGATTTCACTTATTAGAGATTATGTCGTCTAAGTGACGTCAACTTCATGTAATGCAGTCTTTTAACCGATGATGCTGGGTTGATGGCGGTGATTTCATGCCAGATGTTTTCTTGTAGGGCCTGGATTGTTCGAGGATTATTACTGTACACTTCATATTTTAGATATACCCACAAGAAAAATCATAAGGCGTTAAATTTGGCGACCAAGGCTGCCGGGGTATATCTCCGTACTTGGTTATTAATTTTCTTGGGAAATTTGCTCTCAGCTTCTCCATCGTGTGGAGTGAAAGTGAGTCTTGTTGAAACTGCATTCTGTTGTTGTATCCGGGAAACATTTGCTAATTGCGACATTAAACAACTCATCAATCATATCAATCCTAGTAATATTTTCCATTAAATATAATAAAAAATAGTTTTGTCTCTATGACATATCTGATATTTGTTTAATAACAGTGCCTTTGTAGGTAAAAATCCAGGAATTGTGTGTTCTTGGACATATTCAAATGTTGCTAAATTAAATTCAACTTACTTCTCCAGTCTCCGATCACGCAGACGCCGATACTTCTGTTGTTGTATCCTGGAGCATGGGCACCGACATTGCTCCAACCCCTGCCCTCGTAAGCCCTGCCATCTCCTCCGACCAAGAAACTGAAAAACAATTGACAAAAAATTAAAATGATATACATTTTTAACACTTCGATTCAATTCAATTTAACATTATTGTAAACGTTTCAGGAAATAAATAATTGGAGACTACATTTATTAAGATGCTCTTCGAGATGCTGTTGTTATCAAAAGTACTGTCGCTGTAGCATAGTTGGATAATGCACCTTCCCCGGATTGGAAAGAGATCTAGGTTCGAATCCCGGTAGCGCAACAACAATATTTTTCGATAAAATTGATTTTATATGTATATATTTCTAATTAATACATTTAATTAGTATTTAAAATATCAAAAACCGTCTGTTCTGAATAATTACAACTTCACAATAAGAATGTGTTCTCCTAATAATAAAGTTGTATCAATGTGTCCAAAATTTAATAAAAATGAATTGATAATTCTGGCGTCTGCTATCAGATTACTCAAAGGTATTTGAGATTCTGTAAAAATAAAGTAGGTGGCTCTTTCAAATAATGGAACAATTAAATGTATTAATATCAAAAAGGTTAGGTTCGAAAATTGTCGCTAAAAATATTGTCGCTGTAGCATAGTTGGATAATGCACCTTCCCCGGTTAGGAAAGAGATCCAGGTTCGAATCCCGGCGGCGCAACAACAATATTTTTCGATAAAATTGATTTTATATGTATATATTTCTAATTAATACATTTAATTAGTATTTAGAATATCACAGACCCGTATGTTCTGAATAATTACAACTTCACAATAAGAATGTGTTCTTCTTAATAATTATTTAATATTGTGATTTATTAATTTTTTTTATCGCTCCCTTGCCTTTTGCTATGTAAACAAGAAATAATAAATATGGCACATGTGTTTGCGTGCGAATTATTAGCTCATTTTCCGTTTTAGAAATATTTATTTATGTTGGAATTCAATGCATACCTGTAGCCAACATCATTCCAGCCATTGTCGTCCATGTGCATGTTCTGAATGAACTTGACAGTCTCGATGCACTCCTCCTGGGTGGCGCACGCCGGGGGTATGTAGGAGTGGTGGATGATCACGTGGCTCACGGGGTTGGGCATGGGCTCGGTTTGCTTGGGTGGGCGTGCCCCCCAGCCGTCACGCCGGACAATGGTTGGACTGCCTTGATTCGTTTCTGACGTATGGAAAATAATTTTTGTCAAATACATTTTTTAAATAAAATTGTTAGATCTTTAGACGTGTGTCTATTTATCGCGGTTGCCGCGCGGGATAATGAACGCACCTTAGAACACGACCGTTTTCTTAGGTGAAGTGTTTTTTAGTGGTTTTCGTGCGCATCAGCGAAATCTGTCGAGTAGACCACTGGCAGGTTAGTCGCGTTCTTACGAAAACATCCCACTGTTAATAAATAATGTTTCGATTTTTCCTTGAGACGTCACACACAAAATACGTTATCAGTAAAAATCCTTTGCAATTCAAAATTAATATTCGTTTCGCATTTCTTAAGCCTGATTACCTTTCACCGCGCACACAATTACGCATGTATGACAGAGAACATAATGTATGTTTTATGAAATATATACTCTTCACCAGGGGCGTGGAGTGCATACAAGCAAAAAAGATGTGCATTACTAAAAATTCTGGGAAACAAATATAAATTAAATAATTAGATTAACATAAACGAAAACATTATTTTACAATTAGCGTTATCTATGTACCAGTAGGGATTTTCTCTAATTTTATTTGTTCTAAAAACTACCACGACAACTCACCGTTGTACCCATGGCGCTCTTCTGTATTCGCCGCATCGAGCTATTTACATTACTCTGTTCCGTCTTTAAGCTAGTGAATTACTCGAGTAATATAATTGGTTATTTACGCAATTTAAAATTTATTTCGGTTGATCCGTTTTGTATGCGTCATAACCTATGCTGTTTTTTAACGGAATAACATCAGAAAGGCTTACAACTGCGTGCAAATCATTGAAGTGTTTACTTTCTCTTTTACTAATTCAAAAATTTTACTATCTTACTGTTTTAAACGTGTTGATTTCATGATAGTTCTTTAAATTTGGTGCATAGATTGGTTTTTGATTTGGGAAAAACAAAAAGCAATTGGCAAAACTATTTCCTACGTTAACCTTTAATATAAATAATTATTTTCTTTATGGGTAAGAAGGTATTATTTTACGTTCAAACTTAAACTTTAAAAACACTATTAATAGTACTCTAAAATTACAAATAAATACATGGTAGGGTCGTATAAACGACGGATTTATTTTGTCTAAAACGTTGGTTAAACGAATGTACATATATTGTATTATATATGATTGTATACTGTAATTGGTAATAGCATGACACAAATCTATACGTACAGTGAGGTTTTACTTTATATATAATAAATACTCGTAATACCTACGTTATCATACAGTATAAACAGATAAAATGTTTTAAAAACGATTTGATTGTCAAGCGCTTAATGTTTCGATATGATGCAATGTAATTAATTTTAAATCTGATTGATGTAATGGATATGATGTAATTGTCCTTATCTGCATACATTTTTTCAAACTTCAAAGTGATTGCGCAAGCGTATTATATATACAGGGTGTAACATACCTAGTCTGCAATATTTTACGGGTGCATGGATATCTGACTAAATTACGAGTCGATAATGTCCAAGTAATGTGTGCAAAATCTGCACTGTTAGGGAAAATACAAAATTTACAAAATCTTGTTAAGCTTGAAGTCTACGTACTTTGAAATAAATATTTCCGAAATTGTTCCAACATTACTCTGTATCTTTGCTTTACAACTTAAATTATCGTAGGCTAACTAAGATGGCGGTTGGTCATGATGACGGTGTGCACGACCTCATATTTTTATCAATTTTATAATAATTCTTAATAATTCTTTTATTTTGGGTTTATTTTAAAATTGAGATTAAAGTATATTATTTAGTCTACATATTTTAAAACTATTTAGATTTAAATAGATATATTATACCTAGTCTGTTTCAAGATGGATATTTACAATAAATTACGACATAGTAATACGCATCTAGTTTATGAAATAAATTATAAAAATAAAACGGAATTTAAAAGTTACACATATACACATAAAGGTCTATTTATTAAAATTACAATAGATTTTTTTTAAACATCTTGTTAACAGTCCTATAATTATATTAATGTAGAAAAAAAAGGAAAGAATAACAATTTTATGTTATAAAAATATCTAGCAGTTTAATTATTGCTCTAGAAGGCGCATGACTCCCATGCTCGACGATATTAAAGCACATGACAGTGCACAACGTTCGGAACGTGGCGTTCTCTATGCCAAATATGGTTGGCAGTTAAATTCTCAACTGCCAACCATTATTTATATAATTTTAACAAAAATATAAATGAAATACGTGTTCAAAAATTTAAAACAATATCATTCTTAGAAGAATTGTAAATATGATTAAATCATAAAGAAAATCAGTAATGTTAAGTTGTGTTGCACATACAAAAAAAAAATGCAAATTAGCGATGAGCTCAAAATCGCGAACCGTGAGTCAATCACTGATATTTTGAGTCACTCTCACTGTCAGTGATTGAATATTTGGAAATATCGTGATCTTTCGTTGTTAAAAATTCTATTTATTTTCCGTAATTTTATTATCGTCATCATTGGAATGTGTTTTTGTATTTATAACATAATTTTGTTTGTATTTTTAACATTTTGTAGGAATGTGTATGTATGTGCAGTAATTTTCTATTAATTATTTATGCTAGAATATGTTTTTTACGCAAACGAAGTTTTCACAATATAAAAATTATGTTTTATTTATTTATTTCGTGTATTGTGATATCAAAAACTGTGATCACAGTCACTCATTTTTTCTCATCACTAGTGCAAATGCAAAACAATTGAAATATAAAAGAAAACATGTGACAGGCATAATCAGCAGAGTGAAAATAAGTAGGGGGAGTACTCGCTAGCAAACAGGTGTAAGCAAAGTTTATTATTATTAAAGTCTTCGTGAATTTAGTTGGCACCAAATAATTTGCAGATGATTTCATTCGTGCGTAGGTTGCTTTTGCTGTATTTTGTGAATGCTGAATACAAAGAAATATAGACGGGTTCAGCCAAGGTCGGCGTGTCGTAGATCCGCGATCAAGTGCAAATTCTGTGGGCACTATTACGACATGGCCAAAAATATACGTTTGCAACACGGTATCCCTCGTGGCCAGGGACGGACTGGTATTGATAGAAGAGGGCGCAAACTTCGCGTGAAGTTTAATATTGTTTTCCGAGTGATACAAGTATTGACGGATAATTATTAGGTTGATGCATAATTAATTATCCGCCGTTTGTTTTTTGAATTTGACGTTTAATTGACATTTGTCATTATGTAATACACTTATACGCCGCATGGTGCTGTACCACTCGGAGAAAGGGTTGCCTGAGTCATTTCGCCATCTCAACGATCTTTTCGGCGAAGGAACGATTAGCGAAAGGGCATGCCAAGCGTGGTTTGTTCGTTTCAAAGCTGGTGATACCAGCTTAGACGACAAGTCGGGAAAGGTTCGATCTTCGGATTTTGATGAACGTGCCCTTCTGGCGGCTGTGGAAGAGGACGAAAGTTGCACCACCAGTTCAACATCGATCAGTCCACGATTGCGGTGGATTACGTCCTCGAATGACAGAACCGGTGTTGAGTGTTTTTTTAATTTAAATATATTCAAAACTTGTTTAGCGACATTTAAAAGCAATCCGCCCGACTAGTGTCGCATCTGAGAAAGTGTTTTGAGTTTCACGATGAACAGATCCCAGATTAGGGGACGCTGGTCTAGATTTATTGACGGATTTACGAGGTTATTTTAATGCTCGCAATGACTTAAAAATGTAGTAAAATATTGTATCAATTAGAAAGATTTAACGATAAAATCAATTTATCGAAAATATATGTTTGTTGCCACCCGGACTCGAACCGGGAATTCTCTATCCGGGGAAGTGCGCTAACCTATTACACCACGTCAACATAGTAAGTTGACGACAAATTTTCTAACTATTATGTAGCACTTTCAAATTGATACATCTGTTATTCCATTATTTGAAAGCGATCTACTTTATATTTACGGAAAATGTCAAACAACTTTTAGTGAAATACGACAGGAGGCGCCATAATTAAATGAATGAATTCATTTTTATTAAATTGTAAGCATTGTTTGTACAATATTAATATTTTATATTAATACAGTTTGACTATGTATAATGAATATCAAGGCTTTGCCTCAAAATTCAGGTATAACCGTACTTGTGCGTGGGGGGTATAAATCTTCTACAATTGAGGTTATATTCCTCACCATTACTATGGTCATATTGTAACTTTTGAGGCAAAGCCTTGACAATGGCACGTGTTACCGTGGAGTTCCTTGAGGAAACAAACTACAAAAAAAACGTGATCTAACGTAGAAGAGACACCAGGCACTTATAAAAAAGACAATGTATACATAAGTAAATTATTATTACTTATTAATTTATTATTAATAAAGTAATAATTTAATTATAATTTAAATGCGGAATTAAAACGTTTGTAACTATTAGATTAAATAAATATCTACAATAATAAAATAATATTAATACAACACGGTTACCGTGTAAAATAGGAACTACAATGATTAAAGCGACCTTTTAAAAATCGTTACAAACATTTTTTTCATTACCGGTAATTCTACTAATTTAATTTACTTGAAACGCGTTTCGCCTTGCATGAGCATTATCAGTCTAACAATTAAACACAACAACGAATATAATAAAAAAAACAAATGTTTTATTATCACATATTTGAAAATGGCAGTTATTTTGAAATCCCTAGTTATAACGGTTGGTCGCTAGTGATGAACTAAACCGTAATTGTGACTGACTGAAATTTGTGTTCGATTATAACTATAATTGGTATAAAATATTAATTAAATGTATTAATTAGAAAGATATACATATAAAATCAATTTTATCGAAAAATATTTTTGTAGCGCTATCGGGATTCGAACCTGGATCTCTTTATAAACCGAGAAGGTGCATTATATAACTATGCTACAGCGACAGTACTCTTGACGACAAATTTTCAAACCCATATGTCATACTTTTCAATTGAATACATCTATCGTTCCATTATTTGAAAGCCATCTACTTTGTTTTTACGGAATCTCGAATTAACAATTCATTTTGACACATTGGTAATTATTCAAAGAGATCCAGGTTCAAATCTCGGCAGCGCGACAACAATATTTTTCGATAAAATTGATTAGCAACAGCAATATTTAAAACATCACAGACCGTCTGTTCTGAATAATTACAACTTCACAATAAGAATGTGTTTGTTTTAAATATGAATTAAATATATTAATTAGAAAGATATACATAAAAAAATCAATTTTATCGAAACATATTGTTGTTGCGCCACCGGGATTCGAACCTGGATCTCTTTCCTAACCGGGGAAGGTGCATTATCCAACTATGCTACAGCGATAATATTTTTAGCGACAATTTTCAAACTTATATGTTACATATTTAAAATATCACAGACCGTCTGTTCTGAATAATTACAACTTCACAATAAGAACGTGTTCTCCTGATAAGAATGTGTCGCCCTTAATGATGATTTGTATGAATATTAGCAATCACTGGTACATTACATCTCCAAATCTCAAATAGTTAGTTACCAAAACTATGTTACGATCGAATACCGATCAAAGTCACAACAGCGGTTCATCTCGCCACTGGTCGCCGCACCGTGACGCGCGAGGTGATATAAATCCATTAAATAATTACCCCGATTCATGGCGAAGAGTCTCGTCACGTATGTCGCCGATGCGCAGAGAACTTGTTGTCACTTTGCGTGTGTGGTGTCTTGACACCGCGGACTTTGGGACGACACTGGCCGTGGGCTTCGAGCTGAACGCCGGTGCTGCCGATCGCCATTATCGCAGCACGGATCACCATCGTATTGGTGCTTTAATCATTCCGTTTCCGATATAAAACCGATGCGAAAATAGATTTTGAAATTATGCGTTGTTACGCGGATTCTGCGTATTGATAGTGGTGCTGACCTTTTCCGCGTTGTTTTATCAATTTTATCGAAAAATATTGTTGTTGCGCCACCGGGATTCGAACCCGGATCTCTTTCCCAACCGGGGAAGGTGCATTATCCAACTATGCTACAGCGACAATATAACAAATAATGGAACGATTAAATGTATTAATATCAGAAAGGTAAACATATAGGTTCGAAAATTGTCGCTAAAAATATTGTCGCTGTAGCATAGTTGGATAATGCACCTTCATGGTGCATTTTTCGATAAAATTGATTTTACGTGTATATCTTTCTAATTAATATATTTAATTCACATTTAAAATATCACAGACCGTCTGTTCTGAATAATTACAACTTCACAATAAGAATGTGTTCTACTAATAATTTTCTCTTCGTCACGATTCTTCGAAAATATGTGCTTCGTGAAGATAATAGAATTGTAGTAGGTAATTAATAAACTGGCCGATTTTCTAAATCTAGCTATCTAGGTGTGGTTAGAGATTAATTTAACCTGACCACTGCGGTCATGCCTTAATTTATATATTTAATAGATGGTGCGGTCGTGGCTTTCCAAGTCCTGCGAGGCCGTGAAAGAATGAGAAAAGAAAAAAATTGAATATTAAAATTTAACACAAATTAAATGTATAATCTTTTATTGCAGAAATCTTAAATAACTTTGAGTAATATTCACTAGGAGAGACGCCGGAAATTAAATCACGTTCGAATCGTCGCGGTTGCAACAAAAATATTTTTTCGATAAATTGAATTTTCCTGTATATCTTTCTAATTGATATATTTAATTTGTATTAAAAAACTTTACAATAATAATGTGTTCTCCTTAATATAAATTTAACATTGCACAAGCACCTTTATAGCGTTTTTGTAATTTATTTTTATGCAGTAAAATTTTAATTTATCTGAACTGTATTAGTTCGCGAGAAAATCATTTCGTTAATAAAAATTCTAAAGAGTCCACATATTTAATGCCATTTCAAATTAAGCAAAAAAATTGTAAATAATATAAACATGTTTTGTAAATAAATTCACATTAATAAATAAAATATATAATTACCTACGTGCGCAATCCTACCTCGTATAATTGAATTAAAACATATATATATATTGTTAAATAATAAAAACTAGTAATGTTGTGTATTTTTGACGCTACGGTTATACATGTAAGATATTTAGTATTTTTTATGCTTATGTAAATAGTTTTATAATATAAACTATTACGTTTATAAAAAAAAATGTTACCGTTAGCAACAATATGGTATTTCGATACATAGAATTTCTTTCTAATTGATTAATTTAATTTGTATTAAAATACCATGTATGTTTTGAAAATACGCCTTCATAGCAAACATGCATTATTTTTGATAATAATATTATTATTGAATTCGGATAAAATTCTTAGCAATTATGAAGAGAAAAAGGGGAATTTTTATCCCTAGTACAGTATCAAAGATGACACTAGTTTCCTGAAATATAAAAACTTGACCGGCCAAATAAACAAAAACGTCCTATGACACGACAGGCGACAACACATTGATCGCATATGTCTGGCACCGGCGTTCTTCGCGAAGGGGATTTTCACCCAGCGATGACGAGAAAGTTTTGAAGTATACTCAGTCCGACTTCCACGAATGTTTTGCGATCGTATCGAACTCGTAGGTTTTATTTCTCAGAACACTAATCTGACGACGCAAATTCCGGTCTGATTTCGGTAATTTTTCTTGCGATATTCGATAGCGACCTCCGGTGACAAAGAAGGGCACTTCTTACGCGTATTACGGTCTTCCCCCAATTCCGGTGTATATAGTTTGCCAATGTGCGTAATGATCACGGCGAATAGGCCTATCAGGGTAAGGAGGGGGTTGATTGTGAGAGGTGAGGGGATTATTAGAAATATATGATTCTAGAATGAGTTTCTAGAAGTTTTGTGAAATTTTACGATACCTATATTGTATTTACTGTTTCTGTGGTAGGTTTGTAGAACTCCATAATCACAAATATGATGCATGATTTTTCTTCCTACTGGTTTAATTCACTTGAGGCCCGTTTCGTCTTGTGAAGGCATTATCAATCTAAATACTGTTTTTTTTCATTTGGTTATCTTAAAATTGGAAAATGTTCACACAAATTATTTATAATATAATATATTTTTACATCGCAAATTGCATTTACGGATTTGGAAATATTTGTTTTCTCTCATATTTTAAATGTATTTTTATATTTTATTCAATGTATGCAAATATTGTATAATTAAATTTTGTCGTTTAATTGCAATGAATATTGATTTGATTAAAATTAAAATCCTTTTTTGTTTTTATTCTAAAATACAAATTGCAAGATGATACGTGACGCTGATGCACATGCGTGACGTCACACACTTGTTGACTAATCAATACATATTAAAAATAATATTATACAAATTGTATTTCTATTGTTTCTAGATATAGCAATATTGCCAAATTTTTTAATTAGTAATTAATCTCTTTTTACTAATCTCACATACATTGTTTATCACACAAACAATTAACTGATTTTTAGAACCTTGTAGATTATTATATAATGACATTAGGAAATTAATTTACTGATGTCATTACAGAATACTTAATCTATTGTATATGGGTACTTTAGGTAGGGTGATCTATTTTAAATATGAATTAAATATATTAATTAGAAAGATATACATATAAAATCAATTTTATCGAAAAACATTGTTGTTGCGCCACCGGGATTCGAACCTGGATCTCTTTCCTAACCGGGGAAGGTGCATTATCCAACTATGCTACAGCGACAATATTTTTAGCGACAATTTTCGAACCTATATGTTACCTTTTTGATATTAATACATTTAATCGTTCCATTATTTGACAGAGCCATCTACCTTATTTTTACAGAATCTCAAATACCTTTGAGTAAACTGATAGCAAACGCCAGAATTATCAATTCATTTTTATTAAATTTTGGACACATTGATACAACTTTATTATTTAGGAGAACAGATTCTTATATTATATTCCTATATTATATTGCTGTAGAATAGTTGGATAATGCACCTTCCCCAGTTAGGAAAGAGATCCAGGTTCGAATCCCGGTGGCGCAACAACAATGTTTTTCGATAAAATTGATTTTATATGTATATCTTTCTAATTAATATATTTAATTCATATTTAAAATATCACAGACCGTCTGTTCTGAATAATTACAACTTCACAATAAGAATGTGTTCTCCTAAATGATCTATTTTCACTACTTTAATCTTAATTCGATGTTCGAATTATGACATGAGGAAATCGCAAACATCGACCAATGAAGTGTGGTTATTTCATCGTGTCATGGCATGTCGTGATCTTGGAACAACGATATCAACACACGAAGCCGAGACGTGGACCCTTATAATATTCTTGACACCTCACGTTCGAAAATACTGAGTCAAAAAAACACACCGATAATATATAAAACAATAATAAGACCAGTGGTCACTTGTGGTTGCGAAACGTCGTGCCTTACCCAAATCAAAGATAATAAATTACCAGTATTTGAACGCAAAATACTAAAAAAATTATTATGGACTTACACTAGAAAATGTAATTTACAGAATAGAAATGAATTTTTTAATATATATTTGGGGGTTAGGTCGGTGGTTAAATGAAAAAGTGATGGTTGGCGTGATGATATTTATGGTGACAGTATGATAAAACGAATGAAGAAATGAATAGATGAAGAAGGTGCGCGCGTGAATTATGAAATGAAGCGAGTTGGCGGTCTCGCTCGGTGCGCGTGGGCCGGCAAGACCGCCGTCGCGGAGCGATGAAACAGGAGAGAGGTCGACGGTGAGGAATCCGGCAGAGCTATGTCGCTAACATCGATACCGGTTGAGATGGCGGTGATTTTGAAATCTGATCCCTACATATATATAAATAATCGTAAGATTCTGATGTTGATGTGATGACAGGACACCAATGATCATGACCGAATGGAAATTATCCTGAGACACACCAAGGAAGAGGCGGGTTGACTGTGTGGAAGAGATCTGAAGCAAGATGGGAGGGTCCGGGAACTGGAGAAGAATGACCAGGGACAGGAGTCAGTAGGGAGTACACGTGCAGGAGGCCAAATCTCACCCTAAGATGTAGTGTCGTGGAAGAATAATACCTTATGTGCAAATTCGCCAGAGATCCAAGGAAACATTTGAAACATGGCCAAAAATTCTGCACTTTCAAGTGACAATTAGTTAGCAATTGAAGAGATGATGAATGGTAGGAAAAAGTCCTCGAACGAGTGAAGAGACGACTTCAAAAGAGTGGCGGGCAACAAATAGTTTAAGACAAAGACAGATGATACGGGGTAAATTATTTTGATGATTTGAATGCACCGTGTTTAATGCGACCTGGTCCACAAATATCGTCTGCTTCCGTTCCGGAGATTTAATAACAAGAAAGTTTATGAAAATTTCACAGAAAATCATTCGGTTTAAATGTAAAATGTTTATTTATAGTTGGCCAACGTGTTGTGTATATTTTTCACCTTGACACAAAAATGGCATCTCATTGAATGCATTATAATATCATATTCATAGCTTAGATAATGAAACAATATTAAAAAGTGACATGAGAAATATTTGCACGCGGCATATGTATTTGAATATTTGTTACTGTGAACTATTTTTGCTCTTTTCTCATTTTTGTACTGTCGTGAGAAGATTAATTATTGTAACAAAAAAAAGTGAAACTATCTATCGAAAAAATATTTAACAAATAATATATATCTCATACAGACGAAGCTATTTTTTATTAATGGAATAATATGGAAGTATGTGACATGGCTTATGTATGTATGACCTGTCTTTGGCAATATAGAATATTTATTAATATTCTTAAGTGATCACTTTACACAGTGTAACGTTCACCATTCCGCATTCCGCCCAATCAATGAAAAAAAAATTGGTTAGCAAATTGCGTTACCGATTATATATATTTTTTTAAGTACACCATAACCATTTACTAGAATTGTTAATATAAGAACATTATATACATTTGTTCGCACGCTCGTTCTGACAGTTTGTTTCCGGTATATCTGTATTAAAATTATGGCGTAGAATATATAATTGTTTATGGTAGGTAGGTGATGCACTTTCAATGTCACTTTAGATCCGTGCCTCAGTTGTTTCCTGCTGATAGGTGAATTACCTCTTCGGCTACCGGTTTGCGCGGTTTACTAATTAACAGCCGATCGAGTGTACTGAATACATTCTTGATCATTGTGACGTCATCAATCACTGTTTCAAATTCCTGGGAAATCTATTGACCTTGGCACACATTTTGTACGCTTTGACATGGAATCTTATATATATATATATATATATATATTTATAATGCCCATACAGCTGTTTGATTCGCCAGAGAGGCAGAAACAGATTGGAAGAATTTGAAATTTTTAATAATGAAAAAGGTCCACAAAAGACGCTGTCGAAAATCGACGGGGTCAACGGATAGGACACATTGCATACTTTAAATTTTTACTATTTATTTATTAATATTTTTCTTGTTTTTTTTTTTTATTTATCTTTTTCATTGCATTATATTTATTTTGTAACTTTAATGTATAACATAATATGTTTAAAAAAAAAAACTGATTGTGCTGGAATAAACACATTATTATTATTATTAAAAATGTAATTTGAGGGAGGAAAAATGGATACAGGAAGGCCCAGACAAAAATACATCCACCAAATAGTTAACGAGCTGAATGCAGACGCTTATTTACAACTTGTGGATGGTGTCCAAAACAGAGACGCATGGTGGTGAACAACGAGGTGAAAGGTTCTAAGGGCACAGTGAAGGGCTCACTAAGAAACTTATCAACATTTTCAGACAGTTTGCTGTTGACTGTTTGCAAAGAGAAAATTTGGTTATTTAAACAGTCACCTTTTAAATTTGTTTTCATATTAGTTCTTACTTATTCGTTAAATTATCATATTACATTGTTTCCTGAAGAAGATACAATTGGTATCGAAACATGTTGAATTATCAATAAATAAGTGGTTTAAATGAAGTGTTTTGTCTAATTGAGTAGCTTGTTGGTGTAGTGGTTAAGACGCTGGCTTAGTGATCTAGTGGTCGGTGGTTCGCGCCTCGTTCCAGGACTCTCAAAGCAGGTTAGTCCTATTTTCATAGCACAGGCGTTTAGTTTAGTTAGAAAATAGTAAGAATATTGATGTGACATGTATATTTAAAAAATATATTTTTTATTTTTTATTTGAATAACACAGTGTTTCAACTCAATTTATAAAATAATCACGGATTTTCATAAAATTTCACCAAAAATCTTCGAAGAGTTAATAATAAAAATAAAATAAAATATAATGCTCAAACACAGCACATAAATCGCTGCCTCTAATCACAGTTTGAAAATAGTCTAAAAACTGTCAAATTATTTCCGGCCGTTTGAACCGTGCACAATCGACTTTAGTATATCGACCGACGATCTAGAAATAATTTACAAATCAAGCAAATTTTGTAAAACACAGTAAAAAAGTCAACCCAATTTGTTCGTTTCTATTTTGAACAATGCTGTATTTGATAGCTGACTTTTCGCGCGGTGCCCAATGACTCGCGGCGGTCACGAAAAGTCACGAGGTCCACGTGTTGCGGGGGATCTCCCGTATATATATATAATAGGTAAATACACACAAGTATTATTATACACACATACTACGGGACACTTATTATCAGTGTTAAACTAATGAATGACCTCTACAGCGTGTTTTAAAACAAGTGTATCATTGTCTTGACACCATTTACTTGAAATTTTGGTTTTTTCGCTTTTTTTTTGTTTGGCTTTGTAAATCGTTTTTAGCATTCAAGGAGGTGTTAATTTAAAAAAAAAAATCTGCGCTCTTAAATGTTATTTATGTTTTCACTTATTCAATTAAAATGAATGGCTGAATGATCAATTGGATCACTCGCGACAGATCACCACGAAACTGTTTCCTCATAATTACATTTTTATTTGTCTCGAGACATTTTCCGAGACGGGGATTATATTTCAATGAAATGTTGCCCACCTGTACACGGTGCAGTCGTGCATACGTATGCGCACATCAAACGTCATTCATTCGGTCGAGTTTGGTCCGTTCGTCAGTTGGGCGAATTTTAATCTCTCCCGCGGAGTTGAAATAGAAAAATTTTAATTAAATGCCTCCCGTTTGTGTACATTTTCAGAATAAATAATTGACGTGCCGATTGGAAGAGCTCCAGGTTCGAATCCCGGTAGCAGCAATAATATTTTTCGATATAATTGATTTTATATGCATGTCTTTCTAATTGATACATTTAATTAGTATTTTTAAAATATCACAGACCGTCTGTTATGAATAATTACAACTTCAACCATCAATTCGCGCCATAAGTATTACCACCACAAAGAAAAAGAGTAATTGTGGTTTTTATCCCGGTGTTGACTCTTTTAATTTCTTCTCACACAGCATCCTCTGTTTGCTATTGAATATCATACGTCAACATGCCGTGACGTAGTATCGATTCATTAACAATTTTACTATATGCAGACAAACTGTTTACTCTGATGCATAATATCTTATGCGGTAGCAAGAATTTGCACGGAGAGATGACATAATATGTTATTTGCTCTTTACCCGATTATATATAATCATTCGACTTGTACTAGTCAATATTAATCCATCTCTTTAATGATATATTTTTATTTATTAACCACTAAATTGGGTTTAAATACATCTACCGGTTTTTTCGAAAAATATCGTTTTCTTCTTCAGGATGTCATAACTAACTAAAATATGTATTATTGTTTCTTTGCCAAAATCAATTTTTTTTTAAAAAAAATTTTTTTTAGTACCTAACTCAAATCATCACTTAATACAAATTTACTCGAATAATTTTTAGGAAAAATTTTTAGAATGGGACTCTTAGAATTTTAGAATTTTTCTAATCATTTGATAGAAAATGGTCATGGTTTAAGATAAAAAATTGGGATTGTCAATTTTGCATATAAACGGTGTTGGTCACAAATTAAATAATTTGGAATCGTTGGAGATAAATAAAGCGTGTAAAACTAATCAAAAAATTATAAACAATCAACTAAATTTAACTACGAGTCCCATTCTAAATTTTTTTCCTAAAAATTAATTCGAGTAAATTTGTATAAAGCAATGATTTGAGTTAGGTACTAAAAATTTTTTTTTTTTTTAAAAATATGAATTTTAACCACAAAATTAATATTGCTAATTTAAAAAGTATACTTTTAATGATGTAAAATACTAATCAAGGGCGTGCAATGCATACAAGAAAAAAGCTATGCGGCTATCACTTCTAATAATGACTTCCTGATCCGGAAAATAAATATTCTGATTGACAAAACACTCCTGAGGTCAGTTCCCGCGCATGGATCTGAGTGCTGGAGACTATGTACGATGAAAAATCACTACTGGTTAGATCCGAAAAAGGATTTTTGATACCAAAAATGAAAACGTGGTGTAGCGTATACATAAATAAATATAAATTTAATAATCCTCAACTTTGAATACATGATATAACATATCGATACCATAATCTGCAAAGCAGCTAACTTCTTTTTTCTAAAATGTTCAGGAGTAACAAAAAACTGTTTAATTTTGTAATTAAATGGATTACGAAAATTTCAAAGCACTCTTTGGTATATTGTTTATGTAGAAATTGGGTGGTTGAGAAATTTGATTGATATTTTGATTTATAGGGAATATTTGGAGTTAGCCGAATTTCTTTACCAACATTGTAAAATATTATTGGGAGTTAGCTGATTTTCAATGATAATATAGTGATTATGATTTCCGCGGACGTTGTCTGTTTCTGGTGCCATCAACCCTCGTGTCAAGTAAACATTGAAGGTTTTTACAAGAATCAATGTAAGGTTTTGCAGCACTTATTTATTATTTTAAAATACGTAATTTTACGTGTTTTAAAATTGATGAGAAATTTTGGCTTTTAGTGTACCATAGAACAATGAAAGAGGAAAATAATGGTATCAAAAACGGTTTTTTGACCATAGGTGGAGTTAGCTGCTTTGCTGTTAAGGTATCAATATAGAAATGTAGGCAAAATAACCTACGGCTAGAATTTTTAATTGGTCGCGATGTATTCTTTACTTTATTATCTACTTTAGCATTCTTTACTTTAGCATCTAATTGGTTTGTTCAATCCGCATATAAAATCTTACTGCAATGAATATTTTTTTATATTGTGTTTTCATGTATACGTTAGGAACGCTTTTACATTTGTTTTTTAACCTTTCTCTTACGGTGCGATTTTTAAGTCGGATAAATATGAATATTTTACATTTATCACTTATATTAATCATTAAAATAATATAAGTAAATATATAACATTAATCATCACGAACGACAGCATAAAGACGCACATGACACGTCTAACACGGCCAGCGCACGCTCTGCCACTAAAATGACGATTGGCATTCGGCACCCCACGCCGCGCACACTGCGACATTCGCACGTACACACACACACACACGTATTGACAAATTCACGTCAGATTCTTTGAGAAAATATTTTTTATTGCGTATGGTAAACACATGAATTGTAATTATTTTATCCGATACTAAATTATATTACGGAGGAATACTTAATATATGAACTGAATAATGTCAACTCAGTTTACATCATCGGAGATGTGATAAATTTTTTCTTTCTGTATCCTGTTTTTTTAAATGGTTTTATCTTGCTACATACGTGTGCACCTTTTTCTTCCATGTCCAGGATTCTTGACATGAGGGGGTATAATTTTCTTAACATTAATGAAAATATAAGTTACCTCGGCATTTCTCCGGCGTCTCGTCCGAGTTGTCGCCACAGTCGTCTTCTCCGTCACACACCCACTGTGTCGGCAGACATATTCGGTTTGCGCACTCAAAGTATCGAGACTCACAAACTCTACCTGCAAAGTGAACAGTCCGATTATTTGCGTGCGCGAATAACAAGAACGGTAAAAAAAAAATCGTTGAAATGTGAAAACAAAAACGGATTCTGGAAATGGAAATACTGTCATGTCTTCTTTGGGTTGGGCGTATTCTATTACTATTAGCAGATTGCAGCTACGCAGCCATTGGTGACCGCTGTGCGGTCAGGGTCTCAATAGAATCTATATTTCAATGATGGAGTTTTCCCCGAAACAAACCACACGTAAATAAAATGTCGATGTGATTAAAATTATTCCATCTTTGTAAGTTAGCTGCAAAAATGACATCTTGATGACATAGAAGAATCGCGGATAGACAATTTATATGGTAAGTAAAATTTATCCCTTACCATAGACAGCGTAGATAAGAAAATATGAAGAGGCTAAAATATGTTTTTTTTCTTACTCGTACTTAATTTCAAATTTAATATATATATTTAGGTACTGTTATTGAATATATAAAAGAAAAAACATTTATGTAATAACCTAATCACATAAGTATCGTTGTTTTTGTAAACCGATCCATTGCGACTAAATTTCCAAAAAGGACCAAACTCCCGCGCGCTGTCCCCCGCGTGCCCCTCCTACGCAGAAGTGCAAAGTGCAAAAATTTATGGTCCACCTGTATGTAAGAATTCTTTTCCTCCATTTTGTCGGCAGTCTGTAATTTTTAGTCTAGTGGTCGGAGGTTCGGGCCATCAAGTTAGTCCTATTTCCATAGCACGAGCGTTTAGCTTAGTTTGAAAAAATCCTTAACTCCTGGATGATAGACATTTGTACGCCTTATGTCTCTAGCACCACATCTCAAAAGCATCCAACATATTGTCGTCCTCGGTAGACGTAAACATGTTGGGTTCTATCAACGCGAATGTTTTTCGAGGCAAGGAAACGGTTCATCATCACTTTTATCTTTGCAACTGCTCCGCTACTGACTTCTGTTACAGTCCGACCAACATAAATTGGCGAACGGCGGAGGGCGCCACTGTACTCGTACTGAACCTTACGAAGAGGGGAATGTTAGTTCGAAAAGTCACCGCTAGCCAATTTACGTTTTGTCGGACTGCAGTTCTTGCATTTTGCGCTGAAGGTTATCGGGGATGATTCTTTGTTTATACGATATAAAAAACACGTTCTTTTCATTTTTACTCGTCGCGTGTATTATTTATATTTTATTATTAGGTTGGTGCATGATTATCCGCCGTTTTTTTAAAAATTATATTGCAACACAACCAAAAAAGAAAACAAACTCTGTCTGTTGTCTGAGAGACAATTTACACACTTTGCCGAGTTTTCCGAGATGATGAACAATTGTGGACTGTATTGATGTCGAAGTGTCCTTTCGTACTCTTCCACAGCTGCCACAGAACATCGACCCTTTTCTGACTTGGTCGGCGTGCCCTTTCGCCGATCGTTCCTTCGCCGAGATGGCGAAACAACTCGGCAGCTTTCCACTTTTAACCATGCGGTACAACGTAAATGTGGCGTGCATGTGTATGGTTTTGTAATTTCCTAATTCTTGTCGAAACAAACAAAACATTATGCATCAATCTAATATATGAACAATATTGCCATGATGAAACCGGCCAAGTCACTGCGACGTCAACATGTTGTTGTTTATAATTTTTAACGCAACAATTTTATTAAGGAGAACACATTCTTATTGTGAAATTGTAATTATTCAGAACAGACGGTCTGATGAATTGATAATTCTGGCGTCTGCAGTCGGTTTACTCAAAGGTATTTGTGATTCCGTAAAAATAATGTAGATGGCTTTCAAAAATAATGGAACGACAGATGTGTTAATTTGAAAAAGTGTAACATATAGGTTCGAAAATTTGTCATGAAAAATACTAATTGGTAGTGTACTTCCCCGGAATGGAAATAGAGATCCAGGTTCGAATCCCGGTAGCGCAAAAACAATATTTTTCGACAAAATTGATTTTATATGTATATATTTATAATTAATACATTAAATTAGTATTTGCAACAATTTTAGTTCTTGGCGCCATAATAGTGTGTGGTCAGTTATGCAGTTCGATTCTCAGAATAGAGCGGTTTATTTATATTGTAAAAATTATTCATAAACCTAGCGTTTGTATCTTCTACCTATATCGTGAATTAGCAGGGACTCCCGCAGACTCTCAAATTAATATTTAATCGCGAATTGTACAATGTTATCGTTCCCATAGGGTTATCACAAATGTCACATTCGTATCGCGAATGATTTTATCACATGTGCGTAATTGAATTCCGATTAATGCGCTTCATCGACTCGTCACCTTCGTTTGAAAATGATATAAAGAGGGGATCCTCCTATTAAATGATGTTGCTTAGTCATGCTTTTAATATTATTTTAATTTAATATGTATGTTTATTCAGAGGGGGGGGGGGGAACTTGAGGTAGAAAATTTCGTAACATTGTTAAATTAACATTACAATTACAATCTTTCCGCATTGTGCAATAGATGTCACTGATTAAGATATCGTGTTCACTTAAGATTTTGAGTTAATTTAATTTAATTATCGAAAAATATTGCTGTTGCGCTACCGGGATTCGAACCTGGATCTCTTTCCATACCGGGGAAGGTGCATTATCTAACTATGCTATAGCGACAGTATTTTTGACGACAAATTTTCGAACAATTTTGTTACACTTTCGTTCCATTATTTTAAAGCCATCCACTTTGTTTTTACGAAATCTCAAACACCTTTGAGTAAACCGAGAGCAGACGCCAAACTTAACAATTCATTAATATTTTTCGATAATATTAATTTTTTATGTATACTTTTCTAATTAATACATTTAATTAGTTTTTACTAATAATTTGTTTACACTATATGGTGCCGTATTATAGCAATATAATAAGAGATTTCCACATTGAAATATAGATTCTATAGGAACCCTGGCCGCACAACGGCCACAATGACCGCTCGCAGGCAATCGGCGATGGCAAAAGTAGCATTTGATCAGATCAGATGTGTATAATTTAAAACATTTATAATAATACAATAATAATAATAATACCTGTAATAAATTATTCGTGTCATAATAAATAATCAACCGAACGTTTCTTTGACACTTGACCTTGACATTTATTACGTATTGATTTATTGATAAACAAATATAATTTACCTAATACATAATGACGCGATTTTTTTATAAACCACTTAAATACTATGGTGAAATAATTTTCATGTCATTTTTAACTAGAAAATAAAACGATTGGTGATACAACAAGGGGCTCACTTGATCAATGAGCTATTCGCGGTTTATCACGAATTTTACGCAATTAAAGCGACCGAACGTTACTTAATATACTTATATTATGTAACAATACGCCTATATACCGTAAAATAATTAATATATGAAAATTGTACTTACGCACCTTGGATTGTATGAGTGAAGAGTTCCAAAATTGACGCGGAAATAGGTACTATTGAAACTAAAGTTGGTTCAATGTAATAAATGTTAGGAAAACTGCACAATTACACGTGTGAAGTATGAAGGATAATCGTTGAAATCATCATTCACAAAAATGTTGCGTTGAACATCTAACAACATCTAGTTTTCGGCGTTTTTAAGCATTGTTGACTGTAGACAAAAAAACAGCCAGGTCTCTTTTATTATGTACCCGAAATAAATGTATTTTACGAAATATTTCGAAAGGCAATGAAATCTTATCTTTCATAATACATTTAAACCGTCTACAGAAATTGCAGTTAGGTACTGATTTAATCTAAAAATATTGTTTTTTCTTCATTTAACATGAGGTTCGATCGTGCCCCTCCAGCCCACTCCTGGTAAAGATAAATAGTGGAAAATTCTAGAGGTTGCCGGGACCTTCCAGGGGCTGTTGGCCCAGCAGTGATAATTTCAAGCCCATTTTACTAATGGTCATTAATGGTCAAGAGAGTGTGATCAAGAATCTAGGCTGTAGAAATGAGATAGCAGGAGTGATATTAATGTACCACCATGAAGGAAACCCTCTGGCACGGAGCCCCTACTTCTACATTTAGACAGATCGATGAACGATTACAAAAACGTATCTTCTTGGCGAATCCGGAGGGTCACCCCCAGACTAAATTGACATTAACAGAAGCGAAGGAGATAGTTTAGATCACGATTGATCAAGTACTGTACAGCGCATGACATGGAATGGGGTGACACGGGGATGATATGAACATTACAAAACAATTTAAAAATATTATATTTCTTTTTCTAACCAGTATTTTGGAATTGGGTTCGGAATTTTAAAAATTGTTTTTAAGATTGTAATAATTAAACATTAAAAATAATAATTTAAATATGACGCTAAACACACTAGACACAAGTTTTCACACTTACCTAAGTATACTACCTATGTTTGTACACACATACACATAATTTCATTAGACACATGTGACACGTGGAATTTTACGCAAGTACCTACGTAATTTATATTGAATAAATACCACAGATAAGTATTTAATTGGTAATTAGATAAACACCACATCGTCAATCTGTTTTTAAGTGGAGTACGTCATCGAATGATTCAAATCTTTCTACTCGTGCAAAATATCAGCACTCTTCATCGAAGACTTGAAGCCATGATTTTTTTTTTTACATGTTTGCTTAGTTTGTCAATTATCAAATAGTTCGCACGTAAATACCTATGGGGTAGATGTTGCACACGAATACACAGACAGACACACACACATACACACACAAGTTGCACACAGCCTCTTGCTATTTTAAGCGGTACCGAGATACGAATGAGTCAGGAATATTGATTTTCAATAAGCTTGAACGAGAAGTAAAGTTTGTTGTACGAAACGCGTTTTTTAAGTAAGTACCGGATTTTTTTTTTCTTCGGACACTACATACCTTAAACTACTAGTCGCCGCCATTATTAAGGCACTTGTCATAACGGGGCATCAATTTTTGTATGCCTTCGTCATAGAACGACGCCGTTTAGGATGAAAATCATGTCTGCCCTTTGTTACGAATTCGTATACACTTTTTGGCTCGTCTTTTCCAATCAACCGCGACCGTTGTTATTGCCACATTTCCGCGTCAAAATTCCCATTCATACATTACTTTTCACATCACACCAGTGTGAATTGTGACCTTGACGCCAGCGGACGTTAACTTGACCGATATTTGTTCGATTTCGACATCGCGATATCAGTAGCGGTGTGAACTTTTCAGGTCCAGTGCACCACCACTGTATTGTTTGTGATCCTGTGAATTGTGTGCACGGTGATATTGTTGGTTTGTGCCGTGGGTGAACTTGTGACATCGCTGTATTCAATTGGGTTCGGAGATCGGCTCATCCGCGTGCCATTCTGTGTGATCTCGGCGGCGACTGCAGGGATTACGGAGGCGTCATATACAAGGTAAGGCGAGTCGTCCTTCCGAATCCCGGTTCCCGAGTTCACTGATCCTTCGAATACACCCCTATCCCATCACCGACCTCATTCTGTACCACGTTTCCCTACATCCCTCCTCTACGTTGCGGTGATTCCGATTTACGACTGGAATTATCGTATTCCATTCCGCGGAACCACGGACCGTATCACATAGTCGGCGGGCTGATATATTGTCTTGAACATTTCGATCACTCACTACAAGCGTCTCTAACGTTGCATGTGGTGAGTCAACAGATGAATGAAACCATTGCGCATGCGCAACATCGCAACCGCAGTGCTACACTGGGAATATCCGGCAACGGTAATTACTTAAAAAACGCGTCTCGTCCTATTAACGTCGAAGTACTAATAATAATAATTAACATTATAACAACATCCAAACTATCTATAAGATCTTTATATCTATCGAAGTTTCTAGAACCATCTATTTTCGATGGACCCCGCATCCCGCGGTCGGCTTAATCTTTTCAATATAAAATGCAATAGGCAACGAATTAACAGTGATTGTATCCACCGACCGTTTCAGTCATCGACACATGTTAAATAAAATAATTTTAAATATTATTAACATTCTTATTGTGAAGTTGTAATTATTCAGAACAGACGGTCTGTAATATTTTAAATACTAATTTAATGTATTAATTAGAAAGATATACATGTATAAACAATTTTATCGAAAAATATTGTTGTTGCTAACGGGATTCGATGCTGGATCACTTCCAATCCGGGGAACGTGCATTATCCGATTATGCTACAGCGACAATATTCGAACCTATATGTTACCTTTTTCAAATTAATACATGTATCGTTCCATTATTTGAAAGAGCCATCTACCTTATTTTTACAGAATCTCAAATACCTTTGAGTAATCCGATAGGAAACGTCAGAATTAATGATAATTTTTTATTAAATTTTGGTACACAACTTATATATATATTATTAATGAGAACACATTCTTATTGTGAAATTGTAATTATTCAGAACACAGGTATGTGATATTTTAAATAAAATTTAAATGTATATCTTTCTAATTAATACATTTAATTAAAAATATATTTGAAAAAATTACAGAATCCTTGATAAGAGCCTTTTATAACATTACCTTTTTAACGCGGTTTAATTTTTAGAGAAGCTAATTGAATTATCGAGGTGCAGTGCATGCACATCTCTGTATTATTATTGTGTTGATTTATAACATTATTTTTCAAAAAAAAAACGTTAATATACTGATTTTTTAAATAAATAAGTTAAATTTATCACAGATAAGTTAAAAAAAAAATGCCAAGAACATGCGGGTGCGAAATAATAAATAGATATATTTTTAATGTTATAACATGAAAGTCAAGAAGACACTGTTGTCAGATTTGAACCGTGGCATCATGACGTCACGAGGTGTCAATAAAATAATACACCTTAAAGTGTGCTAATGAAAATGGTGTTATTTCAATTTCAGTAAATTATCAAAGCAGTTATGACAATACGCGTTATGTAGGCAAGTGCTAGTTTATGTACAAGTGTTAGTGTAATGTGTTAGTACGTTCCACTACTTTATAGGTATACCAGGTTACATATTTGTCAGCCAAGGAAAGTTTATTGGGAGTCTTGATATATGGAAATGAAGTGACGAGCTGGCAAAAGTGGAATGAAAGTAAACTGGATGCAGTGGAAATTGCTCAGGCGTATATGTAGTAAATGACTGAACTGGAAGAAATTTGGGACCGACCAGAACCAAGAAGAAACACGACCCACCTGAGAAATGCTCCTTTAGGTATCTGGATTTTTTTTCACTGGGTCTTCTGGCTTTAGTACACGTACTCTGTTGTTCCGCACGAAGTACTCTTGTTCATACATTTCGGTGATGGCACAACAAGCACAAGGTGTACACTGTCCGCCCCACACAGCAGGATGATAATTTGCGAGCCAACAATTCGTTCCTACACGGCAGGAAAGAAGCGCACCCAATGGTAAAGGATTTCTGTCAAACTTTAACTATCAACTCGTCCAAAACAACCACAAAAAAGGTCGTACTCTAGGTATAGTGAGAGGGGGTAATATGTGAGTAACGGAAAGGAACTCTTCTGTATATTACGTTCATGTGCGCACGTGACGGTAGTTGGCGATCCATACATCATAAAGATCTAACATAAATAACAAGATAAATAAGGGTTGATCTGATTCAAAAAGAGAATACCTTGGACATGTTAACAGTGATGAGGAATACAACGCACTACTACAATGGAAGATTGAAGAGAGGCGCGTTGCAAGATGAAGTTTCTACTCCGGGTTAAAGAACTCGCTTTAATGGTTCCATTGCAGCTAACAGTCATTGTTTAGATCAGCTGCGGATAATATTCAAATAGCGATGATGACTTCCCACCTCCATAGGGGGTGTAAATTTTGAAGAAAAAGGAAATAATTAAATTAGTAGGGAATGTAAAACTGATTTACAACTTTTGCTGAACCAAGTAGTGAATACATATGGAACTTAATACAATATATGCTCATTAGCAAATATAACGCAGCTGATAATGAAAGTCTTTATATTGCTGGAACAAAATTGGAAAATATACAAAGTACTCGTATTATATATACCTGGGTTGTAATATAAATGATAGGTAGAATGGAAGCATAGACACTTACCGAAGAAATGTTAAGGCGACTTGGAAGCATTTGAGATGTGGATCTACAGAAGAATACTCGAAATAAGGTGGACGGATAGAGTTTCGAATGAAGATGTTGTGGTTCGGATGAGTAAAGAAAAACAAGTATTTAAAACAATAAAAGTCACTTCAATACATCGGACATGTGATGTGACATCTGGAAAAGTACGAGTTCTTGCATCTTAGTCGGGGCCCCGGAAGGAGGAGAACATCGTGGTTGAAGAACCTGAGGCAATGGTTTGGCCAGTCTACTGTAGAGCTGCACCGGACCGCAGTAAACAGAGTGATAATATGGCACGAGAAGAAGAAGAATAAGTAAAACTGACCTGGGTGAGTGAATAAGATTGTGATTGGATCATTTAAGTGGTGTGGTCACGGTCACCAGAAAAGGAGGACATTCGCGAAAATCCTGACATGGCATAATTATGTTAGAAGCCTCAAAAATTGACAAGCACGCCCCCGAGCAGATGAGGCGATAGTTATGTGAGGATCTATATAAGTTAGTTAGGTTAGCTTTTTTTTTTAAGATATTATTTTAATAGTATTAAAAATGGTTTACTTTTTTCGACGTTAACCGAGAATTGGACGCTGGCCGTGTAGTGAAGGATGATATTCGTGTTCGGCGCTGGCCGGAATTTGATTCCTGAAAAATATGGCATTATAATATGTGACAAAACAGATGTAGTTTATGACGTGCGCTGTGCACGGCAAATGACCGAATTGATACCGACCCGGTGCAGACAAATTATATTTTCATCAGATTTTTTTTTTTGTACAAGTAACACGGCAAGTAAAACATTTTTGACAACACATTTAAATGCTATTTTATACATCACCCTGGTAAACAAATTCCGCGGTATCCCAATAAACTCAAAAATTACATCGAGCCTTTTTGTATCGCGCAGGATTGAGAGGTCGCCGAGGTGACGCCGATTAATCGATGTTGTACGCACACGAGGCGGTAATTTAAAAATATAACCATCGGCGTGGCGCCAGAAAGATGTGTATTTATTTATAAAATTCTCACTAAGAAAATATTGGCAGAATTAATGCAAATAAGAGGATAATAAATCAAGAGGAAGAGATAGACTGAGACTGCCATTCAGGAAGAAGGCTAAATTTCAGAAATCGACGATGTACAGTGCGATGGGGATTTAGGTTACTACAGAAGAAACTAAACAAATATGTGAAAGATAAGTTGTAGTAAAAAGGAACGATATACTTATGTATGCACTATATTAAGAATAAATAAATAAATTATATGATAATTTAAAGTTACGTGTAACGCAGCGAACAATGAAAACAAGTATTTGGTATTCAGTCGATTCCGCATAAATGGAGCAGCCGCATATATGGGCCGAATCTCCTAGGGACGGAAATCAAACAGTAATTTACATCGCTTAATTGGGACAATATTCCGCTTAATTGGGTCAGCATATTTAAGATCAAGGCGCGCCGGTAGCCTAGCGAACTGCTCAATCTAACCCAACTACCTACCTAGCGTATCGTATTGTACAGTTGGCGAGCTATAAAAACCAAAACCATACAAAATTGCTTCGCTGTTTGCGGCTTTAAACCTTTAGACATACCTGCAATTTTGAGCAATGAAAAAAATGAGGATGTCTTAGAAGTTCTTGTTGTTAATTATCAAGAATTTTTGACAATAGATAAAATACAATTTTACGACGAAAATCAAGACTGTGAGTTAATTTTATGCTCGCTTCGGTTAATTGGGCCAAATTATGTGTCCTTATTAAGCGGAATCGATTGTTTTGCTCAGCTACAGTGAAACTGGGTAGGTCACGTGATGAAACCGTGAACGGGATACAGATGTGTGGGTCGTCCTGAGACGAGATTCATTTCGCGTTTATTTTTATAACAACACTCTTTTTATAGCTTGCTTCAATATAAAAGTCCTTAGTACAAATATTATAATTCATTTCATTTACATGCGCAAGCGTGTTGGCCGCTTCCTACCTCGCTAGGTACATATAAATTACCTGTTCTGAGGTAGGTAGCCATAAGGTTCCATAAGCTAGAATATAAGTAAAGTAACAAATTAAATGAAATGGTAAAAAACAAAAAAAATCAAAAGGAGACCAGTAGAGATAATAAGTAAATTGAACAAAGTAAATTTTTTGATACAGACTTAAGATATGTAAGAAGTAAAAGAAAATAAACGCGCAGGGAGCAAACAAAACATTATAAGTACGAGGTAGGATGTGAGGATAAAATGAATTACATAAAATGAGTAGCTTTGATCATTTAAGGAACGCTTCCAGCTGACTTCTTCCAATTTTGAAAAGCCATCCCTTTATAAACATACAGAATTGAGGATATGACACCTTTGCCGTCTCTTGTGGTAGCTTATTGTATATCCGCGGTCCTATAAAACATGCATGTCTTATGAGCAAATGAGGTTTTCATTAACGGGACACCTAATTTTCTTCGAGTTTTGCCCGAGTACACTTAGAATGTGTGTTAAAGCGTAAGATTCTGTTTTCTTTATGAATTGCCTGATATTTATCACCTTTTGGATGGTCACCACCTAAGTTTTTGGGTGGTCGTACGACGTACGACGTGTGTACGAATGTGTTTTAAGAATTTAATGGAGACGACTGACGCAAAACGAAGAAAGAGGCGTCCTATGTCCAACATTAGAATATTGAATGCTTAATGATGATAATAATCAAAAGCAATTGTGTATGATTATTTTTTAAACAACTTTTTTTTATCATGGTAATAAATTATATCTCAGGTACAAGATCCTTCGTAAAATATACGAATTTCTCACTTTGTTTAATTTTTGATAAGGTACGTATTTTTTTTTACATGCAATTAAATTTATGTATGAATAAATTAAACCGTAAAAACTATGAGTTCATAATTTTTGTCATTCTCATATAGTAAAACGTTCGTTTGTGGCTGTCTGTAAAACTGAACCATCCGCATATTCAATAATTCTTTACATCAATAAATGTTATATCCTTAACCCTTACCATTCCGCGATATAAAATGCACGTACGCAGCCTTGCTGTCAACTCGTGTTACCGTAAGAGTTTTTTTTTAGCATTTGTAATGGGACAAAACGCTTATAATTTCTTTAAATATTGAGCATTAAATGTGAAAAAAGATTAATACAATAATATAATTCGCAGCATTTATCCAAGTCCTATACAATACAACTTTTCTTCTTATCTCTCTTAATTTAATTACTGAGAATTAGACAATTATATTCATATATTTGTTATTCTTTTCACTGTGAAATTAATGTATGATCTCTTTTTGCCTTACCGCAAATTGTATTTTTGACAACGGATTAAATAGAAAAATAATCATTTTTGTAGGATTCCCTTTACATAATTAATATTTCACTAGTCATTCATAAGCGTAAAATTTCTTTAGGATTAACTAACATGTTAATTTTATGTTGTGTGTATTTACCGAAATATTACAGGTTTAATTGGAGCGGTAGACCTGCGTTACAGCATGGTTTGGAAAGGGTTAAAACCCGACTATTACGGTTGCAAACAATGATGTCGTCTTGTGTGTGGGAACTCAGGTAGTTAAGTATTCGGTGTACAACAATACAGCTTATTATGGATCTTCTCACAATTATGGATACAATATAAGCGATGTGTTCTGATGTACGATTCCGGAGAGAGAGAGCGCGACGCTTTTTTATCCCTTCTGCGCTGCTATCCTTGCCAACTTGCGCGCGTCATACAATCGCTGTTACATCATGATATATTACAATAAAATAAATATTTATTAATAATTAAAGTATTTGACATAATTTTATAAATTTAATAAAAGCTTATCTACGTACAACAAGTAAAAATGTTTGCGATGCACATTCATCAACTCAAATCAAATAATTATCCATTAATATTTAAATATTGATTGCTGCTTTAAATCAGGATGGCGGACAAATAAATATATTATTTTGTTTTTGTTGAGGCGTCGACGTTTCCATGGTTCAGTCACATGGCACATAAAGTCGGTCAGTGTGGATGTTTATGTATTATTATTTAAAGACGCGCAAACATTTATATTACAACGTTGGCAAAAAAAGGAAAAGTTACCATTCTACCAAGCAGAACTCGTCTAGAGTGGTGTATCTTATTCAAGAGGTGTTGCACTCTTGAGAACATGGTTGGAAAGTAAATGATATTTTTTAACATAACGTTATTACGTATATGTTTACAAAAAAGTATCATTTTACTCAATATTAACAATTGAGTAGGTCCTTAACAAAATATGTGTCCATTATTATGAAAGTGGTCTAAGTCATGTTTCTTTCGTTTCGAGATATTTAACGGTTTGCGTTTAAATTGATCAAAAAATATTTTTATATTATACAATATAATGTTTCAAAATTTATTTAGTCTACTTGATTTATAATTTATTTCAGACATGTTGCATGCAGCTTTAAAGGAAATAAAAAAAATGAAGTAATTAAATAAAATTAACTAACTCACCAACACGCCGTTTCCCCGCACAGAGGATAGAGCGCCACACTCCTCTGTCCTGACACACAGTTCACGCCTCATCTACATTCATACAACTTATCGTGCAAGCTCACCGATTATTGATGCTTCTAACAGAATAATCCTTCAGTATTTGGTTTACCTCTGGTCGTGCCAAGTTTTCCGCTTCTTGCGTTATATATCTTTATTACTATTCTCTTCTCATTCTACGTAAAAACACACTGAACGCTATAACGCTTCACATTTTTCACAATTGTCACAATTTGCATCGTATTATATTAATTTAAAACAATGTGACGTGAAATAATTGACATACACATTTTTTACAATTTCTTGACTTGTATCTAAGAAATTTTTCAATTTTAGCTTTATATTTTAATTCAATTCAAAAAGATTTTTAAATTATTCATTTTTTTTTAAATTACCCACTTATTCAATTAAAATATATATATGTATGGATCATGCGATATAATAATTGATCTCATTTGTATTGCGATATAATTTACAAATATTGTACACGGCCATACAATTTGTATGTATTAATATAATATGCAAACTCGTACCATTTTCATTATCATACGATGACGTCACACAATCATCCATCTAGATAAGGTTGACGATATTTTTTACAGATGCCAAGTGTTAGATTACTTTTGCTATAATTGCGCGTGCTGTGAGCAATTTTCAAATCGCAAGCAATCATTTTAATATAAATGGGTGAATAAAAATCTACCACGCGTTTTAAATTTATATACTTTTACGTGTATATTATTCATTTTAACTTTTATATAAATGATTCGAAACCAATATTCATGAATTATTATTAGAAAGAACACAACACATTTTTATTTACCAAAATCGAGTACGCTTATTATTACAGCCGGTTATTGCGATCACGCTTGGGCATTGGCAATTTTGATTCTAATATAAGTCAACTCTATTACACAAAAACTACGATCTACACAAATGTTTTTAACATCTATATATAAAATAACTGTTACATATACAATTTAAAACATGTTTTTTAATATTATTTTCATTTAATATAATTACTAATTTTAATTTATTTAGTACGTAAATAATTTTTAATACAGTGCAACATTTTGTGTTAATTTATATATTTACGTTTACAATGTCTGGCGACAGCTAATGCGACTGATGACTTGAGATAAAACAATGCAATGCATTTTACAGAGGTTAGAGTAATACTAACATAAAATTGTAATAGAAAGAAAGCGGCGGCTAACATTTTAAGATAATTATACAAGGAATTAGGTAGATGGCTAAAAAGATTGGGTGATACTATCATTGAGTGATATTGCATTCCAAAACATACTTAAAAATATGAGTTATTTATGAATATCCAGATTTTAATAACTATTAAACTGAGTCTAGAGTGACGGAAAATTTGTCCGATTCCGATCACTGATAATTGATATTAATATATATGGCTGATACTAATAACCACTGAACACAATAACCGGCTTCTATTGTGTTCGATTAACTTAATAATAATATATGTTTATAACTGTAGTTTCGTGTTCTTGTTTCTAAACCTATAAATTATACTAATTTAATAACGCATTTTAACAATTCGGTCTTAATTTATGATATTGTATAATATTTTTTACGGCGTGTTTAAATTTGTCTATTTTGCATTCAAATACATATTTTATTATATTACCATTATCAATGCTAAATATATATTTTTTATTTTCCTTGTGTATTTGTGATTACACGGTTTTGTAAAACCGTTACAGATTTATTTATTTATTCATCTACGCGCTTATGGGCTTTTATAAAATTGGTTAAGTATAAAAAAAACATTAGCAGCTATACAAATAGCTATATAAATATAAATTAATATATTATACATACATTGCTTTTAAAAAAATTGAAAAATAAGCAAAACAAACTATAAAAATTAAGGTTCAAGACAGAAAACCAATATTTTTTTTAGTTTTAACACAGAATGGTAGAGTATCAAAATCAATTGTTTCTTTGACTCAGAACAGCATCCGAAACATCACTCTTATATTTAGACATTGATTATAGGAATATATTTACAAGATCAAAATCATTCCCAAGCCTTGTGGGTGTATTCCTATAAAAATGAGTATATGATGCATTTACATGGAATTGCGCCTACGACCTGGTACTCCGCGAGGGAACGTGGTATATAATCAGTTCAGTTAAATTAGGGGCGTCCAGTATGCCATTTAATATTTTAAATAAAAATAATAAATCACTTAAAGTTCTTCTACACGACAAGTTAGTTAAATTGAGAGTGCTCATTAGAAAATTTTATTTAATAAATCATTCAAGAACCCGGCGCTAGATTCTAATAGTCGACGTATATAATATTGTAATCATTTACAACACGTACATAAAATACCTATTGTAATATATTTTTTAATTTTTTATAGATGTAGTAAAATATCTGTCGAGGCTCACGGCGCGTCATAATATTACGATACATACATAGTTACTCTTTTCGTTTCGCTATTTTGACCTTTTAAAATGTTTTGAAAATCATTCAGATGTAAATATGCAAATATATATATGATTAATTGCACACTACAAATGTATATAATTTAATATTAATTATTAATTTTTCCTAATGATTAATTGTTTTTTTAATGTAGGTACGGTATTTATTTATTGATTTGCCCCTTGGTGACATTATTAAAAATAGGTTTTAATGATTTTTTTAAAAGTGTATTCGATTAATATATACACATTTTCACAACGCATCACGTGTCGTCACGTGTACGTTTGTGAAATTCAATTAACAAAGATTTACTTCAAATAAAATAAAATTCAACCGTGTCAATTATTCACAATATTGGATTATTAAAATATAATTCAGCTTTTAATGTGATTATATCATATGTAATACTGTATAAGAATCAATTGCTTTGAAATAGTTTTGAGCTTTGTGCATTATTTTGTTCTCGTAGTAAAATATATATTTATTATTTTTACTTTATTTTTTTCTATACATGTATGTACATTTAATTAAAATCTACAAACGACACTTTTTCTGAACTGGATTATCTTACATATTCATTTAAGTTTTTAAAACGTTTTAAAAATAGTTTCACATTTAAAATGTTGAAAATTTATCGTTATTAATAGAAGGAAATTTGTAAAACCCACCATAAATTACAATTTTTCGAATTTCTGACAATATAAATGGTCTTATTTGTTTTTGTATTTTAAGAATGTACTTTCCGAACAAGAGGTTACAATTTAATTCGTATATTTCAAAGGAAAATGATTTCTCCAACGTAGGTAAAATAATATGTATATAATCAATTTCCTTTCTATTTTTCACGCGCAATACAGAATAATATTGGAATAATATATATATTTTTTATATATAATAACTTTTTGATATACATATATTTGGATGAGGAAATATTACGTGATAATTAAACTCGAGGGTTTGTCGTCCAATCGTGACAAAAGCCCCCCAGCACACGAGTTGTAGAATCTTAGAGCATCAGATCGTCACTCACCTTCGTTTATGACGTACGAGGATCCCGCGCCGACGAGGGTGGCCACCATGAGCAGCGCTGCCAACATGATGGTGTTGAAACTTCACTTGTGTATATATATATATATCAATAAATAAAAAACTGACACTAGAATTGTCTTTTTCAAACGCAGATTTATGTCTTCACGGCTCAATTCCCGGCGACACAGTGATTGCTGGATATCTGGTGGCTGGGTATATATAGCACATTATGTACTCGGATATTTTTTTACCTAACCGAACATCCTTTATCGGTGGATGATACCGGCGCGGTGTGTCCGACTGGCGGACTAGTGATGCCAGCGCTCGTTTCCATACCGGTTGGAATTTTTATTTTTTACCTTTAATGCGTATAACACACCTTCGAATGCGTATAACACAATTGTGACGTCGATTCCTCGAACAAACAGAATTAGTCGTGAAAGTCGGTTTGAATATTAATGTTTTTGCCAAAATTATTGTTGTAGTGATCTAGAATATTTTTAACACGTGTGTAATTAACTAATTAACTAATTAACGCCGTTTCTCCGCGGTTGAGAGGTTATAGCGCCACACCACTGTCCCGATGCAGGACTCTCGTTCGTTTCGCATTCATGTTTAGTTTCTGATTTTTCAGCCTCGTCATACTATATCACATACATTCGTTCCACACGAACGAACCACTTAAAACAGTGGCGTAGTAACTAATTACTGGGCCCGTGCCATCTGGCTCTATTTGAATTCATAATAATAACTAGAAAATTATATCCATATATTTATTCAATCAAAGCTTATATACCTGCGTTAATAGTTCGTATAAAGTTAAAATAACTGACATAACTACTAGGTGTTTGTAGTTTATGTGTTTGGAATAATTAATTAATTATTAATTAATTCTGGATTTTAAAATGGAAGGAAAATACACACCTCACGGGGATAAAAAACTTCAGCATTAACTCAAAGATGACAGACCATGCAAGGTCAGAGGGTCATTGTTTCGTCAAGGACAACGTAGAAGTACTACTTATATGCAAAAAGAGGAGAAAATTAGAAAGTGTAGAGATTAATATTAACAATAAAAATGTACTTAATATACGAACACCTCCTATTACATCTCCTCTCCTGTCTATATTAGCCCCACCACCTACAACCACTTTCACTTTTCACTGAAACACCACCCTCTCCCCAACACAGATCTCATACCTCCCCCTATCCCATGTAGTCGATAGTCTATCTTCTAGTTTTAAGATTTAGTTTATTACTGAAGATGACGCAGTAAGCGTCGAAAACGTTTCAATTAAAGTGTAGCGTGAAGTGAACAACGTTGTGTTTTATTTTAATAATTAATTAATAAGTTTTGAAGACGGCTTTGAGATGTGGCGCTGGAGGCACATGTTACGTATATCGTGGACGACGTGACGCACGAAGATATCTTGGAGTAGTTTGTTGTAGTGGACCACGTCGAAGGACGGAGAGGATGATGAAGATCCACTATCGCAACGGTTTTACACTCTTTTGGTGACAGCCCTCAGATCTGCAGGATGCCGAGAAAAGTGGAAAAGTAGAGTTTGAGGAACCGACGACGAAATTATTTTGTTTAAATTTAAGATATACTCTTATACATTCATTCGACACTATTGAAATTGTTCAGCAGTTTCGGGCCCGGGCCCCCGAGCAGCTGCCCGGGCAGTAGCTGCGCCACTGCACCTAAGCTTTTATTTTTAAAATCATGTTCAAATCAGCTTTACAATCAGTACTATTTTGTTAATCTTTAAACAATCATAAATGGATTTGCCAACAATCATAAATTTAAAAAATGTTTTCGCTTATTATAAATATTGTTACGGACATGGACAACGTTGGGATTAGAGTTCTTTTATACTTGTGTAATTACAGTTATTATTTAGATTTAGTATTGTACAAGCCGATAATATTATTATGGATACATAAATAATGTAATATTATATACATATACATGCATTGTGTTTGTAGAGGGAAATCAATTTGGATATTATAAAACTAGTAATAGCTTGTAAACAGTGCCCGAGATGGCGTACATTTTATGTATGATTAGAAACACTTATAGTTATTAGCGATGCGCATGTTAATTAGGTGTATTTTACACAATCAAAAATACTAATTGTAAACTTAATTAAGTGAATATAAATATAAATATTTAACACGTGTCGTTTCACCCACGTATAACATCGGCATATACTTAATGTAGTTATAAAGTAATATTAAAAATGAAGAAGTAGAACAAATATTACGAATGACGTATTGTGTGCTCTATCGCCTCCACAATCTGCATGCACCCTGCATATACCTGGGTGCAAAACGGGGCTCTCACCACTCTCAAAAACATGCCTGGTACCGACCGTCAATAAACGACAATACAGCGCGCCGCAGCCGCCCGGAAAGCACACTCGCACGTAGTACAAATATTACGAGTGATGTATTGTGATGTTTTGGAAAAACCTGTAGAGTTCTATCGCCTCCACAATCTGAACGTATTCTGCATATACCTGGGTGCAAAACGGGGCTCTCACCAACCTCAAAAACATGCTCGGTACCGAGCCCCAATAAACAACAATACAACGCGTCGCAGCCGCCCAGAAAGCACACTCGGACGCTCAAACATATCATTCTGATCCATCAATATTTTGACAAACATATTAAATAAAATAGTACGTCATTTTCCTCCAAAGATCTATGCATTCTGCGTGTCACCAGTTTTGACAAAAATGTCAATAAATTGCAAAACAGGATCTTGTTCTTCCTCAGAAGTCACATTTTCTTTGTCAACGCTATCAGAAAAGGATTCTAATCATTTGGTTTTTCACTTTTGAGCCAACTTCCCCAGAGCTTCAGTAATCTTATTATCGACAGGACATTTCAGTTCTTTTATAAGTGAGGTTTTTTCTATTTTACTATTTGAATCTATTGGTAACGGGGAAATATCGATTACGGTGTTACTTATCGCCAAATTTTTTGACGTTGAAGGCCTTGGTTAATTTTTTTGGATGCTGTGATGTTGACTGTAAATGTCGAGTGTTTTTCTGATGACCGCTGACGCCTCAACTTGTAGCTTACTTCATACGTAATCTAATCTAACCTAACCTAACTTGTTCGCTTCGTACACCGAGTATAAATGAACAATAACATTTAACCATTCGCACCATCTAACGTTAACTTTCGAAGATATTATGACTGCTGTGCCATCTGCAATGGCGAAATTTCGCATATATATATATACGGGGGAGTAAAAAATTGAGGTACTACATTTTTTTAGGTTATAGGTATTTTTTCTTGCATAAATAAGTAAACCATCTGAAAGCTTGTACTTATTATATTTTCTACATAGTCTCCTGATTTTTTATGCATTTTTCCTGGAGAGTTATCCACTTCTGAAAACCCGCTTCGAGAATTCGCCGTAGGCCGCCGATGAACTTGGTGACCGCTTCTTTCACCTCTTATCTGTATTGAAGCGTTGTCCACACAAGTGTGCTTCAATTTCGGAAACAAGTGGAAGTCGCTGGGAGCAAGATCAGGGCTGTAGGGGGCATGCGTCAAGCAATTGTCCAGCCGTATTTGTCCAGTAGGGCGTTGGTCTGTCGAGAGACATGACCACGCGCGCTCACTTGCGGATAACCAAGTTTATGGTCAAACTGTTGTCGATGGCTTTTTTCAAAACCTCGGAACTGGACAGCAAGCTCCCGAAGGCGTTACTCTCCGATCTTCAGGAGAAGTGGCGCTCACACTTCGCACGCACTTCGTCCGACACGATGGCCTCCCACTCTTTGCTCGTCGTGGAGTCTGTGCGTCTTCGGAGAACTCCCTGCACATTTGCGGACGTGCTGGTCGTGATGCAAGCTGTGCCTTAAACTTTTCCAATGTCGATGGAATTTCAACAGGTTTATGCTTCTTCGCGTTTAAATCGAATCACCGACCGAATTCACACCCTGGCTGGCTACCGCGATGGCGGGTTCATAGGGATGGCTGGTCAGGACGTTACTGAGGTCGCAGGGTTTGCTCCCGGTAGTGGGGATGTAGTTAAGGGACACCAACAATCAGGCGGTGTTTGCCGGATTTCGCTAGCATTCTCGCGTGGCGAGTGGTACAGCGTAAGGAACCTTATTTTTTTTACTTGGCCCTCGTATATTTGAAGATTTCAATAAAAGTGCACCGTGAAATGATATTCTGTTGAAATCAATTTAAAAAATAGTACATGGGTTAAAAGCCGTTTTGGTAAGACAATTAAATTAAGAACGGTTTTGTAACTTTTATTTTGATTATTAATTGATTTGAAAGTTTCCCATTTTCTTGTAAAAATTCATACATTTGGAAACGGAGATTATAAAAATTAACAAATAAATAACGTTAAGATGGTGTTCCTAATCAGTAGCGTGACTAAAAAAATTGGGCCCAAATGTAAAATGTAAAAAAATGCATGGTCTCTGTCTGTATATATATACTGTATATAGAAGAATATTAGTACTATGTGATTTTAGATCTACTATAATATTTATACATTCACGACATAAATGGTGTTTTGTGCATTTATAATTTCACGTGCTTTCGTATTACAGGGTGAATATTATGTTCCAGGCCGATTTTGTTTGGCCGCCATTTTTGTTTGGCGAACATTTGTCAGTTCGCATTCGGTAGCGGTAGAGAATAGTTGATTACAATTTATTATGGAGCATCTAAAGCCTCAACAACATTTTATATAAATAATATTTGCAATACTGTTACCATTTATGGTGATCGCTATCGTCGCCATGTTTACTCATTGGTGGTCGAATTGGGTCGATTGGGCCTCCAACACATGTGGTTTCAACTGGACGGTGCCGTCTCGCATACAGTCCGAGCTACGCTTGAAATTTTTCCCGGCCCCATGATGTCAAAAAGTGGTGATATCGACTGACCTCCTCGATCACCTGATTTGACGGCTTCCGACTATTTTCTGTGCGGGTGCTTGAAAGGGAAGTGCTACGCCAAATAAGCCAACAATAATTACGATGCTTCAGAACATTACATACATAATTGTAATAAAACAAATGATCGATAAATAAAAACTAAATTAAAAAAAGTATGTTTCATTTCATAGTTACTAAAAAACAGCATCGGCCTGGAACATAATATTCAGACAAGAACATAATGTTGAAACAATAAAAGAATCACGTTCAGCCATAAAAAAGTATTTTTAAAAACGTCCATATATTTTTATAATGATTTTTATATGGATAAGAAGGTTTTATTTTACGTTAAAACTTAAACTTTAGAACACACTATTAATAGTATTAATTGTGATACCAATATTATTATACATAAACATTAAACACAACCTAAAGCTATACCTACTGCACGCCACTGCTCTATCTATTAGGTTTTTAAAAATAATTTTGCGTATTACGTATAGTGTTTTTGAGTACCCAAAATGACTATAAACAAAATTTTTATTATAAAATTCAATTCTTTTGGGCCTCTTTATGACAAAAAAAATGAAGTACCGAACATGTTTATTTTGTAATGTTTGATATATACTCGTACATCTAAACTGCGTCTAGCTTTGTGAATTGTTTTTTTTTTTTTTTAGCTTTAATTCATCCTAGCAAATATGCCTGTTAATTTGTAATAGATAAGACAATGGAGTCATAATTAATTCGAGGAGATAATATTATTTTTTTTCCTTTGATTTTCGCGACGTTTATATAAACTTAAGATTGTTTTATTTCCCATCGTAATCATTATCGCTTAACCCCGCACAACACATATGATTCATATGTCAATTATTCTGCGAAAATTTACGAAAGTGTAATAATCAATTTTTGGGGATTTTTTCCTTCAAGCTATTTGTAGACATTGAGACAGTTTTGGTTTAACAATGAATATGACAGACACGCATTTACTTGTAAATTTTGAAGTGGTTCATGCGAGTGACGTATTTGTTCGCCTTGTGTTTTTCATAACCTGAAGGCTTAGCTTAGGTTATAAAATTAGTATTACAAATATGAATTAAATATATTTATATTAGAAAGATTCAAACCTGGATCTCTTTCCTAACCGGGGAAGGTGCATTATCCATCTGTGCTACAGTGACAATATTTTTAGCGACAAATTTTCGAGCCATCTACCTTATTTTTACAGAATCTCAAATACCTCTGAGTAATCTGATAGCAGACGCCAGAATTATCAGTTTATTTTTATTAAATTTTTGACATATCAATTATCACATACATATAATAAAAACGTTTGTTTATTTATTTATTAGATCTTATTGACATGCATGTATTTGTTGTAATAGAGGTAAATATATTATAATATAACATGATAAACATAAGATACAATTATATTGCAGTTTATTGTGTGGGATATGGAGTAGACTCCACCTCTCTGATATATACAGCATTGTCCTGGCTACTTTGCTAGACTGCCTTCTGTGTCAAAGTAGCCAGTTTTTTTGTGCTGTTGTGGTGTTATTTAATTCAAGAAAGATAAAGATTCGACAGGGATAAAATAAAATAAAATATATATGTAGTAAGGGTGTTGTAAAACTAGTGAATTATTCCTGTAGGTATTGTATTATGATTATGTTGGAATGTTGGACAGCGATGGTTCTGATTGATCTCTACCCAATTGGGTCATATATTGGGTCCATATTTGTGTAATCTTTTTGGAAGTGGACGATTTCCAGTTGGTGTTGAGTGTGTTGTACAGTTTCGGAGCTGGTGTGCAGATGTTCGTTTCGTTGTCTTGTGTCGTGACCGTGATTTATTGTTTGGGTTGATTTGTTGTTAGCATGGATATATTGGACGAGTCTAAACATATAGATTTGTCTCTTTAAATATAAGATCTGATGGATATCTAAAGGGTCGACCGTTTATTAATGTTTTTATTTATTATCTTTGTTTTATTAACCACTAAATTGAGTTTAAATACATCTATCGGTTTCGAAAAATACCATTTTCTTCTTCAGGATGTCATAGCTAACTAAAACATATATTATTGTTTCTTTGTCAGAATATATTTAAAAAAAAAAAAAAAAAATTTAGTACCTAAAACCTAGTTAAAAAAACGAGTCCCATTTTAAAATTTTTTCCTAAAAATTATTCGAGTAAATTTGTATTAAGTAATGATTTGAGTTAGGTAATTTTTTTTTTTTAAAAATAGACTGACAAAGAAACAATAATATATGTTTTAGTTATTTATGACATCTTGAAGAAGAAAATGGTATTTTTCGAAACCGGTAGATGTATTTAAACTCAATTTAGTGGTTAATAAAACAAAGATAATAAATAAAAATATGAATTTTAACGACAAAGATAAAACTGCTAATTTTAAAAGTATTTTTATTTTATATTTATAAATCACGACATTACCCCCCCCGCAAGCCCTAGTAAGTAAAAAAAAAAGTAATAAATCATGACACCCGTGGTGTGACATCTATATATTCCCCGTAGGTCGAAGTTTCAACTCTCAATTTCTTGATCACTGGGATTAAGCAAAAATATTAAATTTTGTGTACAAATTAGTGCTGATAGTTAGTATGAAGGCCGTAAAATAAATTTGACAAATCAGCGTGAAGTCTCGTTTGAGAACTATTTTTTTATGATGTTGGCAAATTAATTAGATTCTATATAAATTATTGCAGTGCAACAGCTAGTCTCTTTTTTGGAGAGGTAAACGATTTACAAAAATATGTAACTATAAATACTAATTTTAATGTATTAATTATAAATATACACATATAAAATCAATTTTTTCAATCAGTTTTTGCGCTGCCGGGATTCGAACCTGGATCTCTATTTCCAATCCGGGTAAGTACATTGTCAATTGTGTTATAGCCCATGTTCACAGACCGTCTGTTCTGAATAATTACAACTTCACAATAAGAATGTGTTCTCATTTATATGTAACTTTAGTTTTGTAACAGATTCATGTAAAAAATTCAAAATAATTTTAGTAATACTAATTGATGCATTTAATTTGTATTAAAATATCACCGAATTATGTTCTGAAAAATTACAATTTCACTAATAATAATGTGTTCACTTTAAAATAGAATAATATTTACTTTTAAAGAGAACTTGTTTTTTCAACACACTGACATTCTCTAAGAGGGGATGTTAATTTAATCATAATATACCTGTTAACATCGTACGGCACAATCAGAATCAGTAAGTCAAATGATGTATATCAAGGTCGCGCAGTCCATACAGTTAAAAAACTTGTGCATAATTATAATTTATGCGAAATAAATCTAAATTACATATTACGTGTTTGCGCTAATAATGCACAGTTCTCGTGTTAACGTTTTAACTGGAATTATATGGTGGAAGAATTTAAAAATGACAAATAAAGCTGCACATGTGGTTTATCGGCAAAATCTGCTTCAAACGTATACAAACCAAATGCGATACTTGTGTTTCTATCGCCACGCGGTGTACTAAATACACGCCTTCGCTTGAATATACGTGTTTCAAAACAGCGCAGATGTGTTTTTTAAGCGTGGTATAGTTTTATATTATAAAATATGTTTAATCCATTATTTAAGAATTTCCTAAGAATAATATTAATATTTTTCAAAAACGGAAATTAACTCACACGGGTATACTTTTTACAAAAACACGCTTCCGAAAGAGTATTTCTTTCAAATGAATATAACCTTTATCGTTAGTAACATAACCTAAATCCACGCCACTGTATATATATATATATATACACAGTGGCGTGTTTAATTAGTATTTAATACTAATTTAATGTATATATTTATAATTAATACATTAAATTAGTATTTAAAACATCACATACCTATGTGCTGAATAATTACAACTTCACAATAAGAATGTTTTCGCCTTAATATATATATTTATTTGTACGTATGTTACAAAATCGGGTGACGGAAGTAACTACGTATCAGTCTCGGGTCTGGTATGGCTCCGTGTGGAATAATTTACCGAAATATTTTTTTAATTTTTAATAATTATCACAGATTAATTTTAAAATATGTTTTATTTTATTTTAAAAGGTGCAAATAAGTACCACAACTATTTTGCAATCTTTGAAATTGCTCAATTAAATAGTTAGCACTGAAATTAAATCTGGTAAAATGTACTGCGTGACAACACGCAGCACCACCGCGCCAATAAACTAAAAGTTGTATAGCTCTTGTGACTGGTTCGAAACTTATCTAAACACAGCCGCCCGCATTATAAAGCAATTTCAAAAAAATACTGTTTTGGAATGTTCCAAACGTCCATTCTGGTGTTTTTCTACATGTGCAGCCTTCTGTCGAAGGTTCACCATGTCATGTGTGAGATGTATAAGATCACCTGAATTTAAATTTGGATGTTGAGCTACTTTCTGAGGTCTTCCCCAGCATATTGAGTTGTAAGTGATAGTATTTTTTTAATGCGGAGAATGTTCAAGTACGCAACTTTACTTAGTTTGATATTTGTTTTCTTGACTCATTCGTGCATCTTTGTAATATGGTCAACCAAGGAGATCTTTAGTATTATTCGATATAGCCGCACTTCAAATGTGTCCAGTTTTGTAACGCTGGCTTATTTTGATTTCGAGATCTCGACTCTATAGAGCAGCGCGGGTATGACGCCATACCCATATACATCAGGAAAATTATTATCTAATTATCAAACGAAAGGAATCTCGAACATTTCCGGGAATTTATTAGGGTGTGGGTCTCCCGCTGGGGGTTGCTGGGATGGACGATGCCGGGAAGCGTTTCACTGGCTCCCCCTCGCACCTCTTGCGACTTGGACAGGGTGAATTTATGCAATACATAAATGTGACGTCTACCCTCGCCTTTTGGGGGTGTATGAGTTCTATAGCTTCTCTCTGGCTGCCTTCTGAATTTAATGTGATAACGAGTCTCACGTCAAATTATATAGGTATGGCTCTGGTACGATGATATCGGAGCCAACCTGTGATGGTATTAAGATGTTAATAACTGAATGTATTAAAAAAAAGTAATATTAACTAATTGTAATATTAAAGAAAAGGAAAAAAAGTAAACTTAACTAGGTGCTCTAAAAATATAGTCCAAAAACAAGCTTTGAGATTTTTATCAAATAAAGGAAAGCTGCATATTTCGGATATATTCTCCGCAATGAGAAATATGATCTCTTATAACTCATTAAGGAGAGGGGGAGATACGAGTAGAAGGCAGCAGAGGAATGGGTAGAAATAAGTCATCTTGGCTGTGTCATATCAGAAAGTGGTTCATTGTTCAAAAGGCCACAGGAAAATCAGCTTACTGCAACATAGTCGCCAACCTTCGATAAAAGACTGCCCAAGAAGAAGAAGAATGACAGAGTAACTATTTCCAACACTATTCAATCAAAGTACGTTACAATTGGTGAAACGTTCAATGTTATATCATAACAATAAAAATATGGTTGTTAAGATATCGCAAACTGTTGGAAAATATGCAAGATTATCCTTTTTTTTATGTTTTTGGGCTAAATAGATACATAAAACAAAAAAAAAAAAATTGGCATGCACTCCGTTGCTTTATTTCTTGTAATATTAAAAGAAAAAAATATGAATATAAATTTATTCACAAAAAGGGTTAAGCAATGTTTAAAATTTCATATTTTTATTCGGAAATGACATCAAATGTTATATTGATAAAAGTGCGAGCTTATCTTTTGAATTAAATTGATTACAATTCAATTACATATTGATTAAAATTCATTATGGTATTTGTAACTAAGGAAATTGTTTGTTTCGGAATTTTTTCTTTTTATGTACTTAGTTTATATTTTATTGAAGTTATTTGAACGATTCTTTCTTTTTTATTTTGCCACAATGTCACAGAACCTCTCACCAAAAGAAGGGGAACATCGTTAATTAAATGCAGGTGAGACATCATAGGTCTTATGCCACCCCAAATGGCATCATCCCAACTCGCTCATAAACTGTGAAAAATCAAACAGACTATCAAAACGAAAACTCACGATGATTTTTGGGATGGTAAGGCATTTTTTATGCGGAGTTCATGGCAAAAGACGCTAAAATATACCGAATGGTATTGCGAGCCATCCAAAATTGGTGGAGTGGATATTATTCTTCTTCACGACAATACCTGACCCGTGCTTTGTTGTCCAGTTTAGAGTGGGAGATTTTCAATTAATTAATATTATGTTTAAATTTTCGGACCTTTTGATGCTTCCGATCAAGATTTAAAAAAAGAATGTTTTTAAGCAAATAATAGACATCTTATAGAAACGATGCTATTTTTTATTATATTTAATGGAAATATATGAAAGAATGGGTAATTACATTAATATGAGATATTTATTATTTGTGTAATAACAGTGCCTTTGCAGGTGAGAACCCAGTAATTGTGTGTTCTTGGACATATTTAAATATTATTAAGGAGAACACATTCTTATTGTGAAGTTGCAATTATTCAAAATATAGGTCTGTGATATTTTTTAATACTAATTAAATGTATTTATTAGAAAGATATACATATAAAATGAATTATATCGAAAAATCCAATCCGAGAAAGGTGCATTAACCAACTATGCTACAGCAGATAGTTCTTTTGACGACAAATATGTGTTCGAAAATTTGCTGTCAAAAGTAGCATAGTTGGTTGGTTAATGCATCTTCCCCGGATTAGAAAGAGATCCAGGTTCGAATCCCGGTAACGCAACAACAATATCGATTTGATATTATATGTACACCATTCTAATTAACACATTAAATTAGTATTTAAAATATTAAAATATTTCTAAATATGTTTTTAATCACATAGGACGTTGAAGGGTTGATCAGCTGTGGAGGTCGTCATTGCTTCGGGGATCCCCGATCAGCGATCGGCGATAATTGTTGACTTTCATTTCTGCGAAGTGGTTGACTCATTGCCGACAAGAAACCTGCACAAGCCGGCGAGCTAAGAGTAGCTAACGGCGCGCATGCCTCAACTCAATGCCGACGGTTCCATGTTTGTATGCGCGATGCCGCCCAGGCGCCGGGGAAGTTCTCGAGCGTGGTTTCGTAGCATCCCCAACGAACTCGTAAATTAATAACGAACCCATTTCGAAGGTTCTTGATTTTAAATATATATATATATTTTTTTATTTGATTTCGAAGGGAGGAAAATGCCCTGGTGATTATTATAATGGCGTGTGTTGTGTATAACTAAATGTATTTTTATTTTTTTTAAATTTTGCAAGTGTAGAAATTTTACACAGGCGATAATGTATCTAAATGTTATTCTTTACAGTTTTACCTGGTATCGTTTATTTTTGATAAATAAAGATGAAAAAAAAGGTCAATTGGTTGAACTTACCAATGTACATTAAAAATGCAATTTTTAGAAGAATGACTCCAGTACTATGTCCTCTACCTGTTGTTCTTTCGACTCTACGCGTGTTTAAATTAGTTTGTTTGGTGAAACGTGATTATTGTAACAGTTAATTTATGATGTTTTGTTATATAGGTGTATCAAGTATACATGTCTTCTTCATCTCTTCCTCATGTACCGTCTTCTATCGACGCATAGCGATCAAATTGTATCTGATTTATCGTACGCAATAACTACATATTTTGAACTCTTGCACTCTACACCTCTTTTATGTTCCCCGCATAGTGAGTTTTAAGAGATCATTGTTATTTGTTCTTTTGACTTATTCATGCGTCTTAGTGCATCTATAATGTTTCATATAAGTGTTCTGTTATACATTACGAATAACAATGTTTTATACCTACATAACAATATTCTTACTATTTTCAAACTAAGTTATATATTTGTACTGTGAAAATAGAACTAACTTGATGGTTTCCTGGAATCATTAGGCTAGCTGCAAGCTACTCATTACGACATGGTCGTCGCTAGATGTCACCCTGTATCCATTTCACCTTTAAAATCCGGTTATTATTATCTAAAATAGTGTGGTTGAGAATTGTTGGGTATTTTAAGGGTTAAAGTGTTTAATTTTATATATATTATTATATATGTATGTGTTTATAACTTTTTCTTCGAAGATAATGGTTTGCCCGCAGGCATTATTATATTTAGATGATGTAATTTCATATATCTAAGATCTGCACTTAAAATCTCTAGTACTCTTAGTATGGTAAAATAATGATTATCCTCAAGACGTATTATGTAGTGATGTACTAAACCGCTATTGCTATTATGATTGTGTAATTGGTATTCAATCGTAACAAACGACTAAATAACTGATATTTAATTGTTGGAGATTTGGTTTCTAGTGTACCGGTGATTGCTCGACGAATTACGAATTATAAGTTACCAATCATCATTATAATCGAACACAAATCTCCCGATCACAGTCACAATCGCGGTCAAAATAACGGTTTAGTTCATCACTAGTATTATATCATCAATGATGTAGGCAATGGTGACACTGTATTTCATTAGGAGAACACATTATACATAACATACATAATTATTCAGAACGGTAGGTCTGTGATATTTTCAATACAAATTAAATGTATTAATTAGAATGATATGCGTATAAAATCAATTTTATCGAAAAATATTGTTGTAAAAACACAGTAGATACTTTAGAACGTTTTCGGGAACATCTTCCCATTATCAATATTATAATTTAACTAAAATTAAATATACTTTCAGACAGTAATATATAGTGTGTTTGGAGTTAACGAAGGTGTAGATGGAGGTGAACAGTTATATATATCTCATAGAGACGAAGCTATTTTTTATTAATGGAAAAATACGGAAGTATGGGTAATTACAGGGCTTACGACCTTCTTCGGCTGGCTTAAGTGATCACTTTACACAATGCAATGTGTTCACCTCTATATCTATAAAATTTTTGAAAGTTGTATATATGTTAATATGTGGAAATATTTCGAATACCACTACACCATCGCCATCTATGGACTAAATTTGATATTAATTCCCTGAAACAGCATATATGTCACAATGAGAATCTAATATATTTTTCCATTAATAAAAAATAGCTTCGTCCCTATGAGATATCTATTATTTGTTCTATAATATGATTGTTCATTAAAAATGTAAAACGTTTGCCTCAGTACGGGCGAAGCCCAGTGAGGAAGATATTAAAATACGAAACGTATCTACAACATATGATATGAGGCAGATATTAAAATACGAAATGTACCTACAACATATGATATGAAATAAATAAAAATATATAAGTATTATTGTATATTTTTTAAAGAGAACACATTATTATTTATGAAGTTGTAATTTTTTCAGAGCATACTTCTGTGATATTTTAATACAAATTAAATATATATTATATATATATATATATATTATACATACAGATAAACTCAATTTATCGAAAAAATATTTTAGCTACCACCGGGGATTTGAATCAGGATCTCTTAAATAAATAAAACTTAAGATGTGCCAATTTGAAATAGCTGCAACATATAAGTTCGAAAATTTGTCGACTATTTACGAGGCTGACGTAGTGTAATTGGTTATCGCACTTCCTCGGATAGGAAGGGATCCTGGTTCAAATCCCGGCGGGAGCTAAAATATTTTTTCGATAAATTGAGTTTATCTGTATGTATAATATATCTTTCTAATAGATGCATTTAATTAGTATTATTACGTTAATAACATTTTGTCTTGTCTTTGTTGGTTTCCACCTCACTTATATAAGTCACTGACTCAAACTATGTGAAGTGACATCATTTGCTAATGCTCTGTAGAAAATATTCACTGTACATGTACACCCCCCGGTCTGAGGAACTTACGTCATTTGTTTGTACACGCGCAGCACCCATGACAACAACAAACTGTAATGATTTTCCGGATTTTGATTTTCCGTCGACCTACAAACGCGACCTTTTATATTTCTCGTAATCTAGCCCAACGGCCAGGGGCGTAGTATACTCTGTACGTTAAAAAAAATTACCATAACATATTAATTATCCATAATAATATTACGTCTCCCCATCTATTTCTATGACATGCAGAGCGTCATTATGTCTGTTTGAAGAGACGCGTGTTTGGAGCGGACTTGAATTTATGCGTTTCAATACATTTTAAACTTGGTGTTATTTTTTATTATAATATATGTTAAATCTTCTTGAAAAATTATTCAAAAATAATAACCGATAAATTAATATTTTGCAAGAACGGAGATTAACTCACGGGGTATTCTTTTTACAAAAATAGCCTTTTATAAAAATGAACGGTTTCCAGTTCTCAATCGGCACGGCTTAACCTTTACCATACCATGCTAAAAATACTGCTGTAAATTCGTGTTACTGCAAAAAATTTGAGTTTTTTTAACACTTTAAATGGGAATAAAATGCTTTTACAAGCTTAAATGGCTTTACAATAGTTAATGTCACAGTTACCATAAATATAATAAGAAATAATAAATATAATAATTAAATAAGTTTATTTTATTCTCAAACATTATTCTTGTAACGCATTCGTCAAAAGACCCATCTAACATGATCTTCATCTATATCTCTCATCACTAAAATTAATGTGTGATCTTTTTCACGTGGTATTTTCAACGCAGATAGCATGCAACGCATCAATTTTATATAGCATTGAATTAAAAAATGATTATTTTTATTATGATTCGCTTTACATAATTGGTTTTCCACTACTCATTTCTAAATGTAAATGATATTTTTAGAACTAGGTAAATTGTAAGTTTTACGTTGTGTATATTTATAGAAATTGGCTCGGTAGGCCTATGTTACCGCATGGCTAGGGAAGGGTTAAGACCAACGTCCCCGATACTTTACGATCACTGTGCCCAAATAATAAATCTTTTGTACAATTTTTAGTTACACTGCTAATTAAGAAATACATTACCTTACAAGTACAAGGCAAATATTTGTGTTTGTATAATAATATACAATGTAAAGAATTAATAAGTAGTTAATGTCATTTGATTACGAGGGCTGTATGATAAGTACCCGTGTTTAACAACTGATGGCGCCACTGACGCAAAATCTGTATACCATTGTTTAATGCCATCTTTCGAACGACGCCTGTCAACATTTCGGACAGATTTATCGAATAGTTTTGTTTACCATGAAAAAATAGCAATGTCTGTCAGTGATTCGATTCTTTTTTTTGGATGGGAAAACGTGTGAGGAAATTAAAGTGAACGTTCATTTCGTTTACAAGGATCATGTTTAATGAATTCAAGCGTGGCTGAACATCTAGTGTATGCAGTACATAATGAAGAAGTATAAATAAGTCAAAATGACAACTGTCAAACAAAGGAAATCTGCATACTTCGGATAGTTACATTCCCGCAATGAGAAATGTGATCTCTTACAATCCATTGTGCAGCAGCAGATAGTATGCAGCAGAAATGTAGATGGTTGAAAAGGGGTTCAATATCTAAAATGCCAGTGATCTTATACGTGATATTTATTTATGTACACCCTATACCGAATCGTTTTGAGAGTCGTTTACTCTCGTTTCGATTCGTCATAATTACATATTTATTTTATTTTATTACTTTATTATCATGACACCATCATAGGCTGGCTCCGGTATCATCGCACCAGAGCCACACCTGTACAATTTGATGTGTAAATCGTTATCACATTCAATTCAGAAGGCAGCCAGAAAGAAGTTATATAAATCATACACCCCCAAAAGCGGAGGGTAGATGTCACAATTATGTGTTGCAGTCGCAGAACTCGGTCACAGTCCGGCGGGAATTCACCCTGTCACCCTTGGTCGCCAACATTCGACGATAGAAGATGGCATGTGAAGAAAAAGTGTCTTATTAAAAATTATGTGCGCGCTATATTTTTGTGTGTGTGCTTTGATTCTATCGTGTGGTAACACTAAACCACAAGAAGTTAATCAAATCAGGGACATTCTCCTTTATCATTAATATCTTACGCTTGTGTGTTCGATCCGTTGCTATACGAGGACAATGCAACTGTTTGTTTCGTCTGAAATCATTATTTATATTTTTCTAGCTATGATGGTCCACGTATGGTTAAACGACCTGCTAATGTTCTCTGCGCCCTCTGACCATGGGATATGGGCGTCAAGAGCAGCTAATCTGAGATCGGCGCAATTTTTTTGTCTGGTTAAGTTTATAAAATATTATCCAACACCCAGAGGCTAATAATTAATTACAGGAATTGTGAAATCCCCGCCATTGCAAAAACAGTCTGTTAATGTGCAATTTTTTTGAGAATCTAGTAAAGCTTAGTACTGTACGAAACATGGACAATTAACCACACAGAGATAAATAGTTTGCAAGCATTGAAAAAGGATGTGAAAATAAACGATTGGATTAGAAGAATTGCAAATGGGGAGGTTCTATGAGTGCAAGGAAAGAAGACCGTAAATCAGAAAATCTGAGGGGTCAATGAATAGGAGACATCTTGGGTATGATATAGCGCGCAGAAATGTAAATAAAATGAAGTATGAGCGAGGCGAAAGTAGCCATTTCCAGTTTACTTCTGGATGATGTCTAGGATAGAGACCCACGACGAGCATTGCACCGACAAGAATACACTTTAATATTGTTTGGCATTTATGACAGATCCATAGATCGCCGATGGCCGTGCGCGAGTGGATGCTCCATTAGGTTTACTATACCTTTCTATCCCTCACCCCTCCTTTTACCCTATGCCTCAGATGACTCACGACTTTCCCGTGTGTGTTATCTGTGACTGTGAACTGTCAACAAGTGTGAACGGCCTGCTCGTGCTCGTCACATTGATTTGAATTAAAATTGTGTATTCGGTTTCTCGCGTTGCGTGCCGAAACTACTATTGTGTTCACAATGCTTCGTGCGAATCAGCGAAGATGTTTCCTGAAGTTTAAGAGAGCTGTGACTACAGCAGAGAAAATCCAGGTAAGTTGTGCTTCCTGGTTGGTCCTTGAGCCCTTATTGTTCTGTCCCTATACCAAATTACTTCCACCCTTTCTACACTCCGTTTCACCACCCCTCGTGTGAACAAATATGAAACGATAATAAAGCACCAAACAGCCAAACGATAGCGGATTTACTCCTGTGGTTGCGCGCTCGCTAAGCAATATTCGAAAATATATAATGGAAATATTTACGCACCCACGATTAACAGTCTTGTGTCTCCGGCACGGTGTAGCCAGCCAATACTTTATCAGTCTAAACCCTCATACAAGTAGCCATCTTGTCAAGACGACATCTATTAGATGTGTTAAGAGTGAAAAAAGATACATGAAAGGATGCAGGCAGTGTTTCTTCTAAGAGTACTAGTGCGCTTTGAACAAAGTGAGTTGAACAAATTGTTGTTCTTGTTCTAGTCTTCGGGGGTTCGAGCCTAGTTTTAGGAGGCCATCAAGTTAGTTCTATTTTCATAGCATAAGCGTTTAACTTGGTTTAAAAATAGATTTTAAAGAGAACAAAAAGTAATAGCCCTCCGAGGGGTTCTTTCGACACCAATTATTTAATGTTATGATAGAAAATCATCCATTAGAATTTATCCACTTGTTATTTCGAAGCATACGCGATAATATATTATTATTCCATTGTTATTGTTATTATATAATTATAGTCGAGAATAAAATATTAATTCGTTCATGTATTTTGATTTTTTTGTCTAGAGTTAAATTTATAATCGTTAATATTTGAATTTATGAAAATAGATAATTAAATTTTGAAAGTGTAATTTGTGTATTAATAATAATTATACTTATATAATATACAAATAACTTAAATCTCCAAGAGATTGTGCTTACGTGTGTGCCTGCAATATTATGTTTACACATTTGTCTCGTCAACGAGACATATAGCACCGAGTCATTTGGGTCGCCCCTACTCCAGTGTGTCCAGGGCTTGCTGTGGGCGGATACGTAACATCCATATTCAGCGATACATTTCTCAAGCGTCTATTTTCCGCTTGTCGCTATTGCGGACTGTCCAAGTCTACGCTCCATACGTGAAGATTGGAGAGATAAGTGTGTGAACTAATAGTTTTTATTACATTTAATGGAAAATATATGGAAGAACAGGGCTTACGACCTGTCTTCGGCTGGCTGGCTTAAGTGATTACTTTATATATATAATGTTCACCAATTCTCACCCTTCAAACTCCACATTTATCAAATTTTTGAAAGTTGTATATATGTTATCGCCATCTATGGACCAAATTTGATAATTAATTATTCCCATTTTTTTAAAAACAGCATATATGTTATAACTATGAGAATCTGATTTTTTAAAAAAAATTTATTTAATCAATATTCTTTATCTGTAAAATGTTTTTTTAACATGTTATACTAGAGTACGACTGAAAAATCAATATTTTTTATATGTTTTCTTATTTTGACTAGTATATTTTTAGCAATATTTGAATATGTCCAAGAACACACAATTACTGGATGTTCACCTACAAAGGTAATATTTATTATACAAATATCAGATATCTCATAGAGACAAAGCTATTTTTTATTACATTTAATGGAAAATATATGGAATTATGGGGTAATTACTAACGAGTCCGCATACTAACATATATACAACTTTAAAAAAAATTGATAAATGTGTAGTTTGAGGGGTGAGAATTGGTGAACGTTATAATTTTAAAAATGTCGATGATGTTCGAACTCACCTAGAAGCATATTTTTCTTCAAAGGATACTGGCTTTTCATAAAAAGCGAATTAAAAGTATACCAACAAGATGGCAAAAGGTCCTAGATAACGATGGAGGTTATATAATCGATTAAAAATAAAATTAAATGTAGTTGAATTCTTTTTTTTTTGTTGCCACTTAAATAATTGATTACTTATGGGTACACCGATATGTTGATGTGATCACTTAAGCCGGCCGAAGACAGGTCGTAAGTCCTGTAATTACTCTACTACTACTACGAGATATCTATAATTTGTTTAATAACATAGTTTTAGTTGCCGACTCGATGGTTACCGTATTTTATTTGCTTTTTGTTTTTCCCCGAATTTATATGATTACACATGTATCGATTACCGCCATTGTTGGCGTTATTTCTATTGATAACAAAAATAATGACACAATCGAGATAATTATGAAGGCACCTTGTTTTGCTTGCATCTGAACAGGATCCAGTGTTGAATTGTACATTTTAATCAGTTCACCTATAATGGCCAGTTCTCATCTGCCATGATGTCATCTGTCATCGGTCATTAGCTGCGGTGTCCCCCCGCCTGGAGGATGCTGTCTGCGCTGTAACAATAGCGGAGAAAATTGCACTGTCATTATGGTCAATCTGCACACTTTTAACGATACTGATTGGTGCGAGGTACACGTGTTGTGTAACTTCTAGTAAAATTGTCTGATTGACTGAACATGTACATTATGTTTTATTCGGTGCCCTACCCTCCCTTGTAAACTTTGTTACGTAAACTGCGTTAAAAAATGTAGTTTTTTTATACACTATTATTTTTACTTTTACTGGTACTGGGATCGATAAAATCTTTTTAAAATAAAAAAAATTTGAATTCTCCCAGTATCTGCTCGGCGTTGTATACGTACATGACAAATTATCATGTACGTATATTACGCCTCAACTTTTATCATCAACCGCTGACGACTCTGAACGCACCTTGCATATACCGGTGCGTAAAACAGGTCTCCGTGCAGCTGTACATGTACTGATGTCGTTTAAGGCACAAAAAATGCTAAATTATTCAATATAATTTATAATAATACATTTTCCACCACGATCGATTTACCAAATACATAACATGTACAGTATGTAACAAATAACCACAATATTTTTACAGATACCTGACTAAATTACGAGTTGAAAATGCTCAAGTAGTAGAGAATTCATTACAGCAAATATTATTATTGTAAATATGAGATTTTTATAAAATCATGTTAACCTTCAGGTCACTTCAAAATTGACCCATTATTATTATATATCTATAAATATAAAAATGTGTAGCCGCATTTCGGATGACCTTTTATTTATTAAATTTTTTTATTTGACATTTTTGCAATTTTTTTATAATATGACTTATTAATTAATTTTACATTATCGGAATTACATGTTTTTTATTCGCTTACCTCTCCCAAAAAGACACTAGCTCACACTGTAATAATTTTATGTAGAGTTATACATTTGTAGTCTATAATTATTTATTGTCTATTTGTGTGCTTCTGAAGTGTTCTATAATATTATTTATTTTCTAATTATGCGGTTCTGAAGCGTTCATTTATTTTCTTTCCGAGCTCTTTTATATATTTTATTTCTTCAATTTGTGTAGGTTGGCTATTGAAATTTTTTATCCCTAAGTATATAAAATTTTGCTGATAGTGTTTGGTGTTACATTTAGGGATTTTAAAGTTATGTTTAAACCATAATGATGTGCTTGTTTCAAATTTTACAGTGTTATTTTCTTTAAGTAGTTGATTAATTGAAATTTTTTTGTAAATGTTTTCTATTTTGGAAACTGGGACTTTTGCAAAAATCTTTTTTTAAAAATATTACTTTGATGATTGTTCTCTGTATTATTTTTACCGAGTTCATTATATTATTGTGTGCTCCTCCCCACCCAATTATTCCATACTGGAGTAGTGAGTGAACGATAGTTGTTTTTGTATTCAATTTGTAATTTGGAATCGAAATACTTGCATTACTATGACTTTTTTAAAAATGCTCATATCTCTGACATGGTTGAGATTAGATTGCACATGCAGTTTGAATTCGACTCATAATTTAATATGTATACTAAAATATTATGCAATTATATTGTTAAATTCGAATTATTTTTACCTTCTTTTTTAGACTGATCAAATAAATTATATTTTTATTTATTATCTTTGTTTCATTAACCACTTAATTGAGTTTAAATACATCTAGCGGTTTCGTAAAATACCATTTTCTTCTTCAGGATGTTATAACTAGCTAAAACATATATTATTGTTTCTTTGCCAGAATCTATTTTAAAAAAAATAAAAATATTTTTAAGTGGTTAATGAAACAAAGATAATAAATAAAAATATGAATTTTAACCACAAAGTTAATATTTTGCTAATTTTAAAAGTATAAATAAATTATAATTCAATAGATGTGTTGGATTTATAATGAAGCAATACAAGCGCTACGATATCGTAGAGAGGATTATTTTATTTATTAGATATTCATGTCTATTGTGTAAACCGGATGTAAATATATATGTAGGTGCCGTGAGAATAGTCCACATCGAGAAGTTTGACCTCATTATATTAATATTTTTTACTAAATGCTTTGTGCTAGTATATAATATTAATAATATACCTTTATTTTTATTAAATTAATAATTGAAAATTAATTGGACAGAAAAAATCGAAATGACAATGTTTTGATTACATTCGTAACCACAATTAAAGAAGGAAGAAGAAGACTGCCGAGGAAAACATTAGATATGGTACAAAATAGATCGATGGAGAGTTCGATAAAGGAATGTACCTTATTTCTGAACGAAGGGGTGGAGAAATATTGGATGCCGGAAGGGTAGAAGGAATTCGAGAGAGGGAACAGGGGGCGGTTGAAAGACCACTCGGAACCAGAAAACACGACCCACTTGTGAAATGCTCCTTTTGGTATTTGTATCTTCTTCCACTTGATCCACATGTTTTCTGGCTCCAGAACACGTACTCCGACGGTCCGCACGAAGCACTCTTGAATATACATTTCGATGGTAGCGCGAAGTGTCAAACAAACACCATGCACAATAGCACGATGTACAGTATTAATCGGTAAGCACGGATACTTCAAGCCGACAATTCGTTCCCACACGGCAGAACGAATTTGGCGGCAGTTAACAACCATAGAAAACACAACCACAGAAAAAGGTCGTATTCTGGTATAGGGGGAGGGGGTAGTGGGCAGGTAATGGACAATAATCGTCGATCTACGTATGTTATGCGCGCGCATTGCGACTGGCGATTCATGAATAAATTAGAAAGATCGAAAGGAAGAAGAATATATATTATTATGGGATAATCTTCGAGGGTTGATTGTCTGTCTATGTGAAAACGAAAAATAAATATATATAAGTGTTTTCTAAATTTACGCGGAATGAGTATAGTGTTGGGGGCCAGTTCCTTCAGTCCACCGCTGCCTGGGAGCGGGTCGTCAAACCGGATTCTACTCAGGAACCCCCGGAGAATCAAAAGCTTTTCTTTGTTCATGCAATTATAGTCCATGTCCGCCTTTATAATATACGTGTTTGTTACACACGGATCTGATCTTTGGATCGACCGGCACGTACTTTGATTGATCGATTGCCATTTATTACTCTCTTGTACAACGAATAAACATTATCATGTGAAAATATTCTGATATATTTTTTTTGTAACCGAAGTAAATATCGCGAAAATGCCGTCCTGTCACGCAAACGCAGTGATGAATGGAAATGTCATCATCAGCAGCGTTAGCAGCAGCGTTATAACCAAGGGCGTGCAGTGCATACAAGTAAAAAATCTGTGCATTACTAAAAATTTTGGGAAAACAAATATAAATTAAATAATTGGAATAACATAAACAGAAACATTATTTTACAAGTAGCGCCATCTGTGTACCAGTGGAGACTTTAATCGCTTAGTTCTTAAAACTACCACGACAACTCGCCGCTGTATCCATGGCGCTCTTGTGCATTCGCCGCATTGAGCTATTCACAATTACTCTGTTCTATCTTTAAGCTAGTGAATTACTCGTGTCATATAATTGGCTATTTACTGAATTGAAAATTCCTTTCGGTTGATCCGTTTTGTATGGAGTCGTTACCTATGCTATTTTTTAACAGAATAACATTAGAAAGCGACTGCGTGCAAATCATTGAAGTATCTACATTCTCTTTTACCAATTCGCGAATTTTACTATCTTACTGTTTTTAACGTGTTGATTTCATGGCCGTTCTTTGCGTTTGAGGTGCATGAATTTGTTTTTGATTTGGGAAAAACAAAAAGCAATTGGCAGAATTATTTCCTACGTTAACCTTTATTTCGTTTAGTTATTATACGTGAAGGATTTTCAAACGATAAAAGAATCATGTTCAGTCATAAAAAATGTTCTTAAAAACGTCTATACATTTTTTATATGGGTAAAAAGGTATTATTTTACGTTAAAATTTAAACTTTAAAAACACTATTAATAGTACTCGTAAAATTACAAATAAATACATGGTGGGGTCGTGTATACACGACGGATTCATTTTGTCTAAAGACGTTGGTTCTATTGTAGTACAAATATTATATATGATTGTATTATATCATTGGTAACAGCATAACCTAAATCTATACCTGCTGCACGTCACTGCTAATACCGATATCTATAAAAATAAATTTTAAAAGCATTCCCACACCTTTATACAATATTTATACTTGCATACTGTATATTTACTTAATTGAGGAAACACACTGTGTTATTTTAGGTGTGTGTGTGTGTGAATTTTGTTATTATGTTTGATTATTCAATACGATAATTTATAGGATCCCCCTGACTATTGAAATTTACGTAGTTTTATTCGATTTCACACCAAACGAACTCGGTCAGAGATACCGCTAAACATAAACTAGATTTTGTTTACTTTTATTACAGTTTAACCGACATTTTTGTGGCCACGATGGACCTCGACCTCTTAGAATAACAATACCTATTTTGGACTAATTTGAGTTATTGCGTGAAATAGGTTCCAAATACATTAATTATTTATTTCTTCTTTACACATCGACTCTATTTAACGGATATTAAAGGAAATAGCCAGAGCTGAATGTTACAATTGCATCAGTTATTTATTTCAATTTATGGATCGTTATTGTTCATTTACAATGTTTTATTTATTTATTTTTAATTTACCTCATCTCACAGTGGTCATTGATAATACTGAAAATAAGTTAAGACCTTAAAACTAATTATATTTGCATACTCATGACACTGACATACATATATAGATCCAGATCCAATAGCGACGAAGTGCAATATATATATATAGATTCCTTATGTGTGGTGAGTTATGGGTGAGTTATCCTGTGTGCCGATTCAGTAATAGTTGCATGGTGCATCTCAGGTCCAGGAGGTGACCGGCCGCGGGGATGAGGCCGGGGCAGGCGGCCGCGCTGCAGGCGTCGCGGCGCCGCGAGGCCGAGGAGGCGGCCGACGCCGCCCGCGCACGGCTGGACGCCTATTGGTCGCGCCACCGCCGAGCGGCCGGCGCGGGGCTGCCGGCGCGCTGGATGGACCGCCGTTACTACGAGCAGGCCGAGAGGGACGCCAGGGAACTGGACCGCCAGAGGAACAAGGAGAGGTACCGTTGACATCGCCGCATCAAAAGTAATACACTGTATCTAAGCGCGCCCAAATAATAATTTGCGAAGACATCATCGACATTGGGATTGCAGTCGAAGATGTTTTCGCAAATTAAAAATTATTTACATTGGTTCGATTTTTCTTTATTTGTCCCGCTTTATCCGCAATTGTTTAATGCGACACCGAATAATCGAGAGTCTACTGTACTGGGTGTGGTGCACAATATTTTAGAGCTATGTAAAGGTGTATTTTGATATTGGTTTTATTGGAAACACTAGCGACTTCACATATCCCCACAGAAGATAATCCGTCAATTCACAGGTCCATCACGCGAAATTATGCGCTCATTGAATGTTTCCTTCGATAAATTGCTGGTAGCGTGAGCTGTGTGGCACGTTGCGCCGTCTTGTTGAAACCGCAGCTCTTCCACATTAATGCCATTCAATTGGGGAACGAAAAAGTCAGTAATCATTGATCTATTGCTGTGCGTGATGATGAATCTACTCCTTCGGGTCCTCCTCAATACTAAGGTCCTCTGCAGCAACAGAGATTATCAGTATTATCAATTAGAGTATGCGTGGTGCGAAAACGATCCGTGTTTATTCGAATTACTTGCTCGGATGGACGTTCATAAATGTGTACAATTTGCAACCATTGTTCTGGCGTAAGTCTATTCATGGTGAAATGGCAAAGCAAACTGAGTACAAATCAGCTGTCAGCTGTCAAATTGGTTACTGCTGGAAAAAGTGTTGCCAATTCGAAAAATAAACCTCTTAAAAGAACACCATTTAAATTTTAAAATATAAAATACGATTAATTGAAATATTAAATTGAATCCAAATTATATATTGAATACAAAAAATAAATGATCATCGAATTTGGAGCGGTCAGAAATGTTTTTGTTAGATGATTAAGCGCCCGAAACAAATATATACAATAATAAGAGGTCATTTTGAACTATGTAGACTTAAAGCTCATACAATAATATTTTCCATAATGGTACAGAATTTGTACATCTCCTTGAGCATTTTCGACTCGTAAATTAGATAGATACCCATAAGATATTGTGGACTAAGACTGTTACATCCTGTATTTTATTTAGGGTACAAATTGAAGTAGTACAGCTTATACAGAATATATATAGTTATATAGTTTTTATAGAAAAAGAGTCTATAAAGTCTTTTGTTTGGGGTTGATGTATTGTTGCCGTAGAATGCTCTTGTCAAGAACACTTTTATCACACTATAAACAATGGTGTTTTTACAGGAATCTAGAAGATAGGCGAAATAAATTGGCAATGATGCTATTCCACGAAGATATGCAACAGAAAGAAGAACTGAAGATCCACCAAATGCATGTTAAGATGCACAAACCGAGGTGAGTATCAACATTAACACAAATAGTTGTGTAATCATGTACAAGATTGGAAGAAAATTACATGTACATAGATTATATTAAATTAAATTATATGTATAGAAGCTAGAGCTCCCTTGTCGGTCCCACCCATCGAAACTAATAAAACTATGCGATATTAATGCAATATATTGTTCAGTATAGAAAAAAAAAAATAAAAACAAAAAAAATTTAGACCTTCCAGCATCGGTGACAATAAAAAAAAACAAATATCAGCTTACATAAAACCAAGGAGAGGAGAGAAAAAAATATATGTTCCCGTAATTTCCTTCGACAGCTGGTTCCCAGGTTTCCGATTGACAATAAGGGCACATATGATACGTGAACACTGCACTAACCTTTTTACTATACGTGCTGATTTTCTAGTCCGATGTCGTTCTTTTGGTTGGGTAGATTTCGACCGACCGAAGTGCGCACTTCCGACGATTATTCAGACCTCTGGACTAGTCAAAGTACAGGATGTAATTGATCTGCCTGTCGTTTACCGTTTTCTTGTATTCTCCAAGAAAAAGGTGCCAATACCCACATACACACATGCACAATATTATCAATCAAACCCAGTGGTGCCAATCGGAGTAACAAGGCACGTAAACACATACTAATATACCTGTGTGTCATTACATAAGATCCAGCATAAGACACAGAGGAGCAAATATATGAGTAAAACAAATACGTAGATAATAAATGAAGGTTCAGTAGTTTAAGGCAGATGCTCAGGGACACCCAGTCATCAAAAACATTACCAGAAGAGGGACATTGAACGAGACACAAAATGGTTTGAGTAACAGCAGACTGTGTTAGACTAATTTAGACAATACTAGAAGTGGTGGAGACAGCCTGGGTAAGTTAGTGATCATTGAATATGTTCAAGAATGAAGAGCAAGATGCATTTTCAACAACATATACAGACTTAGTCTGAAAAATGACAGTAACCCTGTTACATGTCGCAATGAATAATAAATTATTATGTAGCGCATTAATTTATATTTATTTTTCAGGTCATACCTTGACACGGTACCGACATCCACTCTGAGAGAAGTGAACTTGGGATTTAAAGTTAAGGAGGAAGAAAGAAGGAGGCAAGAAGCAGAAATTATGCTGTACCATCAGTGGAGAGCCAGCCAGCCTGCCATTAGGGAGTGTGAGAGCAGGCAGAGGCACGGAGCTCTCAAGTCTGCATGGTAAGAAGCCACGCCACATTTTGTTACAACAGACGGAAGGTACCTGAATGACGATGTTTCATAATAAAATTAATGACAGAATTGCTAAAATATACTTTTACCTTTACTTACTTACTTATCATCACGCCGTTTCTCCGCGGGGGTAGGCAGAGAGGATAGAACACCACACTCTTCTGTCCTGACACACAATTCTCGCCTTATCCACATTCATACATCTTCTCATATAAGCTCGACGATTATTGATGCTTTTAACAGGACCATCCTCCAGTATCTGGTTTACCTGGTCATGCCAAGTTTTCCGCTGACGCCCTCTACTTCTGGTGCCATCAACACTTACGTCATATATATTTCTTACCATTCTCTCCTCATTACACTACTTACTCACTATAGTACGTTAGAACGGTAGTTTTAAAACATTTTGAAGACTTAAAAATAAATGATCCTTGGCATGAAATGTATCATTGTTGTCTCAATAATTTTTTTGGAAAGGAGTACGAATATAGCAACACTATAAAAACTGTTTGACCAGCTTTAGTTTAATGAAGGATATTACACGCTTATGGTAGCTTTGTTAAGTGGACTATCAATAGAACAGTATTTGGAATCATCACGGTGGTGCCCACTGGAGCATTCTATGGTGGTACAGTCTAGTCAGCAGACACGCGTCGTCGCCGCAGATTAATTAAATTTGATTAAATCTTAAATTAATATATAAAATTGAATTTCAGGATGGAGCAGGTAATTGAGAAGGAAACAAATAGAAAAAAGGAAAAGGAGGAAACTGAGAAGATATTGCAGGAGAGAGACAGATGTCTAAAGAGACAGATGGAGAGAGAAAAAGAAGCTGTACTGGTGAAAGAACAAAGGATGAAGGTAATTATTTATTCAAAGCATATTAATATAAGTCCTTGAACATGAAATGCTGTTATTATCTATTGATAACGTATTTGAAAACTGAATATTTCCATTTGCTGACTAGTATCAACTTGAAGGGGAATCGGCACTTATCTTTTGATTGATAAAATAATTTGCTATATTTGGATATCTAACATATGTGCAAGATTGCTAATAGTGAGATTAAAGATTGAATTACACAATTGAAAAACATTAACACAATACGTCGTCCATCTTTCAAAAAGGCGTATCTCGTTTTTTTGATAAAATTGAGTTACAACTGGGGTTACATTGCCCAAACACATGCCCATAATCCATTCAAACAGTCATGTCTGAATTTTATTCCAATGAAATAATGTTATATAAAAACATTTTGATTTGATCACCCTTGCCGTTTTTACAAATGACAGTAATAAGTAATATTTATGGGATAAATACACCTCACACTGTCTTTAAATCAAAAAAATTCCATAAAAATCGGTAAGACTCTTTTTTTTTTTTTATCATTTTTCAACAATGAAAAATTCCACGCAATTTGTTAAAATATCATCTGCTGTAAAATCAACGAATTCGAGATACGGCTCTTTAAAAGATGGACAATGAATAATACCACAAAAATTTCTAATTAATATACGTAGAGCAATTGCAGCTTGTTTGTAGTGAATTAAAATTATAGGAAGACTTTTCATAACATAAAAGACAATTATACATTGGCAGATTTAAAAAAAGGAGTGACAAGCATACTAAGATGTGCACATACTTAACAAATAAAAGTCAAAAAGTTGAATTTGGTTCAGATTGGTCAAAAAATGTAGGATTCAATAGAGAACATATAGACATTCATTTGATTATTCTAGGATCTCCAAGAGCAGTTGTGCAAGCAGATATCTGACCTTCGTGAATCCGAAAAGTCTGCTAATTTACTCCGGCGCCAGGAAGAGGCGGAGAGCAGCCTTCTCGAGGCTTTAAGAGCGGCGGGCGACTTGCGGAGGGAGGGAGCTACGAAGAGAGTCGCGGCCAGGACCGTTACACTCAGTAATATGGCCATGCAGGCACGGCGGTTGAAGGAAAGGGCAAGAGAAGCGGAGAAAGATGTGGAGGCAGATCTGAGAGAGCTGGCGGCCATTGCGGTGGCAATTGAAAAGGTTTAATTTATACTAAAGTTTGATGGTGACATTTGAATATTATTTCACACGGTTAATTGAAAATACAGTCGATTCCGCTTAATTGGGACACATCGGGACCAGGAAGTTTGGCCCAATTGACCAAAGCAAGCTTAAAATTTAATGATGAATATTTTACCCGGCTATAATTTTTTTTGCCTCCTGGTTACTTACAGGCACAGTTGGATCTTAATCATCGTCGTCTTCTTCATCTAATTTTTGATATTTCGATTAAATGCTTCAACAATTGCATCCTCAGTCTTCATTTTCATCGTAACATGGTAAATTGTTATTATTGTCGAAAATTCTTGATAATTAATAATAGAACTTCTGACATGTCCTCAATTCCCTCATTGCTTAAAATTTAGGAAATGTCTAAAGGTTTAATGATTTTATATGGTGTTGGTTTTTATAGCTCGGCAACTGTCAGCAACCAACTGTATTGCTTGCAAAAGGGAAATTTTTGCACTAACTCTCTGGTTTTTGTGGAACTTATTAATAAATTTTAAACTTGTGTATTGTAATCTTAAATTTACTGTCCCAACTAAGCGATGTAAATTACTATTAGTTCCTTGGTTTGGTTTCCTTTCCTTTAGATTTGATCTAAATAAGCGGCTGCCCCAATTAACCGGCGACCCAATTAAGTGGAATCGACTGTATATGTATTTTTTGGGTTTTTATTTTATATTGAAGCATATATTAGATACAATGTAATTAGTGTCTCTCTATTTAACATAAGTAATGAAAATTACATACCAATTGTGTAAGATATCCAAGTACAGATTTTTTGATCACCTGTATTCTTTTTGTTTAGGATACACAAAGACAAGAGTCGAGCAGGATGGAATGGAAGGTGGCGTTAGAGAGCGCTGTGGAGAGTCTAGAAAAGCAGAGAGAGTTGGAGAGGAATCGGCAGAAGCATCTGGAGGGCATCATGGATGGAGAGGCCAGAGTTATATTCGCAAAGCAGGAGAAGGTATTTTGCTTTATTACAATTAGGCATGTAGTAGAAGATATAATATTAAGATTAGATTTATTTAATATAGTCTTGGAGCCAACATCGATCCATGAAGCTGGCAAAAGAGGAATGAAAGTAGACTAAATGCAGTGAAAATGAAAATATATCAATTGTTTTACATTTAGCAAATTAAATCTGCCTTAATGAATATCCTTCATTCCGAGTGAATTGCTAAAAACTATTCCGAATATTGAAAATCCCGAACATTTTCTCATTCACCCCAATCCAATTTACAATGATATTAATAAATATTTAAACCTCATAATAATGTATATTTGACATCACTAGAAACATTTTTTTTTTCAAATCTTTTAAGATAGCTTTTAGAACGGAATGATTAATTTCAATTTTAGTTCAGTAGAAAAAATAATATTTCTTACTGTTGTGTACATTGTAAATAAAATAAAACGAATATTCTAGAAATGGCAAGAAGAACACTCGGCTCGACAAGCCTTGCTGGATGACATCCTTTCGACGCTGGATTCCCAAGTGAAGGCCAAACTGGAAGAGTGCAGGAAGAAGCAGCAGGAGAATATAATGAACCGGGAGCTGATGTTGGTCCAGATAGAAAGAGCCAACTCGGAGATGGAACAAGCTGAAAAGCTAAAAGAGGTACATATGTTTTTCCTCCCAATTTTGTGTAACCCTTAACCTTTCAAACCTATTAACTAACATATACCTAATTAGAAATTGAAGAGTTCGGCTGAATAACGGTCTATGTGGATTATTTTAAACTTTAGAGAAGACACAATAAAAGTCATTGCTAAATTAGGGAAACACCTTTTTTCCCCGGAAGTAACATAGGTCAAACTCTTATGGCAGTGACATTTCTTATGTCATTGTTTTCAGGGAATATTATTTTCCATTATGGCTAAATCATATAGTTTCACTTATGCGACTGAATGTCAATAGGTTTATTAAAACAAGATAAAATCAATAGCACAGTTTAGAATACAGCAGTTTCATAAACAAAATTATAACAAGCCAATGATACAATAAATAAAACCATGAACGTAACTGCTACATAGACCATTGTTCTAATTATGGAACTCATGATTCCAGCTGTGTAAAGTGGTGTAGCAACCACTTCCGTTGGTTTCTGTAGGAACATGTAGCGGAAGCTACATAGAATGTTCAGTCAAAATCCGATTTTGCAAAAAATGTATTACAGACCGTTATTCGGCTGAACTCTTCAATTATCTAACTTTTCAAGAGCACATAAAATACCTTATTCTTATTTTTCTACGGCACGTAAGTGTTTTCCAGGATGGAGTTTGGCCTCCTCCACAATTGCTTTCTACCGACTTCTTCCCTGGTCATTCTTCTCCAGTTCCCGGACCCTCCTATCTCCATGCTCTAGTTTTTTTCACACAGCCAGCCCACCTCTTCCTTGGTCTGCCTCTCGGTTACTTTCACTGGGGTATTCACTTGATCATGATCTTTGAGTATACACATAGACTAAATAATTTAATTAATGACTGGCTTGTTCCATATAATATACATGAACACACAAAAGTAAGTACAAAAATTCTAAAGTATGAGGTATATGTTAAGAGCAAAATAGGATACCATTCTGGGGAACCAAATTTAAAACAAATTTAAACATGGTTCACAAGTTAAACTATCTGATATATGCTAACCGAAACAGCCTACTAAACGCAACAAATTATTATTATCAATAATATAACAAAGCTAATCACATGTTTGCTAATTGTGACATAAAAGACAAAATAACATTGAATTACACAAAACCTGTGTAAAAGAGTCAACATACATAATACAAGAACATCTCAACACTAGTGATTTAAACCTTATTTTAACCATTATTGTGATTGATTGTAACAATGATTGATAATTGATTAATGTAATTCTTCAAGCAATGACGGTACACTAAAAAGTAAACCTCCAACAGTTAAATCTTTTTATTTTATTTTTTATTAATATTAAAAATATAATACAATTTCAATAATCAGTGGATATATATATATATATTTTAACATTTGTTTCTTCTCTATGAGAGTAAGACTCGTGTATAGAGATTCAGTATATTCAGTTAATTTATGTTTCAGTTAGTCTGTGTAAATATTTTTTTAACTTCAGTTACAAATTTATGATAGTCTGTAATTTTTCTAATTGTGATGGGGAGATTGTTAAAAAATTTGATACATTGATAAATATATTGATTTTGAGTTGCGGTATATTTTAGTTTTGGGATATCAATTTGATCTCTATATCTTGTAGATCGGAATTCGCTTCTAAAATATAATTGATTTTTAATTTTGTAAATTTGAATTATTGAATTTTTTTTGTATATATCTACTTTTTTTGGTAATTTAAAATCTGTGAAAAGTTGTATATTTGGAGTCTTTTTTTTTTTTAGAATAATTTTTATTATTATTTTTTGAGTGATTTCTAATTGTGACATTGAAGTTTTATATGCACCTCCCCATCCAATAATACCGTATTGCAAATGTGACTGTACAAACGCGTAATATATTATTTTCAGATATGTAGGTGATAAGATGTTTCTGAGTCTAAAAAATATGTAGGCAGTTTCCTTATTTTGTTTGTGAGATTAGTAATATGTTCTTTCCATTTGAGATTGTTATCTATTATGATTTCAAGGTACTTGATACAGTCATCTTAGTTACCAATCATCATTAAATCCCAGTTACCAATCATTAACACAATTACAAATTTTTTTTCTTTGTAGAAATCTAAAACTGAGTTGAGCAAGATTACCTCCCTTCAGATAGAAATGAAACAGTTGGAGAGAGAAGAAAAGGAGAATTGCGAGAAGAAACAGAGAGCCATGAGTCTGCGAGAGGCGGCTAGAGAAGAGGAGAAACTTAGGAGTGAAATAATCAGGTTGCAGAAGGAGGGCAGCGCCTTTCAGATGCATCGCCGGAGAAGATTCTTATTGTGACCGTATTATTAATTAGCATTTTGAAATTACCATCCTGTTAACTATTGTACACCTAAATCAATAAGCGCACATGATTCTCGTTCTTTGCATTGTTATTGGGCTTTACACACAGCACTTATTTGTAATTTTAAGGGTTTGGCCATATTGTGTCTATAGACAAAAAATAAACCGTTCTACGGAAGCGTTCAGTGTTCCATTTGGGCAATGCGGCCACGCAGCTCATGGAATATTGCCACGCATAATGCAGAATTCTCTGCACAAAATTCTGACGAAATGAACTAACATTTCCCCAAATTTCTCATAAACATTTATGACGTTTCTAAAAAAAAATTGTTTAATACTATGTGAAAATAAAACACTTGTTTTTTTATTCTACTCATTTAATTTACTTGATACACGTTTCGCCTTTCAAGGGCATTATCAATAAATTAGATTGATAATGCCCCTACAAGACGAAACGCGTCTCAAGTAAATTAAACGAGTAGAATTAAAAAACAAGTGTTTTATTTTCACATATGTGATTATGGAGTTCTACAAACTTACCTCGGTAACAGTAAAATTGTTTAACAATTGGTGCTGACATTAACCATGTGGCATCCCTGTTTTTGGGATTTGGTTTAAAACTATTTTAAGGGTTCGGTACTTAATAAAGTCTATTGTTTATTTTATTATTAAGCTTATTTATGCCCAAAATATTCAGTTAGACAATTTAAACTTTGCCACACAACATTTTTTATTCTGCAAAGCCATTTACAAAAATAGAGGATACATTAGAAATATGTGCAATCACTGGTTGGAATTTTCAGTCTAACACTATGCCACATGGTGTTGAAGCATGCATAATGAAAAATTCTCCAACTATGGTTAGAAAATTAATTTGCAAACTGTACCTGATTTCAGAATATTTTGCGTAATAAGAAAACCTACAAATGCAGTACATATTTCACTCTACAGAAGCAATGAAAAGATCTTTGTATATTTTATATATATCTATGTAAGTATAAAAGACATAGAGTATGTTAAATACCACAAAATATTTATTTTTTATTTGAAAATGACATAAATTATAAGATGTATTCTTGACATTATTTGTCACTTGTCATGGTATATAATGCCATTAATATAAATAAATTAATAAAAAAAAATTAAAGGCTACATTCCGATTTTTAAAGACTTAAATTAGGAAATAGTTAATGATCCTTCTATCAAAGTTTCAAAGCATCATCTTATGAAGTTTGAGAACAGTTCAAAGTTTATTAACCCGATTTACCTTATACTTTAAGAATCTCAGGTACTAAACCAATATGTATATTGAGGAGTAGAGATTTGACAAAGAAGACAACCATGTTATTTGTAATTTTTATTGAACAGATTGAAAACAACCGCTTGTAAGTATTAAATTGATGACTTCTTTTTTTATAACTGTTACAATTAAATTTATACTTATAGTAATCTCTTAATTATCTGGGGTCGCATTTTTCAAGATGCAGCAGAACCGGAGCGGTGAGAAATTCCCAAATTTTGTAATATTATTTAAAATGTAAAAATAATTTTTCATTCAACTATATAATAGACCACGCATGTCATCGACCAGGATTTCAAGTCGATGACATGTTCACAAATTATTATTATTATTATTACGTGTGAAATTGTAAATTTACGCACAACAATTGATTATATGTTTTCGTGTCATATGGCTGTGTGCGCTAGTTTTATGAGTACTTTTTTCTTGACCATTTAATATTCTTTGATGAGCTTACGAGTTTTGGTGCTGATTTCCCATCACTTTGTATTTTTATATTTTATATCAGGTGAAAGCACCACTATTTTAATTGATGAATGAAAATAAACAACAAATCAATTTTTATTTTATAGCTGAGATTATTCAAGTCAAATTTTTTCCCTACCACCCCGAGTCTGTAATATTAATCTGGCCTTAAAGAGATGGAGGGAACAGTATAATGTCCCCCCCAATCACTCAACTGTACGAGCTTACATTGAATCTAATTTATATTTAAATAATGATATGTAGCTTTTTATCTGTGAAGATTGAATGTGCCTAAAATATTTTTGTATAAAGCATTATTTCCAATATTGAATCATGTTGTATTTTAATGACATTTGTATGTTGTATGTGTTTATTATACATATTGTGTTATTAAATATATTGTAATTTAAAAGAGATGGAAAATATATATGTATTTTTTCAATGTCATACCACTCTGCCAATCAACTTTTTAGTTTCAAAATAAATATTATTTGAATAAATGGATAATTGTCAGATTAATTAAAAGTATTAGTGTTCGGAATAAAATGTTTAAACAAACGATAACACAACCATTTAATAATAAATATATATAGAATGCATAGAAATAAATTATCACATTTAATCAGAACAAAAAATATTTTTTACCATAACGAATATAAACTTATCTTACATTCCTGTGATTATGTAACAAACTCTATTTGTTAATGTAAAACAAATTAGTCCTAGATAATAATTCTAACTTCAAAGAACACATAACCCTCTTAAATAATAAATTATGTAAATTTTTATTCTACTTCTATGTCCTTAGACAATATTGTAATTTGCAAACTCTTAAAATGATATACCATTCATTGGTTGATCAATATTACAATACAGAATACCAGGTTGGGGAGGAACTCGTCCCATACATCTTAAACCAATAATTACAACTTAAAATGTAATAAAAAATTAATTTTAAAAGAGCTAGAGATTTTCCTGTTTTAAATTTATCTTCTTTATATAAAAAAACTGTTTTATTTCATTTTTTTAAAGAGGACTAAATAAAAATTTATCTTAACTGTCGGACTCAAAGCAAAAGTAATGAACATGTTATTTTTAAAATGTCCAAATTAGGAATAGGACAGAGACATGCATCATATATTGCTTCTAGACTGTATAACCAACTGTCAAAATCAACTAAATTAGCAGCAAATATAAATGTGTATAAAAAAGAGGTTCTAAAATGGCTTAAAGGTCTTCAAAATAATTATGTATTTGACGTCTTTCTGTTTCCCAAGTTCTAATCTGAGCAATTTTTTATGTTTTGTTATTAATTTTCACATTGTATTATTATAGATCTTGATCTTGTTTTATATAAATGTCGATAGCCACCTCCATAATTCAAGATATTTTTTATTTGGGGAAGCATAACTCTATTATTGTATTATGTTATCGAATGTATATACGTATATAAATAAAATATGACTACAAAGCTTCAATTTTTAAGTTATTACATATCAAAAAAGATAGTTTAAAATAATTGATTATGGTAATTTGTAATAAAAGTAACAATCGTCTAATTGCATAGAATGATAAGATTATTTCCTTTCTCAATGTGCTATGTTGAAAAGATGCACTAAAATATTTTTTGTTTTGTTCAGAAAATGAACTAAAAGTTGTTCTCTCTTGCACACAAAAGAACCGGGTACAATTATGAGAAACAGTATCATTCTTTCAGAAGCCATTGTAAAATTTCAAGTGGTCTAAAAAGGTATAATTCAACTTTTATACAATATAAAAATTCTTGATCCTTTTTATTTTAAGTATGGACACATAATATTTAAAATCTAACCTATTAAATGCATAATATGTATCTGACTGCATTGTTGGTGGGGAAATCTTTCTCAATGTTAATGTGTATAACAATGTTAACTAACTTGTAAGTAATGAATATAAACATAACCTATTGCTTCAGATATAAACAAATAAATAATCTACATATATTTCTATATTAACCATCATCTTTTCATTCAGTGTAGGAAACATACCTTCCTCAACCTCTGCTATGTTGCTAAATATTGCAGCTTACAATGAAGCAGTCATCGGTCTAGCAGGTCTACCCACATTTCGACTTCTGGTCTACTCATCTTTTTAGTCCATTTGTTGACCTCTTATCTCATCAGTTGCCTCGCTCGCTGTCTCAAGATTGCCTTCAAATCAAACATGCCATCACATCTTAAGAAGTCTTTCAGCACTGCATGCTAGCTACAGGCATGAAACATGATCACTTACGTATGCCATGATAAAAATTTCACAATGCGAATGAAAGTTAAAATGAGTATTTATATATATAACCAATGTGTTATAAAATAAGCAAATAAATGCGCCAGAAGCGTTGCATGTACCATTTTTTGGAGAACGCACCAAGCGTGTCGACAGCATGGAACACGTTGCCTTACTTTTCATTTAAAATATGCAATTAAGGGCTGTGAAGGATTCTAGGGAACATAATTGGTATATCACTTAGGGCCACAATGGCTGAGTTAGTTGGTAGTTGGTAATTTTTAGCTTACGAAAACAAAGTTACAACAACTACTTGCACATCGCATTAGTCAGCTGTATTTTTGAAAATAAACAACACAATACAAGGTATATTTCTGAACATTTTTGCAAACCGTAAGATTGTAGCGTCAGGCTGAAGTCGACATTTATATTATATGTATGTGTAAAATAAAACATTGTGAAATGATATCCTATTTCATTTATTAATGATTACCTAAAGTCCTATTAAATCACCTTTTATCGGGCTTAACTAAACAGTAACAAAATATGAAGAAAAAAAAATTGAAAGATTAAATAAAACTTAAGTAATCATGGAATCAGCAGATGTTTTAGGCAAAAAATATAGTTATATTAAATTGAATTACTCACTACTTTGTGTATTGTAATTCATACCTATACGTCTTATCTCATACTATATATTGGAAAAAAGGTGGAAAACTGCCCAACCAAAGGCAAAAATTACGCAAGACAGACTTTTTAATTCAACACTTTTCTTTACCTTAAGAAATATACAGTATTCTTAATACAATAATTTTTATATTTTCTTTAATACACAAAAATAATATTTAGTCTGGTGTTAAGTTTAATGTCCTCTCGAAGCTTTCCTTTGATAATACCGCTCTACCGCTTGGTCGAAGACTTCACCAACGGTTCTCTTTTTCCAAATGTCTATTTTAGGTTTAATTTCCTTCACTGCGACATCAGCGTCTTTTGATATCTTCTCGCCGCTTTCTTTACTCGTTTTATTTTGGTCCATTTCTTTGCTTGTTTGTTTATCAAAATTTTCCTGAGTGAGGCCTTTAACGTCTTCTGGCTTTTTAAACATTTCACCCTGTTCAGTTTTGATAGGTTCTCCAGACTTGTCAATCTTTTTAGATTTCTTTGTATCCTTTGCCTCGTTTTTATCTACTTCCTCTTCGTCACCACTGGAACTAGAATCATCAATCGAGAAGTCAGAATCTGCGTCAATATTTGATTGCATGTGAGTCTTAGCTTTTTTATTTGACTTAATATCATCCAAATTTTTTCTGGTGACTTCCGCATCATCGCTGTCGGATTCATCTTTTTCTTTAGATTGTCCAGAATGTCCTCTCTTTCTGTAGCTTCTTTTCTCTTTTGTTTTCTTTTTGCTTTGGTCCTCCGAGGTCTTTTTGTCATCGTCTTCTGACTCTTTGCTCTTCTCCTCTGAAGAAGTTTCTTTCTCTGTTTTCACCTTTGGGCCTAGAATTTTTGACGGGCCAGCAGATTGTACATCTGATTTTATCTGAACATTTTCAGAATCAACTCTACATTTTTCTGGCCTTAATTTTTGCTCATACAGATGTCTGTAGAATCCACCTGTTAAAAACAAGAAAAGGGAGATTGTAAATAAATTCATTCATTATGTGAGCACGCAACACATAGGGCCAGTTGTGTGATCATTAGTAACTTTTTACTAACGCTGGTGGTTAAAATTGTTTGCGGGTTGTTCAAACGTTAAATTTATTATTGTCAAAGCATGGATGGAGATGTTTATAGGTGTGACAAATAATCATGAAATATGCTTTATTTTATGCATTTTTCTAGGCGTTCCATATCTGTCACTTTCGTGATTAATTTTTTTCGTATTATATTAATGTATATTAAATAACGAGATCATCATCGGACGAACTCTCATCACTAAAATAGCGGGATATTGAATAATTAATTGTCGTATACTGCAACTTTCAAAGTATCAATGTGTCAGATGACTTTTGGAACAGCTGTGAAAAGTCCGCCATCTATTCTCATTTTTACTATCGAATATCGGAAAGTAAAATGAGTTTACTACGGGATGTACTTTCGAGAAGTAAATATTTTTTATCAACGATCAAACAACCCGTTTTCGCAATAATTTTTACTTTAGTAACTTTTTTAACTATAGTAAAAAGTTACTACTGAACACATAGATGTGTATAAAATCTATTTACCATAAAAATTTTCAAAATATTTATTCTGAAACATTCTTATTAACATATGGTTTAAATAATGAGTTTCAGAGAGGAAGGGAAATTTACATTCCATATATCCGTAGCTGGAATTGTAATTATGTATTAATAAATACGGATAGGTTGTACATTATAATGATAAATATTACTACAGTCGAGTGATAGCACCATAGACAAACCAATGTTGCTAGTAGTAACTCCAGTTTATTTGTGCATTCAATCCATTTTTATGTGCAATAAATGATAAGATGATTTAAGCCAGAAAAAATGAGCTCAGTTATTTTTTACCTAAGTCTGCCTGTTTTGTGACATCGCCAATTTCTTCGAGGTAGTGCTCTCTCTTTTCCTTTTCTTCGTCTAACCTCATTTCTTCCAACTTCTTCTTGTAAGATGAAGTAACAAATGCTTCTTTATCCGCAAACTTGTCTCCTTCTTCCTCCCTTTCCTTTTGAACCTAGAAATAAAAGAGTTCATTTCAAATTACAGAATTGTAAATAACTGTCAAATTACAATTGGACACTAATTATTTGATGGTAGTAGTTTGAATCAAAGCCGTCTTTGCAATTTCTAACTGATAATTAATTATTACAAATGTGTTTGCAGCTTTAGTCAAAAAGAGAGTTAAACAAAAGACAAAATTGTGAATTTAATACAAACAATAGTTATTTTTAATAACTAACCTGTCGTTCGACTCTTCTCTCATTATCCTTTTTCCTCTTCTCGGCAGTTAGCAGTAGTTTCTCTATATACTTAGGTTTTTTTTCTTCACTTTTGGCAGAAGTTTTTAATTGTTTTTTCTTATTTTCCATATCGTCATAGAGTTCGTCATATTGATAAACTGTTGGGTCTTCTTCCAATGCTTTTTCCTGAACCGCTAGTGCCTAAAAGATACAACATGATAATAATTTAATAATGATTGTAATATGTAGTTTGACATGACATGAAGCTTATCAGAAGAATCTTAATATAAAAAAAATTATATTATTAGTATTATCACAGTTAGGTATGCCTATTTATTCTCCAGATTTCAACACTAACAATGAAAAAGAGAACATATTGTAGAATAAAAGAGGACAAAAATGAGGACATTTAAAAAAAATATTATTCAATTTAATAAAGAAAAATGTTTACACAATATTACATTGAAATATAAAGGATTTTTGTCGATCTTTTATATTTCATTATTTATAGTTTTGATACTATATACGTAGAAAGTAGAGTAAAAATGAAAATAACATGGCAACATACATATAAGTGGAAAAACAAAAAATCTTAAATAATAAATGAGTACACAACTAAAATACAAAATTATAAAGATAAGTAATAAAGTGGGAAACAAACTTTTTAACATAATATTAAAGAAACCAACGTAAGATAAAAAATAGTGATGGGTCCACACCATTCGAAATACTTTGTTATATTGTTTTAAATTATGCTGCCACTTTAATAGTTTAATACTTCACACCATATTCATACACTAGAAAATATCGCACACTATTAACTGTCAACTGTGTAGGCATAGAGAACAAACTTCGCGAAGTACTACATGAGTTTTCTGCTCACCTTATGGAGTTCATTGACGTGTACTTTGTGAAGTATCACACTACACTTCGCACTTCGTACACACATTTCTTTGAAGTACAGTACAATAACAGTTTAAATAATGATTTAACCACACTTCCTTGAACTGTGTGAAGTGCGAAGCGATTTCGACCTGCTTTGAGAGCGGGCCAACCTGGCGGTACCAACATAGTTTGAATGAAGCGTTCATTTTGAACTCTTACTTTCCCTCCGGATTCCGTCCGGATGCAAATGAGAACACATGGCATCCCTAAGATGTCAGTCAAGTCAATCACTATTAAATTAAAGATGTTTTGTGAATCTCTCACCTGTCTTTTAATCTTATCCCCAGAAGTAATAGCTATTTTTGGAATGTTTCTACCGCCATCGTCAGAATCACTATCTTCCCCGAAAACATTCTTGGCGGTCTTGAAGATTGGTGGAGCCTTTTTGATACCCTGCTTATCAGGGAGAATCAGCCCGTATCTGGAAGAAATTACATATAATTATTATCGGCTAAATCAGATAGGAGAGGTTATTCATATAATCTAAGCTGTTGTTAAAACTGTCAATAAACTATATACGTTGTATTTAACTATACTATGAAAAAATAGAAAGTAAACATCCAACTTACTGTTTAGACATTATTTTAAATAATTCTACAGTTTCTTCCACTAAAATATGGTATACTTTATTCACTACGTTCGTTTATGTTTACGTCGAATTAAAAATTGCAGGTTACGGGAGATAGGTCAAGTTTGACATTTTGATGTTTTGACTAATATTACAGAAATCTGTAATTTAGGAATAAACCGATGTGGCGGTGTCGGTAAAACAGATTTTTTTTTTAGGCGTGATTGAAGATGAATATTATTTGACGAATTAAGATTAGCATGTGCTCCCTTATTTTTTTAATATCTTAAATAACGACATCTATTTTTGACTAACCGAAGTACCACAAACGATTTTTTTTTTCTCATTCAACTATTGAATCATAGATGGCAGTAAATATAGGCATTACGTACTCAATTCACATACGGAATTATAGTATTCAACTCTTCAACTGTCGGATCATAGACGATACTAATGTCATAAATAATATGTAATGTTATCTAAATAATGTAATGGTGCGTATAAACAGATAAAATTTTGTTCTGCCTATCGGAGATTTTGCGGTAAAGGTTGATGCAAGTTAATTGGTCAATTTGCTCTCCGCACAAAAGACAATAGACAGTTAATGACCTTCCACCCTCGGCACTATTCTGTACTGTCATTGTTGACGCTAGTTTTGTTTTTTTCAAAATTTTATTCGTGTACTCGTTCTCTTGTTGTAAAAGTTTAGTACTACAACAAAATTATACTATATTGAAGTACACTTTTATAAGTAGATTTAATGATGAATGATGAAGCTTCAACAATTTTTTTTGTTGCATTTTTAACTTGTGACGTAGCATTTTCGGCATAGCATATGCATTTTGTATAAAAAAATGAACAAAAAAATATGTATCTGACGAAAAGAAGACAAATATGTAATAATCTTTACCATGGCGATCAGATTTTATTCAGCACCCATAATCATGTAACTTGCGTTTTGACACTTTTATTTAGTTATTCACATGTTATAAAAGTCACAACACTCGCATGTTCTAAAATTAAAATGTGTCATTTCACGCCCCGGTAGGTAAGAAAATAACTTCTCTGTGAGTTCAGTACCTACGTAAAAAAATAATTAAAAATATATAGTGAATAAGCGACTGTTTTCTATCAAATGAAATTGTAAAAGTTCAAAAACAAATTTTATTCCTTTCTTTCTTTCTTTCTTTGTAGTGAACTGTATACATGACATAATCGTCAGTTAATAATTGTATTTACTCGATTATTTTTCCGCGAAAAACCTGTCACGATCAGGTGTCAAGCCAAACATTGGACGATGGCGGCGAGCGAGCATGAGGAAATATATGATCGAGTGAAGAACACATCGACGGAAAACAATATAGTTATACGGTGAGTGAATGGATGTCAACCGTAGAGTGGTGTCGGGTGGGAGAGTGATATCGGACGGGAGAGTGGCACCGGACGGGAGAGTGGTGTAAAGGAGTAGATTGGGCGCCAGAGTGGTAGACAAATCAGTCTGTACAGTAGTGATTCATATAAATGTTTTCATCGGGGTTCCGCTACGGTTCACGGAGCCATCGTTAAGCTGGGACAAGGGGTAGGGTGTATTCTCAGAACTGGAGTTTATTGTTTCGGCGGACCTTCTGAAATTGTAAAATTAACTCGAACCAAGTCGCGGTTCACCTTTCAAAGACGACAGGGTGGTAAGAAATAAATTCACTTTCGTTATTTAAGTAATCTATTATAAGCAGGTTTATTATATGTTTGGTTATGCTGTTACTGTATATATATATAGGTACACCAGGCATCAAAAAAAAAAAATGTTGAGAATAATAATTCTAATAAATTAAATTTAGAATACAATTGTAAATTTACTACTTTAAAAAGGGCATGTTATTTTATTGCTCGGTACCGTACTCTGTTGTAAAATATTTTCTACGATTTCTCCTTCGAACGACGGATTTAGAATGTTTCATGAACAGTGTTCAAAAAAATTTATTTAAATAGCTAGCTTTTACAAATTAGCATAGCCAAAACTCAATACAGAAATAATTGTATTTTGACATTTAATTTAATATTGGTAATAATATTATAATAAAAATGCAAATTCGCTCGCTTGACACATGATAAATTATAACTTGCAAATTTTATCCACGCATACACCGAAATATGGAATACATTAAGAAGACAAAACGTTTAGTCTGTCAAGTAAAACAAATACGTAGAAATGTTACAATTCTACGTAGTTTTTAGTAAGGATTATTCCTTTTTGAAAACAGCATCTTTAAGCACAAATTGTTTGAAAAATGCAGAAAATCCGCAGACATCAAGATGTTGACAGAATATAAATTAATAACCAAGTAAATTTATCCAATAGCCCTATATTAGGTATTTTTCCTTTAAAATTAATTAAATATCCATCAACATTGTATTCCCTCCTCACCCCACTTTTCAATACCTTGATGTTCTGTCTGTTGTATTAGTTTGTATCCCTCTTTTCCATATAGGTATATGTATTCTGTCTCTCGCTTTATGTATATACCTATATATAAGTGCACTCTTTTTGTGTTTATTGTTAGTTTTAAATACGCCCTGACGAAGCTTGATAAAGAAGCTTTGAATAAAATTCGTGGATTTATACAAAATTGTTGTGTTTTATTTAATCTAAAAATATTTAATAGCGCCATTGGACATTGAAAAGCCAGCCCATGAGAAGTGGATAAGAACGGGGGATGCCTACATGATCTGATGATGATAGTTTTGATTTGGTATATACAGTTGTAAAATATATATATATATATAATATCGTACTTTATAACGCCCCTGTATGTATAATGAGTGCGCAAATTATACCTTCCTCACATTAAAGAAGCCCCGACCCTACCGCCCTACAGGTACCATCTCTCGGAAAATAAATCTATTCCAGATCATAAATCATTTTGAGGTTAAGGAATCGACACGGTCCAACAGGTTTGTACAGAAACAACTCCAGGGATATTCATTTCTTGAAGGAATTAAACAAAATGAAAGGTACATCTATTTAATGCGACTATCTTTTTGATGAAGCGTTGGGATTGTTTGAGGCATTGAGGTATAGGACATCTTTGATTTATGGAGGTAGGTTATGATCAGAAGAATACGCAATGATGATGATGATGATGTTTCCAGTTATATATGTCCTTTTGTGTGTGCGGTATTGGGCAATAGTGTTTAAACCAAATGCCTCTATACAATTCAGTACACGTAAATATTATGTGTTATCCGTTAAACGGTACAGAGGCGAGACAGCGCGCCGACCGCGAAGCGATCCCTTATCTCTTTCACGCGCGTCGTCTTTGCCAACCTTGCGTGCATCTCGCGTATGTTCCATAGATACATCACATTTACCTACATATTTCGAATCATCATCCATGCTCGGATATTTCAATATGTACTTTGGCTAGAGCGAGGAATGGAAGCTATCGATGTAATGCCTCCCACCGCTTATCCATAACCGTTTTCTCATTCGCGGCTAGCTAGGTTTGTTTTTTCAGCCATTTTAAGTATTTAGTTTAACAACAAAAGCCATTTATTTGTCCCATTGGAGCTATTTTTTATTATAATTTTACGTTCACAATTTCACATAATACACACAGCTCAATTATATATACATACATTAAATAATATAAAACGCATACAACTTGCAAAACGTAGAGGGAAAATGAACAATAAAAGAAAATAATGAAGAATGTATTGAAACAGGTGAACAAAATGATACTTACTTGAGAACACTTGATTTATTTAATTCAAGTTACAATATAGGTTAATGAGATACGCGATAACAATTTACGAAAGAGAGTTAGAATAGAAGATGTTGTTCAGCTGGAACAGATTCGGTAGAGAAGTAATTTCTTCAGCAGGGCACGCGCGGCCGGCCTGCTACGTGGTGCCAACCGCCTCGGTAGTGGCTCCCTAGTGGTACGCGGCGGATTAATGGTGCTACAATATTTGGGAGTTGATTCGACAGGTGTCACACTGTGTCTTAATGTGTCTTAAAATTCTGATGCATTATTTTACTACTAGACGTTTGACCCGTGTCACGCACGGTTTCAGAGTTTGAACACATTTTATATCGATTTAACAATAAAAATCCCGTTGAAATTTGGCATCGCATACCGTTGATGTCAGTGATTTATATAAAGTTAGTTATTTTATAAATTGATAATAAATTTAAACGCATAATTTATAATCTAGTTTTTAATGACACGTTTTATGTAAGTACATAAGTCTCTGATAGATACCTAACTTTTGTAGAACAATATATATTAAATATGAATTAAATATATTAATTATAAAGATATACATATAAAATCAATTTTATCGAAAAATATTGTTGTTGCGCCACCGGGATTCGAACCTGGATCTCTTTCCTAACTGGGGAAGGTGCTTTATCCAACTAAGCTACAGCGACATTATTTTTAGCGACAATTTTCGACCCTATATGTTACCTTTTTGATATTAATACATTTAATCGTTCCATCATTTGACAGAGCCATCTACCTTATTTTTACAGAATCTCAAATACCTTTGAGTATATCTTTATAATTAATATATTTAATTCATATTTAAAATATCACAGACCTATGTTCTGAATAATTACAACTTCACAATAAGAATGTGTTCTCCTAAATAACAATATATATGTTTAATTAAAACTTTTAGTAAATTATGGCGATTATGGTGCCTCAGCTAGTAGGATGCTTGGTTTCGGTGCCTCAAAAAATAAACAGTTCCATTATAATCAAGACTTGTGGTGGTCACCCTGGCCAGTCTTCACATAATATGGAGATTTATTTTTTGCTTTTTGATGATTTCTGCTACCCAAATGATTCTAGTCAAAGCGCCGCCCATTTTTTTGCATCTTTATCTTTACAGAGAGGTAAGAAATATTATAAAACAGTTTGCCCTGTCATCGGTAGGTTCTCGAATAAAAAATAAGTAATAAAAACTTAATTTAAAGGTGTAGGTATAGGTGGCGCAGAAATATTCCATTATATGCAATTTTCAGGTGTCTAATTTTTTTTGTGCAGATATTTTATTATTTGTGTACAGGTTTAGATGGCCATTTTCTTATAAAGTAATCATTACCGTGATTTAAAAGTAGGTCATTTTTATTAAATGATGTTCAGATATATTTAGATGTGATTATTGCTCGGGTTATTTAGTTTCGGGCAGACTCTTTGTCTCGGCAGGCTGTGAGCATCAAGTGCAGAAATCAGACAGAGAGGGTCAAATCAAAGGCGCGACATTTCAAAACCGAAAATATTTAGGCATATGTTTGCTTCTACTGCCTAGCCACGGACGCCAGAGTTTTTCAGGTTCAGGTTGTCCCTCTTCAGCTTGCTGTCGACATTGTAGTCTATAGATTACATCAGAATATATCATTATCATAACTATCCATTTTCAGTCCGCTACTGGATGAATGCCTCTCCGAGGGTCTCCCACTTTTCTCTGTCCATAGCTATTCGCCGTCACGTATTTGACGACTTTGTCAGTCCACGTGTTTGATGAGTTTCAGGACGGCTTATCGACCTCTTGATCCTCTTCGGGTACCACCAGCTGATTGCATTCTCCCAAAAAATATACATCCTTTGAATGATGTGGCCTGCCCATTACACACACAATGGAACAGCACTTTTGAAAATCATATTCAAATTAAAATGTAATGTGTACTTAGTATATACCCATGTAATACGTACAAATATATATATGTGTTTACATTTCTGTTCCATAATATCCTAATAAATAATAATAAATACGCATCTAACAAAGGTTAACAATATATGCCATAAATTTATATCATAAAACATGCGTATCTACTGTTATAACATTGACTCATGTGGCAAATAGGCAATTCCGTACCGAAAATTAAATTGTCTACTACTTAAAGCGTATAAAACGGGGAGAACATACGGGTAGGTACTTTCGTATCGCTTACTTATCCGCAAATGGAAAAAAATCACCCTCTTTTTCTTTGTGATACAAAAAGATCATACGTAGCCTTCAAACACAATTTCCCGGCAACTGGCGCCGACAATGTTCGACGCATGCGCGTGAAGCAAAACGTCAAATGACGCTGCAGAACGCTCCGGTGAATTGTTTCGACAAAAGTAACGAAATTAGCGGTCAAAAGTCAGCAGATTACTTGGCAATCTCGCTGGGGTGCGTGCTCGCGCAGGGGGCCGCGTCGAGCGGAGCCGCTAGGGAAATTTGAACACGGTTCCGTCTTGTCTATGGCGGTTTGGGTTTGGTTTGGCGCGCGGCCGCTAGGTGCGATGTGACGTTTCGTAAGATGGATGCTTGGAGTATTTCTAGGGCCGAATTGTATTTCACAGCGGGGTTTCTTGACTGACGCTGACGGTATAAAACATCAAAGAGAAAGGTATAATGTGTGAACCGTGTTATTTATTATGTATTTTAACGTTTTTATTCATAACTACATATAAATTGAATTAAGATAATCATAACATTTAAAATGACGCGCTTTTCAATTTCAAGTTGACACTTATCGAAGAAATGATATGGCGACATGAAACATTTGAGATGTGGATCTGCAGAAGCATGCTCAGAATAAGCTGGATGAATAGAGTAACGAATGAAGATGTTATGGTTCGGATGACTAAAGAAAAATAAGTGTTTAAAACAAAAAAATCCGAAAATTTCAAAATCTCGAGCATATAATGAGATATCCAGAGAAGTACCTCACAATTCAGGGAAAGGTTGCTTGAAGTCGGCGCCTCAGAAGTAGGAACACGTCATGGCTGGTAGAACCTAAGGCTATTCTTTGACCATATTTTTATTTTTTTTATTTTACACATTAAATGTTATCTAAAATGATTATACGTACGTATTTTATTCTTAATATAGTGCATACATAAGTATATTTATATATGCTCTAATATAAACACCATCAAAATCGTTCCTTTTTACTACAACTTATCTTTCACATATTTGTTTAGTTTCTTCTGAAATAGTCTTCTGGCATTTCATTAAAAATCTGAGATTCAGCCATCTTCCTGAATGGCGGTCTCAGTCTATTTTTTCTTCTTGTATGACAAATTAAATGTATTAATTAGAAAAATATGCATATAAAATCAATTTATCGAAAAAATATTGTTGTTGATATCGGGATTCGAACCTGAATCTCTTCCTGTTCGGGGAAATGCATTAACCGATTACGCTACACCGACACAGCAAATTGGCGACAAATTTTCGAACTTATATGTTGCACATTCAAATTGATACATTTGCCGTTCCATTATTTGAAAGCCATCTTAGATTCCGTAAATTTAGAGAAGAGTATCTGCTCTACCTAATTTTAACAACCAATTTAAAACATTTTTTTTAGATGTTTCAAAAATTACGGAGCTAAAATAAAAATGCATGTTCCGGTGCTGTGAACTCACTGTATATGTAGACTTTTGAGATTTTTAAGTCGCATAAATATGACTATTTTACATTTATTACTTATATTCATCATTAAAATAATAGTTGACAAATATATTAGTGAATACGTATATCAATTATTGCTCGAGAGTGCTGAAAATGAGAACAAACATTGATCATCACGAACGACAGCATAAAGACGCATAAGACACGTTTAACTCGGTCAGCGCACGCTCTGCCGCTAAGTGACGATCGGTATCCGGTACCCCGTGCTCCACGCACTTCACGGCCCGCACCACTCTGCGCGTACAAATACACGTATTGACAAATTCACGTCAGGTTCTTCGAAAAAACATTTTTTATTGTCGCGTATGGTGAATACTTATATTATATATTGTAATTATTTTATTTGATACATAAATATATTACGGAGGAATACCTAAAATATGAACTCTGTATTTAGTATATTTAAGGAAATATTCACATAATTAGAGCAATTTCAACTCAGTTTACATCATTGGAGAGGAAAGATTAATGTCACATGAAGTTTTTATATTATTTACAATTTGATTCTTGGAACGATTATAATATCATTTTCTGTTATAGGATAATATCTTTCAGTCCTCACAGATGGAGGTATAAGGATATAAGGTATCATCTGACATTTTGATCAAAATTGACTTTTTTTGTATTCTAATTAAAATTCTTAAATAACAGCTATTTTATAATAATTTGGAGAAGATCGAAATGCTAGTCTTTTCTCCTTTTGTCTTATTCGGGTCGAAAGTCCATTTCTTGGATGAGTTCCTTCCTTGTGTCCCACGGCTACTTCAGCTGCAGCATCTCTTTGCACATCTGAGATGAATTGTTATTTCATTCATTCATGTTATTTCACAACGCCATTTTGCGACTAGACCTTCTTTTTCGTGATTCAATCTTACACTGATAATATGATGGAAAATGTATCCTTTTCTTTTGTATTATGCTCAAACATTTCATCTTTAATCTTCATCGTTATTTTCCAACATTTCAGTTCCTTGATTTTGGATTGATGGTGTTACGTTATCTTCAAAACATATCATTGTTAGCGAAATCAGCGGATACGTTTGTGAATACCTTCGATAGCTGGTTCCTAGGTTTCCGATTAACAATAAGCACATATATGATATATGAACTGCACTAACCTCTTTGATTTTGCTGTCTTTCTGGTCCGATGTTGTTGCCCTTTTAGCTGGGTTGTCTTCTTTAGATTACGACCGACCGAAGCGCGCACTGGTGGTTTATTTGGACCGCTGGACTGGTCGAAGCACGGGATGTAATAAGAATGACGCCTGTCGGTTACCGTCTTCTTAGCTTTCCGAAAAAAGAGCGGCAATACTCTCACACACACGCATGTACATTATTATAAACCAGAAAACCCAGTGGTGCCGATCGAAGTAACAAGGCGCGTAAACAGTGATGATATTAGTGAGTAAAACATGTCAATTCTATATAAATATAATATTAAGAATTGCATCGAATAAGTCGGTCAAAATCGTCCTTTTCTGGTCGGGGCCTTTACTTTGAGCAAGAACCTCCCATCTGACCTGATTAACCAATTAAGACGTTATAATACAAAGGTCTTCACGGTGTCAGCGCAGTCCAATCAAAATTAGCTAATGAGTTTTCCCTAGCAACATTGAAAGTAACTGGCCAGCAGCTACGGTAGAGAATTATTTTGCTGGTAGGTACACAGATCTACAACGATGGTGATAAAATAATTTCTTTAATTATATTCTACAGGTTTTTGCATTTCTTTGCTCCGCAGCTTTTTCAGTTTATTGGAAGTACCCACGGAACTAGATCAGTTACAGTTGATTTAAATTGTAAGTTTCTCTCCCCTCGTATGAATATATTTGTTTCTTATCTTTCAGAGTCGGTCGTGGAAAGGGGGGAAGGGGGGAAGGGCAGGGAATCTAGGGGAGGAGCGTGAGGGATCAAATTCACTTAGGGGATGCAGGAAGACTTTGTTTGGCATTTTTTATTGTTTCCATAGGATATTTATTTTTTGGGAAATGTCTAGTTTTACTTATGCCAACGGTTGTAAGGTGTTAAAAATGGCTTTTTTTTAATAGATATTGGAAACTTTGGTACTGTACAAACTACATATAATATGTAACAATGATTATTTTTGTGTCTTAAAATGTGTATTATTTGTTATTGTACCTTGAGTGTGTTTTGTTTGCTTTCATATATTAAAGAGTGTATTATTTATTTTTGTACCTTAAAGATTATATTGTTTGCTTTTGTACCATAATGTGTGTATTAATCGTTTTTGTATATTAGGTGTGTTTTGTTGGCTTTGTTCTTTTAAGAATGTACTAGCCTGCCCGCACCACCTGTCGCATGGTCGCAAACGTACCCTGCAGAGACGCCGTACTCTGTTGTCAATCTTCAGATTAAAAAAATATAAAAAATCGCCAATACACTTTGATGAAACCACAAAAAGTGTTTTGATAGGAAAATAAGAAGAAGAAGAACTGAGAAAGATAAAATCTCAATGCGTTTCAGGTTTGTCTATCACCAGAACTTTTAAATTTAAATATTGAACATAAAATGACTGAGAAAATCCTAAAAAACATTAAATCGATGTTTCTCGAAAAATAATACAAATACGATATGTTTAATAAGGCTTTAAAGACGCAAAACACTCTTTTCAAGATCTGAAATAGCCATTGTGTGATATATATTATAAAAACTATTTTGAATTTAAAAATAATAATGGTCGTACTGGATATATGTGCCTGTGTTGAAGCTGAATACAATTTAAATAAACTTAAAGCCTGCCCGCTCCCTCCATTTGCAATTTTACGAACCTATCCTAACCTAACCTAACCTAACCTCACCTATCCTAACATAGTCCAACCTACTGAACCTTACCTATCCTAACCAATCCAAACTCATATCGCATTTTGTCCATCGCCAGAATTTTACAAATCAGTATAGGCACATAAATTCACTGAGAAAATGTAATAAAGAAAAAGATTTGAAAAAAATAAGAAGTAAAAATGATAGATATGTATATGGGTTAAAATTTTATGTATCACCAGATTTTTTTCAAATTAAAGATTGCACTTTTAATTAAATTACATTGAAATACATCGCAGAAAAATTTGAATTTCATCATTCGAAAATTGACTTTTTTATCCTTAAGTTTTTCAAATTTTTTAGACGTCATTGTATGCACTCTATTTCAAAAAATTGTTTACATAAAAAAAAACATTTTAAATTAATTAATTTCTACCGAATTATCGATTAATCACAGCATTAAAATCTGTATAAAAACGTAAATTCACGATAACTTTTTGAAAAAAAATTTCTCGGTATCTCAAAAATGGATGAAACAGAGCCGACGTACACAACCAACAACCCATCTCTGCTGGTTTAAAAAAAACAAAAAATGCAGTTTGAAATTTTACTTTGTTATCTTAATATTTATTCAAAATCAAAAAATGTTATTTTGTTCGGTATATTACAATATAAAAAATACAATACAAATAAGTTTGTACAAAGATTAAGTTTTTACAAAAACTTATTTGTAATTTGTAACTAAAATTATTTAATATTAATGGAGTATAATTGAATAATACATATTTGATATACAATAAAAACTAAAACAGGCATGTATGTAAACATTCATGAATGAAGTGTCGAAGTTGTGAAAAAAAACATATAATACATCGTGCCAAATTCATTTTCAAATTAGATTTTTTATCTTAATATTTATTCAAAATCTGAAAATGCTATATGATAAATTGACAAACATGATGTAAATAAAATAAATTAATTTCTACCGAAATATCGTAATTAAATTAAACAAGATAAGATGCCAAAACTATTTAAAGATGCTAAAACTAATTAAAGATGTCAAAACTAATTAAAGATGCCAAAACTAATTAAAAATGCCAAAACTAATTAAGTATGCCAAAACTAATTAAGTACGCCAAAACTAATAAAAAATGCTAATACTAATTAAAAATGCCAAAGATAATTAAAGATGCCAAAACTAATTGACAAAAAACTATTTTTATTTTAGTTTTAACATGTTTTTCGTCAAGATTAAGATGCCAAGTTGTGATAAGATGTCAAGTTAACATAACATAAAAACGATATGACAAACACTTTTAAGACGGATGCAGTGCACTTTCGTCAATATCCAGATGTTTTAAAAATATAAATATTGCACTAAAACTGACTAAGTAATAATGTGTCATTTTAAATGGAATATATATACTCTATTATATTCCATATTATTATATTTTGAAAATTATTAGCTAATATTATTATAGGAGATTTTAACATAAATATGAAAAACACTGACGACATATATACAAAAAAGTTAAAAAACATAGAATTCAACGAGTGAAACAAATGGTTCAAGAATCTACAAGAGTAACTCAAATAGTACATTAATAGATCCCGTGATAACAAATATGTTTGAGTTACGTGTTATTCTGCTAGATTCCTCTAAAATTAAAGGTCATAAGATAAATCCATATTTTTTTGGGAAAAAAAAAAATCTAATCATCCTTTAAAAACAACAAAACGTTATAGAAATTATGGAAAGTATGATGTGGACGAATTAAAATGTAACTAAGAGGATGCAATTGGAATGACATAATGGACTTAGAATTTAATTTAAAAGTAGATACTCTCATAGGTAATATAAAAAATGATGTTGATAACACTGTACCCGAAAAATAAAGTATAAATAGACCAAATAATAAGTGGTACAACAATATTTTAAAAAGTATGCAATATGAAAGGGGACAGACTGTATAAAATTGCAAAAATTACTAAAAATTCAGAAGATTGGGATAAATATAAAAATTATAGAAATAAATACTCAAACGAATTGAAAAATAGAAAAAGTACTTTAAAACAAAAATTGAAGGAGATAAGGGAGATCTAAAAAAAATGTGAGTTACTATTAAATATTTAATACAAACAAAATGAGTCATGAAGATATATAAATTCCTCCTGGAATAGATATGGCTAATATTGCCGATAAATTTAATACATATTTTATAAGTAGCATGGAAGAGATTAATTAAAGTATTCTAACTATCCATTTTAGCATTGATGAAAATATACTAGAGATACACACTGGAACTAGTATTCAAACAAGTTACACTAAATCAATTAAAAGCAATACTAAATAAAATGAAATCAAAACCAAGTCCAAAATCACGACTCGGTACTTGTAAATAATTCGTTTATTGATATCTTATAGGTGCACAAATGTATAAGGTAGCGTATTTACGGAGATATATTGAAACGAATAGACTTTCAGCTCTTTCTCGTTTGGATGTTAGATACGATCTGATCTCTGAAGGGCTGTGTTATAATTTATAAAGGTAATTCTGGATAATTCTCCCGTTAAATAATATAGAACATATTTTAAATCCGGGTAAAAAAAGTCATTGTTGCGTAAAAGCATAGATGCCGGAAGAAACAGGATATTCGGAAGGAAGTTCCACTCACCACAGTCCCGTTCTTCTGGCACCTCCAAGGTGGACTGTAACTTTAGGTTTTGTAACACTATCTCCGTTCAGGGTCTCGAGTCCTTCAGATTGCACAGGACAGACACGTAGACGCACGTCTCACTCGTTTGTTATACTGCGAAATTTACTCGTTACCGCACCGGTTCAGGGTAGCCGATCGACTGACTCGGTGGCAGGTGAGGAATGGAGGGGAGGTGGAAGGCACAGTACATTATCTTCGTTCAAGCATAAATATATGTCCCAAACAGTCATAAATTAGATGATATTAAATAATCGTTTCAACACACATCCACGTACAGAAAGCATAAATAATAAAATACGACGAAACTATTAAAATAATGGTTCTAATCCATAACTCTCCTCAAATCAAGAAAGTTGACAAACTAAAAGACAGGGATGTGGTTTCGGAGGGTAGGTATATATACAAAACACCTCCCTTGTAGAAATTTGAAATTATAATTTTTAATTAAAATTAAAATTTCAAACAAGATTAGCAAAAGTTTTTTAAAAAGGTACAAAGAAAAAATATTATTGAATAAAAGTAAATAATTTCAAAAAGTTTGTGAAACTTTGTAAAATGTAAGGTATTAAATATTACACAATTATTTACGAACAAAAGTTTGAGTTGAAAAGTTTGAAAAACTTTGTAAGATATAAGACCTTATTATTTTTAGATACAATTGTAAATATTCTATATTAATTATCTATATGACATACTAGCCTGCCCACACCGGCTATCGCACGGTATCAGACGTATCCTGCAGAGACGCAGTACTCTGTTGTCAATTTGCAGAATAAAAAAAAATTAAGTGTTTTTGATAGGAAAATAAGAAGAAGAAGAGGAAATGGAATTAAGTAGTACTTTTATTAAAATGTGTAACATATTCACCTGTTGGTAGAATTTTTCAAAATTAAAATCGCATTTAAACTAACCAAAAATAACTAATCAAAAAACCCAGTGTGGCGGCAACAAAAGAGGTGATAAAAATATGAAATCCTTTTTTTTAAATGCATAACACATTTTGCTATCAGTGGAATTTTTCAAAATTAAAATAGCACTTAAACTAACCAATATAATCAAAAAAACCCAGTGGGATTTTCATTCATATAAAAAGAATTACTCCTGTAGAATATACGAAATACCAACGCCAATGCTTTTAAAATTGCATTTAACCAGGCGTTTCTCATTTATATTCGTAATTTTTTTAATTTTATTATTAAAATTGTTTTTTTTTTACATAAAAACGATATAACAAACACTTGTAAGATAGAAACAGTAGACTTTTGTCAATCTCCAGAAGGTTTAAAAACATAAGTATTAAACTAAAACTCACAGACAAAATCATAATGTGTCCACGGAATATCTTTTTAATTCCAATTATTAGCTATGCGCCAATGAAAGACAATTTACTAACGCCAGTGTTTCATCTATTGCCAACCCACAGGCGTAGTACATTTATATCCATTTAAATAAATAATAATCATAAAATTGACGTTTCTCGAAAAATAATACTGAAATAGCCATTGTGTGCTATATATATTTTAAAAACTATTTTGAATTTAAAAATAATAATAGGTATGCTGGACGTATGTGTGCCTGTGTGTTGAAGCTGAATACAATTCAATAGGCAGCATTCCAATTATCTGCATTGTGGGGCGTACTATCCTCTACGTCGTTTGTGAAAATCAAAAAAGAAGGTGGCGATTTAGACGATGATGATGATTTTTATCGTGTAAACAATAATAAAAATAGGACTAATGGCAGGTGGATCTGGACTACCTTGATCTCAGTTCTGGGTTGGACGGCAATTTACACCACCCGTTGACTCGCACTTTTGTGGTGAAGAACGGAGATATCACTGCACTTCAGGATGCCGTAGAAAACCACTTTATTTTCATGGTCCGGATTAATCGCACGGCGCTACTCTTGACCGTTAACAAAAAAAAACGTATTGACATGTCCGCATTGAAATGCAATCAGTCCCACGTCGGTCGAAATCCCTAAGTGAAAGTTGGCCAAAACGGGAAAGGTATATTGAGGTTTATTGGAACGATGAAATGCACATGGAGTACTCGACTTGCGTCAACATTTATATTATTTGTTTTAGTACATTAGGTGTGTTTTTTTTTTTGCTTTTGTGTCGTAAAGAGTGTATTATATGTTTTTGTTCCTTAAAGTTTATAATGTTTGTTTTTGTAGTTGTATGGTTTGTTATTCTATATATTTATGTATATTACTTTTCTTGTATTGCGCCTACATTAAATTTGAATCATTCAGCTAATAAAAAAAATCAAATAGCCAGTATCACGAAGTTATTACAGAGTGTTCAACTTTTAAATCAACCGAAGGATATAATAATACAATGACGTAAAGGTTCTGGCGTCACGGTCCTGCAAACAAAATCAACTCGGCATTTCCATCCTCTTATCGCAGCGTCACACATTTTTCTGAAACGTGCATCCACCCCATCCCCTCGCCTCAACAGGGGGTTGTTTATCCAAAACAGAACCGCCCACCACCCCAGGGAGAGGTTCCCATTCGCGACACGAGGAATAAAACCCTTCAAGTTTTAGGTGTGCACTTCTACAGGTACTTTGTATACCGTCAACCGCGATTTTAACTCGAATATTATATTATATAATTTTAGCACAAATATACCATTACTAATATATAATAAAACCAATCTTAGGTCATCGTTTAAGAGTTTCCTTTTTTTGATCTAGGTCTTCTTCCATATCAATTAAACACCACAAACACTTTTTAATAACGGACGTCCTGAAGGGTCAAAAATAGTTTGACCTTTAAACTTAGAAAAATAATCGAACAACAATAAGTAAATTAGATTAAATTAAATACAATCACTTTGTATGAAACCACGAATTTTATTATACGCCAACCGGTTTCGCTCAGCTCAAGCTTTGTCAGGACGTATTTAAGACTAACAATAAATATAAAAAGAGTTATTATATTTAATCGAACTTCGATAAATGGCCTGTAGAGCTAAATAGTGATAATGATAATAATTAGAAAAAAATAAATATTTGGTGTCAAAATCAATCTGATTTAATTCTGGCCGATACCAGAAGTGTAACGGATTTTATCATCATAGGCTTCATGTCTTTCATGATTGTGGATCCTTTGGTAACTAAAGAATCAGTTCTAGGGCATCTTGGGCACGGGAAGACAGCGGCTGCGGGCTGACATCCGATCCCTGTTTGTTCTTCCCTATCTTTGCGTCTTCTCTTCCTATTTGCAGCTATCTGTTGGTGTTTTGCTTCGAAATATTGGGTGCCACTGAATATCACTTCCCTTAAGTTAGGCCTGTCTCCTGCAGCTATTGTAGTTTCCAAATATCGTTCTTAAAGTTGGCATATTCGAGGTTCGCTTTTAGGGAGTCTTTAAAACCTGACGGAGTGAAAAAGGAAAATTTTCAACCGTTGGATTAAAAGAATTGTGAAAACAGCAACAGGTATTTTTCTGGTAACAGTCCTCAGATCAACTACAGGATGCTGGATATTATTAAAATATTCATATTTGAGAATAATAAATAAGTATTTTTATTTAATCTGACAATAGATGTCACTCAAGTATAAGTCGAATAAAACGAGCGTGTATTATAATATGTTAGGGGTGTGTAGGTCAAAGGTAGATAGATAGTAGCTAGGTACTGAATATTCGGATGTAATTTCATCCTAGACGTGTGGAATTTACCACTGAAAGTGTGGCATTTCATCCGCTCCCACTGGGTGACAAGTCTAGCCGCCCCTGTCATTGCATCCCCTACCCGCAGTGCGCTTGCATTTCCCTTATCTGCAGCCGTCCGAGCTCCTGGCGGGAGGAGATAACACCTACCCCCGCACTGCGACCCCCTGGGGTGCAGAGCCCGCGAGGAGCATGGACGCTGCTCGCAACCCTGACAGCCAATACTCAAGGGTGTCAAAATATGTTATTTTTTTAAAATGACGCCATAATGTTTTGACAATACTGAAGAAATTTGACGAAATCACAATTATTTATCCAAAAAAATCTTGGTAAAAATTATTGTAAGAGTATTTTTATTTATTATCTTTGTTTTATTAACCACTAAATTGAGTTTAAATACATCTACCGGTTTCGAAAAATACCATTTTCTTCTTCAGGATGTCATAACTAACTATATTAATATTGCTAATTTTAAAAGTATATTATAAGAGTTGTGCATATTTTATTAACTCACCAACACGCCGTTTCTCATTCACGTTAATGCTATCTACTCATGCGTGCTCATCGATTCTCGAGGCTTCAAATAGAACTACCTTTCTGATTGTAGTTTATCTACCTGTGAGAACTGTCACTTTATAAATGTGTATGTGTGTGTGGTGGGGGATGAACTTTATGAGGCCGTCTCTGGGGGAACAGCTCTTTTCCATCACAGCTTCTCCTGAATAACTAGTCTATCGCTGAAGTGTATAATTTTATAATTACTGTAATACTTGTTGTAATAAACTTAATATTGTTATCAGGACATTCTGAGTTTTATATTACGAGGAATTAGAACCCAAGTAATTAGTAAGATAGAACCTCAAGTCAATCTGGCAATACTTCGAAGGTCATCACACTACCTGCTGCCGTAACTATCCTTCGATAGCTAGTCCTGAGTTTTCTATAGGTAATGTTGAATATATGAATTACATCTATGCAAAATAAAATACACCAACCATCGTGAAACTGTGCTAGTAGACGCCGATGGTCGCTCTCCTTGCAGTCTTGTAGCTTTTAAACTCTACTGGCAAGCCTCCAAAACTTAATTACAACCAAAAACAAAATATTTTTATATCACCGTCGTAAAAAATGTCCGTCCTATTCCGAAAATGTCTCTCGCCGGGAGCAGTTTCGCTTTTGTTTGCTATTTTAAAATTACACAAATATAACGCACATATTCAAAATTTATACCAGGCCTACCTGTCGAAGTATAAAAACTACCTGTGCTAAATCTTTCACGAATATCATCTATTTCTGGTGCCATCAACACTTGCGTATCATGTATCTTTCTAACCATTCTCTTCTTATTCAACATTACCAAACCACCTAAGCGAATCTTTTTCCTTCTTCTTTCCTACCGATAGTGGCCTCGATCAGATGAGTGCAACTCTACATGTCCCAGTCTCTTAACTACCTTAAAGTTGGCTCCAGGGGTTCTCCAGCCAGATGCAACGTATCTATCTGCAATGTGGCAATGAGGTCAAAGAACTTTTGGTCACTATTATGGATACGGTTTACTGTGGTTAGATTTGTTGCAGCATCTGTCCACGGGATGCGTGACATTCATCTCCAGCAATACATTTCGAAGATATCTATGTCATGTGTGTCGCTATTGCGGACTATCCAGGTCTCCACTGCACACGTGAAGATTGGGAAGCTAAGAGTGTGAACCAACATTATTAGAGCAATATTTGAATATGTCCAAGAACACACAATTACTGGATTTTCACCTACAAAGGCACTGTTATTAAACATATTATAGATATCTTATAGAGACGAAGCTATTTTTCATTATATTTAATGGAAAAATATGGAAATATGGATAATTACCGGACTTACCTGTCTTTGGCTGGCTTAAGTGATCACTTACCCATTATTCCATATCTTTCCAGTGCCTTTGTAGGTGAAAATCCAGTAATTGTGTGTTCTTGGACATATTCATAATAGTTGCTTGCTTGACGCCACTGTCTTTCCAAATTCACTACAGTTGGTTCATAGTAACCGGTCTGGTCCGATGTTCTTGCTCTTTTAGCTGGGCTGTCTTCTTTAGATTACGACCGACCGAAGCGCGCACTGGTGGTTTATTCGGACCGCTGGACTGGTCGAAGCACGGGATGTAATAAGAATGACGCCTGTCGGTTACCGTCTTATTAGCTTTCCGAAAAAAGGGTGGCAATACTCTCTCACACATACGCATGTACATTATTGTAAACCAGGAAATTCACTACAGTTGGTTCATAGTAACTTTAGATAGGTTTCTTATTTTCTGCCGACTGTCACCAGTGTTTGTGATCATCTCATGTTCAAATAAATTACTTTTTGAACTATTTCACATTCCGCTATTTGGGAAGTTTGTTGCGATGCATTAAAACCATTTTAATCCTGCTCAATATGCTAATATCGCGTTTACATTCACCTCTTGTCGTTATTTCCTTGTTCTGTCAAAAATTGAACGTCTGAGAAGTCAGCTCGAAGCAACACTTCCATACGTGAATAGCAAATGTGACATTAATGTTCCAATTGTTATTTAAAATCATTTTTATTTCAGGATGTCTCCCATTTTAAATGCTTACAAGGTTCTGTCGATTGCCAATGACGGCAGCTTCGGGATTCAGTCAGGGTGTAGGATGTCATGCGTCAGGTCCGTGGGGTAGATCTCGAGGAGGAGATACGGCGACGGAGGCTGAGGGTGAGATAGGACGCAGGGAGGATCAATATTATGGCGTAATATTTTAAGGGATACTTTGCGGAATCAATACAGAGAGAGGTTTTGAAAACAAGTGGGTAAGTTTTCATAGCTAATAAATACATTAAAGTAATTAACATAGTCAATTAAAGTAAACTATAATTGTATCAGCAACAAATTTAAAAAAAAATAAAAAAAATTCAAGATTAAATTGTAATTGCTCGTATCGTTTGACGTGCGTGATTTGCGGATTTACCAGTCGCAATGAGTCACTGGTCGGGAGCGCACAGCGCGTTCGCGGTTGAGCAATATTTAAAGTGCGGTGATTCATTGATACGTGCGCGTCGCGCTTTTTGTACTCACTTTAATATTCGACGAGTGAGTGATGGGCCGAGCACGCAACTTATCCGGTGTGGGGTTCAAAAGTTCAGACGAGAAGAGACAATGGTTAACCAAACTCTTCTGGGTCCATCAACGTCAGTAGCGACGCCAGAACATGACGTGAAATTATGCCCAATCCGCGTAAATCGATAAGGAAGGTACTGTACAGGAATAAAACAATCAACAGTACACGGTTTTTTGAAAAATAATCTACAGTTTCACCCATACAAACTGCAAATCGTGTAGTTTCTCAACGAAAATGACTATTCTTTACGTGAAACCTTAGCGAGAATGATGCTGGAACGTTTTGGAATAGCACGAACGCTTGGAAACATATTGTTTACTGACGAAGCACATTTTCATATCGATGACTATGTTAATAAATACAACATGAGATAATATAGTGCCCCAACAACCCAAGGAAACGTCATTAAAAACGTTTGCAGTGTGGTGTGCTTTTTCTGCCCGAGGGATAACTGGTCCGTATTTTTTTAACCAACGAGAGACAGTCACTGCTGACGTGTAATGCCGAATGATCGACGAGTTTTTGGTACCACAACTGCATCTGTTTCCCGGGTTCAATAACAGAACACAATTTCAGCAAAACGGAGCCACTCCACACACAGCTAGAGTTTTAATGGAGAAGCTGAGGAGAATTTTTCCCAATAAATTAATCAGCAAGTACGGAGACATACCCTGGCCACCTCAGTCACCGGACCTTACACCGTGCGACTTTTTTTTTGGAGATACCTTAAGCCGAGAGTTTACAGCGAAAATCCTCGAACAATTCAGGCCCTACAAGAAAATATCCGCCGTGAAGTTGCTGCCATTGAACCAGTTCGATTGCAAGAGTATCTTGAGAGAAATGGGCGGCATTTAGACGATATTGTTTATAAAACGTAAAATCCGCATCGTTAAACTCCATTTTGTATAAATTAAACATGAGAATAACATTTTAGTTTTTATTTTTTATTTAATATTAAACTTGAAAATTTTCCGCTGGACACCTTTAGATTATGTAAGATTAATATAGGTAAGATTTTATATTGTGAATAATTTGTAATAATCATCTTTATACAAACACTTTGTGTTGTTTTTTTACTATAAGGTATAAATTTTTTAATTGAAACTGTTTAATTTTATCAGTACAGTGGAACCTACATATTCATCATTAATCATAATATAGAACTTGACGAATATAGAAACAGTTTTACCCATACATAACAAATAACTGAAATTCAATTCATTCCTTTCCATCCCCCAAAAATTTACTGAGGAGACATGATGCTGGAAGCGGAAGAGGAGGAAAGTTACTAATATTTAGGAGACAATTTAAACATCACGTAACTCTAATTCTGGTGGTGGTTTGCGTTTGCCGATGATTCAGTAGCACTAGATTTAACAAAGAACTTTTTAAAACCTTCATGAAGCGGTCAATAACTTTACCATTGAATCCATTAACCATGTTTTGGTTGACTATGGCAACATTTGGGTGCTACTTTTCAGCTCGCCGGGTGGTGGAAGTGACACATATAGAAAATATTAACAAATATGCAAACATTATTATCTTTGTTTTATTAACCACTAAATTGAGTTTAAATACATCTACCGGTTTCGAAAAATACAATTTTCTTCTTCAGGATGTCATAACTAACTAAAACATATATTGTTTCTTTGCCAAAATCATTTTTATTTTGTTTTAGATGTATTTAAACTTAATTTGAATAAATATATATAAATGTATTTGTGACGAATATCGAATCGGAAGAATATAAAGGATCCACTGTATATGTTAGTCCATAGCTACTCACTCCATAACTGGTAACCGATACATTATATTTTTATAACGCAAATATGAAAACTGATGAGAAACAGAACGTTACACGTTATTTAAAATGATATATTATTTATTTCCCACCCGAGCTGCCGGCAACGCTACGGATACTGCACAATCAAGTTGTAAAACCACCCAGTTATTTTGCGAATTAAGAATGTTTTTTTACAAACACCCGCGCATAATTGGCACGCATTTTCGGGAACAGCGTGTAGTCCCGCGCACGCGCCGCGCGGCGGTCGGCCTATCGGTGGCATTATTCACGCGCGTGTCACCAATCAGCCTCACCGCGCCCCCCACCTCTCGCACCGCCACTGGGTGGTTGCAATGTACAATCACGAATCATGGATTTGTGTTAAATGGGTTTTCTAACACCTTCTGACCTTGTTTTCAATCTTGTAACACTGTCAATGATCGGGAGATTAATTTTGTGTTGTATCGGCTATTTTATATTTACTGCCGGATCCGCCACGTATTAATTAATTAATTAAGATTAAAGAAATTTCATCCACTGCTATTATGTTGTTTCATGGAATGGAAGCGCGGACACAGAGCGCCGAGCTATAAATATAATATATAAATTAATTAAATTCTTAACATATTGTATACACAAGCACTCCTATATATGCTCTAATATAAACAAGATAAAAATCTTTTCTTTTACTAAAACTGATCTTTTACACATCTGATCTTTCTTATATTTTCTGGCATTTCATTCAAAATCTTCATCGCACTATACATCATCGATTTCTGAGATTTGGCCTTCTTCCTGAATGGTAGTCTCACTCTATCCCTTCCCCTTGTACGATGCTCGTGCTCATGTTGATTTGCATCAATTTTTTTGATTGATTGATATTTTCTTATTGAAGATTTTGTAAATAAATACCATTATATTAAAATATATTTTCTACTAAAAGGTCATCATATTCAGATCTTTCAACATTGCGCTGATCCGAGTATATCTATTTTTTCTGAGTATTATTCTCAAAGCTTTATTTCGCATCACTGACAGCATTTCTTCTTCATTAGCCAATAACAAAATTCTGCTGCAGTATTTACTTACGCTATAATTACATTGGAATACCTATTTATTATTAATAATAATAATAATTAGTAAATGCCTTCGATAGCCGGTTCACAGGTTTCCAATTAACAATAAGCACACGTGTGATACATGAACTGCACTAACCTTTTGAATTTTGCTGTCTTTCTGGTCCGATGTTGTTGTTCTTTTGGTGGTGTAGTTGGACAGCTAGACCAGTCTGATGATGCCTGTCGGTTAACGTTTTCTTGGCTTTCCGAAAAAGGGCGGCAATACTCACACGCATCAAGCAGGAAACCCAGTGGTGCCAATCGAAGTAACAAGGCAGGAAAATGAACACAAATTTAAGTGTTATGGTATTACATGCTATACTGCGCTGCACATGACAAAATCTAATTTGGTTTCGTTCATTACGCAGTTGCATATTATTATTAATATTATTTTTGACCGTCAGGCGTTACCATTCTAGTTGCGTATTGCCAGTTTGTATGTCGCTAGTTGCTTACCACCAGTTTGTTACACATTATTGGTTGCTTGTTGTATTTTGAAGGTGAAAATAAAAACGTTATAACGAAGTAATAGAATATTTATTAACAAAACGACAGTTCTGAATTCAAATGATTGCCCGTTTGGGTCTGACGCTATACAATAAATGTTAGAATAGTGGATTGCATTATGGCCTGAATATTTGCAAATGTGCAAGACCTGGGTGATCGATGACGTCAAGAAGATCGATTAGCCCGTGAAGAATGGTAAAATTGCCGGACCGTTATAATGCACACTGGTGTATGGTTAAGTACTAATCATTCACATAAAAAATAACACCCTTTGAATGTTTTATACAAAACTGCCTCCGCACGCGGCCTATCACTTTTAGGACCTAGGCAGGGTCACCAAAAACATTTATTAATATACAATGTAGCACAAATTAAAGAGAAACAAAAAAGATAACATTTTTTTCACATCCATTGCTCATGATTGGCATGTGCTACACATTTTAAAAAGAAATTAAGTGTATTATGTAATGTAAATTGAACATATTGGTGATGGTAAACCGTTACGTGACTGTGATTGTGTCGATGATAGGTAACTGAGATTGAACTGTCTGACACATACTTTATAGTGTACCAGTCATTGCTCGAAGAATTATGTTGTAAATCATCGTTATTTTATATTTAAATTTATTTTACACTTTTACATATATTATATACATAACATAATTAATTATAATTTATTTATTTTTTTACACATAATTACCCAACTCAATTGAGAAATCAATTCTTGTCTTTGAATTGGCGAGTATTTAAGTTTTAAAATAATGTAAAGGTAGGTATAGAAGTGAGATATGTAATAAATATAGAATTAAATTAAAAAATAATCAAATTAGAACTTGTAATTGCTGTCGGAGTTTTCTAATATTTGTTTGATTTGCGATTTGAAGGTTTTATAATTTTTTTCTGTTTTGATCGGCGTAATGGTGTTGAGAAGCTCTAGTTTTTAATTTGGGTTAATTATTTTTGTGCAAATTGTTGAATTGAAATGGTTTTTGTTAATTCACAAATTTGTAGCAGTCGGTTCTTTTTGAAGATTTTATTTAAATAGTTGTGAAGGTGGAAATGTTGATGGATTTCGAAGGATGAGTTTCAAAATTAGCCTCTGAACCTTTTCTACAGGTAAGAGGTTACTCTTGAAAGCCCCCCCCCAACCGATTATACCGTATTATAAGATAGATTGGGCAAAAGAGTAGTAAATTGTTTCAATCATACTAGATGATAGAATATTTCTCAATCTAATGAATATGTAAATAAGTGGTCTTATTTTGTACTTGTTCTTTCCATTTTAATTGTATATCTACAATGACACCCAGACACTGTATATTATTTTTGCTTTTTATGGATAAATATTTGGCACAGTTGCATTCTTTTATATTTACACATTGCGATGAATGTATCGATCACAGTCACAATAACAGTCAAAATAGCGGTTTAAATAACGGTTTTACCATCACTAGAAAATATCACATTTGATTTAATATGTACATAACTTTATACTGTAAGTATATATATATATAAATTTTTATAAATGAATAGAAAAAACATTTAGTATTTTCATTACGTTAGAACATTTATCCTACTAATATAAATTCTGTGTGTGTGTTCGTCCATCAGTATGGTACAGCAACATAAAAAAAAGAGTCGCTTGGCAACACAGAACAAACAGGATCTATTTTCAATTCTATCACATGAAAGTGTGCGGTTATCGAACAAAACAAAATAGTTTTTTTAATATCCCATGACCGCCCCACTAGGTGAACACCTGTCCCAAGGCAGACTTTGTATTATGTTTGATTTTTCATAAAATATAATTAATCTCCCGTCGTTACTGAGGGAATTTATAATATTGTTCTTTGTGTATATTGGCAGCCCTGTTCTGGTGCATTCGTCCCACGCACGGCCGTATCACGTTTCCAGCACGCAGGGCGCGCGCGCGCACGCCGCTCGCACAACGCGCGAATTATGCACGCGTTACGGGCCCGCTAAGTAGCCGCCGCGCAGCCACCCCGCCGGGAGGGCTGGACGTGTTACCAGTTTAAATAAGACGTTAACACAGGGGTAGGGGGTGAAGTGATAAATCATATTTTACACTCTTTATGTAATTGGCGTAGTATAGGATTTTAATGTTCGTGTATTTTTCGTACTGGATAATATTTTGTAAAGCTGAATTTATGATATTTTTATTAATTATCGTTAAAAATATCTTTACAGATCTAAGATTTTTTCACGAAGGCATGGTGTGTAATGATAAAATACTAAAATAAGTAATATTTGAATAAGTCAAAGAACACACAATTACTGGATTTTCAACTACAAAGGCACTGTTATTAAACAAATAATAAATATCTCATAGAGACGAAACTATTTTTTATAATATTAAATTTAAGTATGGATAATTACAGGAATTACGACGAGTGATATAATGTGTTAAAAAACACTTTACAGATAAAGAATATTGCTTTAAATAATTTAAAAAATAATTAGATTCTCATTGTGACATCTACGCTGTTTCAGGTAAATGAATATCAAATTTAGCCCATAGATGGCGATAGTGTACTCGAAGTGTTTCCACATAGTAACATATATACAACTTGATTGACAAGATTGATTAATGGGTGAGAATGGTGAACGTTATATTTGTATAAAATGATCACTTGAGCTAGTCATACTTCGATATATTTCCATTAAATATAATAAAAAATTGCTTCGTCTATATGAGATATATTATTTGTTTACTAAAAATAAGTTATCAGGCTCAACAAATATACTTGACATACGTACTAAGAAATGTATAGAAGAAACAAAAATAAGATAAATTACATTAATAACATATTTTTTAGTTAATTTTAAATTATAATGAGAACACATTTTTATTGTGAAGTTGTAATTATTGAGAACAGACGGTCTGTGATATTTAAATATGAATTAAATATATTAATTAGAAAGATATACATATAAAATCAATTTTATCGAAAAATATTGTTGTTGCGCCACCTTCTTTCAAATAATGGAACGATTAAATGTATTAATATCAAAAAGGTAACATATAGGTTCGAAAATTTGTCGCTTAAAATATCGTCGCTGTAGCATAGTTGGATAATGCACCTTCCCCAGTTTGGAAAGAGATCCAGGTTCGAATCCCGGTCCGATGTTGTTGTTCTTTTAGCTGGGTTGTCTTTCTTAGATTTCGACCGACCGTTTAATTGGACCGCTGGACTGACACGGGATGCCTGTCGGTTACCGTCTTCATAGCCTTCCGAAGAAAGGGCGGCAATACTCACACACACACGTGTACATTATTATAAACCAGGAAACCCAGTGGTGCCAATCGAAGTGACAAGGTGCGCAAACACCCTGTATATATCTTTAGTACTTGGATGTGTATTAATATATATTATAATGTATTCTTGGAAAAAACACGTATTGTATTCAGTTGTACGTATTGTATTGGTACCAATCTGTACTTATATATCACATAAAATCCTTCAATTTCATCAAATCTCTTCACAAAAGAAAGGCTCTCCTAATCATACAAAACATCCTTGTTTAACTTGTATAGTCGCGTGTAATTACGTTTAATTCCCGTGGGACGTTCCCGTTCCCGGGGGAGGTGGGGACAATCTCGCGCAGGGACAACGTTGACAGGGTAAACAGGACACTCGATCACAGGGGTTGGGGGTGGTTATCACTATTTGGACACCTGTGCATGGAAAAAATCGCCCTTATCGGCTGCAGTTCAGGACTTTCTGGAATATTTTTATTTCATTTTCTCACAGGAAAACGAGAGTAGTACCTCCCTGCTTTCGATGACTATAAAAATATATTTCTGTTCATTTGGTTAGTATTTTCATTGATAAATTGTAAAATATAATAATATAAATTAGTATAAATACTTTTACTTACCATTACTTTTCCGCGGGGATAGACAGAGAGGATAGAGCGCCATAACCTTCTGTCTTGACACACAATTCTCGTCTCATCCACATTCATACATCTTCTTATACAAGTTCGCCGATTATTGTGGCTTATAATGCCATCAACACTTGTGTCACATATATTTCTTACCATTCTCTCTTCATTCATCCGTTCCATATGACCAAACCACCTAAGTGATAATTTCGTAATCCTCACTCACTATACCAAGATCAGCTTTTCATTCTTTCTTTATTTCTTCATTCTTTGCTCTATCATAAACGGATGTGCCGCGTATACGCCTAAGTGATCTCATTTTCACTGCATTCAGTCTATTTTCGTTCCTCTTCTGTCGGCTTCAGGTCTCACTTTCATACATCAGTGTCAGTACCAGGACTTCACTGTGAACCGCTAGTCTTGACCAGTTCCAATTAGCTATAATTCCATTCAATGCGCCGTTCGCTTTATTCCCTGCAGTCTCCCTCCTTTCGATATCTTTCTCTGCCTTTCCGTTTCTATCGAACATACTTCCCAAATCAATGTTCTAAATATAAATTTTTTATGACAACTTCAATTTATTATTTTGTTTAATATAATCGATTTAAAACGCTCTGTTGCCGTTATATAACTATTTATGAAACAGACAGCTTTGTTTAAAATACAACAGTGTTATATATAAACGAAATATTTACTTCTGACTTACATAAAAATAACGCACATAAAATGTTTACTTTGTTCAAGAAAACGTTGTAACTTTTGAAATTTTCTACTAATATTGTGAATAAGTTCAATATTAATTCAAACCGATATTTTCGGCATTTTTCAACGAAAATTATAAGAGCGCGAACTAAACGTCATTACGGCCGCAAATACTTTTGTGTAAACTGATAGCAGACGCCACAATTATCAATTCATTTTTATTAAATTTTGGACACATTGATACAACTTCACAATAAGAATGTGTTCTCCTAATAATAATTAAAGTATTTAAATTAAAAAAAATACAGTACTTTATGAACGGCAATACTGTAATTTATTTAAGAACTGATGTATACTTGTTTAAGACTGATGACGTTTATCATAGCAAAGCAATAAAAAAGAAAAAAGAAAAATAATTTTTAAATATTCTTTCGTAAACAGAACAATATGTCAAACCGCCTGTTCGAAGAGAAACTGTAAATTTTCAACCTTGAATCGTTAAATCGTGAATTTTTGTATTTTATTGTGATTCATACGTGGTCTATCATATATAATAATACTGTTCTCATTATAGCAATTGAAATTTAATCGAGGCTCTAGCAAAAACGTATCAAATGGCTAAAAGAATATCGACCGATAAAGCTCCGGGAGCTGCTAAAAACTGCAGAATAATTCTCGACAAACTGTCGCTAACCTATCAGCCGGGAGAGGTTATCAATGGTACCGTGGAGTACCAGTTCGACACTCCAGACAAATTAAAAACGATGTTCCTGATCATCTTGGGGAAGGCGCGCGTGGACACGAGCATGAAGCTGCCCATCAGTCGCAGGGTGTCCACCGAGTCCAGCGTAGACCTCACCGAGGCTGGAGAGCAGGAGGAATACTTCCGCTTCACGTTCTTTCTGGTAAACACGGGAACCGCCGCAGACAAACCCGTGTCTGTGTCGCCAGGCACCAACGTATTTCCATTTACTTTTACGCTGCCGCGCGAAATACCAGCCTCGTTCGTAGGCAAGTACGGTAAAGTGGAGTACTCCATAATTGTGGTGTTAAAGAGACCGTGGAAAATCGACGAGGTCACAAGAATGGTATTCAAAGTCTTCGTCCCCTTCGACTTCTCCAGTCCCCAGCACACGGTTCCCATAGACATGGAATTGGACGGCATTGAGCTCTGTTTTTGCACTGTTTTCAGAAATTTCAAGCTGGAGGTGTCAATTCCGAAGTCGTACTTCTACACGGGACAGTCTATCCCAGTCCACATAAACTGCTCCAACAACACTCCCGTGTCAATTAAGAAGTTGAAGATTATACTGATGCAAAAGGAGTCGTATTTCTCGGGCACGGTCGAGACATCAGCAAAGAAATGGAGGTTGAGAGTGGCGGAGGTTCACACGGGTCCGATCAAAGCGAGGAGTAGCAGAAATTGGAAAGAATTACTCATTATCCCGCCCTTAAACACGGCTAATTTAGAACACTGCGATTTGATAAATTTGGTATACGACCTAAAAGTGATTTGCGTACTTCCGTTGCTGTTTTTCGATTCAGGGGTCAAAGCTCCTGTTTATATAGGCAAGTCGGACTAATGTGCCGTGTGGTGGAAAAGTGTCACAATAACTAGATTTATAATTCATTATTGTTAAATATTATTTTGAAAACGATTGTACAAATAAAAAACCTGTGGTCAAATATACAAAACCATTACACGAAAAATGTAATTTTGATTTAGAATTGTTGGTAGTGGAATTGGTTACACACTCATTTGATATCACTCTAAGACTTATCCGATTTAAGAATTAATTCCTATATAATGTTCCTGTCACTGTGAAATAATGATGTCACGAAGATGGAAACTGATTTGGTGCGAATACTTGATCATCATTCCATCATGTCAGTATTGACACAAAGTGGTCGCAATCAGATTAGACGTATCTTAAGTTAACTTTTTAAAGTTGATTCCAGGGTCTCTCTCAGTGGTGTAACTGTAAAAATTGGGCCCCAATGCAAAATGGTAAAAATACCCCTAATTACAGTGGGGTACTAATAGCTTAATAAAATTTAACTCCTACAGTTGTATACTATAGTTTTCATACTTTTATCATCATCATCATCTTTGTCCCCGTATCCTAGGTGGGTCGGGGGCCAAAAATTCGATATGGCGCTTCCATATTCTCTTGCCACGCGCCGCTTTGGTACTAGTTGCAAGTTACACAGTTGACTAGTGTGGTTTAGTCTTCTCCCTAACCTGATTTGGGTACCAGGCGCAGTCGCTTCATATATCCTTTGGATGCTCCGCATCCCTTGTGTTCTATAGTCAACACACACTACGACAACTTTCGAACATCTATGAATCTCGTAAATACACAAGATACCAGCAACAGTGGAATCTATCATTCGTTCCGAATCCACAAAGTTTGGAAGTATTCGACTTTCGCGCGTGCGCATTTAGTCTGCCTGTCAAGATCTTAGAATCATTAACAGCATCCGACGTACAAAAAACAACTTTAATGATTATGGGTATAATGCATAGAATAGCATACACATTACGAAGTGTGCGGATTATTTTGAGTACTTTTTTATGTGACGCATTTTTGACAGTTTGGCTTGAATACTTGAAGCCAAATTATTTATTTGTTATGTTTATTTATCTGATAACAGGTATAAACTTATTATCCAGCATCCCTTCAACAAAAAGTCACCGAGCGCCACTGCCGGGTACCGCTGTATACATCCAAAAAATTATCCTAATGTACGCGAGAAATTATTATTTTAAAGTTTATAATTCAACGCCACGCTGTGGTAAATTTATTAGAATCATACAATGTGTATTGTAGGGCGCGAATTGATTTTTGGGTATCCATGAGACCCATTGTTGTGGTTGCGCCACTGGTCTCTCTAATCAGATGCCGCGCATCCATCCGTAATTGTGATTCTTCCAGGTCTCATTTGTCGGATAATTTCCCGTTTCAGGTTGTCATATTAACCATTACGGTGAGCCTACAAAGGCGCGAGTTCGAATCAAATTAGCTCCAGAAGGTAGTCACTTTATTGGATTAGATCAGTGATTCCCAATGTGGTCTATATCGACCCCCAGGGGTCTATGATAACCTGCAAGGGGTCTACGTCAGCGAAAAAAAAATTTGGGATCCATGAAATGAAAATGGGGGTCCACGATAGTGGATCTCAACATACACTGATAGTACCTATTTACTTACATTATAATCTTATAATTTAAAGACATATACGTTATTTATAAAAGTACCTATAGAGTAAAAAATTTATTGTTGTAGGATGTAGGCATTCGCTTTGTGGTTTAAGTTTTTAACACTAAACTTCACTACAATTAGAAATTTACAAAAAAATCAATATCAGGTAAGAGTAGCGGGTCTACCAAAAACCGAAAAACATGGCGAGGGGTCTACGACACAAAAAAGTTTGGGAACCTCTGGATTAGATTATCGAAAACAATTGCATTTGATAAAATAGAATTTCGGACAAATGACGCATTTCAAATATGTCAAATTTCTAATTAACAGTGATGGAGACCAGAACATGCAGGATAGTCCTCGACAAACTGTCTGGAATATATCGACCTGGTGAAATTGTCCGAGGAAATGTAGAGTGCCAGTTTGAGACGATGGATCGGATAGCATCCCTGTACATAGTCATTTTAGGAGATACGCGTTCGGACAAAAGATTCGCAAATGACACTGTCAAGTCCCACGACGGAGACAAATTCTTACACGTCACACATTACCTGGTGAACACGGGAAATTGCCACGACGAAGCGATCACAACACTGCCAGGTTTAAATAACTATCCCTTCATGTTCAGGTTGCCGTTAGATATACCGGCGTCCTTCGACGGAAGATATGGCCGAGTGAAGTACTCCATAATTGTGACGCTAAAGAGACCCTGCAAAATTGACGAGACGACGAGAAGCGTGTTTAAAGTTTTTGCTCCCTTCGATTTCAGCACGTGTCAGCACAGAAGACCGATAGAAATGGAAATTAAAGGTATGCAGGGGTGTTTTTGTATGACTTACAGGTGTTTCGCGGTGAAGGTGACGATCCCCAGGTCGTCCTACTACGTGGGACAGTCCATCCCTGTCCACATAAACTGCTCCAACAACACGCCTGTGAGAGTCAAGAAGCTCAAGATTGTGTTGACACAGAAGGAGACGTATTTTACCGGAGTGAACCAGTCAAAAGTCAAAAGATGGTCGTCGAAGATTGCACAGGTGCAGACGGATTCCGTCAAAGCGAGGAGTACCAGGAATTGGAGAGAGCTGATCCTGATTCCGCCTTTGAACGTGGCGAATTTAGACAGTTGTGATTTGATACGTTTGGAATATGAAGTGAAGGTGATTTGTGTGCTACCTTTATGCTTTTTTAATCTTAAAGCCAGCGAGACTATTTATATAGGAAAGGCAGAGGACTGTTCCCTTTGATTCACGATTTTTGATTAATTGTTGCGATGTCATATTTTGACTATCGCTACACATATATATTCTACAAAAATCAGCAGTCTAATATACAACCATTATATTTGGGATTATTTTGTCTGAATTAAATAAGGTTATTGTAAACTATATTACTGTTTTAATTATCTGTGCGTGTGTATATACTTTGCTGCCATCAGAACTTGAACCTTAATAATTTCATTAGATTTGTTTAACAATACAATAAAAATAATGTATTTATTCCAGCGTGATGGGGGCTATTTTTTAAGACCCGATTCGCCATAAAGATAATACATATTATATAACATATTATAGTTAAGAAATATTATTTATGTTATGAAAAGAAAATCAAGGAAAACATAAATAAATTAAAAGTTCACACATATTTAAGTCACGGCCATTATTGTATCTGTTGCTATTCTGTAGGCGTTGCCATTCTCTGGTTATCATCGCCTTGTCCATCTTCAACTAGGACGGACACTGTTGGGCATACCGCGGACGACGAGATGCACAAATGTCTCCATTTTGCTGGAGCTGAACGTCGAGGACTGACTCTCAACCATGTGCCTGAGACGAAGCCATAAATTGAATGTTTTGGACATGGAGAAGAGAAGATAGCTTGTAGAAGCTTGGTGTGGTTGGGTAGCTTCACGTAAAAGGAAAAGTCCCCCACCGGTTGGATCGACAAAATGGAAAAGGCAACAGGCAACAGACAGCTCTATGTGATGAGATCTGTAGGAAGCCGAGAAAAGTGAAGAAGCTTAGTCAAGAGGGCGGAAATTCGTGGAGATTATGATCCTCGGTCATGAGAGATTGGTGCTGATGATAACAATACAATATCATTGACACATCTATTTTTTTTAGACAGACAGCGACGTTGCCTTTTGTGTATACAGGATGGCCCAAAAAAAGTTACAAAAAAAACACACGAGTTATTTAATTATAATTTTTTTGCACAATATTTAGCTAATCAGAAATCATCAAAATACTCCATATCTTGTATAATATCTACTGGGTTTGAATCTGAGCTGTTCGGTGGCCACATGCCTGGTTCGATGAAATTAACATTCTCACGACGAAGAAAGTAGATTGTATTTTTGTCTGTGTGAGATGGAGCTCCGTCCTGCTTGTAATGTACAGTTATGCTGTAATGTCTAGCTATACTCCAGGCATTTTTTGAAACACTTTGATTGTTTTCCTAGCACCCTGACGTTTTTCAATTCGCAAATTTTTGATCAGAATACGGTCTTCTGCAGTGATTTTTACCATTTAACCAAATATAAACAATGGGAAAATTAATAATCAAAGATGGCGATCGGAAATTGTCGAAATAAAACGTAATACAGGTAAATAGGTAAGTGAGTAAATTAGTAAACTATTTATGCTATTGTTGATATAGTTTTAAACTAATTTTGATTTGGGTCACCCTGTATATGTAGATACAAAAGAAGATGAATATGCGACTGCTCTAGTATCGTTGGTAGTAGAATTTGCTGCCCACTTATTCGATGTCACCAAAATTGTTTGATACGATTTTAGAATAATACATTTTTAAATATATTAATTAGAAAAATATACATATAAAATCAATTTTATCGAAAAATATTGTTGTTGCGCCACCGGGATTCGAATCTGGATCTCTTTCCTAACCGGGAAAGGTGCATTATCCAACTATGCTACAGCGACAATACTTTTAGCGACAGTTTTCGAACCTACATGTTACCTTTTTTTGATATTAATACATTTAATCGTTCCATTATTTGAAAGAGCCGTCTACATTTTTCATATTCCTAGTCTTGAAGTTTTTAAAATTGTTTAACGTTTTGTAATTCTGTGGCTTACTGCAATCTGAATAAAAATAATATACACTGTCGCTGTGAAATAATTATGTCACCAGATCGAGACTGATCTGATGCGAGTTCTGAGTGACAACTTTATTTTTTATTGCAAGAATACTAAAAAAATGTGTAAGAATAAGAAAGTAAAAAATATATATGTATAAAAAAGGAGAGATAAAAGTTTAAAAGAAGAAAATATTCCAGTGGAACTTGAGGGTGAGGAGGAAGGAAAATGGAATTGGGAATAAAATCTGTATAATAAAAATAAAATGAAGGCCATTAATGGTTCATATATTGAATTTTGATTTAACTGTGGTAACTTAAGTATTGAAAATGTCTAATTCATTTAAGTGTGAGTTAAAATAAAGACAGGCTCGTTAAAAAATGAGTTTTGTTTAGCGATGGTATTGAATGTGAGATTAATTGTAGTTGACCTAGATGGCACTCAGAACAGTTTAGTTTGTGCACGAAGATGACATCGGCCGCGTCTTTTCGAATTTGTAGTGATGGAATATCGATGTTAGTGTATTATTTGATGGATTCCAAACTGGGGGGGAGGCATATTCGACGATAATTTGAACATATGATAAATACATTGTGTTGGTGTTATTAAATTATTTGCCTACCCGAATGATGAAACCTAACATTTCAGACACGCAGAAGGTAACGCACGGTCAATGTGAATATTAGTAATATAGTAATTTGGAATTCAAAATAATCCCGAGATCTATAGTTTCAGATTTCTTGGCCGAGAGTTAATCATTAATTTCTTGTTTCTAGTAAACTGTATCATGAAGCTCTCGCTGGATAATTTTCGTGCAGGCTGTCATATTGACGCAAAATATGGCCAAAACATTCAATGAATCTGATGTGAACTTGCAGTGGGTGGCTTGTATTCGTGCATTGTATTGTGTTGAGATTAGACACTCAAAAGCCTACTCCAACTGTAAATAAACAGTAAGTTCGCGAAGGCACTAGTTCAATTCAAATTGAATCGAAGAGGTGGTTACTTTATTGTATCAGATTTCCGAAAACAATAGCATTTGAATAAATTGAATATGTCACTTTCGGACAAATACCGAATTTCAAATATGTCAAATTTCTAAATGATAGATGATTACGATGAGAAAAAGTGATGGAAAACGAAACGTGCACGATAATCCTCGACAAACGGTCTGGGGTATATCGACCAGGGGAAACTGTCCGAGGAACTGTGCAGTGCCAGTTTAAAACGAATGACCGGATAGCATGCCTGTACGTGGTCATCTTGGGAGACACGCTTGTGGATAAGAAACCCATAGACGACAATACGGATCTTTTATCTACACAACAGAAAAAATCCCGCGAGAGAGAAACATTTTTGCACGTCACACATAATTTGATAAACAAGGGAGATTCCGACGATGTGGCGGTCACAATATTACCAGGTGTGTATAAGTATCTCTTCATATTTAGGTTGCCCTACGGTATACCGGCTTCCTTCGATGGAAAATTCGGCAGAGTCAAGTACTCCATAATTGTGACGTTAAAAAGAGCCAGCAAAGACGATGTGATAACGAGAAGCGTGTTTAAAGTTTTCGTTCCCTCTGATTTTAGAAAATGTCAGATCAAGATACCGATAGAAATGGAAATCAAAGGTATGCGATGGTGTTTCTGTATGGTTTACAAATTTTTTGTACTGAAGGTGACGATCCCCAGGTCGTCCTACTACGCGGGACAGTCCATCCCTGTCCACATAAACTGCTCCAACAACACCCCTGTGTGTGTCAACATGCTGAAGATTGTGATAACGCAGAAGGAGACGTATTTTACCGGAGTGAAACAGTCAATCGTCAGGAAGTGGTCGTCGAAGATTGCACAGGTGCACACGGATCCAGTCAGAGCGAGGAGCAGCAGGAGTTGGATAGAGCAGATCCTGATTCCACCTTTGAACGTGGCAAATTTAGACGGTTGTGATTTGATACTTTTGGAATATGAAGTGAAGGTTGTTTGTGTACTACCCTTATTCTTTTTTAATCTTAAAGTCAGCGAGCCTATTTACATATGTAATCTAAAAAATACAGCAGTCTAATGTATAACCATTATATTTGAGACTATTTTGTCAGAATTAAATAAGATTATTATAAATTACAATATTGTTTTGTTTTATTAACGTGCTAGATTGTTATGAATTTATTCTACAATATAATACAAGAATTGATGTGGTACCAGTACCACATCTCAATGACACACTGTCTCTATTTTGCTGGAGCTGAACATTAGACAATGAGACTGACTTTCAACCATTTGCACAGTATGAATTCTCAATTAAATTCTTTGGGCAATTTTGCGAGAAGAGAAGGTACCTTGGAGAAACTTGCGGTGTTTTAGGCAACAGTCACTTCTCTGGTGACAGCCCAATTTTTCAAGATCTGCAGGAAGTCGAGAAAAGTGGCGGAGCATAGTCAAGAGGGTGGGAGTTCGCGGAGATCACGATCCTCAGTCTTGAGGATCTTACGTGGATGATGACAATATCAGTGACAGATAGCGACGTAGTCTTTTTTATATGTAGGGACGAGAAGAGATCTACTTTAATTATATTGCGTCTTTTAACGGTCTTCTGCTACCACTGGAGCTTGATATATAGTGTTAAACACATTCGATAGCAATGAATTCTAGTCCTGGATAGTCTATTGACAATAATACCACGTCACTCTAGTAAGATATATCACCACTACCCTGGAATACTGGCTGATTCCTCATGCTGTAGTATGTTTTTGGTCGGTCTCCACAAATTACTCGCGCGTGCGCCGAATAAATTTCTTAGAGCCTTTTTGATAGCGGGCCGATTTCGATGGTAGTTGGATACTTTTTGTCAAGTTAAGTGGCGCTCCACTAGTACAGAGTAAAACAGGCATACTATCAACGTAAATTCCAGGACTACCAATCGAATGATATCAAACACGCGTAAACAGCTGATATAGTCTCTCTTCATAAAAACGTTTTATTTATCAGGTCCTAGTGTAATGTGGGCGTCCAACTCGTTAAATTAAGATTAATCTGGCTTGACAAAAGCTTTACATTAGCCTAAACCTTTGTCTCAAGTCAGTCATGAAGTTTTCCCACTTCCAGCAATCTTCTCCAGTATTACGAAGACTGGTTGTCTCGTTACATTTTTGAGACATTGAAGTTTTCAGATTTTTATTGTCTCAAATACATACTTATTTTTCTTTATTCATCCATCTAGCTTATTTTTAGCATTTTTCTATAGATCCACATCTCAAATGCTTCAAGTCAAGTGTCCATGCTAAATAATACTGAGAATATATAGCATTTGACCATTTGCATTCGTAATCTTAGAGTGAGATCATAGCTGCAGAGTGTCTTTTCACGCGGATATAGGTTGCATAAGCCAGCTCAAATCGGCATTTCATTTCAACAAAACGATTCTTATTTTATTTATATTTCAACCCAGGTATACAATACTTTATATCTTCTTCAATTTTGTTCCAGTAATATAAAGACTTTCATTCTCAACTCTGAACAACTAGCAAAAATACCTTAGATTTTTCTACAAACACATCTTCCTTATTCTAGATCTATTTTTCAGTATGTATTTAGTTATTTATTTATTCAGCGGATCGAATACTCCTTCTCAATCGCCAGTTAGGCCTGTGGCGGATAGGCAACGCCATCTTTGGCCCGCACGGCGAGCGGTCAATAAAGGTTGCACACTCACGGAAAAATCTGATAGAGGGTTAACCAAATTGATAACTTCTCCGTTGGTCAGCTGCAGACCTAATTAGAACATGTCTTCAGCCTATGGTTTTGTGAAAAGTTAGTTGTTTCTTCCTTTCGTTCGTACCTAACCAAAACATTTAAAAATTAATAAAATGGTTATGCTTATTTCTATGCACATAATGATTGACTTCTTGCTTTGCTAGTGGCGTAGAAAAAAATCAGGATCATCAAGTAATGTTTATCGTAAACTAATCTCAGTGCCTTAACACGACCCTCCACAATTATTACAATACTAAATCGCATTTTATTAGCGACTTGTGTGCGGGGTGGCTGATTAGTTCCGCGATATCCCGACACAAAGCGAATCGAGTTAATGCTGGCCTTAATCATATATAAGGGATGAGGATTAATAGTTGCGATTTATTCCCCCTGCCCAGACGGGACCCGCGGGAGGGATGCGGGACTGGCACAGAAGCGCGGTGAATATTTATTTTTATTAAAGAAACTACGCCTTCGCACTCTATACGTTTTGTCTGGTATCCAGAATATTGTTCGCCCATAATTGTTCGCGGCCACAATAATCATCACGAAATTCGCATTCCCGCCATCTTGTCCAATGTTTCCTCTAAGGTGTGCGGGTGTACTTGCGCACACGATTTGGTACAAAAAAATATAGCGCGCGCACAATTTATAACAAGACTTCTTCTTCATGTGTCGCATTCTTTCGAAAAGCGTCCATGTTGCAGTATGTTGATTCATCTTGTATGAGATCACCAACATTTCGGAAATTTTATTTACATCAACGCCCTTGTGGTCTTTTACATAAGAATACAAGTTTAAATATAGCAGTACATTTTTAATTAATATTTCAATATAATATGAAAAAATAAAAACTAATTATAATTTACGTACAAATATTATTTCAGTTCAGTTATGCTCCTGCAATTGAAAATGTCAACGAAATTCAACTTGTTACCAAGCCGATGCATCCGCGATATTGGCGAGTTAACAGCATAATTATTTCTATGTGTACCTACAGAGAACACTTCATGTTGTCTCGTTTGAGTTAGTTCTTATATATACTATATCGCTTGTATCTCTTCTCCAGGCTAATTTTTTCAAATGAAATAGACTCATTAAATAATCGTAATTTATATTTTCCATCGGAATGTGCAATTTAAAATTGATAAATTTTAGAAATTTACGTTGCACTCTTTCGATTTTTATAATATGTGAGCCATTGCAGGGAGACCACAGACTGGAGTTAAATTCCAGCGTACTGTATATAAAGTTGTTAGAGAGAGGAGCGTGTTAAAGTGTTTGGCTGTTCTTAACACAAACCCCAAGGATTTCATCGCCTGTTGAATAAATGACAATTTTTGTCGAACAGGACAACCAAATCCCGCACAATTGCGACTTTACTTAGATTAATATTGTATTATATTAGTAAAGTAATGTTTTTTATATTTTCTCTCTCAGCGCACAAATAATAGCACTAATGTTCCAGTTTGAAATTTTACACGAATTAGGTATGCTTTCAGAATCATGCTAAGAGTTAAATTATTATAAAAATCAGATAAATCATTAATGACGTTATTTGTTATGTAAATCATGCGACAGAGGTAGGTTTGAATAGAAATAAACTACAATAAAATTGTCGATTTTCTCGCATTCAATACAAGTTTTAAACATAACTGGAGTCGGAAGTATTTTCCACCTTTTTTCATATTGATGTATTGGAATCATATGGAATGAAATAAACATGTGTTGTCATTTGAATTAATCAATCGAAAAGTAAATAATTTATTGGGTAACAAAGTAACTACATATATTTAGATGGTCGCTTAAATCAATGTTCTAAATATAAAATTTTTATGACAACTTCAATTTATTATTTTGTTTAATATAATCGATTTAAAACGCCCTGTTGCCGTTTTTTTTTATAATTATATACTATTTATAAAACAGACAGCATTGTTTAAAATGCAACAGTGTTATAACACTGTTAACACTATATATAAACAAAATATTTACTTCTGACTTACATAAAAATAACGCACATAAAATGTTTACTTTGTTCAAGAAAACGTTGTTTTCCCTTAAAATCAGTTAAAAAATATGTAATTTTTGAAATTTTCTGCTAATGTTGTGAATAAGTTCAATATTAATTCAAACCGGCAATTTTCGGCATTTTTCAACGAAAATTACAAGAGCGCGAACTAAACGTCATTACGGCCGCTGTCGATTGGGAATCTGAAGTTAATAAAGAAAATACACAAGTACACACAATTAGGATCGATATAAATATTATTTAGTAAAAAATTATTACATTTTTGATATCAAACTTTTAAATAGTAGCTGAAGTATCAAAGCATGTGAGTAAATACATTATATTATTTTAAAACGTATGTTTTTTTACTAAAACAAAGTATTTTAAAAACGTCGAAAATTGATCAAATGTACTGCAATTGCTAATTTGGTTTAGAACAGATTTATTTCCATAATCTTGGCTTCAAGATTATAAGAAAATATATTTTGTTTATGCAATAATTTAGCGTATTAACACAATTTTGTAGCACGCGGTAAATGCATCTAATGGTCGCGGTCTTTCTTATGATGCTTGTATTGTCTTAGTTATGGAAAATAACATTCAGCATATTAGTTTTAAACGAGTATAAAGGTCCTATTTAGGTAATAATTTAAAAAAAAGTCAAATCTAGTGTATAACTTATGATATAAATGAATAATAAAAACTCACATTTTCGTGAAAAAACGTCAAAATTTGAATTCTCATTGAAAGCGTTTTCATGCTGGTTCCCTGATCTGAGAATGGCAACGTATTTATATTTTGTTTATATTTATATATATGTGTGTAAACTTTTTTTTTTTTTCTGCTTTTCTTCTCATATCATAAATAATATGCTGTAACCTAAATGTATTATCTTCATGGCTAATTGAGTATTCATAAAAAAAAACCGATGACGCTGGAATAATAATAATAATTATTATTTGTTTCAGGCAAATGGTTGAGAGTCTGTCCAATATTCAGCTCCTGCAGAATGGAGAAATTCAATGTCGTTAAAAATTGAAAAGTACATAAATTAAGAAATAAAAATGATTAGATTAACTTTTATAGTATTCAAGGAGTAGGAGTTCCATCTGGTATATATAACACCGCTTATAAATAGCTTCCAGCGTAGCACATGGCGTCAGCTGTCAGCGAAAATTCTTTAAACATCCCCATATGGCGGAGGGTCCCGCTTCATAATGCGATATACTTCAAATAAAATGCTTCAATGTACACATACGCTCACAATGGACTCGGCTCTCGGCTCAGCCTCGAGAGCGCGCGACACTGTCCCCGGAGACCAGAGACGCCGGCGTCCCGGCGCCCGCGCTTCCTCCCTCGCATCCTCCTGACCGGGGTGGGGTAGCCACTAGAGGAAAATGTCTAAATATATTTGAATAACGAATTAAAATTAAAAATTAATTAAATATATTAATTAGAAAGATATACATATAAAATCAATTTTATCGGAAAATATTGTTGTTGCGCCACCGAGATTCGAACCTGGATCTCCTTCCTAACCGGGGAAGGTGCATTATCCAACTGTGCTACAGCGACAATATTTTTAGCGACAAATTTTCGAACCTATACTTTTTTGATATTAATACATTTAATCGTTCCATTATTTGAAAGAGCCATCTAACTTATTTTTACAGAAAATTAATTAATATATTTAATTCATATTTAAAATACCACAGACCGTCTGTTCTGAATAATTACAACTTCACAATAAGAATGTGTTCTCCTAATAAAAATTAATTATACGACAATTGTATTTAAAGCCGCGTTCAAGATTCATTCAAGGAATATTGACTAAATTTTATGTACTTAAAATCACGAACCGTGAGTCAATCGCCGACATCTTTTGAGTCACATTCACTATCAGTGATTGACTATCTGGGAATATCGTGATTCGTGATTTAATTTTTTTATTGTTAAAAATTCTGTTGATGTTCTGACGCAGCCGTTTAAATCGATTATAAGTTGAATCAGCGCCATCTAGCAGATTCTGCCAATGATATTAAATTAGATTTATATTAATTATTTATGCTAGAATATGTTTATTACGTAAATGAGGTTTTAATAATATAAATAAATACGCAGAAAATTATGTGTTCTTGTATTCTGATGTCGTGCGGCGCATGCGCATTAGCAATGAAACTGTGATCACAGTCGAATACCAATCACATTCACACCAGTGAGTCGAGAGCAGCATTTTTTCTCATCACTAGTTATGTTATGAAAATCCGAATATATAAAATATATAAAAAAATATAAAACATTCACACGTCCAGATAGAGTTTAAATTAAATAAAAATGAAAAATTCCAGAAAACATAAATTGCAATAACTTTTTTTTAATGATAGAGGATAAAGCGCCACACAGTTCTTCATCCACTAGTCAAGGCACTGGCTTCTCATATCGGGGATTCCGAATCCAAATCGTAGTGATGTCACAATAAATCGACATGATCGTTACATTAATCGTTCCATTATTTGAAAGATCTGAGGCGCAACAACAATATTTTTCGATAAAATTGATTTTATATGTACATCTTTCTAATTCATATATAATATTATACTAATTTGAGACTTCGCGTCTATACAGCGTCGGAACTAATCGTAATAGGAACCTTTGACGAAATAGTGATTAAAACATACAGTCCACATTTTGGAGGTGCCAGCAGAATCTAAATTGTGATGAGTGCCAAACTCCTTCCGTATCTTGAATTCTTCCGGCTTATATGCTTGTACGCAACAATACATATTATATGATATGTATGATTAATATAAACAGTGTAATATACTATATAAAAAAAGATATGAATAAAAACACAAAAAAAAGAAAAATCATTTACATATCGCATCGAAGACTGTTTTTAATTAGGTATTCTAATATTCGTAAAGAAACAGAAATATATCAATGTTAGTGATCAAATTGTAAACTCGGCACATTCTCATTATATGAGAGCGTAATCCAGAATTGGTTTGACTTGCTGAAGATCGGCTGTTATCGTGATACTCGCAATGGGACATGAAAATTTATTGATGACAAAAGTATGAATACATAGAAGCGATATTCCCGGTGTAGCGCAATGGCTTCCTTCATCTGTTGACTCACCACGTGCAACGGTAGAGACATTCACATAGTGTGGTTGAAATGATCAAGACAATAGATCAGTCCGCCGACTGAAACATGAAACCAGCTGACATTCATCGCCAAGTGTGTCCTGTTTTGTCCTGATTTGGCGACAAGTGATTTTCATATTTTCCTTCATCTGAAGCGGTTCCTGGTGGCAAACGTTTTGATGAAGATGATGAACTTAAAGACGGAGTACAGAAATGGTTTCCACCCCAGGCGGCGTCGTTCTTTGACGAAGATATACAAAAATTGGTGCCCCGTTATGACAAGTGCCTCAATAACGGTGGCGACTATGTTGAGAAGTAGTTTAAGGTGTGCAGCGTCCGAAGAAAGTAAAGAATTGTAAAAATAATATTGTGTTTCTTTAAAAAAAAATCCGGTACTCACTTAAAAAATGCGCTTCGTATATTTAATAATATATGTATGTATACTAATTTCAACAAGTTTCGGTTGGACCCAACCTTCTTTGGGACAATATAGTATGGACTAGCCTAAGCAGAGATAGTTACATCGAAGGTTAAGAAGAAAGAGCAGCAGCATATCAGAGTGAGAAAGGGTATCAGGTAGGGAGTGTGAGAGAAGGGTAGGGATTACAGGGGAACAACTTTAATATCGGATTAATTAATTTGGTTATTTAGTATCTGGCTGTTATTATTAATTTAATTATTTATTATTTCATTTTTACGTAACATTACCCTTTTATTTCAATTAAACGAATAACGCCAAGCCACAACTGCTTTCTTTAAAAATTTATTACTGTTATATTTACACCCTTACAGGTACAGTAGCGGCCGCAAGTCTGGACCACATCTCGACCCTACGCTGAATAAACCTTTACAGAAATATTCTGCGAATCTGGCCTCGATATCCGATTTAAACATCAAAGAATAAAAAAAAACCGAATGCGGATTTGAACGGCTGTTCCGGACGTGCAGCTCGCACCACGTGACTCGCCGCTCTGCCGGCACGTGACACGCCACGTGTCGCCGCCGCTGGAGGTGGGGAACGGGGGGGTGGGGGGTGGTGGGCGCTCCAGCCGGCCCCTGGGGTTGTTTTGAAACAGCGTGAATTTCGAGAAATGAGTTTCTTTTACTTGAGCAGACTGCAAGTTTTGAAGGTAAACTGTGTATATATACAGTTCTCGTGCGACTGAAGCTAATGTTCGGAAATTAACCATACTACAAGAAAAGTGGCCGCGCGGCTATGCCAAGAGGGCAAATATCGATTGTACGGTATTCCTATAGAATTATAAAATCTTTACAATAATAATTTATGTACGGTTAACTTTTAATATATCTGAAAAAAAAGCGGTTTCCAATAAACTTCAGTATCCTATTTCAAAATTAACAAAAAAAAATAAAATTACTTCACTTTAGAGTTTCGTACGATAGATAAGTAATATTTGAATATGTCCAAGAACACACAATATCCGGATTTTTACCTTCAAAGGCACTGTTATTAAACAAATTATAGATATCTCATAGAGACGAAGCTATTTTTATTATATTTAATGGAAATATATGAAAGTATCGGTAATTTTACATGGCTTATTCATATTGAAATATTCAAATATTGTTAATAATATACTGGTCAAAATAAAAATATATATTCTAGTATAATGTGTTAAAAACATTTACAGATAAAGAATATTGCTTTAAATAATTTCAAAAAATAATTAGATTCTCATTAGTGACATCTATGCTGTTTCAGGGAAATGAAAATCAAATTTAGTCCATATAGTTCCATATAGTAACATGTATACAATTTACAATAATTTGATAGATATGGAGATTGATCAATGCGTGAAAATGGTGAACGTTACATTTGTATAAAGTGATCATTTAAGCTAGCCGAACACAGATCGTAAGCTCTGTAATTACCCATACATTCATATCTTTCCATTAAATATAATATATATATTTTTTATAATATGATAAAATTAGCGTCAACCGAACTAACCAATTTAACCCAAAAAAATAGTTCTATCTCAGAATTCAGAATTATTCCGAAATTAACGCATAGGTATGGCGAAAAGTTCTATGTCCGGACGTGATACAATATGGTAAGACAGCGTAATGTCAGGCTTTGCAGTCTTTGGTGCATTCTATATTTTTATATAGTGTGGAATCGTGGAGCCTGAAGGTAACGGAGAGAAGATATTGCTGAAGATAATGTCTCTCTGGGGGGAATAGATCCCGTGGACTGTATCGATTTAAATTACAGTTTAGTTGACCCAGCCCTAGTTGGAGCAAGAAAGAAATAATGACAGATGGATCTGGCCTACTTTGATCTCAGTCCTGGGTTGGACGGTAATTTACACCTCCAGTTGACTTGCACTTTTGTGGTGAAACACGGAGATATCACTGCACTTCGGGATGCTGATGAAAGCTTTTTTTGTGATCCGGATTTTTACGCACGGTGACACTTTCGATCCACAAAAAAAGCATGTTGGGCATGAAATGCATTCTGTCCGAAATCACTAATTAGTGGTGGGCCAGAAAAAGACAGGTGTAAAGGTTTATTGGAACGACGGAATTCACATGGAGTACTCGACTTGCGTCAACAGTCTCCATTCTGCAGAAATTATACACCAAGGACAGACTATGTGGAAAAGGTAACAGGCACTTCTCTGGTGATAGCCTTAAGATCTGCAGGATGCCGAGAAAAGTGGAAAAGCACGGTCAAGAGAGCAGGAGTTCATGGAGATTACGATTCTCAGTCATGCGGGACCGATGTGGAAGATGATGACGATTTTATAAATAAAAATAAAAATTAGACAAGTCAAAACTACAGTGGCAAAATTTTACATAATATTCACGATATAAAATAAATCAAGTACTTACGTATTTACCATCATACCATTTCCTGCGGCAGTAGGCATAGAGAATAGAACGCCACACTCTTTTGTGCTGGCATACCACTCTTGCCTTGTCCTCTTTCATATGTCTTTTCATGTACGCTCCTCGGTTGTTGAAGCTTTTACCAGTGGCGTTCTTTAGAATCTGGTTATGCCAGGTCTTTCGTGGACATAATCTACTTCGGCTGGCTTCAACTATCTTCGTTCATACGTTCCACACTACCAAACGCATCACAATCACTCCTAATTTCATTCTATCGTGTTTAGATTTTCCATACATGCGTTAGAGCATTCAGTCGACTTTTGTTCATTATTTTTGTATTGCACCAGAACTCCGTAATGCACTATTGCTTTCTCCTTCTTCTTGTGCCTTATTCGTTCAGCGGACATTGGCTAACCAATTGGCTGTCATCACTTTGTTTTCTGCTGCCCGGTGCAACTCTACAGTAGACTGGTCAAATCATTGCCTCTGGTTCTTCAATAATTCACTAGTTCTACAACACTCACTACATTTGTATTCGAATCAATATTAAATAACACCACAATAGCACGAAAAAAACTGGCTACTTTAATACAGACTTCAGTCTAGCAAAGTAGTCAGGACAAAGCTGTATATATCAGAGGCGGAGTCACTCCATCCCACACAATAAACTACGAGTATTTAATTGCAATATAATTGTATCTTATGTTATATATTCACATCTGTTACAACAAAAATATGTATGTCAATAAAGTCGAAATAAATAAATAAATTATTCCGCTAGTTTCTCAAATTTTTCCAAACCCCCGACATCTTGGCGTGTTTAGCTACCTATGTACTCTGGTCTAGGACACAAGACGTACCCTGAAGACTTATCTAGCTGTGCCTGCCTACGTACAGTTAGCTGTGTACACACAGCGGCCATACACAGCGGCTACACACAGCTACAAGCACCTATGGATGTGTGGGTGTGGGTGGGGGGGGATACTCTCCCGCCTTAATAAAACCAAACGAATTCACTCGAAATGTATTTTGAAACAGAGAGACTCAAAAGTGTTGTATGAAAAAAAAAATGTATAGAAATATACATTAATGTTTTAAAACAATTTAATTTAATTAAGATCTATACAGTACAGCAGTATTATGGTCCATTTCGACGAATGAGATTTTTGAGATATGGAACAAACAACTCTCAGCTTTCGTAGCCCCCGTGTACACATTATGTCTCAGATATTCACCGTCTCGCGCCTTACTTCACGCTACTTCAAATATCATTGTCGTTTGTCAGTTGAGTGGTTTTGAATTTTCCCAGCAGCAGTTGAAACTGAATGTTTGTAATTTAACACCTTATATTAATTAATATACAATAACTGATTGATTTATTTGTGTGCACGTGTCAAATCTCGCCATCAGATCGAACGTTGTGTTTGAGCTTTTGTCTCAAACTCATCTCCGTGTTTATCTCAAGATTAAAATCTCATCACGTGTACATAATATTGAGATTTATATTAACACAATCTCTGAGATAATCTTACCGTGTCTTCTTCCGTGGATACGGACCTTTACAGTTACATAATTTTCAATCTAATGTATCGTATCAATTTCCATTGAAAGTTCTCGTGACGCACAAAAGAATTTGTGAGATATACCGCATACACAATTGTAAGACTAACGCATCTGCAAAACCAGAATTAGGAATATAAAAAATTGAATGACTCTACCAATATATCTGTCAAAATAGAGTTGACCCGAAATCATTCAAGATATGACCTGTAATTGAGACGATGGTTTAGATCAACGAATATACATTTTACGATGTTTAATAATTTTTAACTATGTTTTTAGCTAAGCTCAAAATATGACACATAATGAAGTACATAATACAAGTTACGAGACGCGTTACTTAGGTAAATACTGAAATTTTTTTTTAAAGAAACAAAACATAATTTTTACAACTCTTTACTTACTTCAGACGCTACATACCTTAAAATATTTCTCAACATGGTCGCCACCGTTAATAAGGCACTTGTCATAACGGAGCACCAATTTTTTTATACCTTCGTCATAGAACGACGCCGTCTGGGATGGAAACCATGTCTTTGAGTTCATCATCATCCTCAAAACGCTTGCCACCAAGAAACCGCTTCTGGTGATGGATAATATGAAAATCACTTGGCGCCAAATCAATATTGCGATGAATATCAGCTGGTTTCATGTTCAACGAATCGCGGACCGTATCTCACAGTCGGCGGGTTGATCTATTGTCTTGAACATTTCAACCACTCACTGCAAGATGGCCGCACTATGTGAATGTCCCTAACGTTGCACGTAGTGAGTCAACAGATGAAGGAAATATTCGGCAACGGTACTCACTTACTTAAAAAAAACGCGCTTCTATTGTACTCTATGGTGGAAGATACGAGATACATGTAAAATATGTATCTTCTGGTTGAAGAACTTTCGTGGCTGGTTCCATTGCAGCATTGGTTAAATGCTTTTAAAATTCAAATAGTGATAATTTCTAAATGATCCGTGTCAATGGTGTTCTCTCAATTAAACCTTAATTTCTGAGGTACTGATCCGCGATGATGAGATTCAAGTCTTAACTGTCCTTTATCCGCTTTTGAGATGAATCTCCGAGAGAATCTTATCCATGAACACGGGCCATAACATCAACAGAGGATATATAATTACAAAAAGAAATTGATTTTTTGCCACGTAAAAGAGATTTTTCGAAAAATAGAATGCCTAACTCGACCCAACTACCGAAATTTTACATCCAACATATATGCACAAATTTGAATTATTTAATATTGACTTATTTGCGTTTTGTTTATGTTAAAAATTAATACAAATTTCAATCAATAGCTTTTGAGCTAGTGATGAGCACTGTGAGTCAATCACCGATATCTCTGAGTCAGACTCACTATCAGTGATTGAATATTTGAAAATATCGTGATTCGTAAATTAATTTTTTATCATTATTATTATTTTTTTAACATTCCAACAGATGAAACAATTTTTTTTCTTCTCATATTTATAAAATGAATACGCAAAATCTATGAAGCAATGACGTGATAATCATGAACAGAGTCGTCTAGTAAATTCTGATAAAAAAAATTATGTTTATTTGTTGGCAATTTGATCTGAAAAATACACTTTTTGTTTCTCTTCCTGATAATATTTAAATTAGATTTTCATTAATTAATTATGTTAGAATATATTTTCAACGCAATTGAAGCTTTAATATTAATATTCTTTTTTTGTATCATTAATTATTTAATGTATTGTGATATCGTGCAGTACATAGACATTAGTAATGAAACTGTGATTCACAGTCACAGTTTTCAATCACTGATATTATCGAATACCAATCACAATCACACCTGTGAGTGAAGAGTAGCATTTTTTTTCATTACTGTTTTGAAGCAATTCTGTTAATTTCACCATGCAAACTTGTAGTGGTAATAATATGAATCTGGTTGTTTTATTGCAAAGATTTGGCCGTTTTGTTGCCACGAATTATTAAATCTATTTTATAATTTGGATTAAATCATTTCATAGTATTTTTGCCAAAAATAATACATTCACTATTTCAGAAATTAGAATTGAATAGTAAAGTATAATTGTACAAGTAATCATTTCATTTTTATGAAGTAAGGTGATTTTTTAAATAATTTATCATGTTTTGGGATGAGTCGGCACTAGTGATGGTAAACCGTTACGCGACTGTGATTGTGTCGATGATTGGTAATTGGGATTTAACGATGATCGGCAACTAAGATTTAACTGTCGAAGGCTTACTTTCTAGCGTATCGTCATTGCTTGAAGAGTTACGTTAATCAGTTATCAAACATAGTTACAATCGAACAGAATCACAGTTAAAATAACGGTTTATATAACGATGTTATCTTTCATCATTCATGGCCATTTATGAATAAAATAAAATAAAAAAATCAAATAAATCTTTACATATTAAAGGTATACCTAAATTTAAATGTTTTTTTTTACACTGAATTACTGTAACAAAATTATTTTACACAAGATGAAAAAGGAAAATAATAATAATTATTTTGTTTTATAATTATATTATAAAATAATGAAGTAAATGTAAACTTAAATTATAATTATACATACTAAATTAAAATATATTCTACATATCAGTGACGGTCGGTGACTTATTGTAGAAGAGATGCTGGATAATAAGTTTATACCTACTATAAAATATACAAATCTATAGACTATTTATTATGTCATTTTCTGAATTAATTTTTTATTTAAATGACAAATTAGATAGATAATCGAAGGATATTAAATATTTCAATAATTCAGCCAAACTGTAAAAAAGCGTCACTCTAGCGTATACTATTCTGTGCATTATACCCATAAGAATTAAAGTCTTTTTCTGTACGTTGGATACTGCCAACGAATGCATATACATTAAGTCGAATACGTTCATCAAACTTTGTGGATACGGAACGAATGATAGAATTTACTGTCGTTGGTATCTGTGTATTTACGCGATTCATAGATAAAAAAAAATGCTGTTGTATTTTCATTGATGATTTAAATAAATTAGGATTATAAACAAATTAATATCACGTCGACCTGTCATTAAAACACAAAACATTATTTAAATCTTTTTTTGTTTTATTGAATTAGATATTTTAATATAAGCATAGATGTCAAATTGTAATAATGCAAAAAAAAACAATATTTTGTAAAGTAATAAAATGTAATTCTACACATATAAAAATGTATAATGCAATTTCGCAACTTTTATTTTATAATCGTATGCAATTTCTTAGTAATCTAAAATATGTATTTATTTATATTTCAATAGTGTTTGTTGCTTTTCAAACTAATATGAAATTTTCAGAACATATTGTGAAAAGTTAGTACCAAACGGCGCTACTAGGTGGCCACGGAGATAGAGTTTTCGCGTACACTCGACTAATTCAAAACTGACGGATACATTTTTTGGTTCGATTCTTGGATAAATTTAAAACAGGTGCGTTTTTAGATGTAAATTAAATTTTATCAGTATTATAAAATAATAGATTACTTATCAAATACGGACACTTTTTATCAAATAAATTTCTACCCTTTTTTTTCTTTTCTTGACAGAGGGTTCTAGAACATGCCGTGTCTCTATCGATTGCCCTACGTACTTGAGATATACGCTCTGTACTGGGATCACGTTCATACATGATAGGCAAAAAATTGTCAAGATGCATGAAGACTTCATTTATATTTTTGATTTTCAAAGTCTTGACGATGTCAGCTTCTTCTTCTTCTGATTCATTTGCTTCTGTTAGGTATTCATTCGATAAAGGCTCTGAATGAGATTCTATTAATTCATCAACATCTTCGTTGTTGACATCCATGTTTAGTTCATTCATAATTGAAACTATTTCAGTTGTGATAATTTCCGGAGACTCTTCAGGGTTTAGGATGATCGCCCATCATATGTGGGCATAATTTTTTCCAAGATCATTTCATTACGGATTATTTTATTTCGGTCCATGAGTATCCTATATTGTTAGCTGGATTCTGTATGTTGTAGTCCACCGCCCACCTTCTCTGTCAGTTGCTTGGTCCATAGGCTGTATGAGTGAGGTGGTATTGAGAGGAAGGAATATAACTTTAATTTCCGGATATGGATACTGCAGATATTTGGGATGTCCAGGAGAGCATCATCTGAGATTAATAATGGTTTAAATTTCAAATTATTATCAACACAATACATATTGCTTAACTATGCAAAATAGCGAATTGTCGAGGGCCGCCTGTATATACTCATACATCTTATTATTTGTCCATGAATAATACTTTTCTCAGAGATTCGTCTCGAAAATGTACAAAGTTAATGCAGAATTCAGCGCGAAGCGTTCTATGAATCATCATCGTACCTTTACTGACTCTCAGAGGTCTAATTTCTACTAAGAGATCATTGTGGAGACTTCCATAAGGGAAATTTACTTGTCACTGTAGTTATCTCTATGGATCTCTGTTCTACGTCAGTTTTTTACTTCTCAGAAGCTTCAGTAATTGGTCATCTGTTTATTTCGGCAGTCCTTTTTTCTTCATAATTCTATCACTATGGTTACTAATGTGTTATGCCAAAGGATATTATTCTAACATTAAACGCGCGTGTTCGCTACCGTCCTGGGGTTATATTTCTCTATTTCATCCCAAATATAAAACTAATTTTGAAAACTTTGTGGTGACCCTGTACCATTAAGGCCCGAACCAGAGCGACAATTAAACAGACGCAAATAAATCATTAGCACCAGAGACGAATACCGCTCAAGTAACTAACATCACTTCTCCGCGGGCCGTCCTATCACCAACATCGGCATTCAACCGCGTCTCCGGCGAGCCACTTCAGAGGTCAACCGCGCATTTTATATGTATTAATTCAAAAATTCAATAAACGAAACCTTGTAAGTGCTCTTTCATTTATATACTCTGCTTTAGTTACAACAGACACCCTACATTGCGACATACAACCGACACGCGTGAGACAAGAAGAGGTTAGGAGCTTCTGCCTCACAGCATCATAACTTTCAGACACAATCTCGAGTCAATCACACATATTTAATTAACTTCAATACACACACCTCGACTCTTAAAGCTTCATAATGTAAAAACAACGTGTAATGTGTCAACTAAACAAAGCTACAAAGTACAAAAAAGTGCATGTACGATAAAGAGGGAAATGAACAACGAGGAGCGAATATAGAACTGCTTGTAGCATAGTCAGCATAGTAAATAAAGCAACACTGACATGGTTTGGTCATGTGAAACGTATGAGTGAGGAGATGATAGAGAGGGCACTCGTAGATAAGATAAACCAAGTATTGAAGGACGAGCTTTAAGTGGCTGTATAAAAGATAGATATGCCAAGATAGAAGAGTGTGACGATCTATCCTCTCTGCCTAGAATATACCCGCACGATGGTAAATAACTAAGATTTTTTTTTAATAGACAATTTCTTCTACATTATTATAAAAATTCTTCGATTTTCAATTGATTGATCGAGTGTACAACGGGGAGCTTTGTGCGGTTATACGACGCAGACTGTTCACCTAAAGATGGGACTTTAGAAAATGTATTTCTCTTTTCGTTGGAAATCTTTATTTTATGTTTTGGAGGAGAATTTTTATTTCTTTCAGCCTTTGGAGGACGCTCCCGGCCGATCCCGGCGCGCTTTGTGCGCAATTTATACATCCCTCGTTACAAAGGGAAAACAAAGATACGACTGTGTGGAAAAGAAAAAAAGTTTGCAAATAGCGTGCGAAGTTCGGATATCTGACAAAAGTGTGGAAAAGATTTTTTTTTAAAAGTGGATTTTTAGGTAGTCATATTTATTAATTCTCTCCGATCTTTCTGTGTTCTGCTGGTCAGACGCTATGAGCTTTCAATATTATTCTATGAAATGGAAACGTGAACACTTACCGAAGACTTATAAGGGGATTTGAGTTGTGAGTCTACAGAAGAATAGAGTCACGAATGAAGATATTATGGTTCAGATGAATAAAGAAAAATACGTTAAATATGAATTAAATACATTAATTAGAAAAATATAAATATATAAAATCAATTTTATCGAAAAAAGGATCTTTTTCCCAACCGGGGAAGATGCATTATTCAACTATGCTATAGCGACAATACTTTTAACGACAAATTTGCTAACCTACATGTTACACTTTTCAAATTGATAGATCCCCGGTTTGGAAAGAGATCCAGGTTCGAATCTCGGCAGCGCAACAAGAATATTTTTCGATAAAATTGAGTTTATATGTATATCTTTCTAATTAATACGTTTAATTAGTATGAAAAATAAGTATTAGAAACGCTAAAAATTCGAATAAAACTTCAATATCTCGGATGTGTGATGAGACATCCTGAGATGTAGGATTTTGCATCATTGCTGGAAGTCGGAGCTCTGGAAAAACATCATGGCTGAAGAACCTGAGTTTGGCCAGCCTATCCGGGCCGCGGTGAATAATGTTCGATTTCTCGTTACTTGTTAGAGTACGTGTTCTGAAGCCAGAAGAAATGTGGCTCAAGCAACTCTCAGGTGAGTCGTATTTCTTCTTGGTTCTGGTTGGTCCTTCAGCCCCCCTGTTTTCTATTCCTGTTCCTTTCCCAAATTTATTTTACTCTTCCTACATATAGTTATCTTAACCCGTTGTTCAAATATTTTGGCTTTCCTGGGACTCGAGTGACAAGCGATGTTGATACTGAATTAGCAGCGCTCCGAATCCTTATCGTCAAATATTTTATTCATGTAACCGGACATCAGGTATTGAGAATATGGTGGTCCTAAGGAGGATGAAAAAAAAACAGATCTTGTGAAATGTAGCCAATGCGATGGATCGACTTGATCAGAAGTTGAATGTAGAGCCAGCTCCTGGACTGCACATCAATGCCGCAATAGCAGTCGCGATCGTGGGGATCACAACTACTCTCACAGAGGATAAGACGAAGGTGAAAAATTGATTAACCTATTGAACGCTACCGTATCAATAGTTGATACGATATAAATTGGTTTTTGTACGCGGCCGTATCAACAGTTGATACGGCGACTTTGGTTCGTGATCACATGGTGCGCCTATTTCACACAATATTTTAACATTCACCGAAAGATTCCTAATACTTTGACGGTGCTGACATTTTTAGATATTTCTGGAAAATAAAAACGTACTTTGTTAAAAACATCGATAATCTGTCACGTGTCACGCGGCGGTCGCATTGCTGTACCGTTATGTATGTTTTTGTATGGAGTTTATTATATCCGACGGGTTTATACAACCATGTTTTGGTTTCATATTGAGCGAGATAACTTTTTATCTCTATCCGAGGTGATAAATTATATATAAGTCGTCTATTTTGATGTTTCATTGCGTATTTGGATATTCAGAAAAATGTACCGCCTGTTAAAACTAGGTTCGTGTTGGTAAATAATGAATGAAATAATAATATTAAGTGTAAGTATTTCTTAAGAACAAGCCTTAGTTTTCTGTTTATAGGTTTTTTTTCTCTTAGCTGGATGGGTCCAGCTTTAAAGCACCTGAGACTCAATCTTCATCCTCCGTCCGTCAGGAGCTTGCCTATTGGTTTAACCCTTCCCAAACCATGCAGTAACACAGGTCTACCGCTCTTATTAAACCTGTAATATTTAGGTAAATACATGCAACATGTAATTCATATTTTAGTTAAATTGAAGGAAAATATTTACGCTTAGAAATGATTAGTGAAAAATCAAGTATGTAAGGCGAATCCTACAAAAATAATTATCTTTCAATTCAATCCGTTGTAAAATTAATACGTTGACAAAAATACCATTTGTGTCAAGACATAAATAAATCACATATTAATTTCAAAGCGAAAAGAACAACAAACGTATGAATATAATAGTATCTCTTTCTCACTAATTAAAGAAAGATAGATAAAAAGGAAGGTTGTATTATATAATGCAACCTCCTATACAGGACTTGAGGAAGGTTGTATTATATAATGCAACCTCCTATACAGGACTTGATGAATGATGCGAATTATAATATTATACATATTAATGCTTAATATTTATATTAAATTTATGGCAATAACAATTTTTTCACATTTCAACTGCTAATAAAACTCTAATTTCTCACGGTAACACGAGTTGACAGCACGGCTGCTCACGAGTATTTTATACGCGGTATGGTAAAGGTTAACTGAAGACCACGACATAGACGTGAACGATCGTATTAGCTGGTTCTACGTCACGTTCTCGTATGTTATGTATCTGTGTTGCCCGGATTTTTGGGACCTCCAGTGTTGTAAGATCCTCCAAGGCGACCTGCCAACCTTAACACTTCGGATTAAGCTATTTTGATTGTCTGGATTTTGACATTGACTGGGAATTCGATTAGCACCCAACAATGTTAAGGTAAGAAAATGCAGACAACGTAAGATAGAACTTATACTTAACATTAAATAATTATTAATATTAATTATAAACTGTTGGTGTTGACAATTAGTTAAGGGCTATAGCAATTGGGTTATAGCTTTAAAATTGTTATATAATTTAACATATATAATTTCTGCCATATAACCCCAACGAATTTCGCCCCAAGTAAAACTGGGGAAAACAAATGAAGAATCTGGCCTGCAATGTTCTAGTCACCGAAACAGCGGAGGGCAGGGATATCTGCAAGTGCCTGCAAACGATGATATACGAGAGAGATGGATATAATCACGTAAAAATGTACTTTTAAAATTAGCAATATTATCTTTGTGGTTAAAATTCATATTTTTAATTATTATCTTTGTTTTATTAACCACTAAATTGAGTTTAATAAAACAAAGATAATAAATAAAAACATAAAAAATGCATTCAATTTTGAATGTTTTAACTCATAACCTTACTAAAAATAAAATATATTCTTGTCACATATAAATTTATTTTCCTGCATTTTTACAAATACATTAACCTTTTAACTGCTAACTCTATTTCAAGCGGAAGACACCGCGTAGGGTGAGAATAGACTTTAAGGGTCTTGACTTATCTATCAAAAGCTGGAACCTGTCGTTCACAGATAGCAAAATGATTTAAAAGTATGACTTTAATCCCTGTAAGTTTGCAAGGTCCAAAAGTGCGTGTAAACACGCTTATGGTTTGGCGTGACGTACAAAGTTTGGCGTGTTAAAAGGTTAACAATGTTAGAATTGGTTTGTGTCCACGCTGAAAAGGGTTTGGTTAAAATGTATTGCATTAAAAAATTTATGTTTTTATTATATTTTAAAATATTAGATTTTATATTTTATTTATCCAGTTATGAATCTCTAGTGGATTCGATTTACGAATTTATACATTTGTGAACGAAAACCCGAACAAATTAGTAAAACCGCAAAACAAACCGAGTTTACCGTAAAAAATAATTAAATCCAAGCAGACCATCTTTCTTGAACAAACCACCCAGAAACAGTATACGTTTTGCTCGTTCAATAGCTTTGTACACACACACACACGCACAAACACAACACATACAGCCACACGATCACCACACGAAATACAGCCTTCTATTGAAAATAGCACCTACGCACCAATACTCAGGTAGAAACAGTAGGCCTTCGTCTATATACGGGGCTCGGAAGGAAAACAAGATAACCAACAAATAAATAAATATAATTTGGAGCGTAACCTCCCTCGACTTCTTCATCATTTGCTTGCATAAGGATGATGAAAATAGATGGATAGAAAGGAAACGAAGAAAATAGTTTATTATTATGAAGAACTGCAACATGTAAGTTCGAAAATTTGCCGTAAACTTACTATGTTGGTGTGGTGTAATCGGTTAACGCATTTCTCCGAATAAGAAAGGATCCAGTTTCGAATCCCGATAGCAACAAACATATTTTTTCGATATATTGAATATTCCTGTATACCTTTCTAACTGACACATTTAATTTGTATTGAAAACTATTTTATCTTATCTTACGATATCTTATGATATATTTTTATGTTGGTGATACGCTTGTTTTTACTAGGAATTTGTTGTGACCGACCAAAAATATACAACATCAGGAATTAGCAGAGGATCAATCAGCAAGTCAGGCTATTGGTGATATATCTTACTAGAGTGACACTGTCTAACACCAATAGAAAACCCAGGAAAAGGATTCATTGCTATTGAAAGAGTTTAAAGACGCGGAAAATATTCGGGTCATATCGTCCAGAAGAGGGACAGATAGAAAAAAAAGAAGAAGAAAAGGGCGACAGAAGAATACATTCATGACCCAGTTGCTAGGTGGAGCAGATGTAGAAGCTACCGAGAAATAAAATACCTGGCACAGAAAAGGGATCGATGAAGAAGTAATCATTAATCGTTATCTATCCAGTATTGGATGAAGGCCTCCCCGAGCGTCCCCTACTTTTCCCTGTTTATTGTTTTTGGTTTACACATATGTCTTCAAAGTTTGATGATTTTATTTGTACAGCATATTTAGGGAAGCCTGTCGGCTTCTTGGTACCACTTGGCGCTGCTGAATGACTGCTTTCAGTCATTTGTGTAAAATCTATAATACAATTTTTTTTTTGTAATATAAAATATTAACGAAATAATAAAATATGTAAGGCTTATTAAAACTATTTAATTGAAATATTCTTTAGTTACAAAATGAATATTTCATAATTAAAAAATTGCACATTCAAATAGAATTTCGAAAACGTTTCTATTAATCATTGTATTAAAGGAAAATTACGCCAACTTGATAATGATATAAATTAGCGACCCGGCCGCTTAGCACCGCGATAATTAAGTTTCGCCCAAACGGCAACAGGTGGCCGCGGTCAGACGCCACACTTGGGAAATCTCCTATCAAAATTTCAGCAATATAAATTATAATTATCTTTTTAAATATCTGGTTATATTTCATCCGTTAGATGTTCATCTGAGCCCATAAATCCACAATACATACCGAACACTAGTGGCTTTATGTACAAAGGTATATAATTATATACAACGAACAATAATGTTTATATATGTGGGTTCATATATATAATGATTGACTTCTGTTGAAATGAAGAACAAAAAATATTCGAAAGAATGGCGGTTGCATCAACCCAAGACAGATGTGTGCACAGATACCGGCTATAAAATAATTGACAGATAGATTGTAGCTTTGTTGTGTATCTCTGTAATCATTTTTATGTTTTCTATAATATTACATTAAGACGTTTTAAAAAAGATAATGCCAGGCCACTGTGTTTTAGATTTTTGTATCGTTGTGAAAGATAATTATTACAACATACAGTGGAACTTCTACATACATCATTAATCCGTTCCCGAAGAGTTTGGAACCTGTCGTATATAGAAACAGTTTTTCCTATAATAAATAACTGAAATTCAATTAATTGGTTTCCAGCCCATAAAAATAGTATACAAATGAATCAATTTTATGTCAAAACTTTTACATTAGAAGAACGCATTCTTATTGTGAAGTTGTAATTATTCAGAACATAGGTATGTGATATTTTAAAAATGAATTAAATATATTAATTAGAAAGATAAACATATAAAATAAATTATTGTTTCGCCAATAATAAATGTGTTCTCCTAATAATAAAGTTGTGTCAATGTGTTCAAAATTTAATAAAAATGAATTGACAATTCTGGCGTCTGCTATCGGATTACTCAAAGGTATTTGAGATTCCGTAAAAATAAGGTAGATGGCTCTTTCAAATAATGGAACGATTAAATGTATTGTCGAGTTATATTAAAATATTGTCGCTGTAGCATAGTTGGATAATGCACCTTCTCCGGTTAGGAAAGAGATCCAGCTTCGAATCTTGGTGACGCAACAACAATATTCTTTGATAAAATTGATTTTATATGTATACATATTAATTCATATTCAAAACTTTACATTTATTGTACTGAGGAGACATGATGGTAGAAGCGGAAGAGGAGGAAAGTTACTAATATTTAGAAGGAGACAATTTAAACATCAGGTAGCTCTAATTCTGGTGGTGGTTTTAGAATTAACAAAAAAATTGGCCAATGTTGCCTGTTTTCTAAAACCTCCATGAAGAAGTTAATCCCATTATCATTGAATCCATTTATGTTTTGGTTGACCATGGTAACATTTGGGTGCTACTTTTCGACCATATTCTCCGTTTTGGTCCAGTCAGACGAATATGGAAGCATTTGTGTGTTTTAAAAACGTGATGAATATCGAACCAGTCGAATATTGGGGCTGACGAATGTAGAGTAACAAGTTCTAGCGACGGGAGACAAGAAGGTGAAATAGACAGACGATTCAGGACTGCTGGTAACGTTCCTTTTATAGCGCGGTGGTAAAGTCAAGTGTCAAGACTAAACTGACTGATTTAAAGCTGTGCTTAGGTACATTTTAATATATGGTCACCAAATATGGATTCTTATAGAGAGTGAATGGAAGAATCTAGGCTGCCGAAATGAAATTATTGGATCTAGTGGAAGTACCGAGATAAGGGATGACGTGGTTTGGCATTTTACCTACGCACTGGGGTGAGGCGGGGCGGGCTCATGTCGCCAATCCTCTTCAATATGTACATGGACGAATTGAGCGAGCGACCATCCGATGCAAAAATTGGCTGCCACATGGGCGGGACAAATGTGAACCGCATTAGTTATGCCGATGATATGGTTATACTAGCGCCATCTATAAAATGGATAAGAAAGCTTTCACAGATATGTGAGACATATGCAAGTGAACATAATATTTTAAACAATGCCAGCAAATCAAATATGGAAAAGGGTCAGATAATATCCCTTCTGTGTGGCTGGACGGGACGAAATTGAGCGTACAAAATAATGTCAAAATATCTCGGCCATATATTCAATGAAGATGGACAAGACAATGATGACATAGAACGGCAGAGGAGATAGCTGAACGTTCGTGCAAATATGCTGTCACGGCGTTTCTACCGATGCAGCAAGGAGGTGACGAGGATCCTGTTTAAATCGTTCTTCACCAGCATGTGCAAGATTTGGTAAGATAGTGACGTATAATCGCGTCTACGAATTCAGTACAAAAACTTATACAGAATACTGTTCGGATTGGCGCGTTATTGCAGCGCATCTACAATGTTGCTGATGGCCGTATACATGGATTCGTTCCACTTCTGAGACATCGAGTTGCTGGAGTAAAGCTGCGGCTGGAGCTCAGCACCAACTCTCTAGTGCAAGCGGCGCTCTCATGGAAAGCTGGTTCCCTGACTAAATAATGGCAATGACTACAGAATAGTTATAGATATATAATAATGGCCGTGACTGAAATGTAGTATCTATATTTTGTTTATATTATCGAAAATTTGGATAAGGAAACACAATGATGATCATCTTTCAAACAAAACTCTTCTACAAATGTACGTTGGCTCATGGAATTTGAGGAGGAATGAAAGACACATGCTCAACACATTTGAGATGTGGTGTTGACTTTGTCTGCTGCGTATGCCATGGACTACGAGGCAAAATAACAATCTCTACAACGTGCAAAAGAGTTGTTGGATGTTTTGGGCTTTTTGCTAAAAGATATGGAGACAGAAATTATAGATCACTGGGGCGAAGAGCGAAAGATCGACCTTCAATAAAATGGATAGACCGAGTCCAAGAAATGTCGAGTAGAGGCAAGCAGACAGTGCTGCAGAAGTCGAACAAAGGAAGATGATGACCGCATCGAGAGAGAGTTTAAATTGGTTAGTTAGTTTTGTCTCGTGTTTAAAGAGAGAGATCGTTTAAATTGTATGTAACGTAATAAGAATTTATAAGTAGAATTTTATGACAAAAAATAAATACAATTAGAATCAAATATATTAGTTAAAAAGTAAACAAGAAAAATGAAGTCGAAATACTGCTGCTACTGGAGCATAAATTCAAGAACATATTTTTTTTCCCCAGTAGAAAGCAACCAAGTTTATTAAATGCAATGTTTCTTAGATTTAACATTGTAAGAAATATACTAGATGGCGCTAGGATCTTGATCCGAATTTATAATTGGATTATAGACAGTACTCAGTAGTAATAAATAGTGCGCTGGCGGCCGAGAGAGCTCATTCTCATCGCCGCACTATCTGAGTACACACGCTGAAGTTTCATTTCTCTCTGCCTCGTTTTGACCCTGCTTTTACTCTGGACTTTTAGAAACGGATTAGACTCTTGGATGCTACACTGGACTACGATTTTGGACCCCTGGACCGGTGAATATACCGGACGATATCTGAAGCGGTCTTCAGATATCGTCAGCCCGAGCTACAATATTGAACCAGCGAACTACCCCTACATACAGTTTTCATATTTCAGATATTATTTGCACTATTTTATAATTACCTACTAGTAATGCTATTAAATAAAAAAAATTATTCTCAGTCATATATTTACTTTGTTTTTAATGAAAACACATTTTTGTTGTGAAGTTGTAATTTAAGAGCATTGTTTTTTGTATTTTTAAAATATATTAAGTAAATTAATTAATCCCGATAGAAACCAAATATTTATTACATAGATAGATTTTTTCTGTATATTTTTCTAATTGATTAGTTTAATTTGTTTTATATATTTAATTTTTTACAGAAATTTATACAATTTATATATTATAATATACATTATCTATTTACGTTAGGACGGTGGTCCACGCTCAGCAGCACATGTCGCATTGCATAGCTGTAGCAAATTTCATCTTCCGTAGTCTATTTTGATATCTCCCACCACGTGACGGCGTCATCCCCCGGGGGTGAGGGTGGGAGGCTATGCATACAGATCGCCTGCTTAAGTTATAGGGGTCGCTAAGTTAAATAGCTGCTTCACCCGCTTCAACCCTTGCCACGGAAATATTTATATTCCTGATTCAATCGTAGAATGTGTATGTTTATTTCGCTTACATAACGAGCATACAGCGGTGTGCAGTAGATATAGACTTAGGTTATGCTGTTATCACGATATTATATAATATAATACTACATATGCTACATTGTACATAGGTTTATGAACTTTTGTTTAACCGACGCGGAGTGTATCGAGTATAATTTTGATTAGTGAATGCAACCCGAACTACCTTGATCTCGATTCTGGGTTGGATGTCGCTTCATTCACCTCCAGTTGACTAGCACGTTTGTTGTGCAGAACCGAGAGATCACTGCACTTCCGGCACTGTAAGAGCGCAGTTTCTTCTTGGTCCGAACGTTACGCACGGCGCTGCTGTCGAATGGCAGAATAAAAAGGAGGGACAGGTATAGATAATAAGGTTTAGATATTGGATGGATAAAATGGACAAGGAGTGGGTACTCGACTTGCGTCAACACGTGTTTAAGCATTATAATAAAAATGCATTATCTTCGAACGCAATGAACAATCATGAAAATAACACGTTTAATAAGGTTGTAAAAATTGCTAATTAGTAAATAAGGAAGTAGATGTTTCGATCAGCACTAAGCCAAGTTCAAAACCTTTCAGGAAACAGCATAAGTAATGACTCCGCACAACATGGATCAGCTGATTCATTTTTGACTGTGCCGAGTGGAATTTTCAATTCAGTAGGTAGCAATTGTATGGCTTGAATAGAACGATGGCTAACAATTGTAGTAGAAATAAATAAATAATGATCCAGTAGAGGACCACAGCGCTCCGGTGGCGTCGCGCGGTAGCATCCAGAACTATGCAACTGATGATTCTACCGATACACGGTGGGCGCTAGCGTAATTATAACATATATATATATATTATAACATTTACGGGTATTTATTAGGGTGTGGGTCTCTCGCTGGAGGTTGCTAGGATAGAAAATGCCGGGAAGAGCAGTGGCTAGAGAGACCTAACGGAGCATTCTATTGGCTCTCACGTCTTAACGAGTCTCACGTCAAATCGTACGTACAGGTGTGGCTCTGGTACGACGATACCGGAGCCAATCTATGATGGTATTATGATGGTAATGTTAATAATGACTTAATGTAATAAAATAAAAAAATGTAATTATGACAAAACGAAACGAGCGTAAACAACTCTTAACACTTACAGCCCGGTGGGTCAAAACAAAACACGTTTTGTGTGAGCTTTTTTTATAAATATTTCATTTTAAATATGATTTAATGAAATGGCATGATGTGCCGTAATGCTTCTGCTAAAACATAAAAAAATATTACGATTAATATACATATTCTCACACATTAACAGACGCTCTACAGAGCCAAAATACAAATATTTATTAAGCATTTGATCTTCTCGGCGGAACCCGAGCAGGTAATGTCATAAAACTTACAGGTAGGCGCAACGCCCCTCGAATAATTATATTACTGGCATTACTGACGAAAACAAGTCAAAACGAACACATGGACGAATACCTGGTATCCTTTGTCTACCCGCTCAAATTATTGACAATATATGTTTCGGCGTAAGCGCTGAGATTCAATCCGACTGTCTTAGGTCAGTTTTTGAGCGTTTTTTCACATTTTTATTAATTTGAATCTCGTCCGATAACATTTATTTGTATTTAAAATTATTTGAAAATATTTAATAAAAGATTAGCTAGAAGGAAAACAGGATTACCGAATATTTATAGCGTAATTTTTATTTTTACAAACACCCGGGTTAAATCTGACCCACCATCGCAGAGTATGCGTTAAAACAATTCGGAATAGAGTGTAAATAAATAAAAACAATATGGATTGTTTAATTTATATTTGTTTCTTAGAATTTTTAGTAATGTACAGCTTTTTTGTTTGTATGCAGCGTACGCCCCTGCGAACATGTGTGCATATATGATGCGTTGTATAGTATTAGTATTGATTATGGTTATGTCTGATGTTCGAATCTACCTGTATCATTATGAGGCAACGTTTCTCGCTATTTCAAAGTCAAATTTAAAAACATTAACACTTTTCATTAATTCGATTCTGTGGTTCGGATAAGCAATATTGTTGATAAATAGGTGGCAATACGCACGTGTTTGAAATGTGCGTGCAAACTGTTCAGTGGGGTAATTAAAAAAGTTGGGCTCCAATGCAAAAGGGAATAAGGAGTACCGTGCTTGTTGTTTATGTCAATCCTTTCGACAATTTTTCCCGTTTTCTCCGTTTCCAATTGAAGACGACGATATCACAATTTCATCCACGGCACAAATAAACGACAAACAATACGTGATCAAAACACAATATCACAAAATACAGTGCTAGTGCACTGGAGCTGACAAGTCCACACCGCGAATGCTATCGCGATGTCGAGACCGAAAAAGTATCGGTCAAGTTGACGTCTGCTGACGTCAAGGTCACAATTCACATTGACAAGACGAGCATGAGGAAATCTATTGATGGGGAAATGTGTCGATAACATGGGTCGTGACCGATTCGAAAAGACGCGCCAAAAAGGTATTTACGAATTCGGAACAACGTGTTTACACAAGTGGTGGGAAACGGAATTTAGTAAAGTGACATAACAATAAGGGCTCAAGGCCCAACCAGAAAAACACAACTTACCTGAATTATATTGCTGTATTCACAATACTCCTTCAATTTCAGGATACTTCTTCGATGATTACCACAAAGTGCAGTAATACCAAATAGACGTTTCGGCACACACTGCGAGAAAACTGAAACACAATAGCATCAGTAGCATTACAATAACTTCAAGTCAGTGACGAGTACGAGCACAGTCGTGCTCTGTGGTAAGGGCAAAGGAAAGGGGGGGGGGCAGATAGGTATAGTAAACCTAATGGAGCATCGACACGCGCACGGCGACCGGCGATCTAGTTCTGTCATAAATACCTAACACATGTACATTTTTATCATAAATTATCGTGCACATATTTGCTTAGTTTCATCTGAATTTACGTTGAATTTTTGGGATTTCATTGAAATCATCGATTTCTGAGATTTTTAACCTTCCTCCTGAATAGCAGTCTCAGTATATCTCTTCCTCTCGTTTGATGTTCGTGCTCATGTTGATTTGCATCCATTTTTCTTATAAATTCTGGTGATATTTTTTTTATACTTTTAAAATTTGATAAAAAAATTGGGATTGTCAATTTTGCATATAAACGGTGTGGTCACAAATTAAATAATTTGGTATCGTTGGAGATAAATAAAGCGTGTAAAACTAATCAAAAAATTATAAACAACCGACTAAATTTAACTACGAGTCCCATTCTAAAATTTTTTCCTAAAAATTATTCGAGTAAATTTGTATTAAGTAACAATTTGAGTTAGGTACTAAATTTATTTATTTAAAATAGATTCTGGCAAAGAAACAATATATGTTTTAGTTAGTTTTGACATCCTGAAGAAGAAAGTGGTATTTTTCGAAACCGGTAGATGTATTTAAACTCAATTTAGTGGTTAATAAAACAAAGATAATAAATAAAAATATGATATATTTTTTAGTGTTGATAACTTCTCTTGTATTATTGTATTATCCTCAAGTCTCTGCTCTTGAGGCGATACTCATACGATTTAACATAATAATCGAATAAATAAATATTTTAGTTGTTTATTTTAATAAAACATTAAATATGAATTAAAATACCATTCGAAGGGTGTCTATTTTATTATTTGAATTATTTAGGGTTGGCTTACCCCGAAGCTACAGGTTGCAGAGGAAAGATTTCAGTATTACCGACGTAGACATTACGTGAAGGATTTGTTGGAAATTTATCGGATATAGAGAGAAGAAATGAATTTTTATAGAATGCTGCAAAGCTTTTTGAATACAAGACGTACTGAATGAGATGTTCATTTTTATTTTTGTAATATCAAATCAAATTTAGTTTGAAAATAATAAAAATTGTATCCATATTTAACTGTGAGTTATTTATTTTTACATCAACCGGTTTTGATACAAACGTATCTTCGTCAGGACTACGTATCACAACAAGAAACTTGCCACGAGATAGATATTGTGAGATGAGGCAGATGTAGAGACGATGCTGCAGAGACCACGAGACCAGGGTGAATGGATGATGCATAGATTGACGATCAGACAATAGCTGGTTCCGCCGAGTGATCGTCAAGAAAAGACATGTCATCAGATCTAAATACAAGAAGGAGAGCATTCACTTCTAATTTATTTATTATCTCATCAACACTCTTGCACCTCATAATGCAAGGAAAGATTGCTGGAAGTCAGGACCCTGAAAAAAAGGAGAACAGCATAAGTTTGGGCAGTCTACAGTAGAGCTTTTCCGGATCGCAGTAAACAAAGTAATTATTAACGAGAACACATTCTTATTGTGAAGTTGTAATTATTCAGAACAGACGGTCTGTGATATTTTAAATACTAATTAAATGTATTAATTAGAAATGTATAAAATCAATTTTATCGAAAAATATTGTTGTTGCGCTACCGGAATTTGAACATGGATCTCTTTCCAAACAGGAGAAGGTGCATTATCCAACTATGCTACAGCGACGGTTCTTTTGCCGAGAAATTTTCGAACCCATATGCTACACTTTTCAAATTAATACATCTATCGTTCCATTATTTGGAAGCCATCTACTTTATATTTACAGATAATGCACCTTTCTCGTATTGGAAAGAAATCCAGGTTCGAATCCCGGTAGCGAAACAATAATATTTTTATATAAATTTGATTTTATATGTATATCTTTCTAATTAATACACATAAATAATATTTAAAACAAAGTAATGATAGTTTTGATACGAATTAAATGCATTAGTTAAAAATATATACAAATAATATCAATTTATCGAAAAGATACTGTTGTTGCTACCAAGATTCGAATCTGGATCTCTTCCTATCCGGGGAAATACATTAACCGATTACGCTACACCAATTCAGTAAGTTGACGACAAATTTTCGAACCTATACGTTGCACTTTCGAATTGACACATCTGTCGTTCCATTATTTGAAAGCCACCTTCTTTATTTTTACGGAATCTCAAACACCTTTGAGTAATCCGATAGGAGTCGCCAGAATTAACTTATAATTTATTTTTATTAAATTTTGGAAAAATTAATACGACTTATATAATATTTAAGGAGAATATATTCTTATTGCGAAGTTGCAATTTTACAGAACATTTTATAGTTAATGTCGGTTGAATGGATAAAGAACGAGAAGAAGGTTATTTCATTAGTCATATCCGTAAATACCCTTAAACGTGTTTGATAGGTTTGCCATGTGTAGTCGCGTAACTGAGGAGACATTACTTTCTTGAATCATACACCCTTCCACATGTTGTGCAGCTATTTCTGCTTGTCAGAAGGGTTCTATGCAATTTATTTTCATCCTTTTCTTCCTTCTTTCAGTTATTGGAGCAGCCCTCTTCCGATCGTAAGATTCCAGGCGGTGTAAGGCTAAGAGCTTCTTTAACTATTTTATACTATTATAGTATTTGTATTAGTACGTATGTATTATGATAGCTATTAGAATTTTCTTCTATTTTCAAGTATTGTCTAATATATAACTTTGGTTTGTTGGCTCATCAACAGTCATCGTCTGACTCTCTATGATTGTCATTCTTTTCGGCTCCTAGTCAATCTTCGCCACATCACTTCAACTACTCCGATAATTTTGTCCCAACGAAGTTCAGGGCATCCTGGGGGTCATTTTTTGTTTCGTGGATAACATTCAAGAATTTTTAATGTTCATAAATTATCTGTGCGACTTCCAATGTGGTCCGCCCATTGCTATTTATACTTTTAAACAGTGAGAATGGCATCTCGTGGACCCCGTATATTTAAGTTTTCATGGTTTCGTAATCTTGAATACAAAGTCAGTGTGCTTAACACCTGTGTTAGTGATTTTGATTTCTTTCATAGGCGCTTCGCTAATATATACTTTGAATTAGGAAAGTGATAACACATATGTGTAGGTATATTTAGGAATATACATTTTTTTTGTAGCATAAATAGTAGGTACATTTAAAAAATAAAGGTAATTCTGTTCTAAAGAAATTACCTGTATAGTTTTTAAAAGTTGTAATTGTTTAGAAGTAAGTATAATGTTAAGTAAGTTATAAAAAGTTATGTAAAAAATCTGAAGTTATAAAATATTATTGTCTGTAATATGCAATAGTCGGAGACAAAAATGTGACAAATTAGTTTCATTTTGCTTTCTACTCGCATCAAGCAACCACTTTGTTATTTTTGGTTTGAAGTCGTTAATTACTTTAGACCCATTAATGTCTAGTTGTAATTTGTTAAATATTCGCGGAGCACACAATAAGAAAGTTCGTTGAGCGAATTTGGTATTAATAAAATGGTAAATATATACATAATGTATAATCATTTTTGGAACCTCACTAGGTACCAACCTATCGAATAACGATTTATAAAGTCGCACCAGAGTTTCACAACATAATTTTTTTTTAACGCTTAGATAGATAGATATCTGGAGGGGATCATGGCCGAGGGGTGGCGGTGCATTACCAGAGGGCAAGCGGGTGAAAAATTTAAGATTTTTTTTGGGGTTAACGCGTTCAACCCCGTCCAGCGAATGGAACTGTTAACTTCTGGTTTAAAATAATTAAATCATCAAATTTGCATACAGTGTTGTGATTATTTGTTAATCACAAAAATTTAGAAAAATTATGATAATTTTTCATGTGTTTATTTTATTTTGTAATTAGAATGTCTGTTCGATCTTTATAACTTATTTATGGATCGCCGGTCGCCGTGCGCGCGCATGTGGACATGACACATATACATCGATGGTTCTAGTCTATTACCTATCCACTAGCCCCCTCCTCCTACAACCAGAACACAATCTTTTCTGTGGTTGTGTTCTCCATGGTATTTTGGTTGAGTTGAAGTTGTACCGTTGAACTGAAAGTAGCGTTTACCATTTTGAGTGCGTTGAGTTTCTCCAAATTCGTCCTGCCGTGTGGGAACGAATTGTTAACTTGATGTATCATCCTGTTGTGTGGGGATGATATTTATTGTTTGTGTGTAACAGCACGAAAAAAACTGTCTACTTTAACACAGATGATAGTCTAGAAAAGTAGCCAGGAAGATGCCATATGCATCAGAGGTGAATACCTACTGCATCCCGCACAGTAATAAGTGTTTAATATGTGTATTTTCTGATATAAAAAAAAATGTATATCAATAAAGTTTTAAATAAGTAAATTTCACAACAAAAGAAATACGTTTAAGTTACATACAATCTTAAAAATGATGTTTTATTTGGGCCTGAACGTGTCGAGGGGTGCAGAATTCGAGCAACATTTAATGGTGCTTTTGGGGCCAAAGGAGACCGAAACGGGCCCCGCGGTCTCCCCAGGGCCCCATCGTCCGTATGCCACAGTTGTGCGATGCCGAACCGGCCAAATCGGCATCAGATGGCGGAGGATATACGAAGTAAATAATAGCGCTTGTCTACGGCAGAATTTGTAAGGGATGATTTATCGCGGTCAAATTTGCTTAACGGGTCAGATAATTTTTATTTTGCTGTCGGGGGATGTGTTGTTGAAGTGTTGCCATTGTTGTAATGCGCACCGAACAAGTGTTCATCATCATAATATATGATACATACAAGTACTTACCCGCATATTTATTTACTAGCGTTTAAAAACCGCCTTGAACGATCGTAAAAATCTTAAATCAAATGCGTTGTATTTTCGGCTAATGATTGATGAAATGCAACAATTATCAGTACAGCAAAGTAAAGCTTTGAGAATAATACTCAGAAAAAATTGATAAACTCGGATCAGAAAGGATCAAAGAGGAGAATATATTTCAATGTTATGGTATTTATTTTTAACATTCTCAATTTTCAATGAAATGCCAGATGCCACGAAGAATGAGAAGTTACGTAGATTCAAAATGAAACTAAGCAATATTATATAGAAAAATTAATGGATATAAATAAAACAATGTTATAAGTTTACTTGAGTTTATTAGCACTCCTCGAGTTTCGAGAGAAACGGTAACTCTCGTCGACAGGTGAAGTATTAAACTAATTAATACTTCACATGAGTTATAACATTGTTTTATAAAACTTAGCAAATTTGTGCAAGATAACTAATATAGTAAAAAAGAACATTTTGAAAGAATATATAAATAAATTATATATATAATATTCAAGAAATATTCTTCAGTGTGTCACACGTAAGGGGGCTTTGATAGAAAATTGACAAATTACATTATATAAATACTAATTAAATGTATTATTTAGAAAGATACACATATAAAATCAATTTTATGGAAAAATATTGTTATTCCGCTACCGGGATTCGAATCTGGATCTCTTTCCAAACCTGGGAAGGTGCATTATTCAACTATGCTACAGCGACAGTACTTTAGACGACAAATTTTGAATGTGTTCTCCTTAATAATATATAAGTTGTATTAATGTGTCCAAAATTTTATAAAAACGAATTATTAATTCTGGCGTCTGCAAAGACAAAGTAGATGGCTTTTAAATAATGGAACGATAGATGTATTAATTTGAAAAAGTGTAACATAAGGTTCGAAAAATTGTCGTCAAAAGTACTGTCGCTTTAGCATAGTTGGATAATGCACCTTCCCCGGTTTGGAAAGAGACGCAACAACAATATTTTTCGATAAAATTGATTTTATATGCATATCTTACTAATTAATATATTTAATTAGTATTTAAAATATCACAGTAAAATGGAATAATAGATGTATCAACTTGAAAGATTGCAGATTTCAGAATACAAGTTCAAAATTTGTTGAAAATGTATTCGATTGCTATGTATAGGAAGAGGTTCTGGTTCGAATCTCCGTTGCAACTAAATATTTTTTGGGTCCAACTCTTTTTTGTCAACATCAGCATTAATTTTACAGTAAAATGGGGGGTGTGAGGAGGGAGGTGGGATGTTTTTTTTGTTGTTGAAATTTCTATACATTTGAAACATTAAATACAAGAATACAATCCACCTAGATGCTTTTAGAAAGAAAAACTAAAGAATTGAATATAATCATTATTGATATAATATAACATTTAATTTCACATAGAGATTGTAGTAACAACATATTATGTAGGGATTTTTAGAAGCATGTATGAAATCAACTTTTACAATGTTAATGATTTATTGTATACAAAGGGTGGGCCAAATTGGGCTGATTGTTTTTAAAAATTTATAATTTTGGTGGGGTTTATTTATAATTATATATTTTTTTGCTGATAAAAGCGAATTTATGAAAGTTTCTAATGGATATATATCCAGTATAAGAGCGCGTTAAAATTATTGAATTTTATTATATTTCGCGACGATCTATTTTCGGTTAAAAAAATGCAGAGTTTGCTTGGCCTCCCCGTTCCCCAGATTTGACGGCGCCTGATTTATTTTTGTGGGGCTACTTAAAAGGCCGAGTTTACATGAACAAACCGGCAACAATGCAGGAGCTTAAACAAAATATTCGTGCAAAAATAACAAATTCGGGAACAGAAACGTTGCGTAATGTAATGCAAAATACTTTAAAAATAGCAATTATTTATCAACGACCAATGAAAGAAATACCTGTCGTCGATTTGTACATCAGAACAAGACCCTCAATGGGCTGTGAATTCGTAAAGTTTATTTTTTAAACCATGTCTAGAAAAATACAACCATGTACGATGAGCATAAAAAAAATTTAAGCGATGTATGAAACCTCCCCTGCAACAAACCTGTATATCGATTTTTATTATAGTTGATAGATAGACGTAGTGTCAGTCATCTTGGATGATATACAGTGTTGTTATAGGGAGGCTCACTCAGTAGTATTTTATATGGTTGTTTAATATACCATTCGAAGCCCAAGAAGATGTGTAACGTTGTAGCATGCATAACTCAGATCTGCCCAATGTTGTTGCAGTGGTGGCAGAAAAAAAAAAGTAATTCATTGAGTAGAAATTAATAATATACGACTTTAATGATAAATATTTTAAGCCGGAAAACTTTTCATATTTAAATCCTAGACTTTATCAGAAACGGGGTTGTGTTATCGGGCATCATCTCGGTCTCGCATTCATCAGCGGAGTCATCGGTTGGGGTGGCACCTCGCAGATATCGGCCGTCGGGTCTGCAGTCGGCTGAACGCTATCTGCCCCAGTTGGGGTTGCAGATGATGGGACGATAGCTGGAGATTGATGGGAGAGGGTAACTACCCCTGATATTAACAATGCGTTCATTATGCTTACTTCAAATGGGGATGTAAAATATTTACAGTATCAATGTTGGTAAAGGAGTAATACATACATATTTGAACTTTTCCCTTACCGAACTAAAATAAAAACGCGCTTTCCGGTGCTGTAAGCTCAATGTACACGGAGACTTTTGCGATTTTTAAATCGCAAAAATATAAATATTTTACATTTATTACATTAAAATAATGACAAAAACATTGTTCATCACGAACGACAGCTTAAGATACGTCTAACTCGACCAGCACACGCTCCGACACTAAAGTGCGCATAAAAAATGGACCAATGCTAATATTTATGCGCTGGGGAAGAAAATAAGAAAAAAATTTTCGTACCAGTATAAGGCTACTGGTGTAAGCTAGTGTTAGTATACTAAGTTGTTAGTATCTAGTAGCTCTATCGATGTATTCTAAAGATCTCCTGGATTTACGAAATTACTAATTGAGATGTATTTAGAGGCATAAATAAGAAATAAAAAATATTGTTTGCACAAGGGGTTGGAAATTAGAATGTATGATGGAAGGAATTTAATACAAGGACAAGACAGGAGGAGCTCAATGTCCAACCAGACACCACGAAGAACACGGCCCCTATTGCAGTGGTGCTCCTTTATCTGAATTTATTTTTCTCTGTGGCTACAGGTCTTTAGATTTTAGAAACACACACTTAGCTGATACGCACGAAGCACTACCCGCACCACACAATAGCAAAGAAACTTATTTTGGTACGCACAATAGCGGAAAACCAATCACACGCAAAGTAGTGTAGTTAACTTCATAAAGTCATAAACGACAGACATAGAAAAAATGTTTTGGGCTCTACATGGCTCACGACCTGTCATCGGCTGGCTTAAGTGATCACTTTACACAATGTAACGTTCACCAATTAAATTACCATGTAAAAATAATACCTTTGTCTCTGTGAGACATTTATATCTTGATGACAATCCCTCAGGGGATAAATACAAAGATTTGGACATACTCAAAAAAATATTGTGAAATATACTGGTATAAACCCTTAAGTTAAAAATTGAAAAATTCTGCCTTTTCAGACGTATTCTAGTATATATGTTAATAATTCAAATGAATTTCAATATACACACATAAAGGATATAGCCCAAAACTTCAGGAAAAAATAGTCTCAGCTTCAGCAACATCTATACTGTTACATGAGAATGAATATCAAATTTTCAAAAAAATCCATAGATGGTAATAAATAATTGAAATGTTCCAATATGATATCATACACACAACTTGCAAAATTTGATTGATGCGGTAGCATAGGTAAATAGGTGAACGTTACATTGTGTAAAGTGACTGATCGTAAGCCCTGTAATGCCCAAGACTTTCATACTTCCCATGTAATTTATATCTTGATGACAATCCTTCGGGGGATAAAAATCCCAGTAATACCAATACAGTAATACAAAGATTTGGACAAACTCGAAAATATATTGTGACTTTTTATTTAGTATCGTTATAAATACATTCTATGCAGAAATGATATGACATATATTTTGAGACTCTGTGTTCCAGAATATATGTGTATTTTTAATCTTGAATTATGAAAGTTGGACAAACTTGCTGATCTCCTGGGAGAATCCGTTACTAGACGTCAAAAATACGTTTTATTTTGATTTTTCAATTACAATTATAATTTTGATAGCCTATCATAATCACGCCTCAAAATACCAGGATATGGTTGTAGTCGGAGCACGGCTAGAAGAAGGACGAAGCATAGCTGTTGGCGTGTTTACAAAAATATTTGTACGTGTAGTCTATAGATATGTTTAGGGCTAGTAGTACAAGGGTCGTATGGATGCAAATCAGTTCCTTTGTTGCCGAGGCTTAGCAGGGGCGCGTCTGCGGCCTAAGCTCAACTCTAATCGAAATGTTTTAAAACAGACCAGGGGTGTAGTAGTAGGTTGGAGTAGGTGGAGCGGTGGAAGGGAAGAGAGTACGTACTTTGGAAATATTTCTCTTGTCAATTGTGCATTGGTTTGACATTATATACAGAGTGGCCCAAAAGAATGTGATATAATTACATCAAAATTAGTTTAACCATATCAACAATAGCTTAAATAGTTGACTTACTTACCTATTTACTTATATTACGTTATATTTGATTATTAATTTTCCCATTGTTTATATTTGGTTTTTTCAAATTGTTGCTCGGTATGACAAAAGTCACCGCAGTATACCGTATTTTGATCAAAACTTTGCGAATTGAAAAATGTCGGGGTGCTAGGAAAATGATCAAATAGTTTCAAAACAATGCCAGGAGTACAGCTAGACATTACAGCAGGACGGGGCTCCATCTCACACAGCCAGAAATACAATCAACATTCTTCGTAGTGAGAATGTTAATTTCATCGAGCCAGGCATGTGGCCACCGAATTTAAACCCAGTAGATTATGCAATATGGGGTATTGTGCAACAAAAAAAAATTACATTAAGAATTATAATTAATTATATTAAGGTGTTAAAATAAGTTCTCACTTTTTTTGGGCCACCCTGTATAGCTCGCGAAATGTCGCGCGCACTGCATATAATTTTTTGCGAATTATTCCAACAACGCGTGTCTCAAACATTTTCCGAAAGATTTCCAAAACTGTGTTTCTAAGAATTTTATGTACGGAGTATCTTGATTCGTGTTCAATGTCCAAAGGTGGTTAAAATTTTGTCACGTACGAATATTTTAGTCCGCCCAGCCTACAGGTGGGTCCTTGTCAAGTGAGGCTCACAGTTAACGGTTAACATTCCCGTTGGATTGACGGATAGATTGCTGGTGGACATGATGGATGATGAGCGTTGTTTGCTGACGGGCTGGTCCGCTGCTGAGGAGACTGAACGGCAGTCGTCCGCCCAGTTTTCACGAAGTTCGTGACGTGATTCAGAAACGATTAACAACACTTTGATTTACGCTCTGTGGCGGCTGTCGTCGGGGGAGACGATCTCGCGTCACGGGCGCTGGAGAGAAAAATAGCTATAATAATTGTGTGTGTTATTGCAATTTTTTTAAATTGCGCTAAACTTTGTTCCATAAAAAGCTTTATTTTTTCCAATTTGCATAAATTAATTGTTACAGATTATAGACATACAAAAGCAATGGAAAGTCTACACAGATGAGTGTTTCTTGGAGATGGCGAAGAGTGGCGCTTAGGTGCCGGCTTCCCGGACGGCTGCCGATCGAATTAGTTATTGTCGCATGTCGCATTATTGTGGCGTGATTTTTGCGGAGTTCTGGTTTTACACACTGGAAAATGTGAAGTACGTTCGTCGAAGGTACCTGTGTGGAGGCGGTAGACCTCCACAAGTTAACGTTACATGTCATTAAAAAATAAACATACAGACACTTTTCTTTTTATATTAGAGTGAAGAAATCGTGTGTTGCAAAAAAGATCGTAATGACTGTATCAACTTTCTTATAATTAGACCAGTATCAGGTACGATAATTAGGTTTTTTTACGCTTCTTGAGGGTCCGGGCCACCACGCCTTGCGGAGCAGCATGATTAGTCATGTTTGAACCCAATTCATGGTCATCGCAAAATAAATTGTATTAAGAAAGTCTACATTAAAGTGTACATTAATTAATTATTAAATAAAGGTTCAACTTATACTAATAAATAATGTTAAATTTACCAAGTGATTACTATATTTCTTAGAAACATTCAATAAGCATTACAGTAACTATTATAATTACTCGAGAAATCCAACCTAAAAACTCTAATTGACGACATGCTTGTGGTCCAGTGGTTGACCACATTCTGCAGTAGTGGAGCGTAGTATTGAGGAGGAATGAGTCGATTCGCCATCGTGCACAGCAATTGGAACTGACAGGATCCAGCTCGTGCAAGAATTAAAGTCTCTTGACCGTCGCGTGCGTCGTACATTCACTGAATGGGTCAAAAATGAGATTGCTCTTGATTCTCATTTTCAACACAAAACTTTGATCAGCGATGAGGCTCAATTTGAACGGTTGAATAGCTACGTAGACAAGCAAAATTGACGCATTTGGAGTGAAGAAAATCCACAAACCATTATTGAGACGCCGTTACGTCAACATTCGTCGCGTTATTGCCTTATTCGTCCCCAGCTGCTCCAAAAAGTGGTCGAAAATTGGACTTCCAATTGCGGTGACCATATGTGCGATATCATATTTAAACACTAATGGCATAAAATTATCTTTTCCACGATTTTCATGTGTTATTGTGTTGTCTATTAACATTTTTAATCCCCTTAAAGACTTATAATTAAAAAAAATGTATAATATATAATATTAATTCTAATATGAACAAAATTTAAGTACCTCGAGCGTGTATTTAAGTATTTTATCCGTTGATAATAGTTTTCTACACTTCGCGAGATGAGCGCATGAGTGCAAATTTTACAGACCCCTTGAAAGTGCATCGGCGATAAATACGTTGACTAGTTATGCCCGTATGCCCAGGGGCCGGGACAGAAGTTCAGGGGTCCCGCCGGTCCTCCAAGACCCCCTCCAGCCGAGGAGGCTCTTGTAGGTTGCGCTAAATATTGACGTACTTCACACAATCAATAGTTTCATCGAGGGGTGCGGGCTGATATCGCTGTATTTTTGATAATATTATCTTTAAAGATATTTAAAATTATACTTATTTACTTACTTACCCCGCACACTTTCTGTCCTGACACAATTCTCGCCTCATACATAATCACATCACAATACTCGCTTCTAACAGAACCATTCTCCATTATCTGGTTTACCTGGTCGTGCCAAGTCTCCCGCGGACGTTCTCTATTTCTGGTGCCACCAACACTTGCGTCATATATCTTTCTTACCATTCTCTCCTCATTCATCCGTTCCATATGAGCAAACCACCCAAGTGATCATTTTCTTAATCTTACTCACTATACTAACATCAGATTTACATTCTTTCCTTATTTCTTCATTCTTTACTCTGTCATAAATAGATTTGCCACAAATACACCTAAGTGATCTCATTTCCACTGCATTCAGTCTACTTTCGTTCCTTTTCTGCCAGCTCCTGGCCTCACTTCCATACATTAGTTTGACAAATTCCCGTTAGATATAATTCCATTCAAAGCGCCGTTCACTTTATTTCCTGCAGTCACCCTCTTTCTATAAACGAAATATTAATTAAATACAAATTAAATGTATTAATTAGTATTTAAAACATCACAGATCTATGTTATGAATAATTACAACTTCACAATAGGAATGTGTTCTCCTTAATAATTGAATTTTAATTTTTAAAACAATAATATTTATATTTTTTTGATTCACAGTACAGTACAGTACAGTACAGTACAGTACAGTACAGTGTGTTATCATATTGTTATAACCAGATAACATTGCAGCAGAGTAAGACATATATTTCAGTACTCTGTCTGCTACACTAGTATTTTACTGTATATAGCAGACAAAATGACACACTGCTAAAGCGACTTGAAGCATTTGAGATGTGGAAACTGCAATATTTTACCCATACCGTGAGACATCTCATCCATCTCACCATTCAATATGAAATTGCGAACTGAAGAGGCCCTGGAAGACAAAGGACGAAGACCACAATCGTATTTGGAGTTGCTGCAAACAAAACATATATAATATATACATATAAAATCAATTTGGGAAGGTATAGTATACAGTTGTATACTATAGCATAGTTATGCTACAGCGACAGTACTTTTTGACGACAGATTTTCGAACCCATATGTTACACTATCAAACACCTTCTGATGAAGCTTGAGATAAGCGAAACCGGTTGACGTATAATAAATTTCGTGGTTTCATACAAAGTGATTGTTATTTTATTAAATACAATATGTCAAACCACAAGGTGGTTGCTTTGTACGGAAATATAATTATATAATGCTTACATATATTAACTTATATGTATATTATATGTAATTTAAAAATTAATTTTTTCATGTACATGTCTACAAGTGTCACTGGATAAGAAAATATATTGCACTCTGAATTTATATCAATCATTTTAGGTTAGACTTAGTTTTACGTACCGACTTTCCACGTTAAGTGATAATTTAATTTGGTATCTACTAAGCATTCTGTGTATATAAATTGTTATTATTTAGGAGAACACATTCTTATTGTGAAGTTGTAATTATTCAGAACATAGGTCTGTGATATTTTAAATATGAATTAAATATATTAATTATAAAGATATATATATAAAATCAATTTTATCGAAAAATATTGTTGTTGCGCCACCGGAATTCGAACCTGGATCTCTTTCCTAACCGGGGAAGGTGCTTTATCCAACTATGCTGCAGCGACAATTTTCGAACCTACATGTTACCTTTTTGATATTAATACATTTAATCGTTCCATTATTTGACAGAGCCATCTACCTTATTTTTACAGAATCTCAAATACCTTTGAGTAAACTGATAGCAGACGCTAGAATTATCAATTCATTTTTTTTTTTTTTTTAAATTTAAATTTGAATCCCGGTAGCGCAACAACAATATTTTTCGATAAAATTGATTTTATATGTATATCTTTATAATTAATATATTTAATTCATATTTAAATTGTTATTATTGTTAGCGTTTTACCCGGTGTAACACTCTACCGTAAGTGCAACCCTGTTTCAGTGTTGGCGGGGTAATTGTGTCTCATAGCGGACAAGCTCATTTGTTGACCGAAATGTCAGAATAATTCTTTGTAGTGGTTCTCACGGGGTAAACATTTATACAGAGGGGATGGTGCACAAACAGCCAGGAGGACTCGGAAGTGGTGTTTGTCTTCTTTACAGGGATAATGTTCGGTAGGAAGTATTTAATAATGGTTTTTAAACTTTGATGATCAAGTCGCGTTCATATTTTATATTTCGTATTTAGATGGTTGGTGTGAACTAACTAACTAACTAACTTACCATCATGCCGTCTCCCCGCGGGGGTACACAAAGAGGATAGAGCGCTACACCCTTTTGTTCTGACACACAGTTCTCGCCTCATCCACATTCATACAAGTTTATTGAAGCTTCTAAAAGGACCATCCTTTAGTACCTGGTCTACCAAGTCTTCCGTGGACGTCCACTACTCCTGGTGCCACCAAAACTTGCATCATATATCTTCATTACCATTCTCTCCTCATTCATCTGTTCATTCATTCACCTTAGTGATCCTTTCTTATATATATTAATTATGAACCCAGTATATGTTTAAAACACTCAAAAAATGTTTTTTTTTTATATGATACGCATATATTTTCTAATAATGTTTTGAGATTCCGTAAATATAAAGAAGATGGCTTTCAAATAATGGAATGACAGATGTATCAAAGTAACATATAAGTTCGAAAATTTATCGTCAGCTTTACTGTGTTGGTGTAGCACAATTGGTTATTGCATTTCCCCGGATAGGAAGAGATCCAGGTTCGAATACCGGTAGGAACAATAATATTTCTTAGATAAATCGATTTTATATGTATATCTTTCTAATGAATACATTTAATTTGTATTAAAAATATCGCAGACCTATATTCTGTAAAATTACAACTATACAATAAGAATATGTTCTCTTTAAAAAGTTTATATTATTACTGAAAATCCTGTCATTTGGATAAATAATAAATCGGGCAACACAAAATTACCGGCGTCTGCGCGCGCTGTCACGTGGTGCAGTGTCTTTCTTATCTACGGTGTAGCGCTAAATATTTTGACGTTTATCGACGTCCCTTTCTCTGTCGGCGATAGACGACGCGGGTTTTCTTGGGGTTAAGCAGTGTGCAATGGTTTTTATTATTGTTTTTACATTATTATTGTTCTTCATTCCCTTTATCTTAATTGGGTCGGGGGCCTAACGCTTGGACAGGTCTCTTTCACCGCTCTCTGTCCTGCGCCATGTTCTCGCGGGTCGTCTTACAAGTCTCCTTTTCTCTAGCACTGATGATAAAATCTGTCTAGGTAGTCTTTCGTTTTCTATGCGGAGGACATTTCCAAGCCAACTTAGCTGAGATATTTCTATTTGGAGCAGCAGCGGGATATCGTTCCTGATTTGATCTCCTAATGTCACTCCCACTATTCCTCTTAGTTTATATATTTTTTTAATTTATTTATTTAATTTAGCGAAAATACAATGGCAAAATAAATTCAATTTTTAAATATATGGTTACATACATACATGGTTTTTCTTTCGCTTACCTCCCCAAAAAAGAGACCAGCTCTTGCGCTCGGAGAGGGAGTTACACTACAATAATTGTATATAACACCTTACATATTCTATTCATTGTCCATTTGTGTGCTTCTGAAGTATTCTGTAATATTGTTTATTGTCCAATTATGTGTTTTTGAAGTGTTCATTTAGTTTCTTTTTAAACTCTTTTATATCCTTTATTTCTTTAATTTGTGTAGGGAGGCTATTGAAATTTTTTATCCCTAAATATATAGAATTTTGCTGATAGTGTTTGGTGTTACATTTAGGGATTTTAAAGTTATTTTTCAACCTTAATGATGTGCTTGTTTCAAATTTTCTAGTGTTATTTTCTTTAATTAATTGAGGTTATATGTACACATATATATATTTTATTATATATATATATAGCAAAAGTAGACAGTGAAGCAGAAATGCTTGAGTAATTCTCATTTCAATCTTGTCCAACAGTTGAGAAGGGGTGACATTTTATCAAATTTACGGCATTGATTTGCAAATAAATTGCATTTTTAATAAAATTATGAACCGTGTCGTTGGCGCAAAGATTGTCCCCACAATGGTGTGTCAGCTATTTTAAATATTTAAATAATATTATATTTTATTAGGTAAAACAATAAATCAACTTTGTATGAAACCGCGAAATTTATCACACGTCAACCGGACAGCAATTTAGGAAAGTTTTGAATAAACTCAAATGATAAAAATAACTAATTAAGTCACTCGGGTATATATAAATTAACTTGCAATAACTGTCCCTCATTCAATTTCTTGTAATGTCAATATTCGTGTCAAAGAACATCTTTAATGTTTGAACGGTAATAATTTCTCAGAATTTTCCAACCATATAATTGAAAAATACTATTCTTTTAATAATACCACAGGGGTCAATATCCTCCATAAAAACGGGTTGGGCCTCCGGTTGGACAATTTAGAAGCCCTCAAAATAAAAAAAGGCGATAAATAGTGGTACGCCAATTCTTAATAATCAAATTAATTTATCCATCAGCCCCATATTAGGTATGTTTCCTTTAAAATCAATTTAATATCCACCAACACTGTATTTTACCCTCCCTTAATCTTTCGTCTATCTATATATGTATTATGTCTCTCTCTTTCACATGTAATTTTAAATTCTATCTTCCTTTTTGTATTTATGATCAGTTTTAAATACGTCTTAATGAAGCTTGAGACAAGCGAAACCATTGTTTCATACAAAGTGATTGTTATTTTATTTAATATAATATGTCAAACTGCAAAGTGACTGCTTTCTACGAAAATATTATATTATATTCATAAAATTTTTTTTTTTATCTTAACTCGCCCATACGCACTGAACGCTTGATGGAGCCCCGAGCCTCGAGCCCGGAGCCCTGCCCTGTCATCATCCTCGCGGCGGGGGCCGCTCTCAGATGGCGACTTCTGCACACACAGTTGGAGATAGTCGAGATCCGCACCCTTCGCACATTTGTTTACTCACCAGTGGCGCAAAGGACAAACAGAGATTTATATATTTATTTATGTCGTATTCGACATTACCCTGGAGTCCCGAAGGCGAACGAGTGGAAAACTCGGGTCAGATGGTGAAATGTGACCAGGCCAAAAGTGCACCGAACCGATGCGATACAGTGAACACCCGACATCAGGTGTAGTTTGGAAGGAGTCGAGAAAAGTGTAATGTCAAAGCTGGATACAATTAGAATAATTATATTGCAAAAAAAAACAAAAGTGCATTTAGTTCAGTCTCTAGTTTTTTTTTTGTAGCAAGTGAGAGAAAGAACCTTGACGCTTTTGGAACGTAGTGTAAGTAAACTCGTATATTAAAATCTGAAAGATATGTTAAGTGGTGTAGTGCTAAATAAAAAAGTATCCGAGCGTTTTGACGTTTTTGCGTTAAATCGGTCCTGGGAAAGGGTGCCCCCCCCCCCTCCAGTAGTCGTTAAAAAAAATGTTTCATAGCTCGCTTGGCGCTCAATTCTATACCGACCTTTAGCCGCTCATTTTCAGTAAATATAAATTTTTCCTGATACACCCATGTGCAAACTGCAAGAACACAGGACGATACCCAATGGAGTACATCTCCCCCTATAAACATCCCAATTTCGCCAATTTGTTAGAAGCGAACGGTTTTGTAATCTACTTGTAACGAGTGTACACTCGATGTCGCGGGGGGTGGGCGACGTTGGGGGATGGTCTGGAGTGGGGGGTAACAGGCGAAACACATCGAGTTGTCTCAGCTTGTATTGCAACGATAATATTGTTTGAGAATTTTAATATTATAATTGGAGAAAATGTGAATTTACACTAGTATCCAACATTTAGGGATTTAATTCTTTTTAATCTTTATTGCTTTCATCCCGATGAGATTTGTAAGGGTTTAAAAGATTGAACAAAATTCTATTGTGTGTGAGAATTTTAATAAAATTGTGGAAAAAATCATGTTAGAATGTTACTTCGATTTCTTCTTGTACCGTATTCAATCGACCGACGTTGGATTTCATGCATTATCAACGTCACCTAGAACCATAGATACTTACAATTAAGCATTATATTACAAACATTTATTCCGTTTTAACTGCCGCTGGAGAGATTCAAATTCACCCAACTGACAAAGGGAACATTTGACGTACAACAGGCGTGAGGTGAGGAGTGAGACTGCGAATCTTATGTAGAGATTATCGGTAGTCGAAAATTAAAAATAAATATAATAAAGCCGGCAAAGAAATCTGGACTCTAACAATGAAATAAAGATAAAGCAACACTAGATGTATTTGAAAGATTGATCTTGTGGAGACTAGTGAGTAGAATGTACGATGTATGCAAGGAAAGCGACCTCATGATGAATGTTAACAAGTGGAAAGTGATGGTATTCGAGAAGGAGGAAAGCGAGACACCGCGCTGAATACTTGGAGGTAATGAATGTTTGGAACAAGTAGAAGTGTTTGTGTATTTAGGAAGTATGTTCGATAGAAACGGACAAACAGAGAAAGATATCGAAAGAAGGGTGACTGCAGGGATAAGATGAACGGTGCGGCGAATGAAATTATAGCCATTGGGAATTTGTCAACTGAGGCAAGACTAGCGGTTCACAATGGAGTCTGTGTGTGGAGTGTCACAAGTGAGGCCTGGAGCCGGCAGACGAAGAACGAAAGTAGACTAGATGCATTGGAAATGAGATCACTTAGGCGTATATGTGGCATATCCATTTATGACAGAGTAATGAATGAAGATATAAGGAATGGATTAAGAAACAATCACTAAGGTGGTTTGGTCATATGGAACGGATGAATGAGGAGCCACAATAACCGGCGAGCTTGTGTGAGAAGATGTATGAATGTGGTGGATGAGGCGAGAACTGTGTGTCAAGACAGAAGAGTGTGGCGCTCTATCCGATCTGCCTTTCTGCGGAGAAACGGCGTGATGGCGAAGTTAGTTAGTAAATTTTAACTTTTTGAAAAAATTAATTAACTATTAAAATAAAACACAACGTTGTTTACTTCACACAATACGTTTAATAAAAAATAAATGTGAATTAAAAAAAATTTCACGCTTACTGCGTCATCGTCAGTAATAAACTAAAACTTAAACTAGATTTAGCTCGTTTTTTGTGCTGAGATATTTCAGTTTCCGCAAACCCTTTACATTGAAAAATATGCCACACCCCGTAAAACAAATATGGCCGCTACGCAAAAATCAAAAACAATTGGGGTGATTGCTCAACAAATTGGTCAAGAAACTATTAATTTGATTGTCCCCTACGTATTTTTGTACCGTGTAAAAAAAGACCGCGTGAAAACATTAAGTGTATTGCCCTAAAAAGGGTGCGATGGATATAAATGGTTTTTAAAAAAGGTTACATTAAGCGCGGTTCGACTTCTTTCACAGTTACAGCTGTTGCTCTGCTAACACGACAGGTCTCCCATTGTCCCGTAACATAGTGGGCAATTAGCGACGTCCGTGGGCGCGGTGTGCTTACCCCTTCGGTCTCCCGGAGTGTCGATCCAGCCTAACCTGACCCTTGCCGCGGGAGATGACATCTGCTGTCACGCTGAGAGCACATTTGTCGCGAATGTGGAGTACTCCGCCCACTATAAATGGCGTACAGTAAATACATCTTTCAAATTATTTTGAAATCTGTCATTTTGTGGTCAAATAGCTATGAATACAAATTAAATGTATTAATTAGAAACGAATGCTTATTAGCAACGATAGATGTATTCATTTGAAAAGTGTAACATATGGGTCCGAAAATTAGTTACTGTGTTAGTATAGCATAATCGGAAAATGCAAGGTTCCCCGGATTGGAAGAGATCCAGGTTCATATCCCGGTAGTAACAACAATATTTTTCGATAAAATTGATTTTGTATGTTGTGAAGTTATAAATTTGGGCCACGTACTTATTTTTTGTCAAACACCTTGCGATTCACAAATAGTTACCCTTAAGTTGGTATCACATTCAGTTTCTGAGGTTATAAAAATGGTTGCATCTATGGTTCATTTTCAAAACCATCGGCGAAGCTGTGTGTGATTCACTATAACCAGAGGGTAAGAATTTTTCATTGTTCAATCACTAGTGCATAATCTACTATTAACTTGTTAAACTAATTGCATGGTAAATAATCTTTACAGGAAACAAGATGTTTCCCTCCGGTTTATGCCTTTGGTCTCTGGTTGCTGGTGCACATTTCTGGTGCATACTTCTGGTACATGTCTTTCGTTTATGATCTTTAACTTCTGCCTTTGGATATAGCCCGTGAGTTAGTCGCCTCACTGTAGGCGACATTTTATATCATGATGTGTTCATCTACAACAAATTCCGTTACGAATCCGATCGCGTCGGCCTGGATGCTGCGGGCCAAACATGATGTGGAGCCAAGACATCTGGTTGTCAAGGAAGGACGTCGAACTCGCGCCCAACCCGACGAGATGAGGATTCGTCAAGTGGATTTTATTTTATTGTATTTCTTTTATTTATTATGTTTCATTCTGATTGGATCTCTTTTCTAATGAATAACATTTTTTATTTATCGCCTTCAGGTGTTACTATAAATTTTTCCCAGTTTAGGATGAAGGCAGAATGTGACAAAAATAAGATGGGTAGGTATTGTTCAAGTAAAAGAACACGTGGATCTTACGATCTACCCTGATTAGACGGTGGAAGTGAAGGACGCAGGTCTTTTATCCCCACAATGTATATCTTTCTAATTAATACATTTAATTTGTATTTAATGTTAAATACTTGTGCTAGTAATATAGAACTAACTTGGTCGAAAAATAGGTCTAATCAATCACAGATGAGAGTATAGTAAGGCAGCCAGAGCTAACATATGTATTATGTCGTCTGTGTATCGTACTCTGCACCTGGAGTGCCTCGGTAACTCTAACACTGCAACTCTAAATGTAGAGAAACGATTTTAAAAAACAATACTATACTCATTTTATTTAGTCAAATTAAGTGAAAATTATTAGACTACCGATCTCGAATTCGTAAATCAAAGACAGGTGCACACCGGACATGTGCACACTAGATAAATGAACACAGTATGCTTATCACTCTGCTGCAGTGACATTGTATTAAACAATTTGACCTAACGTAACATATTTTACTGTTTCCGAGGTAAGTTTGTAGAATTCTATAATAACGTATGTGAATTTTTTTTATTCTAGTCTTTTAATTTATATGAATTGCAGAATTCCAATGCATAATGTTGTCCCGTTTCATCTCATGTAAATAAATTGCATAGCTGTCCCCCATTATAGTTATAAATACAAGTTGTTGAGTTAAATTGTTAGATTGATAATGCTTTTGCAAGGCGAAATGCGTCGCAAAAAAATAAATTAATCGAGTAGAATAAAAAAACAAGTGTTTTATTTTCACATACACATATCTTATCTGAAAATAATGTAAGCTAATTGAGGTAACTTATAATGATGAAATATTCTATTAAATTGTGTGCAGTTGTCTGTGTGTGCACCCGCCTTGAGTGCAGTTGTTCTGTGACCAGTTAAAAACCATAGTAAAATACCACAGCCTACCTATAGTGTATATGGTAGACATGAACTAATGGAAATTATTTGTTTCAATATTTTCATTTAGTTGTCATCCACGTTATCACTTTGGTACCACTAACGCAATCAAATAGCTCCTCAAAAATTTAATCGCTGACAATATAATATGCATTAATGTAAAAAATATGTCTTGTTTACACAAAGATTTAATTTTCTAAGAGTTAACTGTTGCATAAATGTGTCATAAACTATCGGATTGATGTTTCCACAAATAATGTGTGTAGAGTGCTGCTCCCCTATATGTACACTTTATTTCATGTCTGTTCATTTACTGGTCTGTGTCGAAAATCAAACATTTACGGGGAGGCCTACATATAGCGATAGATAGACAATTATATAATATTAGTTTTTAATTATTGTCTTTGTTATGTTGATGTTATTAAATATTTTTATGTTTTAGATTTTAATTAATAGATAATCTACACAGAAATTAAGAATCGTACAATATCATAAATATTCTCAGCTATCAAATATCTATAGGACCTGTACAGTCGGCCCTGAAGGGGGCGCGAAATAATTATATTCACCCCTAATTCTTTTAACTTGGCCATCATTGTTACCAAATGGTTCTGTTTGATTAATCGTTTTGTGGAGGATATAAAAAATCGGGTTTACATCGGACACCCTCCGAGCGGACTCGGTTCAAATCCCTGCGGAACACCAATTGAAAACATATGTAGGTGAAACGATTGTAATTCTACAAGTAGTAATGTTTGGTTTGATAGATAGTCGAAAAAAGAGTCGTATGCACATGCGTATCACGAGGGCAAGTCAAAAATGATTTGTTTTTCGATCTACAATTTATTTACACATACTTTACGGAAGGTATGCTCGTCAGAACCATGACTGATGTTCAAAAGACTAGCTATCTCATCGATAGTAACTTGCCTATTCGCTAGAACCATCTCTCAAGCTTGCTGAATCTTGTCGTCCGTGGCGGAGGTTGACGGGGGTCCTGCTCCCTCTTCGTGCATCACACTCGTCCGGCCACTTTTAAACTTAAGAAAAAATAAAGTCTACGATGAATTTCACCCCGTTTCACACCACTGACCAGAGAAACCGGATCATTGCTCGTTGTTCCTACAGACTGATAGCGGAGCGGACATGTTTACACTGCAATAGCCGGCGGTCAAATGACGCGATCGGGATCAAATTTGGCACACGTGACCGCAGACGTACCGACTCTAACCACGCATGCATAGAAGGCAGTATGACAACCTTGAACGTGTGTTATGGCGAAAGTGTAGATAATTTTTGATTCGCCCTCGTACTCGCTCTATATCGTAAAGTTCTGCAGTAGACAGGCCAAACCATTGTCTCATGTCTCTATAATTTTGTATCATAAAAAATCTTTTGTGCAGTTTTAACGACACACACAAACTTCCTGAATTATTTAATGCAAGATGTGACACTTCTATTTGTTTCTTATTACATGTACAAGATATTGAAGTTATCTGATTTATACCTACAGCTTTTTTAGAAGTGCTTTAAATGACGCGAAGGAAAGTTGTGAAAAATTATTGTTTCTTTCAGATAAATAAAGCTGTTCAACATGTTTATTATAAAAAAAAACACCTTTGTTGACAACCAATACAGATCCACACCAAAAAAAATTGGGCATGCAGTCAACTTCAACAGAAAAGAAACTACAAGTAACCTTAACAATTATCTAACTACTGTTTTGCCAATTTCAATTTTCTGACAGTATAATTGGACTTGCGTTCTATTTGAAAATTTTTTCTTCAAAACAAATATGTCACATGTCCACTAAATTTGTATAATTTCAAAGAACACTTCAGTGTAATGTAATGAAACGTCTTTTAAAATTGTTCTGAATATATTTATTAGGATATTATTGTATAATATATAAAAAAAAAGCTCCAACCCTATTTCAGATGTAATTTTATTTATTTATTTAGACACACATGAGCATTGTACAGCTAAAAAAAAGACAGTTTATTACATATATTTTACACAGATTTTAAAATGCATTACCCAGTTGGGCAAGCCTGTTTTAGGGCAAGTTAGCAAACAAATTACATTTAATATTTTTTTAATAATTTAAATTTTGTAATTATTCAGAACATATGTAGGTCTGTGTTAATTTTTTAAATTCAAATTAAATGTATTAATTAGAAAGATATACATATAAAATCAATTATATCGAAAAATATTGTCGTTGCTACCGGGATTCGAAACTAGATCTCTACCTATCCGAGGAAAAATGCATTAACCGATTATGCTATATCAACACAACGCATTGACAACAAATTTTCGAACCTATATGTTACACTTTTCAAATTGATACATCTATCGTTCCATTATTTGAAAGTCATCTTCTTAATATTTCATAATATAAAACAGTTTACTCTCAGTATCTGCTCTACCTAATTTCAACAACCGATTTGAAACATTTCCTTTAAAAGCCTTGATGTCACTTAAAGTTCTAATTTTATTGTATATTATATTATATGTTAATACTAATACTTAAATTAATAAACCTTCTAATAGAGTATGTAAATGTTTTAATTCAAAATAGTGAAATCTTTTCTTATAATCAAAGTTCAGTATTTTTTATGTATCTAATAATTAAGGATTAATAACTACATAATTAATTTTACAAATATTTGACTTTCGTTTCTGTTTTATACGCTGTATTTTTTTCCCATATTAACTGGTAAATATTATTATTATGTGTTCATAAGTTTATTTTTAGTCAAAGTAATTAAAAAATCAAATTCTTTAACATTTTTTTTTCGTAGAAAGCAATCACTTTCCTTTTAAATTTATTTAATAATTATCAACATTATACTTTCCCCTTCCTTGATGTTCTGTCTAACTGTATATGTATTCTGTCTCTCTCTTTCGCATGCAATTGTATATTTTGTTTCCTTCTTTACGTATATAACTGCACTCTTTTTGTATTTATTGTTAGTTTTAAATACGCCCTGACGAAGCTTAAGCTAAGCGAAACCGGTTGGCGTGTGATATTTAATCTTTAACATGTGTATATAATTATTTAACAAGTTTTTTTGGTTTGATAAATAATACCCAAATAAACAATTATAAAAAAATTTAATTTAATATATTTTAGAAGATGTAACAGATGAGCACCTACTTGTCGCCTAAGAGTTGCGCATCTCCACAGGTGTGAAGCGAGGTATTGTTGTTCAGAAGTCGAAATGTCATTTTTTTTCTTCAGAATGTGTGTGTGTGTGTGCGTGTGCGATGGGAGCGCCCCCAGACATATCTACGGCGGATCTAAATGCAAACAGGAAATGACTTATGCCGTTCTTTCTAAAGCCGTACAGTGTTACAACAGTGAAAAATATCTAGAACGAGAAGAAAACTTGATCAACATTAAAATAATTCTCGCCGTTTTTACGTCTGTCAGAATTTTAATTCAAAAGTCACAAAGTGTGAGTCCAATCATCGATATCTTTGAATCACACTCACTATCAGTGATTAAGTATTTGAAAACGTTGTGATTCGTGAATAGATTATTTATCATTTTTTTATCTTTCCGGCTATTAGGTCCGCCTTCTTCCCCTCCATTTGTCAGTACCTTATTTTTGGCATGTCTACCACTTAAGCCTCGTCTCCTATATTTGTGTGTAGCTAGTTTAATACTTCATCTGTCGATGAGAGTTACTGTTTCTCTCGAAACTCGAGTAGTGTTAATAAGCTCAAGTATAGTTATAACATTGTTTCATTTATATCCATCCATTATGATGAAACTGGTATATTCTTACAAAATATTTTTGGATCATCGAGGATGTTGTGGTTTTATTTAAAAGTCCGGGTATAGTCCTGTCAAGTCGGTAACAGCCAGGATTAAGCATTCACAAAGAGAATGTGATTATCACCAATGCCTCCAGGGTAGAAAGCTTCTCAAAATGTCGCGAGCTTTCTAAAGAGACCATGTAAGCCACCGAAACAAGATTAACCATACTGAACTACGTGGTCTTGCAAGAACTATAATAATGATATTTTGGTACACGAAGGTTCCAAAAATAACTGAGTATACAAAGTTAACCATTTTCAAGAAGAATTTTCTTATTACATTCCGGGCTTCGATCGGTCCAGCGGTCCAAATAAACCACCAGTGCGCGCTTCGGTCGGTCGAAATTTAAAAATGACAACCCAGCTAAAAGAACAACAACATGGAATTATGGAACAACAGCTAAATTAAAAAGGTTAGTGCAGTTCATATATCATATATGAATTAAATATATTAATTAGAAAGATATACATATAAAATCAATTTTATCGAAAAATATTGTTGTTGTGCCACCGGGATTCGAACCGGGGAAGGTGCATTATCCAACTAGAAAATTGTCGCTAAAAATATTGTCGCTGTAGTATAGTTGGATAATGCACCTTCCCCGGTTAGGAAAGAGATCCAGGTTCGAATCCCGATGGCGCAACAACAATATTTTTCGATAAAATTGATTTTATATGTATATCTTTCTAATTAATATATTTAATTCATATTTAAAATATCACAGACCGTCTGTTCTGAATAATTACAACTTCACAATAAGAATGTGTTCTCCTAATATATCATATATATGCGCTTATTGTGAATCGGAAACCTGGGTACCAGCTACCGAAGGCATTTACATAAATACAAATATTGTTATGATAGTTACTTTTAAAATTCTCACTAAACAAATATCGGCAGAATTAGGTGAATTAACATGAGCGCGAGTAACACGAGACTGTCTTTCAGGAAGAAGGTCAAATTTCACAAATGCCAGATGATTAAAAATTGAACTAAGTACCTAAATATATGCAATATAAGTTAAAATATTTTTTTTGATAGTACGAGTACACCTTCAGATCTGGCAAGAAATGGTCAGATTACCCGACACGACGCTAAGCTTCGTAATTAAAAAAATATCCTTGATCTTTGACAATTTCCAGAAAAGAATTTGTCAGTCAGGGTTGACAGTTTGACAGGCCTTTTTACAGTAGCCGTACGGCACAGTGAGTGAGATGGCATCTTGGATACGGAAGCCACCGGGTTCAATTTCACCGCACCCACAAGCGGAGGAGATTACCTGTACTTTGCATATATTATGCGGTGTGACCAGAGGTGTACTCGGTTGTCAAATAAAATTAATTAAAACTATTTATTTCTCATTATTAAGAACACATTCTTATTGTGAAGTTGTAATTATTGAGATCATAGCTCTGTGATATTTCAAATACTAATTAAATGTATTAAGTAAAAAGATGTACATTTAAAATCAATTTTATCGATAAATATTGTTGTTCGAACCTGCATCTGGGGAACGTACATTAACCAACTATGCTACAAAAAAGGTATTTGAGATTCCGTAAAAACAAAGTAGATGACTTTCAAATGATGGAACGATATATGTATTAATTTGAAAAGTGTAATATATACATTTGAAAATTTGTCATCAAAAGTACAGTCTGCTGTAGCATAGTTGGTTAATGCAAATTTCCCGGATTGGAAAGAGATCCAGGTTCGAATTGCGGTAGCAACAACAATATTTTTTTTATAAAATTGATTTTATATGTATATCTTCATAATTAATACATTTAATTAGTATTAATTTATCATTTATTTTTTGCTACCCTTTACCTCCGTGCCTAGTTATATACTTTGTATCATAAAACTGTATTATTCGTGTAATAAAGATTATAATTGTCATACAAGAGATTTTTTTTGGACCACCGACCATCTTCTACGAGGTATACAACTTGAGAAATACTTATCACGCAAGAACGTAACACTAACAAGACCGTCTTCCATTTCAGTCCATAAGAACAGGTCGTTTGATCACGTGACAAAATGGTCGCGTTTTGTATGGAAGTTTCTGTCGTTGACTGAACACAATTTAGTGTTAAATAATAATATGTCATATTTTACCCATACGATATACAAAAAATTATATTGCCTACGTTATTTTTCATGACATGACAGCAACATTATATTTTTGATGAGTTTAAAAAAACAATATACATTTTAGAAACCTGTGATAGATTTTGAAAAAATGCCCCTCATATTGAACATGACCGTGTCGTGACTAAATTAGGGGTGATAATAATATAGATAATTGATTAAGGTTAAGTGAAAGAAATAAAACTCCATTAAAACGAAGGCCCGTGCAATGCAGCAGACAGTGTGCGGAGTGCTACCCTGCGTAGAACAATCCGAAATGTCATCATGACGCGTGTGGGCAGAGGATAATGCGGTCCCATTACATTGTTTTTTCATATGATAATTCGTCAAAAGGGACATTTCCAGCCACTGATCCCGCTGCGATAACCATTGTGTCAACCCGCAGATCGGAGGCGTGATTTATCCCTTTTCACACTTTAACTACATCCGGTCACATCGGTGACGCAGTCTTTCAGGTAGGCACTTCCTTATAATCTATATGTACACATTATATAAAACAACTAGTTTGTAAATTACGTACATAGGATGGTTGGCGTGGTAGCATGGCATCAGCTGCACGCCTGGTTTGTTTTTATCTTTGTTCGCGCGACGATTTACCATTCTAGTATATAAATATTATTCTAATAAAAATAAGATTCTCATTAGTGACATCTATGCTGTTCCAGAGAAAATATCAAATTTCAATCTATAGATGGCGACAGCCATACATATATACAACTTCCAAAAATTTGATAGATATGAAGGTTGATTGGGTGGAATGGCGAACGAACCGTTACATTATGTAAAGTGATCACTTAAGGGTCGTAAGTTCTGTGTTGCGTATAAGCACAGATGCCGGAAGAATTCAGATACGGTAGGAGTTTGGTTCACTCACCTACAATCCGGATTATGCTGGCACCTCGAAAATGTGGACTGTATGTTTAAATTACTATTTCATCAAAGGTTTCTTTGGACGATGACGATTTTCGACACTATAGACGCGAAGTCTCAAATGTGTAATCTTGTAGTTCTTTCGATTCACGTGCACCGCACTCGTTCAAGGTCGCCGATCGACTGATCGGCGGCGAGGCCGGGTGGGGACGGGAAGGCACGGTACATTATTTTCGTTCAAGAATAAATATCTATTTACACAAGTAAATATGTGTCTCAAACACCCTGTAATACTCATACTTCCATACTTCCCATATAATATAATAGCTTCGTCTCTATGAGATATCTGTAAGTTGTCTTAATAACAATATGCCTTTAGAGGTAATTGTGTGTTCTTGGGTATACTCAAATAATGCTAATATAAATATTATCTCTACGTTAGATGTTAACTGTCGTTACTTTATTAAGCTCACCATTTTTATATTTAAGCGTCGCTTTTACAGAATTGGTTTACCTTCGATATTAATGTAACACTACAAACACTTTTTAATACTAATTTTAATTTTGGTAACCGATCATAATGAAATAAATATAATTATTACATAGGTACCTATACCTATAAAATTGAAATATTTTCAAATATTTCACAGCAGATTTCTTCGTTGACACATCTCTTCAAATAAATGTATTAATTTCTGATTTAAATTTCATTTACGGTGAATCAATGTTAGAGTACTGTGTGATTTTATTTAGAAGATTAGGGCCGATATTTTTACCGTCTTAAAATCACACCTGTCCCTGATGACTGAGGATGATGATGATGATGCTGCCACCAGAAAAGTGGCTGTCACCTTTACCACTTGGTAGGTTCAACCGGTGGATGATCTTCATCCATCGACGAGTTTCCCAAGCTAGCTTTCACACTCGCAAGATGCCCAAAAAATAGAAGGATTCGTCTCAGACAAATGGTTGATTAGAGTAGATCAGGGGTGGCGAACCTAGGGCACGCGCGCCAGAAATGGCACGTACGTAGAAATTTGTCGATTTGAGAAATGAATTAGAAACAATTGAAAATGATCGATTATCGAATATAATTTAAAAGAATGCAGTAGAAAAAATAATAATTTGGATTACCATTGCAGAAATCTACAGCTGTTTAAAAAAACTAGCGACGGTAATATTATTATTTTTTTAGTACAAGGAGTAGATTGACCGATGAATCCAGTTGAGCATGTATTTTACTGAAAGTGACGACATGTGAACCGGATATAAAGTATTTAGCATCAAATGTACAGCAGTAAAAATCTCATTTATACTTAAAGTGTATTTTTTAAACTTTTAAATAAAATGTTAAATTTTTTTTTTTTCATTTTTTCCTCAATAAAAATTGCTTGGAAGGGTGAATGAACCCATCCTATCTTATCGGACAACGATGTTAAATGATGACACGGTCTTTGCGTTATGTTTTTAAGTAAAATAATAATTATAGCATAATTTCTAATTGTAGTTATTTAAATCAATATATTTTTGGCACGCGCATATAAAAATGTTCGCCACCACTGGTCTAGATGTTCAGCTCTTGTAGAATGGAGACGTTCGCGTATGTGCGGTATGGGTGACATGTGTCTCAGGCATCAATCCGTTTTATCACCCCTGCCTTCAGAGTCATTGATTCCACACCACATAAAAATATAGAATGCACTAGAGGCTGGCAAGCCTGACGACATCGTTGTTTTGGAAACACTGCGGACTTTTCATATTTTGTCAAGTCTGAACATTAAACTTTCGCTATTTTATTTAATTTCTCGCAGTTCGCGGCTGCTGTTCATAACTAAAGAGTGTTTTTAAGAGGTTAACACGAAATAAAACACATAAAAATCGTGGTAATGCCTTTATTGGAAAGATATTTTTATGCTTTATACAATTTAGATCATTTCACGGCTGGCTCGAATAAAGCGCAATCTGGAAGTCCAATTTTCGACCACTTTTTGGAGCAGCCGGGGCGGTATATCGGCAATAACATGACGAATGTTGGCTTCCAAGTCGTCTATCGTCTTTAGTTTATCGGCCTAGACGTTAAATCACACGATCTTGCCAATTCGCGAAATTATGCCCTCATCGAATGTTTCTTTGTTGCGTCGTCTTGTTGAAACCACAGCTCTTCCTCATTAATGCCATTCAATTGGATAATGAAAAAGTCAGTAATCATGGATCTATTGCTGTGCACGATGGCGAATCCACTCATTCGGCTCCTCCTCAATACTGCGCTCCACTGCAGCGACAGCTTCTTCGGTGCGCACTGTACGACATCTCTGCAGATGCGTATTATCAATTAGAGTCTGCGTGGTGCGAAAACGATCCATGGTTATTCGAATTACTCGCTCGGATGGACGTTCATGTCAATCGTAAAATGGACGTAGCGCACGGCAAGTTTCGCCAACTGAACCACGATATTCGAAATAAATTTGCACAATTTGGAAGCGTTGTGAAAAATGGCAAACCAAACTGAGTACAAATCAATTGTCAGCTATCGAATTGACTGTCGCTGGAAAAAGTGTTGCCAATTCGAAAAAAAAATCTCTAAAAAAACACCTTTACATAGTTATAATGTAAAAGATGTTTTTAATAAGCGAAAATCAATCCAGAGTCCATTTTTACGAATATGTATTTTACAAATATACATTCTGCGTGCAGTAGGCACTTGGGCATTGTGTATAGCTCCTTATATTATAGTTGCAGCAATCTTCGTTATGTGCAGCTTGGGTTACGGTTGACAGGTCACTTAATCTTCTTTTAACATCTTCATCTCGACTGCCTGCCCTCCGCCCAGTCCATTCTGCAGCCCCGACCTACAGGGTTCATGTCCTCATTAGGCTCTAGGACGCCATCGCAACAAGTTGTTCAAAATGAATGTGCCAAGAGATTTGTTGGTTTCAGAAATAAACTTTTTGTCATGGATAAAACGGTATTAATATAACAAAAATTTATCTTTTTGGTATCTGTATATCCTGAAGGTAAAATAGAGAAAACGGATTGATGTCTTCGAGATGTGGTGCTGGACTTTGGTATGTTGCGCATACCATGGATTGTGAGACGCACGAACGTCTTCATTCTGCAAGAACTGAAGATCAAGGATAGACTCTCAATCTACAGCCTGAGATGAATCCTTTTATTTTTGGGCACCTTGCCAGCTTGTTGTGGTGAGACATGTCGAAGGACGAAGAGGAAGACCCCCCATGCGTTGGACTGACTAAATGGAAAAGGAAAAAAGGTCCTAAGATCTGCAAGATATTGCCGGTAAACTGCCCTGTTCAGCCATGATAATCTGGATTTACCATGTATGATAAATCTTGGATTACCGCCAGATTCTCTTGGGGTTCTATCCTCTGATTACTTTCTAATTACTTGAGTCCCAATTTTTTGCAAGTGAAACTCAGTCTTTTCAGGTGACAATATTAAGTTTATTGAACACGTTATACAGTAAATATAAATTATACACTTCAATGATTGACTAGTTATTCAGGAGAAGCTGTGATGGAAGAGAGCTGTTCCCCCAGAGACGGCTTCTTATAAGGTTCGTCCCCCCCACTCATTTACTCACTTTCATGACACACACACACACACATACATTTACAAAGTGACAGTTCTTACACTATGTTTCAGTGATACATATATAATTTTAGTAGAAATATTTATCGCCATCAATGGCGCAACAGCCCGGTATGGGGCCTGGCTTTCTTAAATAAGTTTCTCCTCCACGACCTGTCCTCTGCTGTATTTTCTAATCCGCGGTACGTTGATACATCTACCGTTCCATTATTTGAAAGCCATCTTCTTTATTTTTACGGAATCTCAAATACATTTGAGTAATCCGATAGGAGACGCCAGAATTAATAATTCATTTTTTATTAAATTTTGGACACATGACTACATTATTTAGAAGAACATATTCTTATTGTGAAGTTGTATTCAGAACATAGGTCTGTGATATTTTAAATAATAATTATTAAAAAGATATACATATAAAATCAATTTTGTATTTTATTAAATAATTATGTATCCGACATCTTTCTAATTCCCAAGATCTAATCTGATCAATTTCTCAACATTTAAAAAATATTTTGTGGATAGCCACCCCCATAATTAAATATTTTCTTATATGGGGGTGCATAACTCTATTGTTGTATTATGATGTTGAATATATATATATATATATAAAATTAAGCAAAAATTTTGCACAAAGATTCCATTAGTTTCTAGCACCAAAAAAATACAACGGTCTAAATGCAAAAGTGAAAAATTGCAACCATAGTCTTGCATATTTTTCACGAAAAGTGCAGTTCTGGCTCCACGAAATGGGGAGAAATTACGCCCAAGAACTTTTAAAGGTGAATTACCTAATTGTATCTAGTTTGCGCCTTGTTTTACTCTATATATATTTTTATATGCTATCTAAGTGTATCTTGTTCTACTCTTTATATATATAAATATATATTTTTTTATACACTGAATATTAAATAGCACCTCACTTTACTCTTTACATATGTATTATATCTTATACATTGAACAATGCATTTACGTTAAGTGTTATAAAGTACAGGGTACCCAAATATATATCTTACTTTCTTATTGATACATTTGTCTGATATTAGAAATATTACGCAACACTCATAGTAACGAACTAGGTGAAAATGTATATTTAATGAATATTAATTTGGACGAGTAATACGTCGGATCGTTAGACATTATTTATCAATGAAAGTATATAATACATGTAAAAAGTGAACCTAATAAATGTATTATTATATATATATATATATATTTATATAAATAGTTTAACAAATATTTAAGCAAGAAAGTAGGAACCTAGCCAAGAATTGTACATGCACCATTAAATTTCCTTTAGACACAGTTGCACCTTTTCCTTTGTCGTCCTTTTCAGAATGACGTGTATCTATTCAAAATATACAAAGGTGCGTAATATCATTTTACCCATCCGCCTACAACAAGCGTAATCGATAGTCTTAACTATTATGTGTGGTCATCCACCGCTCACCAAAACACTCCCCAATGCGTCTGAATAATTCCTCATTTAAAATAATCAGTGTTTGGCGCAAGAATTGTAAATACCAAACAATAAAAATATTATGACTACGTCAGATACATGATTCTGAATTAAAGATTTTAAAATATTTACTCATTATTATCATTATTTATTAATGTACACATTAAATTAATTTTACGATTCAATATCGGATGATAAAAATTGTAATTCATTGGTTAAAAATGGCTGGCTTTTCACAGTTATTTCAAAAATCGTCCGTCACACTGATACTTTGAAAATTGCTGTACACGACGACGAATCATTCAGCATCCTGCTGATGCAGTGTGATGAGAGTTCATCTGGTGATGATCTCGCTGAAGAATTGTATTTATATTAGCAAAAAGATCTTTCAAAGAATAAAGCGTAAATGAACTGTCCCAATAACATGGAAATGAAAAAAAATTCGTGATTCATGATTCGTAATATGGATAGAGCTAGTATTGGTGCACACACCCAAAAATATTGATTCAAACCTTTAATAATTGTTGTCACAAACTTCTTCATATTATTTTATTTGAAAATCTTTTTTTACACATACCTTATGTATTATATATATATATATAAGGTTTATGTACAGGTAATACATGTTAATTCGGTCAACTACTTGTAATACTATGATAATTTATTTGTATATACAACCGCTTGTAAAACTATGCCCGTCTCAACACAGAATTCACTAGTGAGACAGGCACATTTATATTATATAATTACCAATAAATAAATATTTAAAATACATCAAATTTGAAGTTGTTCTCTGATTTACACTATTAAACGGGATTAACTTTAACAGTAGTGAACTCGACGTTCGAACAACCCGCAAACGTTTTTTTTACTACGGGCGATGGTATAAAGTTACAAGTTATAAATTATGGTAAAATTTTACTGCTGATCAAAGAACAGTTCCTAAGTGTTATTTTTTAAAAACTGGACACTTGTCCACATATCACAAAACGATTAAAAATAATATTTTATATTAAAAATTGTGTTTAATTTCGTCGTTTTAGCCAACCTTCGCTCTTCAGGTGGGGCGGATTTCGATTGTCGGTATATTTGTAAATGTCGGGATTTTGATCAAGTTCTGAGATTTTAACATTTTGGGATTTTAATTATCGCGATTTTGATTGATCAAAAGATTTGTCGAGGTTTTGACATTTTGGGGTTTTGATATGACAATATTTTAATTGTCGGGATTCTGATTGTCAGTATTTTGATTGGCATCCAAGTAAATTGCAGCAATATGAGTTTAGTATACAATATATATATGTATAATTACAATATACTATATAATCAAGTTGGCGAAATTGAGATGAACGTATTTGTAACTGATTTTATAGTCAGAGCGGAGATTTTAATACTGATACTCTTTTAATAAAATGTTTCTAAGATATACTAAAGTGTTTTCAAGAGAAATTTTCAAAAGTAAAACTTCCACTGTTGCCAGATAATCATTTTCAAACACGTCAGTCTCTATTTTCCCTAAATGGATTGTTTTTATATCTCTCAATTGTGTATTTATTTGCAAGAATTAGTTGAAACACCAAGGCACTCTATGATTCAGAGAAACATAGATGGCTATGTTTCTGAGCTAAATGATTAAGTATTTAAATTGGTACCCCTGTGTCGAAATCATAACTCACGTGAATTCTTGGATCCTCGATGCTATCACTGAAGCGTAATTTATACAACAAATCCGTGGGAAGAAAAGCTGCCTGCTTCTAATCCAATCTGTTTCTGTTACTTTAATCCGGGGTGAAATCGATACTCGCACTCGGATTATATCCCCTTTCAAAACACAGCCTTTGTCGGAGGACGAAAGGTGCTGCTGCCAGGATACACCGCATCAAGGCTGTATTGCAACAAAGCCTGCCAGTCTTTTTGAAAAATAAATATTATATTTTAATCGTAAACAATCGAATGTATTTTCTGTGCAAATAATTTTCTAGAATGTTAAATTATTTAGTTAATAAAGCGCTAAATGGTGCTGTGTTAATAATTTATAAATATGAATTAAATATATTAATAAGAAAGATATACATATAAAATAATTTTATCGAAAAATATTGTTGTTGGATCTCTTTCCTAACCGGGGAAGGTGCATTATCCAACTATGCTACAGCGATAATATTTATAGCGACAAATTTTCGAACCTTTTTTATATTAATACATTTAATCGTTTCATTATTTGAAAGAGCCATCTACCTTATTTTTACAGAATCTCTAATACCTTTTGAGTAATCGGTGGCGCAACAACAACATTTTTCGATAAAATTGATTTTATATGTATATCTTTCTAATTAATATTTAAAATATTACAGACCGTGTATTCTAAATAATTACAAGTTCACAATAAGAAAGTGAAGTCCTAAGAATAATTTATTCGCTTGTTGAAGAAAAATCACTGACGGATTCGTGTGGTCTGTGCATGATGTTGGCACATGGTTTGGCATCGGTAGCGGCTGTGTTTTTGCGGCTGTCGAGAGTCTAGTTTTACACTTACAGGTGCTCAGGTTTACTGCAAGGTGCGTTCGGGGGTCATCGGTGGCGTTATAGAAACACGTCCATACAGGCAAAAGCGTGACATTAATCCTGAGGAAGAATCTATTGGATAGAATACAGTGAAGCCTCTCATAGCGAGCACCTCCTATAACGACTAATTTGCATAACGAGCAAAACAGATTGTGGAAAAACGCCCCCTTAACGAGCGACATTTCGCATAACGAGTGGGGAAGTCCCATCTTCACATCACTCACTTGTGAGCCGGGGCTTCCAGTGCGTCAGTCTTTGGTTAGGTCTCGTTCCGCTAGCGCTTTAGTGCCGAATGTGATCACACATTTTTCCAAACTTGTGTTGAGACATTATTTGTAATTTTATTTGTGCAAAGTTCCTTGCAAAAATATCACTGAAGAAAAAGCCATAAGAGAATAAAAATAACTGTAGAAATGAAACGTAAAATCATTGAAAAGCGAGAACGAGGCGTGAGTGTGGCTGATCTAGCGCGCACATACAATCGGTCTACATCAACGATTTGTACTATCCTCTTCTTGAACAAGGACAAAATGAAGAAGATAGATGTTTCAAAGAGAGTGTCAAGAATGTCCACGAAACGGTTACCTATTTTTTTATTTTTTATTAATATTAAAAATATAATACAATATATATATATATATATTTTAACATTTGTTTCTTCTCTATGAGAGTAAGACTCGTGTATAGAGAAGGAGTATATTCGAGTTAATTTATGTTTCAGTTAGTCTGTGTACATATTTTTATAACTTCAGTTACAAATTTATGATAGTCCGTAATTTTTCTAATTGTGATGGGGAGATTGTTAAAAAATTTGATACCTTGATAAATATATGTTGAAAGGTAGCTTCTCATATGGATAAACGAAAAGCAATTGCAAGGCGACACTATTGACGAAAACATTCGAAACATTCCAGATTGTTCCGCTCCTTAACAATTTATAAGTATGTAATATAATTAGAATAAACGTTAAAAACATAAAAAATGATTTTATTGGCAGGAAACGCATTATTGTCGTGTACGTTGTTTTGTATCGGAATCATTGTTTCGCTTAACGAGCGTTTCGCATAACGAGTAAGATCCTGGAACGAATTAGTCTCGCTATAAGAGGTTCCACTGTATTATTGTTCCATTAGTGACAGATAGTGTCAGAAGTCTAAAAAACGGACG